>JANDEH010000007.1:35461250-36661250 GCA_024610705.1 Tetragnatha versicolor | reverse complement strand
TGTTAACAAAATTTCGCATGGGAACATTGAAAAAAATCGAAAAAATCCTAAAATTTTACCCCTTTTTTTTGGTTTTTTCCTTCTAGCACGTAAAGTATAGATTTCTCAGAGAAAAAGTCAATACAAAAGTTAAAGTACTCTAAACAAGCTAAAAAAAGTCATTTATAGCATTTCTGTCAGACTAATAGTTTGGCCGCTAGAGATCGCTGAAAGTCAGACAATTTCCGTCCCCGCGGTGGAAAATCCAAAACTTTTCACTTGCAGCTCGAAAAACCCATATATTTTAGAATATAGTACTATAAAAGCATACTTTTAAATGTTTTACACGTAAAAACCTTTCAAACTAACCTAATATTAATTGATTAAATGTTTTATTATTAAGGGTTTTCTCTGAAAGATTATATTATGTAGCAACGTACAGTAATACAATCCATACTGTTAATCACAAAGAAAAAAATGCAGAAGTTAGTATCTCATCGGTTGTATACATTTTCGAAGATGCTGAATCCGAATATCAACTTTGTTAACAAAATTTCGCATGGGAACATTGAAAAAAAATCGAAAAAAATCCTAAAATTTTACCCCTTTTTTTGGATTTTTCCTTCTAGCACATAAAGTATAGATTTCTCAGAGAAAAAGTCAATACAAAAGTTAAAGTACTCCAAACAAGCTAAAAAAAGTCAATTACAGAATTTCTGTTAGACTAATAGTTTGGCCTCTAGGGCGCGCTAAACTTAAGACTATTTATTCCCAAAGATGAAAAATCCAGATAGAATCAAAACTAGGGTCTAAAAACACCTTCATGTTTTAAGTTAGGGTACTATAAAAACATACTTCATAATTTTGTTCATGAAATAAAACTAAATAAAATTTAAATAAATGCTTATTGAATGATTTCTGTAGAAAGGGAATTGCTTAGATAAGAGAGTATGAGTAATCTAATTACAAAACATATTTTTTACTCACTTCAAAAACTGATAAAACGAAATAGAAAATGAATAAAAAACAATAAATTGTATTAAAAGTTCATGCATTTCTAAATGATAGTAGCAAATGATGTGTTTCATGATAATTAACAATGTACAATATTTTCTTCCCTTGAAAATTTGGCAGAGCGTTTATTTCACCTTCTCGAATTGGAATACCCTGAGATATTTGAAGAAAAATTTCATCTAGAATTGTATTTAATTAAACCAAAGTCTGTTTACACTAGACATATTTTTAAATATAATGAATGTAAAGGGGAAAACGCCAGCCAAGAAGTACACCATGCTTAAAACAGTAACAGTTTTAATGAAGAATAACAAAATAATACAAGGGCTGGCGCATTCCGCCTCTCGCCCTGCCACATTCCACAGGGCCTCAAAACAGAACTGATACAATGACAGTCTCGCGCCTGGTCGAGGGAATATCGGATCCAGCAAAGTTTGTCTGACGTCACGGACCGGAAACAGCACATCGTGGCGCCCCTACCGTGTAAACATTCTGTTTCGCTTTATTTTTGTTGACATTTACGAAGATGGCGTCTTTAGTCAGAATTTTATAAGCTTTTGGAAGTATAATATTTTCACTTGGCCTATTTATTAGTTTTTCCGATGTTCTTGTGCTACTGTTGAATGATTAAACCTAACCGCAAATTGGTAACTTCCTTTTTTCGAGTAACGAAAGTTATAAGTCTATTGAGTATTTAATTTGTTTTAGGTATCTATGAAGAACGTCTTCTGGGGCCCTACTACCAACAAACTGGAAGTGCCTACCGAGATCCGTTCCAGTTCGCGAGTGAAAAGTTCCCTTCTATTCGATAGAGAAGAAAAGGACTACCACCAACTTGCCACTTTCCGCTAGCGAAGTGTATATTTGGACGGCCAAAACGGCCAGTGGCGCATGCGCTGTAGGTCTTTTGATGACGTAGCAGTCTCGGCGCTTAGTGATGGAACCAATGGTACGCCTAGCCGTGGAAGTTATAGTAGAGTTTAGTTGAAAAATAGCCGTGCAAATATACAGTGCCTTCCGCTAGCGGATGCTGCGGGAACCCAGCTGGAACCGATTAGGTAGATCTATGAGTTCGAGGCTATTTTTGGGTTCTCATCGACCAATCACAACGATTGTTGTCATTTTTCGCGTTGTGGTGATGTAAACAAGGACGTACTAAAATACTGGGAATCAAATTATCATATAAATTAGTTTTTCTTTGCATTAATGAAGAAACGGTTAACGAAAACCTTGTTTTATCAGACTGCAAGATAGTCCAATAAATTTATATAGATAAACAAGTGTTTTGTTCCTCAGTAAGTCAATAGTGATTTCAATAACTTAAAGAGTGCTGTAGTGTAATTCTCAATAGAAAATTCGCATCACTCGGTTCAAAAAACATTTTGAAAATCTCAATTTTTTATTCTTTACATTTTCTGTATAACTTACCTTCAGGAATTTTTAGTAATGAAGCCTGAAGCTAATAAAACATTTAAAATCTATGCTATAGTACTTATGTAATTTGAGTTCAGCTGAAGCTCAGAAAAGAAGATTCTTGCATTATAAAGTTCATAATTAAAATAAACCCTTAAATGTATTACTTAACTATACCTTATCTTTGAGTTAGAGAAATTAATTAAAAAAAATTAAATACAATTTTCAGCTTTCATGTGATAGTTGTAAGCATTTAAAAACATTACAACAAAATTCATTGTGATTTAAGTCTTATCAAACACATTGCAGCACCCTGAAATTTATTAGAAACACTTTTGTGGATATTGAGGAACAGGGTTAACCATGAATACTTGAGGAAACTTGCATATTTTTCACATTTTAACACTTAATTTGAAATTAAATCACCATATTTCGAGAGGAACGCTCCACATTATTCAGAGAACGGTCCAAATAATTTTAGGGGACAAACACAATGGTGTTACACCAAGACTCTCTTTATATATATGGCCTTGCAACCTCTTACCTTTTGATTTCCACTTTTTTAATTATGAACTATTGTTAAGCAGGGTATTTTGAGTTTACAGAAAAGTGTTACAGTATACTTTCAATACAAGGATCTGTCCAGGACAAGTTTACTACCGTTTTACGGTAGCTTCACAAATTCGTCGATCGTTAAAACGGTAGCTTCATAAATTTAAAATTTCTTATTTTCAATTTATTGCTAAGTTTTCACAATTTTTAACTGAATTTTCACAAATTATTACTAAGATAATGATACTTATATTTGAAAACTAACTCCCCTTAAAATGTTTATGTAAAGTGATTTTTCAAAACATTTTATTACGCCTATTTTATTTTCACAAATTATTTTTAAATTTTCACAAGATAGTTTGTTGGCAAAAAATCCTAGACAAATCCCTGCAATAAGACAAACTATTTTACCTCGAAAACCTGAATTTTTACCCTGATGTTATGTATTCCCGTAAGTAACTTGTCGCATTTAAGCATTAATTAAATAAAAATCTAAGGCCCATAGGGATCAATTATATTTCAAATGAAGTATTAGGAATATATTACACTATCATTCCCATTGCTAAACAAATGCATTTATATTTGAATTGAAGAATTAAAAACTTGATAATAAAAGAAGCAATATTTATGAAACTAATACTACAGCTTTATTGGCAAGGTAATATGCACACATTATACAAATATTTTTATTAACACAAAATATTTTTTTATAATTTTTATCAAACTGTTTTTTATACAATTTTCTCTCGTGCATGTTATTAAAAAGTTACAATGCAGTTATGTACATATAAAAAGCATGTTGCTTACAACAGCAGAAAATGCAGGATTCACACAAATGGTATTAAATAATTCATGATATGTTGCAGAATTTTTTCTGATAAAAATGTAAATTTTATTCTTGGGTCCTAGATTATAATGAAACAGTAGTCAGGGGTCTGTTTAGAAGAAATTTGGGTCCGTTTGCGGACCCTTCACAAAATGTTTCATTGTTAAAAAGGACCCTTCACAAAGTATTTTACCTTAAAAACGGACCCTTCACATAGTATTTTGGCCTTTAAATGGACACTATTTTTCACAATGCTGCAAATTTGTGAGCTTATTTTCACAAAAACAGGCTCCTGGTTGAAAAGAACTATTTTAACACTAACTAAAGTTCACAAAATTATGAGTAGATTTTCACAATTTAAAAAAAAACGGACCCTTCACAAAAAGTCTAGACAGACCCCTGGTAGTTGTTGTGCATAGCTGACAGTGCTAGGAAAGCAGATGGTGCCTGGAAATAGAATAAGGTATTATAAAAGGTTTTTAACAGTTGAAAAAAACATATTTTATACAGGTCCCAGCTCAGATGTCATACTGATTTCTTAAAAAGAAAAGTAGCTCATTTCAATGCAACACATTGCATCATTACTAACATGTGCATTTTCTCATTTGAAAAAAAAATGCTTGATAAAATACAAATATAATTCAAGGGACATTCCAAAGTTTCATAATTTCCCCCCTGCAAATGCTTTAAACAAAAATATACCAAGAACCTTTGTTCAAATTCCCTCCTAAATGAGTCGGGCATTTAAGTAACACAGAAGAGATGAGAGGGCACATATAAAAAACATATCTAGATGATGTTATTCATAAGGCCTTTTAATTTGTTAAGAAAATAATCCTACATATTGTTTATAACCAGCTTATAACAAGACTGTGAGACTATCAACTCTCGGTAATTCCATGGTAATGTAAAATCAGTCACGCATAAATTCTCCCTTATTTCATACAAGATAACCTCCTTCTGCCTAAGAATTGGTGGGTTAGTCTAACTTACCAGTTTTTAGGTAGGAGGAGGTTATCTTTTATGAAATAAGGGAGAATTTATGCGTGATTGATATTACATTACCATGGAATTACCCCTTGCTCAAAATAATTGTCCTCATTGTTAATTAAAAAACTGATAATTTAAATGGCTATGTAACATCTTTTTGGACTTACGTTATAGAAGAAACGAGAATTCTTTGCAAAGGTTGTTGTGAAACACTATTATAGATTTTAAGTTATAATTTTGAGAATTTCATTCATTGATAAACATGCAAATTTTATAAGTACTTACCTCCTTTGTCGAGAAAAAGACCAAAAGTACAGGGAATCAGGAAAGACCAGCAATTTTCAACATTTTGGAGCATAAGAAGCCTAAAATGTATATAGTGTACATTAATTTTTAAATTTGACTAACCAGCTTATATTAAACACTTTAAACAAATTACAGTCGACTCAGTGGCAAAGCCTCAGTAGCAACAGGGGAAGCGCAAAATAAACACAATTCATATTTCAAGACAACGAGATTTTTAAAAAATTTACCAACGTTTAACATTATGTCGGCTAATCTAATTCAGAATCGTACAATAGAGGCCACGTTCAGTTTTGATAAAAATGTAAAAAAAACAGAAAAATTTTGATACATGAAGTATCAAGGTTTCTGTGTTGCTAAAAAACATTTGGTTATGATTTGGATGGAGGGAAATCTTTTGTGACCAGTGAGCAACTTTTTTGATACGTAGCTAATGTTTTAGTGTTTGTTGAACTATTTTCTGGAACAAAGAAAAGTGAACGCTAATGCCTACTGCCAGCGGTGGCATAAGATTTGGGTATTATGTATTGTCCGATTAATTGTCAATTATAGCTGCACAGCTATAGAACAGTCAATGAGCTTTGATATTGTTAAGGATTCAGCTACAAGGTTTACAGGATTGTACATAAGAATCAAGATTTGTTTTATCGAATCAGAAACAAACATGTTTTTAAGAACATTAACCTTGATACCAGACCTTCCGGAAGAAATCACAGGGCCACATCCAGCTTTCATAAAAAATAAACAAAACTGAAAATTCTTTTACATATAGGCCTTGGAAGTTCCGTACCTCCAAACACACATTTTGTTCAAATTGGGTGAAAAGAAATTTTACACCGCCAGTGAGCAGTTTGTTTACAATTCGCAGTGTTCCATTTAATAATTTTCTCAGCCCATTTTAGGCAGCTAGATGACTATTACTTTCATAATAATTATTATTGAATAAAGACTTCTTTGATAATTTACTGTTCTAATGTTTATGAAACTATTTAATGGGGGAAAGAAAAGTTATAAGCAAACTGGGCATTGATGAAAAAATTTGTTTTACCAAAATCAAATTGAAACACGTTTTTAAAAATGTGACCCTAGGACCTCCTGGCTCAAATATCAAATACGTTAAAACAATCTTTCTGTTTCATTAGATTATGCTTTTATCAAAGTTAAATGCATTTCAATTTTACAAAAAAAATTTTACTTTGCCATTATATCTGCATTAGCTGCTTATTCTTCTGATTTAGCCGGGATATTTAAAGTTAATATTAACAAACCGTATAACTTTGTTTTTTATTCAATTCATCCGTTATTGTCTGATTCCGTCTTATCAAGTTTAAGACCTTTTAACTCGATCACTAATTGGAAAACTCATTAAAAAAATCTCCCAGCTACACCAGAAGAATTGGCAGCTATGTTATCTGATAATTAAGGGGTTAGTTCATGATTTTGATAACTATTCATTCAAGTAGCGAAACATTCTCGCCAATTAATACACGCGGCAAGGGAGAACGAGTAAAAAACCTAGTTTTTGTGTACTTTTGCTTAGGTTCAATTCCGCTAATGGTCCCGTTAAGCTCTTTTAGACACCAAAAATTTGAAATATTGCTAGATAACTTCTATCTCAAAGTAAAATGTTCAGCTATATGTCAATAAATGTTCAGTTTATCAATATGAACCATAAAAATATGTCAACATTTGAATTTATGGCATTTCAAACAGCTTGGTGATATTAAGTAGGAACATTAACCGAATTTAACTGCATGGCAGTATTTGCAATTCTTGTTTTACTTTGAAAAAGACCCAGAGGCAATGACGTGAAAATAATATGCCGTCATTGGCTTGCCATATTATTTGTAAAGTCAAACTTTAATAATTGCTTCAAACTTAAGAAACTTACATAATTTTTGAAGTTGTGTCTGTTTTTCTATGCTAGGCACTTTTGAACGAAGAAAATCCAAGTTCGAATAGTGGGGCAGGAAATTGAGGTAGCTAGCTTGGCTTTTAAAGCACCTTCTTCAATTGAGAGGGAGGGGATGTGGGATAGTTATTGGCGAGAAGAACCCCGTTTGGAGCCTTGCTCATTAAGGGTTACACTAATTGCCTATACTTCACAGCAACGTTTCATGAACCAAGTACGTCACTAGGGGCCATTCATTAATTACGTAAGGATGATTTTGGCAATTTTTGACCCCCCTACCCCCATGTAAGGGTAAGTTAGATAAGGGTACGTAAGATAAGTACGTAAGATTAACTTGGAAAATCTTACGTAAGAATGGGTTTGACCCCCACTCCCAAGTAAGGGTATGTAGATATTTTTCCAACCCCCCTCCGTCTCGCAACCCTTACGTAATTCATGAATGGCCCCCTATGCGAAAGGAGAAAGTGAGTAAACACAAAGCCTCTTGGGTTGGTAGGATATTTGATACACGAATCATGATAAAAAGACACTATACACCCATAGGTTTAATGAAATAATCATATTTTAAAATTGACATTCCTAGTTTCACTCGAAATTCAGACTCCGCGATGGGAACTACTTTGTTAGTGACGTAGTAGGTTCAACTTAAGTTGCTGTCAAGTATAGTAAGAAACACAATCAATACTTATAGATAAGGACACAAATGTTCTAATGGCACTTTACCTTCTTTTAAAATTGAGTAGTTCAGAAAATTGCACTAAATTATTCCTTCAACAAGGCACATCCATCTTCGTCATTCCATTCTTTGTAGAAGCGCTAAAATACAATATATACACATTAATTTTTTAGTTAATAACTATAAGGAAGAAACTTTAACATTTTTCAAATAAAATCAACACTATCTTGGGTTCTTGCATATCATCCGGTTGACTATTCTGCTAAATTAAAGATGATTTCCTCTTCTATAATTTAGCAGCCAAAGAGTCAACAGTATGTGTTTGTATCCTTTTTTAAAATCATAAGTTTAATTTTGCCCAGCTAAATTGCCATTTAAATCAAGAAGCGATTAAGTTGTTCTAAAACCAACATGCAACATATGTGTACAAATTATCAACCAAGCATCACACATTTTGTCCTATGGGAAACTTTTCAATCAGCTAATTGTTTTTCCTCGTGATTTGTTTGTGCAATACAAGCATGATCACAGCTTATTTCACTCTTTTAATTTTTAAATTACAAGAACCAAAAATGGTTTTAAATGTTCTTAAAAGCATTTAAAGAATTTTTAATCGATAATTAAATTTTTAAACGTTTTAGCACTTACTGTTTACATTCGTTTCATTCATTGTTTACATTTTGTCGTATTCTACACGTACCTTTAGTAGGTTTTCAAAACAAAAATTTAACTAATTCTGGCGCAAGTTCAGAGTTGCACCTGCTTGGCGATTTTTGGCTGTTTAACGGCACATTTAGAAGCCAAATGACTCTTTTAACATGAGTTAGGGTTACCATATTAGTCATCTTTAACGCTAAAAACTTGGCGCAGGTGCAACTCTGAACTTGCGCCCTAATTCTTTCCAAATCCTTTTAGTAATATTCAAAAAGTAATAGCTTTCAAGAGGAATAAACTAATTTCAAGTTTGAAATTAACGATAATGTAAACCAGAAGTTCGAAATTCATTAGATTGTTTTAATTCTCTAGGGTTGTAATAATAGCGTATTTCTTAGTTACTTTCAAATTTCCAGCTAGATTTTGTTCAATAAAGGTAATTTCATATAGTTTATAGGATGAAAAAACTCTTACCTTTATTTTTACTTTGAATTGTTTTGGTTTGCCGTGTCCTTCCGGTAGCGGAACTACCCTTTCACACGGAAAGGAGGTGCCGAAAGAAATCTCGCCGAATCCTGGCGGTCGATTCGGTAGCCACGGAAGCGTTCCAGTATTTTTTGGACATGGTGGTAGTCCAAAGTGAAAATGACCACGTGACCCGGAAATACTTTCGGGAGTGAAGCGCTTCCAGTTGGCTGGTAGTAGGGCCCCTGGCCCAAAAAATGTCACTGAGGTAATGCTGGTGGTTTTAACTTCACATTTCTCAGTGACACTTCTTAGGCTTTATTGTTCAACGTAATAAATCCCATCAGTTGGCCGATGTCTTCCTTTATCTACATAACTATGTGATCAACACTTCTGGTATGTTATAACACAAATATTTATCAATTTATCATATGCATTTCCATGAGTAATATAGGAAAATCTTGTAATATATAAGCTTTTTAGTATTTATGTAAGTATGTTTTAAATGAGTTTGAGTCCTGATATCAATAGTTTATGCATAACAGTAGAAAACTAATACTTTGATAAAATATGCAATTATATAGTAAGGGGGACAGCATAACTGCGATTTACATGAATACCATAATTATTGTACTTTTGAAGTATGTCTTATAAGTACTACAGGTGTTTTTTTAACCTTAATTTTTTTAAAGAAACATTTAATAGTACATATACAGGGTAATTCTGAATTCATCATCAATATTTGGTGGGGAGGAAACCTAGGCAAGCTTATTTCCAATAGGAATGGGGAGACGCAGATACCCCGTTAAAGAGCTAGGACCTAATGTAGAATGAGAGCGTTACGAAGGGACATTTTGCCAGGCACGTTTAATGAAACAAAACATAATAAAATGAAAAAATTTATTGCATAAATAACAGCAGTATCCGTACTACTTACACCATAAATTTGATAGAAATTGGACAACTTGCTAAACTGTGGGGCAAGTTTTAGAACGTGTTATATAATATTAATCTTTTAGCCAAAGAAGGGAGTTCCAAGTGTAATCGTATTTAGAAAAATTATCATTGGGGAAGGAATTTTAAATGATCATACATTGATCATTGAAACTGTATGATCGAATAAAAGTATCCCTAAAAACATTGACAGGTAAAAAACTTTTCTTTAAAGTATTACCTTTAATTTATTAAAAATTATGGCACAGCTTGGATATACGTCGACCAGCCGCCATGTTTACCCACAGCTCAAATGATGACACACAACAATATAGATCTAATTTGAGCTGTGAGTAAACATGGCGGCTGGTCGACGTATATCCCAGCTGTGCCAAAATTATACTTAAGTACTCATAACAAAAAATGTTTTATCATCTTTATGGAAACCTTACCTTTAAAAATTATTTCTTTAAGATAATTAAATCTTTCATTACCATATAATTTACATCATTTTACCAGATTTGTGTTTATTTACGTGTGATTTTGTTATAAAGTAGAACCTATATAACAACACATCCCCTTGATAAAGTGTGGCCTGCATCATGACAATTAGTAATAAAGTACCAATTGTTTTATAACACTGACAATTAGGAATATTAGTTAAAACAACCATTTTTTGGTCTCGGAAGGGGTGGCACTATGTAAGTTCTACTGTATTTATTTAGAAAAAGCATAGTTAGAATGTTTCAAAATAGATTTATTTTAATTTTATAAATGCAACGTCAATTTGTTCAATTTCTTAAATTTTCATTTTTAACTAGTTACAATTACTTTTCTTGCCTTTTTCATTGCATTGACTTTCATTCCTACTCTCCCTGCTAATCCCTTTTTAGCAAAGGTTTTGAGCTTTCCATACTGCTTCTGACTTTTATTTGCACCTGGATTTGTTATCGATGCTGTGGACAATCCAATTTCTTGGTAGTTTGGGTCAAATTGTACGTGTTTTGAAAACAGTGGTCACCTTTTGCCAAACCAAAGGAAATTAGAAAGGAATATAATTCATACAGATTGATATTGAACCTAAGTTAAATATTCATAGTTACAGTGCTCTGCTTTTCATACCTATTAATTTGATTCTAAAAAAATTATTGGATTGAATGTAGATTAAGAACATAACCTATCTATCATATAATGTGATATTTAAATCCTAAAATAGTCCTGAAATTTTAGCTAAGGCCTGTTCCAGGTATGATTAAGTACAAAACTTTTGGAAGTAAACAATGACGATTGTTTTCTCCCATATTTCGCATTGTAAAAAATTATAAGACCATTTCACAAACTTAACTCCTATCTGTTTGGATAGAATCATTAAATACACTTTGGTATGATGCTAATACAGAAATATGTATATTCATAGTATTAAATGCCAATAAAAGCAATCTAAAAGGGGACTCATCAGTGGCAACCCGATGAAACAATGTTATGTGTGTGGCGAACCATGAGGTTCGTCATCAAAATTCAAATAAATACGACTGCAACACAGAGCACGGCCTGCCCTTTTAACTGCTGGTAACTATATCATCATCTTTTGCAATTGTTTAAAAATTTAGTTTGGTTTAAGATAAGGAAATAAAGGTTTAGTGTTTTTTAATAAAATGTTATTATTTTGTGGGACTATTTCATTGGTGATCCAGACATGAGGACCATGAAGTTTGTCATCTATGTTAATGTTGTATACTGTTAATATATCATTATCAAAATAAATGTCAAGTAAACATATATAGCGCAACTAGCATCAGTCTAATTTCTACCTGCCCTTGCTTTGTTTCCATGTAAGAGTATTTCCGCTTTTTCCCACGATTTTTATATTTCCCTTGATAAGTGTAAATTCTTGACCCTAAATGAAAATTAGGGAGTCCATCTTTCCAGTGGATATTCATATCTGCAGAAATTTCACCTAGATATGGAGATGATGAATATAGGAACAGGGTAAGATTTACATGAGATTTAATAAATTTTCAAGATTGCAATAAGAAATCTATACAATGTAATTATATATATAATAAAAAAATATTTTGTGGGCTTATTGCTCTTTATTCAGTATAATACAGGTGATTTCATGGTTGAAAAGTTATGCTCAGGGGTCTGAACTTATGTCTTCAAATTTATCATTAAAAATTTTTATTTCAAATATAGATAAAATACCCTTTAACCTTCACATAAAATAAAAATTTGTTGTTCATTAAAAAATTTTAGGAAGTTAAATCATATAATTGGAAATTTTTAAGTAAATGTGAATCTTTCTCAATCCTTTCTATAATAGGCTAAAATTTTAATACTGAGAAACTACTCTCGTTTTTCATCCAAAAATCCTTTTGACCTTTTAAAAACATAAAATTTCGGAAATGTTTTTATTTCGTAATTTTTTAATATATCTTTAAAAGCGTCAAAAGAATTAGCAGAATCCATATTCTAATAAGTAACCTAACAAAACAACTACGGACGAGGATACTTCGCACTTCGGTTGCTAGGAGCAACCAGATCAACGATGTGCTGTTTCCGGTCCTTGACGTCACACGAACTTTGCTGGATCCGATATTCCTTCCACCGCGCCTTTCGGCAGATTCGGAAGTTGAGTTGTTCAGTCTCTTCTTCGCACTGTTCGGTGGCGTTAAACAGAGAGGGCACGAGTGGAAGTATTATAAACCTTCACATGAATTATTTTAGGGATTAATTAATTCTATTCTACAACTGACTATATCGGACATAGGCTGATTCTTTTTCCCACTAGAGGGCGAGAAGGGTAATTAAATGGGACCCTCGTGAGTTTATGGCCTTTGAGTGTGAAGACAGCGTTTCTTTGAAATGGGATCTTTAAATAGGATTGCGAAAACAAACCCACAAACGACGGCGACGTCCAGACAAAGAGGAAGCCCATTGTCCTTTATCAGTGGTGACCAAACCCAAAAACGGACACTCCAAAAGACCCCCCACAGAGATAATGACACCGCCTCCTCACCTGAAGTGGTGGACATGAGGGGTTGTTTTTGTTTTTAGAGATTTATTTATGTCAGAAATATTTTCCCCAAAAAAATGGGACCTCCCATTTACTTGGGATTTTGAATTGGGTTTTTTTATAGTGTCCATGGACAGTTAAATTGCTTCGTGAACCCTCAAAACAGCAACTGCAAGCTCTAATGCATATGGGCTGTAGAGGGCCTCACGAAGCTCTGAAGCCAGTGGCACCATGCCCAGTTGTAATACATGTGGGGTAAGGGCTGGGCACTCGAGTATTTGTTCCGGAGTGAGTTGCACATCTATGCAGTTCCTACAGGGAACATAGGTTCTTGTTTGGTCAGGAAGGATTTTCATTCTCTTGTAGTGGCCCGTTCTCAATCTTGCAATGGTAGATGCTATTATTCTGGGGCAATCAAAATCGGTAATGAGGGGTTTCTTAGAGGAATGGGGCAGAAGTCTGTGATTTGCTACTGCATTTGCGTCTGCAAGCGTAATGGTGGTGCCAGGTTGTTCAATGCTTCTGCCTTCTTTTGCCAAGGAATCCGCATACTCATTCCCCTCGATATTCACGTGTGCCGGTAATTTGCCCAGGATGGGATTATATTGTATTTGAATTGTATTATTATTATTATGGATTGTATTTGAATTGGGTTTTTAAGATTTATAATATTTACGAATAATACGCATATTTAAAATTATGCAAAAAACATGAAGCTTGTTAGACTCTGAAAAAACTTTTACTCTTTCTAACTATTCGCAAAACAAATTTCTCCACTCTTGGTTTCAAGAAAATATCCAGAATTTCTTAGTATAGCATTTAATTAAGTCGTATACAACAGTTAAGTACGTTTTTACCCGATTTTTTCCACCGGGGCGGTCTGATTTTCAGCGCGCTTTAGCGGCCAAACTATTAGTCTGACAAAAGTAACATAATTGAATTTTTTTAGCTTGTTTAGAGTACTTTAACTTTTGTATTGACTTTTTCTCTGAGAAATCTATACTTTACGTGCTAGAAGGAAAAAACCAAAAAAAGGGGTAAAATTTTACGATTTTTTTCAATGTTCCCATGCGAAATTTTGTTAACAAAGTTGATATTCGGATTCAGCATCTTCTAAAATGTATAAAACCGATGAGATAATAGCTTCTGCATTTTTTCTTTGTGATTAACAATATGGATTGTATTACTGTACGTTGCTACAGAATATGATCTTTCAGAGAAAACCCTTAATTATAAAACATTTAATCAATTAATATTAGGTTAGTTTGAAAGGTTTTTACGTGTAAAACATTTTAAAATATGGTTTTATAGTACTATATTCTAAAATATATGGGTTTTTCGAGCTGCAAGAGAAAATTTTTGAATTTTCCATCGCGGGGACGGAAATTGTCTGACTTTCAGCGCGCTCTAGCGGCCAAACTATTAGTCTGACAGAAATGCTATAAATGACTTTTTTTAGCTTGTTTAGAGTACTTTAACTTTTGTATTGACTTTTTCTCTGAGAAATCTATACTTTACGTGCTAGAAGGAAAAAACCAAAAAAAGGGGTAAAATTTTAGGATTTTTTCGATTTTTTTCAATGTTCCCATGCGAAATTTTGTTAACAAAGTTGATATTCGGATTCAGCACCCTCGAAAACATATAAAACCGTTGAGAAAAAAACTTCTGTATTTTTTTCCTGAAAAAGCTACCTAGTTACTGGACTACTTCCTAATAACATTGTGATACGACGAAAGAGCGGTTTACAAGAGGCCGGCGAGGATAAATTTGGCGCGCTCTTCAGTCTAGTACCCTTTGGCAGAGAAAAAACTGTCGAAAATTGCTCTTTTTCGAAGGGACCATTCTCCAAAACTTAAAGATATATTTGAATGAAAATTTGCATGTGCATTGAACAATCTTTAGTCATTAATTTAACACCAAAATTAAAGTTGTGAATAGCATAGTTTTTTTTATGTAAATTTTTAAATGCGAACCCTTAATTTTGTCGTACGTTTACGGCGCACAGTTATTCTTGGAAACCGTTGATCACAAATGCTTCAAATTTGGTACAGATGTTTATATGATGCCAATACTTAATTTAATGAAGCAAAGTTTTAATAACTTGAGAACTTTTCTAAAATTTGACCAAAATATACGAAAAAAAAATTGTGAAAATACCATTTTTCCCTTTTTAAGGCTGTTATTTTTTACCTATGGCTCCAAATTGTATATTGCTTCATTAATTTTGAGATTCATTAATAATTTGCTATCAGAAAAAATTTGAAGCCATTTGTGAGCTTTTCTGAAGAGTTATGCTGCGCGCCGTAAACTGTAGAATACGTACCACAAAATTAAGGGTACGCATTTAAAAATTTACATAAAAAAATATGCTATTCACAACTTCAATTTTGGTGTCAAATTATTGACTAAAAATTGTTCAATGCACATGCAAATTTTCATTCAAATATATCTTTAAGTTTTGGAGAATGGTCTCTTCGAAAAAGAGCAATTTTCGACAGTTTTTTCTCAACCAAAGGGTACTAGACCCCTTAAGGGTTTCGGAAGAAGATCGGCAGAGGATCTTCCTGCCTGGATCCGGATGCCTTTCCGGATGAAAAGATCCGTACTCTTCTGAGCTACTTTTTCCGTCACGTCGATGATCTTCTTCCGAGGCCCTGTGAAACCACCCCCGAAGTTCCCTTTGGAGATCATCAGATGAAATATCTGTTTCGAAAGCTTCGCGGGGGCAATAAGGCGCCTTGTCCGGATCTTCTAACATATGACTTCTGGAAACCACTTCCAGGATCTCTTGGCCTCCATGGTTCTCGAGAGATCTCACTTCCCTGAATGCCTAAAGGAGGCATCAGCAGGCCCGTAGCCAGGAATTTCTCTTTGGAGGGGCGCCGACTCTTTCAGGGGGGGCAAGGGGGTTTTCAGGAGGTATCATAGGCGTAGGTTCAACTGTTTGACTAGGGGAAAAAAAACCCATAAGACCATCAGGCCTAAGGAGCTGTTACAAGACTTTTTTTTCGGGAGGAGTTAGGTCCTAAATTTTTCTAGTTTTACGTTTACCTTTTCAGTTTTCTTAAGTTTTCCTCTTTTAAATTTTAGAAATTTGAAGCTTAAAGTAGTTTTAGCCCATTTTTAGATCCTTTGGGTTAAAGTATTGAAGGAACCGCATGTAAGCCCCAGAATTGAAAAGGAAAACTCGGAAATCGAGTTGGATCACTCCTTCTTAATCTTTAAATAGACATAATTTTATAAACGGTGTCAACCTAACCTCCCTTATCAGTCAGTGCTAGGGTATAGAGAAGTTTATTTCGGTAGGGGCCTAAAAATATTAGTCAGCCCCTCCCATGCATATTTAATAGATTTAATGTATTTGCAATACATTTTGGAGTCGAAGACAACTTCATTAATTCGTGAGATCTGTTAAGAACAGATTTTTTTGTAATAATTGGTGATGGAAGTATGAAAAGGGGGCCTGGGGGTCCTCCCCCAGAAAATTTTTGGAAACTTGACCCTAAAAACATGGTTTTAAACTGCTTTTAATACTTGTAGACCAAAATTAGGACATATATTTTTAAGTAAAATTTTGATTTTAACGATCTTGTTATTTTAAAAAAATCGTGAATTATAAAGATTTAAATACAAAAGGGGGGTATGGGGGTCCTCCCCCAGAAAAAATTTTGAAAATTTGATCCTAAAAAACTGGGTTTTAACTTAGCTAGAAGAAAATAAAGAAGGGGAAAGCTGCCCCCATGGCTGTGCTTGTGGATAGAATTTGGGAAAATTTTCTAGGGGGGGGCAAATGAAGATGCCAGGGGGGGCTCAGCCCCCCCTGGCCACCCCGTAGCTACGGGCCTGGGCATCAGTGAGGTTCATCCCTAAAAAGGGTCCGTGACTGCTCCGATCCTGGCGACTTTCGTCCCACTTGCTTACTTCCGACGCTGGGCAAGCTCATAGAATGAGTGTTAATCAACTCACTCAATCTGTGGCTACATACTAATAAAACGATATTAATGGGGCCTTTGACTCCCTCTCGTAGTCAGTCTGTTTGGACGGGCTGAGGAAAATTGGATCCGGAACCTTATAGGAATTTTATTCTTACTTATTTGCAGGGTAAGAAAGTCAGTTATGGGCGGTTTGGTGAAACAGCACTCTACACCGGCTAACTTGTCTAGGGGATGCCCGCAGGGGTCAAAATTTTGCACGGGTCTGGTCGAAATTTTGCAATAGCTTACAGAAAATTAAATATTTTGATTTAAAAACTGATAAAAATAAATGTGACTTAAAACGCGATCTTACGGCACAGGTTATGAAGAGTTTTTTTTTTGAATAACGAATGAAAGACTCGTGCTGATTTCATCGCGTGCGTGTCACAGCTTTTACTTTTTTCGTTTTTTCTAATCTTAGCCCCTTATTTAATCAATCATCATGAAAATAGGGCCATACTAGGGCTGTTTGGAGCCTAGTGGTTAAGGCATCGGCTTCGGGATCGGAGGGTCCCGGGTTCGATTCCCGACACCGCTAAAGACCCACCGAGTATATGCGGAGTACGTGCTCGTTAAATCTGTGGGTCCGAAAGTCCTGTGGTCCGTCATGGCGCAGTTTACCATGGGTCCAGGTGTCTGTGGAGTGTGGAGACTATTTCCCTCCCCTTCAGATACATGGCAAAATTGTGGAGGTGGCGATAGATAGTGGCAGCATCTATCATTTCATGAGGCAGAAGTCGGACACCTGCCATTTATGGGCCTCACTTTCTCAGGAGCCGCACCCCCTTTGCCTTGAATCCTTGTGGAGCTTGGGTAGTACCAAGTGGCACACGACAACAACAACAACATAGGGCCATACTTCTATGGGGTAAACATAATCTGTGACGCCACAACTCGTTTTCACGCCATTAAAAAAGGACGATTTTTAATCCACTTTTTCTAATTGAAAAAATTGTCAAATCAAACTGGAATTTCGCATATAGGCCTATTTTTGCATGGAATATCGATTAAAAGAATATCAAAAAATCAGGCAAATTCCTCATTAGCTCGTCGACTCTCTGGGATCTTTATATTAACCCTATTTTGGAGACGTGGTGGCTCCCTCCACCAGGCACGTAGCTACGGGGGGGGCAGGGGGCTGAGCATCCCCTGGCATCTACATTTGCCCCCCCTAGAAAATTTTCAAAAATTCTATCCACAAGCAGTCATGTGGACAGGGAGAGACAGCTGCCCCCTTCTTTATTTCCTTCTAGCTACGTTCAAACCCAGTTTTTTAGGGTCAAATTTTTCTGGGGGAGGGCCCCCATATCCCCCCTTATATTTAAATCTTTTTATTATTCACAATTTTTTTAAATAACAGGTTCATCAAAATCAAAATTCTACTTAAAAATATATGTCCGAATTTTGGTCTACAAGTATTAAAAGCAATTTAAAACCATGTTTTTAGGGTCAAAGTTTCCAAAAGATTTCGGGGGGAGGACGAGGACCCCCCTTTGATACTTGTATCCCCATTATTACAAAAACAAAAACTGTTCTTATATTAATATAAGAACCGATCACACGAATTAATGAAGTTATCTTAGACGAAAATTCAACTCCAAAATGTTTAACTACATTAAGTACACTGCTGCCCATCCAAAATGGTACACCAAGAAGGAAAAGAGATATCAAAGCCGAATTTATTTTTATGATTACATTACACCTAGTGTTAATGTGAATTGATTAAAAATTCAGCCCTACTGGATGTTGGGGGGGGGGCGAGAAAATCAGTGAGGAGTGTTATCTCCATAGGTGTCCGTTAACGCCGTCCCAAGCCATGATATTGAATGAAAGGGGCTCTAAATGGGCTTTGAAGGATTGGAAGACCATGTTGCCTCCCCAGGTAGTCAAAGTTCGTGTGGTGCACCAGCGGACTTTGCATACCGGGCTAGGTTATTCCTCCTCTTTCACCGGACATGATTTTTGGGAGTTGGTTCTTAAGAACGGGTAGGTCAGAGTATAAATGCAACATAGGGGGATAAGAAGAAAGCTTGGGCTTTAAGTTCATCACGTGTTTGTGCATTTTCTATCTAGACTTGTCCGTAGGCGAGGGATAAAGGTAAGGATAAACCACAGGTTGCCAAACCTCAAAGCTGCAGCTCTGATTGGTCAATGTGCGGGTAAATCATACTGAAGAGGTGGGGGAATGAAATCCAATGCTTCACTACGGCGTTACTCTCAGAGAAAAATTCTGACGATTACAAAATCAACAGCTGAGTACTCTCTTTTCTCGCAGTCGTAAAGTCATCTCCAATTATCGTGGTGCTCCAGACCGAATTTGGACACTCTCATAAACTCTGTGCCATCACATTAAGATGTTCATTTCATTATTTAGTGCACTATTGATAACGCAAAATCATGTGTTGAAGATTGGAATTTTTCTGAAGCTATGTTTGCCAAACGGGCAGTCCCCTGCACTATAAACGGCATGCATTCCACTCCCACACCTCCTCAGTATGATTTACCGGCACATTAACCAACCAGAGCTGCTGCATTGAGGTTTGGCAACCTGTTGATTTCTATCCATACCTCCAACCTTCGCCTGCGGACAAGTCTCAAGAGAAAAATGCACAACCATGTGATGAACGCAATATGTCCAAGCTTTCTTCTTATCCCCCTAGGTTGCATTTTTACCCTGAGTTACCCGTTTTTAAGAACCAACGCCCACAAACATGTCCAGTGAAAGAGGAGAAATAACCTAGCCCGGTATGCAACGTCCGCTGGTGCACCACATGACTTTGACTACCTGGGGAGACAACATGCTGAACAAAAAACTTGCTGAATGTTGCTAAATCACTTGAACAAAATAGCATTGCCATTGGGCTGTATGTAGAGCTAATTTTAATTATTTCTTTTATATTTATTTAAATATTCATTTGTTATTAATTCTTACTATGGAGTAACTCTCGATAAAATTATTTGTGTTGTTTGAAAGATATGACAATTGACTATTCATTTAAATTTACAAATGAATTTTATTTTAAAAATTATTTATTAAATGTTATGATTGTGATAGTATGAGGAAAGCTAGATTTGATGCACCTTGAATTATTAGAATTATTTTATTAAAAAAGATTCCTAAGACTTAAATTTTGTAATCAAACCAGACACTTAATTTAAAAAGAAAATATTCCCTTATAGCCAAACAAAATAAACTAAGAAAATGCATTTTATGCTGAAAATTACCTTCAATCAGGTAAGGGAACGTACCCATACTACGTGACCCATTCAGGGGAGGGAGGGGGGTCTTCAAAATACCACGCTCGGTCACAGGGGGGAGGGGGGGCTTAGGTTTTCGTCACGTAGTCACTTTCTTCTAGTCAATAAGACAAAATTAAGCCAAATTAATTATTGATATTTGCCAAATTAAGACTAATTAAGCCAAATTTATTAAAAATTAGACAAATTAAGCAAAATACATTTTTTTAAACTTTCTGTTTGCAAAAAATGATGGCAAACCGTATTTATGAATTACTACGTGAAAACTAGAGGGGGAGGGGGGGTCTTGGCATATACGGATGGTCACCAAGGGGGGGAGGGGGTTAAAAATGGTAAAAAATGGGTCACGTAGTATGGGTACGTTCCCTAAGTTTGGTGCAAAATTCCCTAGAGTGGGCCATGTGCCATAAAAAGTCAATTAACCAACCAATCAATTGGGTAAGTAAATTGATCACTAGTCAGGGAAGTGTAATATTTTCACGTCAACTAAATTCTAATGTTCTAAAAGATATTGCCTTCTTGAATCGGTTAACTTCATAGTTTTGCTGAACTGTAGATTTTAATCGTTAAGGATTTTCAGCAAAATGTACATGCCAGTGTACTGATGCCTCTTCCAAGGTAAATTGATCAATAGTCTATAATTTTATATTATAATTAATAATTATAATTATAATAATAATTATAATTTAATATAATTTTATAATTTATAGTGCAATATAATTTCATGTCTATTATTAAATTCTGTCTTAATCTGTTTCTTGAATATTAGATTTTTTTGTTAAGTTTTCAAATTTTATTAAGGAATATTGTTGATGTTTTAATTTTTAATAAAAAATATATTCACTAAATGCTTCTTTCATTATTTCTCAAAGTAAATTTTTCCACTTTTTACACCAGGTTCTTTTTTGTTCAGTATAAATAACAGTTGTATATCCAGTTTTAATAATTAAACAGTGAGTGGAAAACCAAAAATAGCAAAATAATATGAACTCCAATTCTAAAATGTAATATTGATTGCATTGGAAGTTAGAGGGACCCAGAAAAATCTTACACATGTCCAAGTAATAAAAACAAAAGTTTTAATGCTTTATTATAACACCCAACCAAAGGGTTACTAATTATTATGCATAAAGGAATTAAAAAATACTACAGTGATTTGTTGCATAACATTATTTAAAACTTTTAAGAATGATTATTGGAATATGTAACATTCCTCAGTTCTATTAATTTTTTTATTGATTGGGATGGCATGTGGATAATGTATAGGGTATTTTCACATCTTGATAAAAACTATTATATCAAATTTATTTAAGTCAGCAGGACAGAAAAGTTGTACTGGTAATTAGGGATAATTAAAAAATGTAAATAAAAAGGTTTAATCCAAATTTGTCTGAAAAGTTTCATTCAAAATGATTTGTTTTTTGCCTCATTTTTTTAATAAACTGATTTAATTTTACTTTAATATTTTTCTTAGTATTTCTTCAATATGTTATAAAATTAAATAATAATTATACAACATTTTTGTACTTAGAAGTATAGTGACTAGAATAAGTCACTATATTGTATACTTAGAAGCTGTACAATTTCAAGAGGAGTGATGATAAGTATGAGAACTAATGCATAAACAAAGCGAGATTAATAATATCCAAAAACGTTTAAATTGCCAAAAAAACAGTTATAACGGAAGAAAAATGTGTGTTATATTATAACAGGGTATTTTGACTCAGGTAGCAGAAGCAATATAACCGGAAAAATAAGCAAAAAAAAGAAACTAAATCGATCGGATTTGCCCATTGAAAGTCATGGGTATTGAGCAGTAGAAAAGCGAGCCGCGCCTGGTCGCGCCACCTTACTACGTCATAGATCACGTGGTTAAAGCGAATGAGCCAACCTTCTCTCTCTATAAACCTTGGGTGAAGTGTGTACTTCACTTTTTTGTTAATGGCAACAGTCAGCGATCTGAAAATCTGAAATTTTTGGGACTGACGTGTTTTGGTAAATAATGGATGAAATTATGTTAACATTTTAAGAAATGACTGATTTTTGCATTTAGTTACCTTGATTTAGCAAAACAAATTCATATTTGAGAAAGTCTTTGAATATGAAGAAGTGATTATCAGTCCATACGTTATATTTGCTGAAATATGGGTCTCTGCAAGTGCCCCAAGAAAAAAGTGACAAATCAGTTTTGTTTCGAACATCGAGTGAATGTTTGTGAACATTGTATGGTCACAAATCATTCCAAGGTAGTATTTTCTTTCTTTAACACTATTAAAAAGTTCTAATCACTATTTTATTAATGCTTTCATCTTTTACTGTGTTGCTTATTAACTCAATATTAGTACTTAACTTTACCGGTAAAATTTCTAGAATACTTTAATAGAGTCTAAACGTTGATAAAAAAATATATATACATATGGTATTAAAAACTGGATAAATTTTAAGAATCTGTGCCATGGTGACTTCTTGGCGAAATGCTTTCTTGCCAATGCCTGACATTGGCAAGTAAGCACTCTGAGTTACTGTTACGAAAAATTAGAGAACATGGTAATAGGATCTAGGGTTGCTTTCTAGAGTAAGCATTGTATGGCTTTAATCTAGAAGAGGGTTCAAACACCAAGCAAAGTAGTAGAGCCAAACTGTGCTTGAGTATCAAAGTGAAGTTGGCGGCTAAAAATTCGCCAAGAGATGCCAACCCAAACCCGCTTCTAGATTTTTACCGCACTGTACACTAGAGATAATAACTTTTGCCAACCCTTGGCGATTGGCCCGGATTGTTACTAAACACTGTTTACAAAAAAGTATTCAGGATTTTCCCTTATAGGAACTACTTAAGATTGGTGTTAAAACAAATTGCTTAAAATGGTTTCCTTATATGATTACCAGATACTTCAGTTATTAAAATCTCCGGTTCAATACTGTTAATGTTCCCGCTAAATATTGCTAATCCTTTTTGAACACCATTAATTCAAATATTGACACATTTTTCTGAATTTAACGATAAACTGATCAGTTATTGATCTAACAATGTATTTCAATCTATTAGTTTGAAATTATTTAGTAATAGGTATTTCTACTTATTGGGGTCCTAAGAGCATGTCAGTTTATTTATTATAGTGGGAACATTAACGGAATTGAACCAAATCTCCAAGAGCCAGGGGTTCATCCAGGTTTTTCTGCCAGGGTCCTGTTTTATGAATTTTGTGAAAATTTATACGGAATTTTGCAGGGTTGGCACGGTTTAAACCAAATGTTTTTTTTTTAGAAATTATAAAATATTTTCAGGATTTTTTTTTATAGAAAGTGTTATTAAGAGCCATTATTTTGAACTTCGACCAGGTCCAGTGGCGGATCCAGGATTTGGTTTCGGGCGGGGCTAAGAATTTTCATAATCCAATTGAATCTTCTTGTTAATGGTAATACGGAAAGGGTAGTGAATTATCATGCTTCAAGTACCAAAAGGGGGGGTCTGGGGGTCCTCCCCAGAAAATTTTTGGAAATTTAAGTCAAAAACCCCACTTTTTCAACTCGTTTTGGTACGCCTCATCCGAATTTCGGATATAGATTTTTTGCGTTTTGACAAACTTAGTAAAATATTAGACTTTTGGGGGGGCTTCAGCCCGAAAGCCCCCCCCCGTAGATCCGCCACTGACCAGGTCCGACAGTTGTATTTTTTGATTGCTTTGATTTTTTTTATATGTTGAACTAGACCACAAGATATGAATATTGAGCAATTTACAGCCCCCCAAAAAATTTTCCCTTCCCCCTAGAAATTCTTGAAGTTCAAGGTAATTTCATGAGAAGAAATTTTTTCCTATGTTTTCGGTGCTATATCTCTTGAAAGAAACGATGTCCCGAAAATCTGTTTGCACATTTTGTTAGCATACATATACCTGATTGTAAAAATTCGAACGTTTCCGTGGGGGGTCGTTGCTTTCCATATTTATGCTGTGACAAAAAAGGCAAAAAAATCAGATTTTCCCCATTTTCAAACCTCATTATTTTGAAAAAGCAATGATATCCCCGGCAAATTTTTTTACTCAACATGGTATTTGAGTATAAGGACAACCTTAATTTCACAACAAATTACTGGGGTAGTGCTGCTGTTGGTAGCTATAACCGGTTAAAAGTGCAAAATTTTCAAAAAGTGTAACTTTTAACTAAGTTTTTCTCAAAAAGGCATCGCGCTAAAAATATCGTCGGATTACACTCTTCTACAAATTTGACCTTCAAAATTTTTTCCTTGATGAAAATAGTCAATTCTTATAGATTTTGGGTTGCTGAATACGAAAATCACCATTAAAATTCTCAATTGACTCAGGATTTTCGGGGAACAGCCCCTCCCCCTTTTTACGTTTTTCGATGACCTTATAATTTTAAACTCGATTTTCAGGGTCAAAAAGCATTATTTTAGTCTTCAAATTGCTCCCCAGTTAACAAGAAATGTTCAAATTAATAAAATATGATAAATTTATAACAAATGGATAGGGTTAAGGGGTAATTACCCCCCTAAAAATACAAAAAAAAATAGCTAAAAATTATAGAGGTTTCTATACGCTATTTTTTCCTCTTATTTTTACGCAAATCCCGTTTGAAGGGTCCTAACCCTTCCCCAAGGACCCAAATTTGATGACAATATGCAGCAATAATTTTTACTAAAAGCGTTTGAGGTGTTAGCTTCCCAGAAGTCCCCGCGGAAGAGTGCGGAAGGCTTCCAGAATCGCGAAGGCGCTCGCGAGTTCAGGAATTAATATCGATGATTTTGAAAAGATTACAAATGATGTTTTTCTTATATTTTGGGTGTATCCTAAGTAGAAACTCTTCAGTTCTTTAAAAACTGACCGGTTTTCGGGAGTGAGGATTCCATGTTTCAAGATGTTAATAGATGCACGGCTGTGGATAACAATTAGGGGGCATCCCCTTAAAAACTGAGGGTGATGGAGGAAAATGGGTGTCATATTTGAATTCAGCAGATCATTTTACACAAGAATCAGCTGAAATTCAGTAAGTGGCTTCAAATTTTTTTTGTACAGCAGTTAAACTCTAAGTGCGGCATTGAACCCTTCCGTGGGTGCTCTGGGGGCGCTCTCACCTCAACCGCTTTTAGCAAAAATCATTGCTGCATATTGCCATCAAATTTGGGTTCTTGGGGAAGGGTTAGGACCCTTCAAACGGGAATTGCGTAAAAAATAAGAGGAAAAAATAGCATATAAAAACCTCTATAATTTTTAGCTAATTTTTTGCATTCTTAGGGGGTTAACTACCCCTTAAACCTATCCATTTGTTATAAATTTATTATATTTTATTAATTTGAACATTTCTTGTCCCCTGGGGGGCAATTTGAAGATTAAAGCAATGCTTTTTGACCTTGAAAATCGAGTTCAAAGTTATAAAGTCGTTAAAAAACGTGAAAAGGGGGAGGGGCTGTTCCCCGAAAATCCTGAGTCAATTGAGAATTTTAATGGTGATTTTCGTATTCAGCGACCCAAAATCTATAAGAAATGACTATTTTCATCAAGGAAATTTTTTCAGTGTAGAACAGTGTTACAGGAGAAAGGTACTAAGTCACTTTTTGCTCAACTACACCGTACGAAGTTATGGCAAGTTAGGGGATCATTTTACCTTTGCCATTCTAGTTATAGTGTAGAAAAAAATTAAAAAAATCAATTTTTAAAATTTTAGGAAGTATTTTATATATTTTAATTAAAAGCTGGTGGATTGAATTGGATTTGATGACGTATGTTCCTTGCCTTGCGGGCTTGATCTCTCAAGTAATACAGACATAAACATAATTTTTACTACCACAGAGAGAACATATTATTAAGAAACTTTTAACTGCTGTATAATATTAATGTGCATGTGTGTGTCTAGTGAATCGTTGGAAATAAAAGAAATCAGACTCATAAAACTCGTCTGTTTCCCTAGTAAGAAAAAATTGAAACTTTGAATCTTAATAATTCAAAAACTAGTTCAATTTAAAAAAAAAATGAAACGCCGATCTTTTTATAAAAAATAATTGTATATGTGTTTAGAATATAGTACTTCTACCATGATTAGTTTTTCGTTTATTACAAAAAAAACGAAAAAGTGTTCCGTTTATTTTACTGGCTGCTACCGATTTGATTTTTAAGTATAGTTATTAGATAAAGGCGAGTAATTGCCATGGTGGAAAAGCATCTTCAATAGTAAATCTCGCTAATGTTGTCGTTTATGAGGAGGTAATATCACTTCTTCACCGACGATTTACTCATTGTGATGGATGTGCGCAATTTAGATATGAATTTATTTGATATTTTTAGAGAAAGAGGTATAGGATAGGGGTTACTCTTATAGCATTTTTTTCAGATTGTTTATCTTCGTCGTGTTTATAATTTGTGCAAGCTTTTCGTGCATCTGGTGCTTCCTCTGAAAAAGCTTTCCAGTTTGGTGAGATTTTAGAGATGAAGACTCCGCTCGTTCGTTGGCGCCGTTCCACCGCTTTCAAAAGATCTGCCAAAAGTGACTTAGTACCTTTCGCCTGTAACCCGACGATATCTGAATGTGTCATCTTGTAGCTTAGTTGGTCTGCTAACCCATGGGAAAGAGAAATCCGTGGGGTCGGCCGCCGTTTTGACGAGAATAAGTGCGCAAAAGTCATAAATAGTAGGTTGAATCAGAATTTTTTTTTATTATTTTGATGACACATTAGAGCGGAAAAGTTGCCTAAGGGGTCAGAGATCACCTGTGATTTTTTTCAGAATTTTCAGATAATACCTTAAGGTGCCACATTGGCCCTGAATGTTAATCCTATAGAGCGCGCAAGCCCAAAATGCCGCTTTTGGATGTCAGATGGATTTGGCATGTATTTTATTTCCAAGGAATTTTTTACAACTTTATATAAAGGTGAAGTTCAATAAAAAAACACTGAAATCTCTCCAATATATATTCCTAAATGGTTTAACTTAAATTCATGGAGCAAAAGCCTTTTTACTCAGAAAGATACAGGCTTTATGGTGGTTGAATCAAATATAATGGGTATTGAGTCCCAAATAGAAAAAAAAATCCCCCTTAAAGTCGAGCTTTAAGATGGTCATTTTTCACTTTTGAAACGCGTATTTTTGTTAAAGGAACTATCATTTTTCTATTTTCTTCTTCAGGAATGTGTACTATACTTCCTGATCTCTCAAAATCAGATCATTTCGAAAAATTCACAACTTTGACCCCCTATATCTCTGGTGGAACAAGGTTTAAAAATCTGAAATTCTTATTGGTTAAACCTTTTAAGGGTATAATCCTGTTGTACAAAGGCCCAGGGGTGCAGAAAATGTTCCAAGATCCAAAATTTCCCCAGAACACAATTTTTTCTCTAAAATTTCCCCCAAAATGAAATTTCATTAAAAATAGTTTATTCAGTTCTTAATTTTCTTTCAGATTCAATAATTTTCAAATAATCCATAAATTTAAATTTTAATGATCTTTATACTCTTTTTTAGTCTTTCTTACACACTTATAATCTTTGCTCAAAAAAAGTGCCCCTTTCCCAAAAATATGAAAAATTTTCTAATTATCTCAAATTTTAGCTACCTGTAAATTTCTCCTTAATGAACTCAACATTTAAATTAAGAACATCCATGTGATTGAACAAGAACGCTATTAATAGTGAAAATTACCCATTTTACCACAGATAGATTGCTTTTCCTGCATACCAATCGAAAAGCAAGGAAAAGCCAACATCCAGGTTAAGAACCTAGAAAATTAAATTTTTTAGCGCAGATCCGTAGTTTTTCCTACTCTACATCCGTAACTCCACTTTTCTCAAGTTGAAATTGGAGGTTATGATGTAGTCACAGCACAAAATATCTTTTTTTCAGCTAATGATGTTGGATTTTTTAGTTTTTCTTTTTATCTTGGGGAAAAATTTCCCCAGAGCTGCTCGAATTTCCCCCGAACATCGTTCGGGCGTTCGGACATATTCTGCACCTCTGCAAAGGCCGTCTTTGGTATTTGCTTACAAGTCGAGTTACAGGTCCTCGAAATTAACATAAAAACGCTCTATTTAACGATTTGAATAGTGCAATTTTAGGTCAAATGCTCACCACTTAATTACAATTAGGTTTATTTGATTTCTTATTGCTTTTTCAACTGTTTAGATTTCTGAGGTGATTTAAGAATCTAATAAATTGAAAGAAAATAAGCAAAGCGAAAATAGAGCTTACGCGGCATCATGTCTGTCACAGTTTTAAAAAATTATTATAGAAAAATTTTCCATGAAATTTAGAGATTTCAGTGTTTTTTTATTGAACTTGACCTTTATGTACAGTTGTAAAAAATTCCTTGGACATAAAATGCATGCCAAATCCATTTAAAATCCAAAAACGACATTTTGGGCTTGCGCGCTCTGAAAAAAATCACAGGTGATCTCTGCCCCCTTAGGCAACTTTTCCGCTCTAATGTGTCATCAAAATAAAATAAAAATTTCGATTCAACCAACTATTTATGACTTGCGCACTTATTCTCGTCAAAACGGCGGCAGCCCCCACGGATTTCTCTTTCCCTTGGGTTAGCAGACCTACTAAGCTACAAGATGACACACTCAGATATTTTTTAGCGTGATGCCTTTTTGAGAAAAACTTAGTTAAAAGTGACACTTTTTGAAAATTTTGCAAATTTTTAAGTAGGATTATGATTTTGCTGAACTTTATAAAAAAAGGTGCTGAGTAATCAATTTGAGAGGTGGGGGAATGGGGTTCCTTGGTGTGCTACTATTCGGAGCAGCCGTTTCAGCGGCAGAAATAAAATGAAAGTAAATAGAACTCTCATAATTCTTCTAAAAATTAGTATAAGAAAAAATTTGGTGCCGAAACAGGCCGGCGCCCAAACGGACAGCGCCAAACCATCCCATCCTGGGGGTTCCTCCCCCAAAAAAGTTTTGGAAATTTGACCCTAAAAACAGGGTTTTAACTTGTTTTGGTAAACCAAAAAAGACCTGATAAAGGCAAAAACCAGCAGACCTTACCAACACCTTACAGAAAGTTATTTATATAACATTTCAGAGAAAAGCAAATTAGAAATTATTAAAAAATGTATTTATTTCAAATTTCTTCGCGGAGCCCCTGGAAATGCTTGGCGGAGCCCTAAGGGCTCCGCGGAGCACAGTTTGAGAACCGCTGGCATATCATATCATTTAATGACAAATATTCCCTTTCTAAAATAAAAAAATGACTATTTTAAATTATTTTTCTTATGTTATATGCTTGATATTTTTAAATCGATTTGTTTTTTCTAATATTTTTAGTGTGTAGTTCAGTCATACATTCAATGGCTTCAAGATAGTGACTACAACCCCAACTGTCCAATTTGTAAGACTGAGCTTGCTGATGGTGATTGTATTCGACTGACTTGTTATCGTAAGTAGTTATTCAGATTTTATACTTACTAGCTTCTTTAGCTATTTTCTGATAATTATACTTGAGGAATTTAAAATGTGTATGTTATTCCCTGTTTCCTATCCTTAACTCAATTTTACATTTAATTTTTTATTTATTTTATTATATAATAATAATGTTATTATGTTTAAAACATTTTTTTAAACAAATAATATTTATTGTTTATCAGGCATAGTATAATTTATAGCTATCCAATTAAGGTTATTTTGAACACTAAATATTCAAATATCACCAAACTTCTATCATTTTCATTAATATTATTACAGCTGTATTTTAATTGTTTTTTATGTTGAAAAAATTGGAAGTGGCATATAATTTATTTTTTACTGTTAACAATCCTGTGATAAATAATTAATTTCTCAAAAACTTAAATTGATTTTTCAGATGTTTTTCATTGGGAGTGCTTGAACAAATATGCTCATAGTTTATCACCTCAATCTCCAGCTGAAGCGTACACATGTCCTGTATGCAACATTGGCATTTTTCCTCAAAAGAATGCAGTGTCTCCAGTTACTGAAGCATTAAGGAATGCTCTTCTAGAAGTAAACTGGGGAAGAAGAGGCCTGGGTTATCCAGCTGTAAGGATTTTTTACTAATAATCTTATGGAGATAATAGTTTAAATTAATCTATAAATTAAATTTAATTACAATCCATCTTACTAATCTTTATTGTAAGGCTGTCAATTCCTTAACCCTTTCGCTTTCAGTCCTTAACTGCCAGTGATAGCCATTGAATGCTATGGTGAATTTGGGTTAGTAAGGAATGAAAGAGTTAAAACAGGCTTGATACATATTAAAAATTTGTAGCATTTGATAATCTTTCGGTTCCCTAAACTCTTGTATTTTGTAGTAATGAAATACTTTTGACTCATAAATAATCTGCTACTTCTCTATTTTCAGTAGTTCTTACTATTAATAATTTATTTTTGCTGATGTCTAGCATTCTACAAAGTTCATATTAAATTAATTATGGAGGTCCTTACTAGTTCTTGTGTCACCACACACATTGACATGTGTAATTGCCTTAATCTATGTGGTGACATTTTGAAGTATTTAAATCAGAATAGCAATGAAGTTTAACCCATTAAGGACGACTTTAAAATAATGAAAATAAATAACTTTTTCTTTCATATTTTGTTCATTTGGACCGAATATAGTAAGAAATGCCCATTTTCAGATTTTTCAAAAAATAATTTTTATGATTTTTTAACTGGCAACTTTTCTTGCCAACCGTCCTTAGTGGGGTCAAAACTCTGACAAATGAAAAGACGAAAAATCTAATTAGAATGTTTACGATTTTGATAATAAAATGTTTCCATAGATAATTTAAAGAAATAATACATAAATAAAAGTTAATGGGGACTATACTGTTGACAGGGGGTCCAAGAAAGGGTATTTCACCCCTTCTGAATAGGGCCTGTTCAGTCCGAAATATTGATATTCACCTAATTTCAGGCTTTAAGAATAGCCGAACTAGTACTTTTTAAGTCAGAACCCTTTGATTTCATTACTTTAGCTAACTTTCAGGTTAAAATAGTTTTAAGAGTACTCTTCCTTAAAAAGCCAACTCCGAGTCACGATAATTTGTAATACAGATGGCGCCCCGAAAACCTGTCAAAATAGCGCGCCCTGGGTTCCCATGGCGAGGGCATTTATCCTTGGCAAAAAATTTCTCCCGCGGTCCTGGTCATTACCGGTCTGATTTTGAAGGTTGGCGATAAATTCTATCGCCATTGAGTGGAGAGAAGAGCGCAAGAATTCCAAGAAAGAGGGTCATCGCAGGTGGCCCTACAAGAGCGGTATCAAGATCTTATCTCCTCTTTGGAGTACTAGACCATACGGGTTCACAAATCGCAAATTTTGAACTAATAAAGATATTGAAATAATTCTAACGGATTTGGAATCGTTGGAAAATTCTAGCCCAGTTTCATATAAAATTCAAATGGTTTTTTATTATTCTTTTAAAAAAAAAATATTTTTTTACTCATTTTACGAGTTGTTTTTTTTCTTACCATGTTCACGGGGATTGGGTTGACGCGAGGACGATCTCCAGAACCCTTCCTAGGCCGGAAGAGTTATGTTTTCATATCTCAGAAAGATCGGAAGACATCCTCAGTGGAAAAGGCGTCAAAACCATTGGAAAACTAAATAATCGACATCAAATCTGGGTTCTTGGGAAAGTTAAAATGTTTAAAATCTCTATGATAGCTATATTTTTGTGGTGTTCTTGGTTTGATTCAAACCAAATATGGTAACTGTTAAAAACTATAAATATTATAATCCATCACGTCACGATACATATCAGTCGTTATTTGAAAAATACTAAGGACACGATCAGGGACTTTAAATTTTAAAACTACAATTTTACGGTATTTAATTTAATTTTTTAAAGTAATAAATTTATCCCCAATCCTTTTTACCTCCTATTCGTATAGCACGCCTTCAAATTTATACAGTTTCTTAAATTTATATACAGTAGAACCCCGATGATCCGCGGTGCGGATTATCCGCGAGTGCCACGAAAAAACTTTTTTTAAGATGAGAGCAAATTTTAGATGAGATTAGAGATATTTTAGACGCAGAGCAAAGGTTTCTGCTGTACTGTACATATTTTAAAAGTTTTACAGATCATGTTTTTTGTAAAATAAAACTTAGTTTTTATGCTGAAATATTTTTTCGTGTTTTCACCTCATTTTTAGTCCTTTTTCGGGTTATCCGCGATTTTCACTATCCGCGGTACCCTTGCCACCCAATTCCGCGGATAATCGGGGCTCTACTGTAGTCTTAAATATGATTAGAAGAACGATATCTTTTTTGAAAAAAAATCTAAAATTGAAATTTTATAAAAAGGTGAAAGGAGGCTTTAAATTATACAGAAATTTAAGATGCGATCCCGAAGATCGGCAGATTGCCAAAGTGTGTGGTGATTGCGTATGGTATGCGTTTTAAAAAAAAACACCCTTTCTCTGAGGCTCTATGGATCACGCACGGCATGAAACACTGAATTTCGTTTAAAAACGGTCATTTACTAAACAACTGAACAATTTCTACAAAAGAAAGTATTAAAATAAAAAAAATCATTTTTCAACTTTTAAAAATATGAATAGTACTTGAATTTTTCGGACATAACTCTTCGTTGATGACTATTGGACGGTGACGCTTTTCCTAAAAATCACTGCTTGCTTATCAACATCAAATTTGGGTTCTTGGGGAAGTTAAATTTTTAAAATATTGTGGAAGTTTTTCTTGGCAGCCCATGACCGATGGGCCCAAAACTGCCCCTTGGTGACCCAAAACTGTCGGACCGATAGGCTTGAAATTTGACAGAGACCTTCCTCTCAGCCATTAGACGCGCACTAAGAAACGATTTTAAAATCGAACGACTCCTTCCCTGTTTTTCGGCGCTTTTTCGACTCCGTTTTACCCATTGAAATAACATTATACATTGTTGAAATGCATAAAATGCAGTGTTTACTTCTCTATCTTGAGGCGTCGTCTTGCCTCACTTGAATAAATATTACTTCAAAACATTTTATAATTTACAATTAAATTTAAGAAAAACAGTGTGAATATCTGTATTTAAATATTATAACAGCTATCAGAAAACCAAAATATATTAAAATAATTAATTATTTTCTTTAAGATTTTAATTTTCTTAAATTTATGGATCAAAAATTGAAAAGTTTCCATGAAAACAGAGCTAAAATTTCAGTGTTTCACATAGCATGGTTTACTAGACTATAATCACTAGATTTTTTAACTTGCAATCTGTTTTTACCACTTTTTAAGTAGCTTTTAAAGAAGTTGGTTATTTTAAGAAGAAGGCAGGATTTTAATAGTTTTTTACTTGATAACTTTTTATCCAGGGATTTTTGAAATTTATTTTATTTTGAAATTGAATTTTTGAGGAATTTTGAAAGGGCAGCGGGAATACTTCATGAAAATTCTGTTTAAGACTTTAAACACTAGATTTCAAATGACTGAGATGATTTCAATTAGATTGTTTTTATCACATAGAAAGGATAAATGTTTAAAAGGCAAAAAATCGGGATGGAATGAGTTATCACATTTAGAACTGGGATGAAAAAAGGCACCGGGAATACCGAGATGAAAATTTTTGGGAACACCAGGATATGAAAATTATCGGGAACACCGCCGGGATATGAAAATTATCGGGAAAACTGTGATATGAAAATTATCGGGAACACCGGGTCATGGAAAAGTACTAGGAACACCGGAATATGAAAATTATCGGGAAAACCGGGATATAAAAATTATCGTGAAAACCGGGATACGAATCCCTGCAATACACCTATATAGTATTTTCAGTATAAAATCGCCCTTGACCTTCGTGCTTCGTTGACCATAAAAAATCATTGATAAGGGTCTGAAACTCTAAAACATAAGTGCATATGCATAATACCTCAAGGAGCTTCTTGGGAGGTTATTAAATATCAGGAGGTAAACAAAGGAAGGAACACAAACGAGATTTGGATTTCAATGAAACATGGGACAGTTTTTTGGGGTTGTAATTCTCCAAACCAATGTATCCCACCCCTTATAAAGCTGGGAAGACTCAGGCAACAAAATAACTAATTACGTAGAGCAGGGCCGTAACTGGACTTTTTTCCGGGGGGGGGCAAAAAATGTTCTTGAAACTTTAGTACTTTATTATTGATGACCAAGGTAAGTAGACAGCGGCGTATCCAGGATTTGTTTTTTTCGGGGGGCTAAGAATTTTCATTATTAAAATCATCTTCGAATGTCCTAAACAGTGGTTCTGGGGGTCCTCCCCCAGATAATTTTTGGAAATTTAAGTCTAAAAAGCAGATTTTCAACTCGTTTTGTTCACCTAATTTGGATTTCGGACATACATTTTCAAGAATTTAATTTCCATTTTGGTTGGATTTTGAACCTAAAAAGTATGCATTGCAGAGTTTTATGCATTTTAAGACGAATTTTAAGGAAAAACAGTAAGTAAAAAATTGACGTTGAAATTTTGGGGGGTTTCTTTTGGGATACGGCCCGAAGCATGAGGTGCGACTTATACGAAAATACTTCGACTTATATTCGAAAATATATACGGCTTATACTTCGCTTTCGTTTTAAATTATATAAACACCATTTATTTTTAAAGTTTATGTATTTTTTAAACTTTTATCTAGAGAAGAAAGAACAGTTCTATTCAGGAAAATATTTAGGTAATTAAAAATGAGAAAATTATTAAAATAACTTTTGGGATACTTTCAAGGTTATTTAAATAGTTTTGAATTTAACATGATTCATTATGAAATTCTGGTATTAAATCCATTTTACAACGTTTTTATTAGGTCGCTTTCAATCTTGTCTGTCCGTCCGTCTATCTGTCTGTTCGGGAGGAATTTAGTAATCAATTTTAAGCATACTTCCCCATGAGCTAGAGACTTGAAATTTTGAACGTAGTTCAGATCTGGATGACAATACGATATTATCTCGTTAGTTCGGTTCAATTTGCTGTCCCTGAACCCCCAGGGGGACTTAAAGTTTAGAAGTTCAACTATAGGACCTTATTGTTAAAAAATCATTGTTGTGCAGTTTGCCTCCTCTCGTTATCAAGATGGCTTTAGAAGTGTTGTATAAAATATTAGTAAAATGAAAATTTGTAAGAATAAAAGTAATACACAGTACATGCAGTACTTCATGCAAGTTTTGTATTTGTAATACATCTAAGGGACTGACTTTATTAATTTGTTACTGAAAAGTTTCTCACCAATATATTTTTAAAACACTTTTTTTTATATTACTAGTGTTTCAAAAATTTCCAACGTCATCTGAATAATAGCTAGAGGCAAAAACTGTGCAATGATTTTAACAAAACAGAGTAAAGCCATGTGTTATAGTTAAATTTCAGGAAAAAAACACTTTTTAGTTTTATTAAAAAGAGAAAAGAATAAAATTCTTGGAAGGCGTTCAGGTCGCGAATTCTAAACTTTACACAACAAAACTAAAAACCAGAAAATAATTAATGAAAAAAAAACCTTTTTAAACAACAACGTTTTTAAAATGCACTAAAAAGTATAAAATAATTTTTTGCAACTCCTTGTAAAACGAAAAACGTTGGGATCATGCATTAGGTATTTAATCCAACTTAATTTTTCATCATTCATTTAAATAATTTTTAACTGTGGATATAATGGTAAATAGAGTGACAAGAGTAGTGGCTGTAAATATTATTGCATGATCCCCACGTTTTTCGTTTTACAAGGAGTTGCAAAAAATTATTTTATACTTTTTAGTGCATTTTAAAAACGTTGTTGTTTAAAAAGGTTTTTTTTTCATTAATTATTTTTCTTATTTTAAAGAAAAATCCCATACCCTTCTTATAAACCTTGTTGCAAGTTCAGGTTGATAACATTATTATTACTTAAATTTTGTGAGCCATTTAAAAAATATCATGATTAATTAATCATTTTATAAAATTCATTATTTTGTACTTGTATTTTCCTTTTTGTATTATTTATATCTCATTGATGTTATACATTATATTTTTTAAATATAATATATATTAAAGTCTTACTCAATGGGTATATTTTTTCGATTACCTAGCTAGACGGGATTGAGTCCCCTTGGTAACCAATATTATTTTTCATATTTTTGTTTGTTGTTTCACCAATTGAAAATAAATATTATTAAAATATAGTACCAATTTAACTTTTTTTGAATAATTTTAATTTGTATTTTAAATTTGGATTTGTGTTCCTCCATGGTTGAATGAAGAAATTTCATAACTTTTTAAAAGAGGAATTAAAAAACTAAAAACCAACTTCGTAACCTAAACTTGAAAAGTTCTTTGTCCACTGATTGTTTAAAAATAGAACTTTTTCTGAGTGTAATTTGAATAAATTATACAGCATTAGAATTACCTTGCTAATTAAATAGCTAACTTTGGAAATTAGCAATAATGTCATTTTATGTAAACTAAGAAAATGAGACCATCACCAAACTTCTATCAAGAAGTTTCACAAGACGCGGATCTAGATTTTTGACAAAACTACCGAAAGACAGGAAAAGGAAAAACGAACACATCCGCATTCAACTGATTACGACCCCATACCCCGATCTTGTAAAAACAACTCCAGTTCCCCTTTTATCACTCTCACCCCACTGATCGGAGCGAGAGGGAACGAGGGGAGGGGTAGATCATCAATCACTAGTTGGGTTTTAGGGTTGCTTTAACTTCGATGTTTCAATGAGAAAAATTTCAATTGTATTCATTTTAAAAATAGATATTTAAATTTTTTACGAAATATTTAATGATTTTTCGATTCCTAAAAGCATAAGCTATTGCCATAACTAATTTTCGTGTCATTTTTTAAAAAATATCTTAGTGAAATTCCTGTTTAAAAGGTGACTAAGCTATTCATGAAAATTTCAAAAATTGATTAAAAATATTAATAATGCGATTTCAGCTACTAAAAGCAGTTATAAAAAATGGTTTTTTTCTGCTCTTGCACATGCAGCAAAAATTGAGAATGTACGATCAAAATTGAAAGCTGTAGTTCAACTCAAAAATGTCCCATTGGATAACATGGGGAGCACTCAAGGTCGCGTATCGGGAAAGAGGACTCTTAATTATACCTAACAGTCTGGAATATAGGGACTTTTTTACCTGCCAGAGTCTTATATATTCTCAATTTTTATTTTTTTTGGATACCTTTGGTTATATATTTTTTTGCCTTCCGAAGCTTTTTCTCTTATTGGAATTCTACTTTCGTGTTATTCATTTCTCTATCAAAAAGTCATCATAATTACAATATTCATTTTTATGGCTCCAGATTTCGCATTCCCCACAGGAAATGTTGAAGATTACTCATAAACTCGATAAAAACTAGGTATTGGCCCATTCAAAATGGGCTAAATAACTCCAGTGACATATTATTTTATTTTTTGACAACTCAAAGTTTCAAGAAAACCCTTTCAAGGAAAATAAATGTATCCAGAAATGATTTAATATGAGATTGAACCAATAAATGTGTTAGGAATTGGTAAAGATCTAAAATCGATAAAAAAACCTACTAAAATTATGATCCAAGGGAAACATTTCACCATGTTAAAGTATCAATAAGATCTAAATTTATGATAAGAACTCAAAAAAGCATTTTAAATGATTAATTTGCAAAAGCTACTTATGAGTAACTCTTAAAAGTTTTGACCACACATCGAACGATTGGCAACAAAAGTTGCCAGTAGAAGAAAACCCTTGTTATTGGCAATTTAAATACCCCCATTCCAACTGTAATTGGTAATAATATTTAGAATGGAATCTTGTGAATATGCTGCAATAGAAACAAGTCACAAAAATAACCAAAACATTAGATTATTTTGGCGTTTTCCAAATGATCTCCCAGTTATCTCCAAAATGTAGAGAAATGCTCTCATTCTAACAGCAATTTTACCACCAAAATGGCATGGAAGGTATAAATATCTATTTTTATCTGAATAAATACATTCTTTAGAAGCTGTTATCATGCATTTAAACTTATAATGTCCTCTATTAGAGTCAGTAAAAAATTAAATATCCCTTGGCAACTTTTCTTACCAACCGTCCATAATGGGTTAAATTGTATGCTTTTATTTTATTTCAGATGGAAAGTGATCTGTTGAATGAAAATTCTCATCCTAACAATATCCAGTTTACATCTCTGAGAGAGCCTAGTCCACTACCCATTGAAAATGCTTCAAAACCTGCACCTATAAATATTAGTTCCACAAGTCATATGGAGTTTAATATCAGACCAGAACCTTATGGAGCCTCCTACACTAGTAAGAATGTTTCCAAGCTACTTATTAAACATTTATTTTTATTAGCTTTTTGCTATTATTTATGACAATAAATTTATTTAGGTTCTTCTAAGTTTTTGGATTATGAAATCTATATCTTAATAAAATCAGGGTTGACACGGCACCGGGAAAATCGGGAGAATGCAGGGAATTCGAAAATGGCATAAAAAATCAGGAAATTTTGGAAAATATCTTGATATCAAAATTTTGAGTTAAGTTTTTTAAATGTATTTTGTTCTTGATCATCCAATCAAACAATCTCCGTGACAGTTCCTATGGTGTACGCGATTGTAGCGCAGGTTAAGTGTACACTCTGTTAACTGCGCGTGAGTGCAGGCGTAACTTGAACTTGCAGAAATGGCAGCGAGCTTCGCGTAGAACTTTGTTTTGTTTGTTTTCGCACATGAAGGTGAAGGAAAGCCCGTTTTTCTGGATGCAAAGTGTGTCCAAGTGTAACCTATAAAATGTTCAATTCAAAGCAGTGGCGGCTCGTCCATAGGAGCACAGGAGCACGTGAACACCCACCGAAAAAGTAGAACAAAAATCGAATGCAAAGATAAATAAATATCAAAGGAAATTTATTATCAATTTCTTTTTTATACTTAGAATTATGTTTCTCCCCCCCTTCTCTCCTCAATAAAAAAATTTACTACCGGAAACGCGAAAGAAATCGAAAAAAGACTGAACTCTTATTTTTCTTTCCCTTTTCGCACGTGTGAGCGGAAAAAATATGAGAATCCGAGGAAACCCCGACCGCTCGCCGGAGATCATTTGAGCTTACGGCAACGCGCAGGAGATCTCCGCTAGCACAGATTTAGTGTGCCGAGGCTTTCACTTTTGAGGCACAGCTTTCTTTTTTGACGTCTGATAAAAGGGATTTTATCGGTTAATTGGAAAGTACGAGTAAGAGCACTCTTTAAATACAATTTAAATCTTTTCATCAAAATATTTTAATACTTTTGTTATTAATTAGGATATTTTTCAAACGATGGCTTTAAGTAAAATTTCCTTGTTTGAATTACAGCAACTGTATTTTTCTCAATTGCCATTGGGAAAAAAAGTTGAAATAAACCTCATCTGACCAAGGTCCAAGTTACAGAAGGAAAAGAAAGGGACTTTAAAAGAATTTAAAGATGACATTTATTACATAAATGGATTAAATTAATGGAAATTTTATTTTTTATATAATTGGTGTGAACACCCTTTTAATTAACTCACGAGCCGCCACTGATTCAAAGTCTGTATTTAATGCAGATTGGATGAATAAAAAGTAAAAACATAAATCCAGACTTGGCTGATTGGGTGCATGATCGGCCGCAAGATCTGTTTTCTGCTTATTGCATTCCATGCAAAAAAATATTTAGTTTGAGTTATATGGGAAAGCAAGCCTTAGGGTAGGTGGGGGTAATTGTCCGCAGTTTTTGGTTTTGAATTTTTGTGGCCCACAGTTTTATTATTTTAATAAGTTTCTGGTATGGAATCTAAAGCTTAGGATGTGGCCTATCAATTCATATTTTTTCCAGCCTTGATCTGCAAATATTTTTAGAAATATTCAACTTTAAAAAGAAAAAAAATTGCGGACATTTGCCCCATTTTTTGGGGTTATTATCCGCAGTGCGTATAATTACCCCAATAGAATAAAATAAGAGAATTATTAGATATTCCAATTCAAAAACATCGAAATTGAGGTATATTCACAATAGGAAGACAACACAACAATATTTGACATCATAAAGCAAAGTTACTCCACAAGTTGCAAAGTTAATCCTTTTACCGGCGTAAAATCGGTCAAATTGTCAGGAAAACTTATCATTTCATGAAACCTTGCATTATGGATTTCATTAGGTTTGGAAAGTTTTAGGACTGTCTTTCTTTTCAACAAAAGCTTCTTCTGATGGAGTTTCTGAGAACATTCCCACATTTTCAATTGCGGACAATTACCCCAAAATCAATGCGGACAATTACTCCATATCATGATGACAACAACAAAGTGGTACTGATTTTTGAAAACAAAAGTAAACATGAGTATAGTAATGTAATTTCAAAGATAAATAAAGGCTCTTTCGGAAAAAAAACAGATGGATTGAATAAATATAACTATTCTACCATAATATGAAGAAAAGTGAGAAAAATACTCTAACAAGGACACTAAAAACTGACCTACCTAATTTTTTTGGACAACGGACACGCTAGTCCTCTGAAATTTTCAGAGCCATTTGGGGTTGTGAAAGGAACCTACTGTATCGATGCAGTCAATATAATCGAATATTATCATCAAAAAAAGGCCGTGCGGACTATTACCCCATGCGGACAATTACCCCCAGCTACCCTAACTAGCCATTTAAAAATTAAAAAACAGCAAAAAATTACTTGGAGACTATATTATATGCAAGGTTGTTAAAGTTACTTTGAAATAGTATTTGAGTACAAATACAAGTATTTCAGAAAAAGTAACTAAGTATTAAGTACAAATACCCGAAAAAAGTAACTAAATAGAGTACAAATAGAGTATATGAAAAGTATTTAAGACTACCTTCAGTTACTTCACCCGCAAATTTTAAAATTAAAATTATTTAAAAAATAAAATTTAATCGAATAAATTAAAAAATTAATAAATAATTAAATTAAAAATTTGAATCGATTTATAAATTTAAACTAATACAATTCATTTTAAAATTAATTTTAATTAATAAAATTTATTTTAATTATTTTAAAAAAATTGAAATATAATTTTAATAAAATAAAATTTTAATACTTGAATTAAAACTTAATTGAGAGAATGATGTTTGCTCGACTGGAAGAAGGTGGAAGCAACCGATATTCCAAATTTTTTAAATTTTCGACTGCTTAATAAGTTAATTATTTAAACCATAATATTAAAATAAAAGGAAATTTAATTATAAATTGTTAACGTAAGGTGCTAAAGTAAATTTCTAAAGTTTTTAAAAAAGAAGTTACATTTAACTCAAAATTTAAGGTTACTTTTACTTTACTTTAAAAACTTAAAAGTTTGTAAAGATAATGGTCTCTCCTTTCATCATTATCAATTTTTTAATAAAATAATTATTTTCATTAGCTAGTAAAAAACGTATTTCATTTTCTTTCGCTACTCTTTCTTTGGAAATTTAATTTAATTTAAAAATTGAAGCATTTATATTAGTAATACTTTTGTCTTAAATGTTTTAATATTTCCACACATATTCTCTACATATTATTGTAAAATTGGCCTGACAAAGAGGCCTGGTAAAGAGCACTAAAATAGTCTATACACATGTATCACATGCCTGTACTACAAACTTTTTTTCATAGAAATTCAATTTGCTTAAAATTTAAATTTTTAAAAAGATTTTTTTGTTTGAAAAATTTAATAATTTTTTTATATGATTTGTTATCAAATAATGTCAAAATATTTTCATAAATAAGTTCATATTAATAAATTAATTAATTCACTACTTAATGACTTAATCACCAATAATTGGTGATTAATAAAAAACACAATTATACACAAAAAAAAACACCTCGAAGAATGACCTCGACAAATGCCTCAAAAGTTTTTAACAGGAGTTTTTAAAAAAGTCGATTTTTAAGCCAAAAAAATTGCATTTTTGCCAATTTAGTGTCATTATTTATGTCATTTCTAAGGAAAAACAGGTGAATTTACTTCTTTTGTAGTTATGTTTTAATTTCTTCGATTATCAAATTTATAATTAATTAATCTTTTAATTGATATTTTGCCTTTTTTTTTCAATTCAAATGGAATATTCATATTTAGCAGAAAATTATTTCGGTCATTTTTAAAAAATGAAAAATAAGTTAAATATTAGTCTGTAACTATTTTATTACTTTTAGTTTTTCTTCAAGAAAGTGAGGAAGAAAGAATGTTATAATTAACTTTTAAGTGAATTTTTTTTATAGAATCTTGTAAGAATATACTACAAAAAAGGCTTTAATGAAAAGCTTATGTAAGGATTGAATGAAAGGATTTAAACCCTTTTGGGGCAAAAGTGGGAGAAGTTTTAAGATACATGTCAAACAAATATCAAAACATAAAAATCAATAGTAATTATCTAGATAAAAATATAAAGAAAACATAAATCATCAATCCCCTCATTACTTTTTTTAAAAAAATTACGAAAAAACCCTACCTCCTATTGGGACATTATATTTCTAACAAACAATGTTAATCCAGGGAGCAGGAACGGAATGGGACGATTCGGCCCGAGACAGAGAAAATATTTGTCTAGTTTTTTGATGATTTTGAAATGTTCTATTTAATTTCTCAAGCCGAATCGTCCCCGCACCGAAACACCTAGCGCCGCATGGTCCAAATACCAAAACCCAAAACGGCCGCGTCGAATAGTAGTAGACTGATGAGTAAGAAACCAGCAGCCTTTCAGAGAGCACAACAAAAAAGCGACTGAGAAAGACGACTTCTCGTAAAATTTGATCTACCGGTAAAAATGTCCCCCCTTCCTTTGGAAGTGAAAACAAGAAACTACTAACCAATTAGTGGCCATAAAACGGTTTTATATCGGCTATTCAATCTCCTGCAGGGCCACCCAGAGAAATGACGGCACTTTCAATTATCATCGTCAATACAAGGGGGCTATAAATATTCTCATAGAGGACTGTCAGCGTGGCGAGCCCCACCGCCGTCTGCGAGGGGGTCGAATTCGAATCGCCCGCCGAGGTCGCTTTTTCGCCTCGGACTTTGCGGAAAGCAGGAAAATGTGTTTGTTTTCTCCTCCAATGTTTGGATTGAGTTTTTTTTTAATTCTGGGCTTAGAGAAAATAACTGAAGTACAGCATAGGTACTTAAGTACCAAAGATTTAAGTTACTTTTAAATTATTGTAGTTAAATACCAGTTCGATACTAAAAAAGTAACGAATGTAACTAAATACTTTTAAAGTATTTAAAAAGTATTTCCGTTACTAAGTATTTAAATACTTAACAACCTTGATTATATGTTAGGTGGAAAGCGAAAAGGGACCTCTTGTCGGCGTTCGTCGAAATAGAGTTATTTTTTTCTCAATCTGTACAGATTTATGAAGATTTTAAGACCATCATCATCCTTGTAGCTCAAAAAATGACGAATCGCCAGTAATTAAAAGTCTTAATAGAATAAGTGGATTTCGCGAAAAACGACCTTAAACTTTCAAAATGCTACCCTCTCGTTATTTTTCACAGTTAAAGAATGATTCCAACAGCTAAAATTCTGTTTTAAAGGGTCCAAGGATCGATAAAATCGAGAGAAAAAAAATTTGATAGTTTTGACCTTCCGGTCTTTTGGCTTTTTCTCGAAATCAACTTTGCCGACAAGAGGTCCCTTTTTGCTTTCCGCCTCACATATATGGGTCATTCCCAAAAAAACCGTACATTTGATGTTGTTTAAAACTTTAAAAATAGATTTCGAATTATTTCAAAAAGTTTTTGCCTTAATATCAGCTAAGATTCTAAGCTTTTCAGTGATAAAAAATTTAAGTTGGTTAAAATAATAATTTTATTTATTTTGAAAGGTTTTGATCAGGGAAGAGAAAGGTTTTTCCACTCTGTTACATGAATAGAATTTGATTTTTTTAATGATAATAAAAGTAATAAAGATTGAAATTACCTTAATATCTTTAAATATGATGTGCTTTGTTAGTACTCTTGCACTTTATTTTATTTTTTAAATTTTGGAACTGTTTTATGGAAGATTAGTGCTAATTTTTTTAAAAATGTGAAATATACCTGGATAAAAGTTTATTCTATGGCTTATATTCTTATTGAAAAAATATTATTTCTGTAATAGCTAGTGTTGTTCCAAATAGTAGGGGACACTTTTACTAAAATTTTTTGAATTATTTTACACTGGAATGCAAAAAAAGTGTGATGTAACAGAGTGGAAAATCTTTCATTCTAGGGAGAAAAATACCATGATTTTGTAGTAAAAATCAATTCAATCATTTTACTTGCAATCTACATTTTATTAGTAACACCAGAAGATATGAAACAAAAATTATGATTATAGAATAATGTCAATATTTTTGGGAAATAAGTTATAAAATTATGTTTGGCGCCACTCTTCAACTCAAATTTTGGATGAGGGATATATTTTACAATTGTTCTAGAACAGCGGTTCCCAAAGTGGTCCATATGGACCCCCAGGGGTCCCCAGTAATTTCCAGGGGGTCCACGGGCATGAAAATGAAAATTGGGGGTCCACAGACACTTTCAGAGGACCATGGGAAAATTTCATTAAAATGAATAGTTTTGATGTACCAAGTTTAATAATTAATTTAAGTTGAATTAATAAGTTTCAAAAACAAGTTAGCCTGGGTTGTGGTCAAAAGAAATTCCATTTTGATAGCTTTTCCCTCTTCTTTTTGGTGGCGAAAGGTTTCAGCACTGTGGCCAACCTTTTCACAAAACAAAGAAACAGTTTGGATATTATACCGTACGGGGTGATTTGAGGTTAAACCACACGTCGTTGAAACCTAATGTTAAAAACCAATGTCAAAGCACCAGATTAATCCCTCCCATTAAAAGTATGTTGGAATATTCCAGTTTTCCCTCCCTGTTGTTTATATCTTCATATAATTCCTATTCCCTACCTATATTTTTAGAAATAATTATTCAATGAGAAAGTTGAAATGGATTTTAAAATTGTTTCTGGCAATAATATTTTATAAGGAGGGTTTTTATGAGCAAAGGGTGCTTAAGGGCAATACGTTTTTACATTTTAAAAACCGTTGATTAACCCATTAAGGACGACTTTAAAATAATGAAAATAAATAACTTTTTCTTTCATATTTTGTTCATTTGGACCGAATATAGTAAGAAATGCCCATTTTCAGATTTTTAAAAAAATAATTTTATGATTTTTTAACTGGCAACTTTTCTTGCCAACCGTCCTTAGTGGGGTCCAAACTCTGACAAATGAAAAGTCGAAAAAACTAATTAGAATGTTTACGATTTTGATAATAAAATGTTTTCATACATAATTTAAAGAAATAATCCATAAATAAAAGTGAATGGGTACTAAATTGTTAATAGGGGGTCCAAGAAAGGGTATTTCACCCCTCCTGAATAGGGCCAGTTCAGTTCAAATATTGATATTCACCTATTTTCAGGCTTTAAGAATACCCGAACTAGTACTTTTTTTAAGTCGGAATGGTCGGAACCCTTTGATTTTTGTACTTTAGCTAGCTTCCAGGTTAAAAAAGGTTTATTTATATCTCCCAGTCTGGAACATAGGTACTTTTTTACCTGCTAGAGTCTTATATATTCTCAACTTTCATTTTTTTTGGATACCTTTGGTTATATGTATATAATTTTTTTGCCTTCCGAAGCCTTTTCTCTTATTGGAATTCTACGTTCTTTTTAGTCATTCTCTATCAAAAAGTCATCATAATTACAGTATTCATCTTTATGGCTCCAGATTTCGCATATTCCCCCCAGAAAATATTAAATATTACTCATTAACTCGATAAAAACTAGGTATTAGCCCATTCAAAATGGGTTAAATTACTCCAGTGATATTTTATTTTATTTTTTGACTACTGTAAATTTCCAGAAACCCCTTTCAAGGAAATAAATGTATCCAGAAATGATTTATTATGTGATTGAACCAATAAATCTGTTAGGAATCGGTAAAAATCTAAAATCTATTTTAAAAAAACACTAAAATTATGATCCAATGGAAACATTTCATCATGCTAAAGTATCAATAAGATCTACATATATGATAAGAACAAAAAAAAAGCATTAAAAATAATTATATATAATTTACAAAAGCTTCTTATGAGTAACTCGTAAAAGTTTTGACCACACATCAGACGATTGGCAACAAAAGTTGCCAGTAGAAGAAAACCCTTGCTATTGGCAATTTAAATACCCCCATTCCAACTGTAATTGGTAATAATATTTAGAATGGGATCTTGTGAATATGCTTCAATAGAAACAAGTCATAAAAATAACCAAAACATTAGATTATTTTGGCGTTTTCCAAATGATCTCCCAGCTATCTCCAAAATGTAGTGAAACGCTCTCATTCTAACAGCGATTTTACCCCCAAAACGGCATGGCAGGTATAAATTTCTATTTTTATCTGAATAAATACATTCTTTAGAAGCTGTTGTCATGCATTTAAACTTTTAATGTCCTCTATTAGAGTCAGTAAAAAATGAAATGTTCCTTGGCAAATTTTGTTGCCAACCGTCCTTAATGGGTTAATATTTTTTATATTTTATGATTAACTGGGCTCTAGCGGAAAGTTCTATGATAAATTGTCATAAATTAAATGTTATATTAATAAAAAATTAAAATATTAAAACTCTAACACTGTCATTTGACTTCTATTACATTTAGCCTTAGCCATTAGTGGTCATTTTCTCATGATGTGTAACTTGTTAAACGTCAATAGTAAAGGCGTGTTTTCAAGATTTGAACCCAGATAATCCTTAAAGTACCTAAGTTTTTAAATTTAAATATCAGGTTGTTATATTTTACTTTTGACATTCGCTTTTTACAATTGAATATTTTCATTATGGTTCTGCTGAAACTTAACTATCACTATTTTTTTCTGATATGGAAAACTTATGAAGTTATTTTAAAAATATATAAATGCTGTTCAACATCATATGTAAATGAACATATTTTTTAATGTATGCATAAAAATCACAACACATATATTTTTATTGCAGAAGCATTTTTTTTCAACTTCATAAATTAGAACTCACACAATTTCCGTAATATATTATTTGATTTCTTTTCATTGTTGAACTTAATTAAATATTGTTTGTTAACATGCCATACATTAATTGTAATTATTTCTGAAATTTTATGATTTGGTGAATGAATAACTCACTCATAAGCCATTAACTTTGACAAGTTTGCGACCAAAACTTCCATTGTTAAAGCTAAAAATTTTTGTGCCTTGAAATGTAATGATGTTAAAAGTTTAGATATGTTTTAAGTTTCAAATTTTTTAAACGTTTTATTTTTACAATTTCATTAAAAATGTTGTGTTACCATATCAATGGCAAAAACAAAAAAAAAAGATTTTTTTAAATATGTAAAAGTGGTGAAATCAAATTCTTATCAATGCATGAAAAAAAACTTTTAAAAAATTACAAAATTAATGCGTGGTTTAGAAATATATATCAGAAACGTAAGATTTTTTGCTACTTTTTGAACGGTCCCTAAGACAGGGGGGTCCACGGGGTACGAAAAATGTTGTCAGGGGGTCCACGGGCCAAAAAAGTTTGGGAACCCCTGTTCTAGAATCTATGTGAATATAAGAAATGTCTTTTTTATATCAGTTTTAAATAATTTATTACTTTTTTATATCTACTTTTTAATCTCATTACTTTTACTTTTTTGTCACCCCCCCATGTTTTCTGACACCCCCTGAAAACTACACATATTTGTAGGTTGAACTGCGATTAGCTGTACTTTAAAAATTTCTGCTTATTCGCTTCATTTATGTTAACATTTAATCTTCAACGTTCTCAATAACGACGTTGCCGCTAAGCATTAGTTTCTTTCCTCGTTTTCTTTAAAAAAAAATATCATATTTGAATTTTATAATTACCAAATGTATCCGAATATGTAATGGAATCAAAGCTAAGAAATATGTAGACGTAAGGCTATATAAATTCTAAGAGAAATATCATCTTTGTCCACTCTGTTATATTGTTTATGTAACAGAGTGGAAAATTCAGCCTAAAATTAGAATTGTGGCTTTTAATTTAAACTGAATGAAAAAAATAAAGCATTAGTTAAAATTTATTAGTAATGTTAATCCTAACTCTAATTTGTGTTATAAAAAGTACCCAATAGATTTTTATAAAAAGGTGATAAAAAGGTGTAACTGAGTGGAAGTGGTTAAAGCAATCGTAGAAAGAAATTAAATCTAACCTTCTTTTCGAAATTCCAATACATTATGGCTCTCGGGCAATGATTATTTATTCCTTCTTAGAGTTAAATACTGTTGATAACTTCAGTAAAATTTAATTTTTATTTTAAGTTATCAACGTAACAGAGTGGAAAAATGAAAGGACAAAAAAACTGGGACACGAAGAAAAAAATATGCAACTCTGAAATTAAAAATAAAATAAAATATGTGTTTTGTCAAAATTATTTGAAATTTTGCATTTAATTAATTGTTATAAAACTTATTATCATAACTTGCAACCTGGTCATCAAAAACAATTTTAAATGTGATAAATTTTAGTGTGGGACACGCTGTTTTCTGTGCTCCAGTTACTAACAATAGCATTTTAAAGAAATAATATTTTTTTTTATATTTTAAAAAAATACCCAACTAGACATAATAAAATGAAGATTCTGAAACAATGAAAACTAATTTTCCCAAAGTATATTTTTATCAATTTAAAAAATATTAACTTCTCGGACGCAGTTTGTACGGTTTTTTTGGGAATGACCCATATATATATGTTACCGTTAAAGTATGTAATGCAGTTATTTCATAGAATACCTAGTTATTCCATGGAATAACTGATCGTGTCCGTTAAAGTGTTAATGTGTTATTAATTTGACACTTTAACTAGTTATTCTATGAAATAACTAGGTATTCTATAAATTAACTAACGAGAGACAGTTAAAGTGTAAAATAAACAATTTATCTAAAATGAAATTTAACTAATGATAGGCAATTAAAATGAAAAAGAAGCAATTTATTTAATTTATGCAGCGTATAAATGGTATTTATGGAAACGTACCATAAAATCATTTGTTACAACAAGGATTAATAAAATGACACTTGGAATTACAAAGAACATTATTTCTAAAACAAAAACGTAAAATAAACAATTTATCTAAAATGAAATTAAACTAATGATAGACTATTAAAATGAAAAAGAAGCAATTTATCTAATTTATGCAGAGTATAATGGTATTTATGGAAAAGTACCATAAAATCATTTATTACAACAAAGATTACTAAAATGACACTTGGAATTACAAAGAACATTACAGTAGAGCCCCGATTATCCGCAAGTGCCACAAAAAAAGTTAATGATGAAAGCGAATTTTAGATGAGATTAGAGAGATTTTAGGTGTATGTCACAGGTTTCTGCTGTACTGTACATATTTTAAAAGTTTTACATATCATGTTTTTTGTACAATAAAACATAGTTTTTATGCTAAAATATTTTTTTCGTGTTTGTTCCTCATTTTTAGTCCTTTTTCGGGTTATCTGCGGTGGTACCCTTGCCACCCAATTCCGCGGATAATCGAGGCTCTACTGTATTTCTAAAACAAAAACATTTTTTGTTGACACACTGGGTTTTATACGAACATTTTTTAAATCCCTGACCAGTACCTAATCTTTGAGCTGTAGCAACCGACCGGAGCGATATTTCTACATCCGGTACTTCTTCGATCTTAATTAATTTTTGTTCGCAGATACTGAACTGGGGGGGAAGGTAAATGTATTTGTCGTGTGAGATATATGATATATATTATTTTACACTTTAGCAGGCTGCAGTTCGTTATTCTATGAAATAACTAGTTAAACCATGAAATACAAGAGAGTTTTACACTTTAACGGACACGAACAGTTATTCCATGGAATAACTAGGTATTCTATGAAATAATGGATTTCATACTTTAACGGTAACATTATATGTAATTTTAATGACAGAAAATGTGGATAAATTTTAGTGCATTTGTCTTTTATACAATGTTACAAAAATTCAGGGATATTTATACCAAATTGTATTAATTGATAAATTTCACAGATTTACTATGTATGGAAACAGGGAAAACACAGGGAAGTTTTTTCCAAATTTGAGTGGCAACCCTGAATTTGTATTTTTCCTATGTTTATCTTCTTATGGCGACACTCAAATTTTTAGTGTTTAAAATAATTTTAATTGGATAGATAGTAGAATTGTAATAATTAAACAATAAATATATGTTTTAAATACAAAGTGTTTTAACCGCAGTATCTATAAATAGCTATGGTTTAAGAAAATCCTTCAAATATCTGAAAATACTAGATGAAGCAAAGTATTCAATAAAAACTGTTCAACAAGAACATTTATTGTGATTTTTTTCACTCTTAAAAGTTTGTACTCAAATACCTTGGGGGTATTTTTCAAACTTATTTTTGTAGGATTTTAAAATATTTTTTTCATAATTCTTTTTTTTTGTTAAACTGATAACACTAATATTGCTTTTTCAGCTTCTTATTCAAGTCCTAGGAAGTTATATGATGCCACAGAACATGGCCACTTCAGACAACAAATGGCCGATCATGATGAAGATAAATACAAAAGACGGTCTGCATTTGAATGGTTTAGTAGATGGTTCAAGTAAGTTGAAGTTTCAAGTATATGTATAACTGAGAATTAAACTATCATTTCTACACATCATACAAACAATGATATCCTAGAATTTGGCTTCTTTAGACTTCATGGTTTATTACCAAGTTATAAAGGTCTTTTTTCATAGAAGACATGATTATTCAGAACTTGAAGGCTTTAGAATAGTCAATAGAGTTGGGGATTAATTCCTTCACTTCAATTAATTCCTTGAACTTGATTTTGGTATTTCTACTGAGTTATAAAGTAGAACTATCGTTTAACCTTTATGTATTTAAAAAAATAATTATAATAATTAATATAAAAAATATTATGTTATTTTTGTAGTGCCTTTAAAATCCTAACCAAGTAATTATATATTCTTTACTTTTGGGATTTTCTTGGGATGCCATTAAATTTGATTAGATTATGTGTTTTTCTTCCAGTATCATTTTCAAAGATCCAAAAGTTACTTTCATGAAAAAAAAACATTATCGAATGTAAAAAGCATTTGGAACCTTTTTAGTTTAAAATACGATAAATCTTTATTCGGTGATACATATTGAAAAATCTCTCTTCGTTTATCTTTTTTTCAACTTTAAATCATGACTTTTAAAGTTTTATTTCCTGTATAGTAGTTCTTTGATGTAGCTGAACTTAAGTTTTTAGGCTGAAGAATGTATAGTTACTGTTATATGCCATTAGGTTTTCTTGCTAATTTGTATGTTAAACTTAAACCTTAAAATCTTTAACTTAAACCTTTATCTTAAACTTTAACTTAATGAAAATAAATTTATGTGTTACATTATATTCAAGTTTATCTGTCACCTGAACGGGACAAAGTCCCCTTGGTGACAAATATGTTACCTTTTTTCTGTACATATGTTGTGAGGTAATAAAGCTTATGTTATTATTATTATTATTATTATTATTAAATATATTTTTATTAACATATTATTAATAGCAGTCAAGAAATTTACTTGTCTCATAAATTTGTACTCATTTTCACACAAATGTGATTAAGGCAGTGTTTCAGACTTCACATTTTTAACAATTCCATTCTTGTTCACTATTTCAATATACAGTTAATAGCTCAGTTCATAATTTTTAATAACTTTTATTAGATCCAGAACAATGCATGGAAAGAATCGCAGAAACGACCCGAATATCATCTACAAGAAATGGGTGGTACTTCTTGTCCTATGTCTGCTGGCATTGGGCACTCTCTGCATTTTGTTTCTGAAATTTGGTCGAGCAAGTGCCGATAATGACCCACTCTTAGATCCTCGCTTCAATCCTAATATAAGAGTAGAAGATGTAGCTGAAGAAGCAAACTCCATAGCAGCTATGAAATCAAAACTGATAGATAACAATGCAATGTCTGATAAGATGAAGGAGCTGCTGCCAGCATAGTATATATACGGTATTTAGTTTATATATGAATTTGTATAATAATTGCTTTAAATTTTATTGAACTTACTACGCGCTGACTCAGAATCAGAGTCTTTTGATCAAGACTATTTTAAACGAATTAAACTATTGGTTATGTTAGAGAAATACTTGATGTATTTGTCTGTTAATTAAGAGTAATTTTGTTTCTTTTCAAGAATTAATTCTTATAATTACCTACTCAAAAAATTTGTATTCTATGTATTATGTCAAAATATATAATTTACTAAATTTATGTTTTCATGGATCTTTGCTGTATTGATGAAGCTATTTTAATAATGTGAAAATTTATTGAATATGTAAAGCTGGAATCTCTATAAAACATTTGTATCTCTCAAGATATCTTACTATAACTCTTTGTAAAAGGTTATGAGTTTAGAACAATTTTCAATAATTTAAATTTATTCACCGATTCTTTATTTTTTTAATTCTATAGATTTGTTTCAATTGTAAATCGCTACTAGTCCTTTTTATATATTGGTATCATCTAGATAGGCCTATCTTTTATAAAAAATTCAGGTAACAAACTTATCCTGTAATTGTTAAAATTTTGGTTGCGATTTATATTCTAAAGAAACTGGTATGCAGGGATATAAAAGGAATTCAATTGATCTATCTAAATTATGGATTAGATGAAAAATTGTTAATTAGCTAAATTTTTTATTTAAAAAAGGAGGTGAGAATATTAATAAAATTTGGTAAATAATTAATTTTTCACAGAAGCTTTAATTTTTATTGTAATAAATTTCAATGATGCATTAAGTACTGAACTAGAGATGTATATCTGTAATGCAACTGGTGAAACTGCTAACCTTCAAAATTACTGGTGGAGAGTGCAGTTGAGCTATTTCAAACAAATTCTTAATGCATAAGATTTTGTTTTGTGTAAATATTAAAATTTGATATAATGCTAATATCCTTTTATCTTGGCAAGTTACCTGCATTTCTGTAATGTATTATATTTTTACTTAGTTACATACTTTCTGCCTTTTTTTTTATTAGCGTCATCTTGCTTTGACACTCATGGTTTGATATTTCTTTTTCTTAGAAGCTGACACTAAAATGAGATGTAGTTTTTTTAACTCTCTTACTGTTTTTAATCATTCCTTAATGTGTTTAAAATCTGTTTATCAGCTTATCCAGAGGTTCCCAAACAGTGATTTGCAACCCACTGGCAAGTTGACAAGATTTTAAATTTGCCTGAATATTTTTTTCAAGAATTTAATAACATGATGTTGGTCTAAAAATTTTATTATCACACCACATTGTAAAAAAGAATGCATAGAGCAATATGAGAAATAATGAAAACTCAGTGCCAAAAGCCAAATGAAGTAAAGAAAAACTTTTGTCAATTTAATATGCTAATGATGAAAAATATTCCTTTCAAATTTTATGAAGATTAAAAAATTAATTTAAATCAGGTTTTTCTCAATGTAGGGATGCCCTACCAGGCAGCAGTTTGATAGTGAATTACAAATTTTGGGGATTTTCTTAGAAAACTGTTTGTTTCAAATTACCTCCAGGTTTCTGAAAAACAAATTAAGCCCCTGTTTTTATGAGTTAAATTTCAAAAAATTTTCTTGAGGAGGACCCTCAGACCTCCCTTTTTAATGTGAGACTCTGGTGCAAAAACATTTAAAAATTTGAGGCACTGATATTCTCATATCAGGCATGTGATTTTTCCGCTAATTAGCGGAAATCCGCTAATTTTAGAGGTGTTGAGAATCGGAATTCCGCTCAATTGTGTGCGGCGGAAAAATGAAATTTCAAAGCGGGAAAAATCGGAATATTTTGTTTCCTAAGCGGACATATAGTGTACCAAAACGATTAAACCCCTGTTTTTTAGGCTCAAATTTCAAAAAATTTCTGAGATTGAATTTAGTAAGATGAGAATCCTATCTAAAAAGTATTAAAAAGCTAAATTGAACCTATTGTATGGGATAGGGATTTGATTTTGTACCCCTCCCAAAATAAATCTCTATACCACTGTAACTTATCTAGACGCTTCTAAAAAATTTCAGATAATTTCTTTCTTGAGCAATCACATGCCTGCAAAACTTTTAATTTTCTAAAAAAACTTCCATTTAACTTCTAATGTGTGCAAGTGCATGTCTGTTTTGTTGCAGTCCTGTTGGGAGCAAGGAATAATAAGGAGGACTTGAGAGGCAAGGTGTGAAAAAGTTTGAAATACATTGATTTAAATCAGGTATGGGCAACCTTTTTGAATTTGCAGGCCAAACTCAAAGATTATAATGACGTGGAGGGCCGTAGAGTTGTGGGCAATTGTGAAAAATGAGTCGATTTATTTACTTTTTATAAAATTCAATTATTATTTCAATCAAAAGTAACCCCCAAATTCTGAATATACAGAACCCCCTGTTAGTGATACCAGGGCTTTGCTACATCCAAGGAAATTTAGTACCCCTACCCGAAAATTTCCTATTTTCATTTTAGAAATCACTTCCATTATTTATACCTCCAATGGATGGAGTCCATCCATAGATAAAAGTAGGGTCCCCAGGAATTTTTTTGAGTTTTATCATTTTGTGAGTGATTTTTCGAGTGCAATTTTTAAAATGTTCCGCGGGCTGGAACGAATGGCGAGGCAGGCGGAAGTTGCCCATATGTGATTTAAATGTTCCTTGCTAGTCAAACTAGTAACTGAAAAAATATCTTAACTGAAGATGAGGTGGGTTGCTTTAGATCCTGTTTATAAAAAGTGGGTTGCAATATTTATAAGGTTGGGAGCCACTGAGCTAATCATTTTGTTTTGAAAACTGGTTTAAAAATCTGCTTCATTTTATTTCCTTTTTTTAATGCATTTAAACAAGTAGGCCTATTCTAGGGAGTATGTTTGTAATATGAAAATTTTAGATTATTTTTTTTGTATACAACTTTTGTGATTTGTCTTATAAAGTACTGTAAATTCTAATAGAAAAATAAAGAGAAATTTTATTTGCTAATTTCTTGGTTCTTGCATAAACCCTACTTTTTTATAATTAAATCAAGGCAGGGCACAAAATTTCTGCTTGCAAATTTTAAGACTGGTGTATTAATTTTGTCTCTAAATAAAAAGGTTGTATGTAATGTTTAGGTGATGTTTTTTAAAATGCAATATTTAGGTGGTTGAGGTATGAGAAGGGAAAGAGTTGATGATTTTTCGCAGGATTTGGCCTGTATATTGGGTTCTTAGGATTGAAAATACAGAAAAATGCTTTTTTAACAAAATTTTATTGCAGAACTGAAGTTTTTTCGCTTTTTAAAAATGTCTTTGCTTCATGGTGTACTGTCTGATTTACAGCATTGGCGTCAAGTTATCTAAAAAGTATCAGAAAACTGTTTGCTTATCTACAGAGTTTATTACTTTGTAATCGAATTAGGTGGGGATGGCCGTCTTTGAAACTCACCGACATGATTTGAACGGTTTTGCGGCACATTGATTTTGAAACTAATTTTTCATGCTTTTCCATGTTTCATATTTCCATTAAAAGGAAAATTTCATTTATAGAACTCTGTAAACTGCTCAAGCCAACTTTTTAGGTGAGAAGATAGCCGGTTTTGCAACGACGCAATTAACGGTTTGGATGGTTACTTCCGAACTAACTTAAACTAAGAGATCCTTTCATTACACCCCTCCACAAATCCGGGATTGCCGAACCGGAAATTAAAAGCGTCGCTTATCCGGCACTTCGTAACGCTTGGTTAAGAACACGAGAGTCCGGGGTACAACACATCATGAAAGCGATTATAAATGAATCACCAAAACATCGCAACAAACTTTTAGCGGCGTTGGTTTGCATTATCCGTCAACAAGTAGCTAAACACACGAACGGGCAAGGTCAGGTTCCCTGAACCATTCCGATCGCGAAGGACATCGAAAATCCTTGCTCGGCCTTTATTATTTCAAATGGAAATCGAGTTTGGCGACTCACGCCTTTTCCGTACCTTGGTTTTTCTCATATATCGCAGAGTCACGGATGTGAAAGAAATGATGTTGGATCGTGTTGGTGTATGCTGAAGCGAAGAGTACTTATATTTATTGCTGAGAAATCGAAAAAACAGCGGTTGTGGAGATGATGATGGTATTGGCTTCGTAAAACGTGTGAGTATTGTTCGACTTTTTTGTGCATAGAAAAATCTTTAATAACTTATTGGCTACGTGAATGTAAGCAAACTATTCTTTTGGGTTCCAATCTTATAAAATTTTCTTCCGTTCGTGGTTCCCCTCATGGGCAGATCCAAGCAGTGCCGAACTTTTGGTGTTTGTGGAGACCAATTTTGAAGCCCTGAGAGAGGGCTACAGCCAGGGGGGTGTTGGACTTTTCGTACAATCAATGCAGAAGTTTTTTTGGATAATATACTCAGTCCCACACAAAGAAGGCGATCCTCTCTTCTCCCGTAATTGTCTTGAAATTTCACCCTTAAAAGTAGGTGTTTTGACTCATTTTTGGACAAGTGATCCATTAGGTGGCAACTGACAATCAACGTGGATAGCTCTTTGTACTCTTCAGAATTTTCAAGGAAAAAAACAGTATAAAAATACTAGTTCTAAGAATTCTTGTTGGGGTGTCAACTCCCTAACCCCCTCTTGGATATGGCCCTTGGTGGGAGTTTTAATTTTGAATCCTCTTATTTTCCTTTTTGAAAATTAATTAGTTAAAACTGAAGTGAAAGTAATTATACTCATGATTTAGGGGCGGGCCAGCAGCCCTTTCTAGCCCCCTGGCTATGCCATGCCCTTGGTTCATGTGTTTTCTCAGCATATGAGAAAAAATACGTTTCAACATCCTTCATTTCACCACCTGAGTAGTTTAGTGATTTTAGTTAATTCGTATACAACTGATTCAAGTGCTTTATTTTAATATACAGGGTGTTTCAGATAAGCGTTTCATAACTTCTAGGGGGAAAGTAGACACCTAGACGAGTCAGAACCACATAGGATTTGGAGGTTCCAGACCAAATCCCAGGGAGTTAAAAATGGAGCGACCCCCAAAAAAAGTATTGAAAAATTCAATTTGTAGAACTACTATTGGAAAAAATTTAATTATGGTCTCAAATTTTGTGGTTTAATATGGTCTTTGAAATTATCTTAAAAGTTTTCACTTTAAAATTTGTTTTATTATGAAATTAGTTAAAAAACCACAAAAAATGTGAAAACTCTGCCAAAACCTTATTTTGTATTTTGAAATACTTTCTTTTGATTTGATAATCTGAAAGATCATAGCTGAAAACCCTGAAGTCCAAAGTTTCACGTAAATACAATCAATATTAAACGCTTGAGATCCTGTTAAATTTAGTTTTTTGCGTGCGCAAACAGTTTTTTGGAGCTGTTTCCTGAACAGCTGTTTGCGCACGCAAAAAACAAACTATGATTTCAACCTTCAAACAATGATATATATATATTACTTGGTGTTCATATTGCTAAAATTTATAATAAATTAGTTCTGCTAATAATAAATAAGATGTTATATTTTATTCAAAGGGACAAGTGGTTAAAGAGAGAAAATAAAATTTCTTCAAAATCTTTAAAATTATTGATGCAACGTGATCATTGTATTGACAGGACCTTTGTAGATATATTTAGGAGCTATTTTGGGGACCAGAAGATGACTTCCTGCAGTTAAATATTAATTTCAAGATTTAAGTGCTATTACTTCAATTAAAACTCATTTACACCATGACAAACACACAGCAAAGGCTTTAAAACTAAAATTCATGACCAATAGCATCGCTTTTCCTAACGTGATTATTCACCGCAAAATGAGTAAGAGTTTTAGCAACTAATAGAGGTTCACGATTGACGAGACTCGTCCATTCTCCAGACCCTAAAACTTGATGGTAATTATTCAAAATGAAGTCGTGTGCTGCCGAAATCAGCCGGTCGTCGCTGTGTTTCTCAGCAAACTGCAAAACGTCGCACACGTTCGACTCGGAGACACTCTCGCAAATCACAGAAGCGCATTCCGTCTTGAGGGTGGCGACCTGGTACTTATCGGCTACGCTGTACAACTTCAAGGCGCTATCCCATTGCACGTCTTCCACAGTCCCTGTGTACAGGAAGCCCAAGAAACGGGAGAGCGTTGAAGCGTCCACGTCCGCTATGTCCAATGGACCATCAGACGCTGTCGCTTCCTTCGCGAGGCACTTAAAGACTGGAGACCGGACACTGAGGATGTTCTTGTGGACATGGAAGGAGACGTTTTCACAGCGGAGTTCCAAGTCTGAAAAGTCCTGGTCCTTGTACAGACGCGTCAGATCTTTTGTTAATTCACGCACTGAATTTCGAGGTTGGGTGGAATCGCCTGTTTTGAGTCTCTTGTTGGGTCTGTCTTCAGGATCACTGGTTGAGGGATGTTTAGAAGTATTATTTTTTGGTAAAACATGAACAGTAGCCGCCTTTATTGGGAAAGATGAATCCTCACCGTGCGTATACCAGTTACTAGGGATAATTTTAACGTTTAAGAGTAAGGAAAATTCTTTTGTTGTCACCTCTTCTATTTTCAGTAGGTTAGGTAACAGCCAATTTTTACCGTCCTCAAACATATGCTCGTTCTTGTCCGTTTTGATCACTTTGCCGTTGTTCAGAAAAGACGAGCGTGTGATGACCGAAATTTTGTCTTTGTAAGACGTCGGTTCTAACGAAAGTTGTATTTCCGAGTCATCAGGCGATTCTTTTGGAACTAACAACAAGCGCATTAAATCAAACGTGCCGTCATCTCGAGGATATTCGAACGTCGAGACATGCACGGGAGCCGAAACCTTATCCATACCTGCAAACACTGCACTGGTAATTTTCACCGGGGTTTCGAAAACGTCGATCTTCGTTCGCATTTGATGCACCTTGTCGAGATCTTTGTTCTTCAGCTTGCAGCACAGGACAAGCAGGTCTTCGCGTTGAACTCGTTCGAATTTCGGCTCAGGAGGAAGCTGAATCAGTCTTTCATCCCTCCCCGCCCAAAAGTCCTGAGTGCAAATGAAGGCACCGGTCGAAGTAAGGATGGACAGTTCACCGGAAAACACACGAAGGTTATTACGACTGATGTGAACGACTAGTTGGTCTTCTTCTCCGCTGAGACCTCTTGGGTAAAGATGGATGCCGGGGTTGTAAACGCTCAGGTAGTTTTCAATCTTTTTTCCGTGAATATCCTGGTTCCAACAGCTAAAGTTTTCAATGGTCCACTCTACGCGGACGACAGACTCCTCTCCCATCTTTACTAGCTCCTACTGACGATGACGGCGACGAAGAGGAAATTCTCCTCTGACGTCACGACGATCGATTCTACGGTTCCTGCGAAGTAGTCCTGCCAAGACAGACTTTCGACGTCTGAAAAAAAATATCATTGAGCTGAAAATTGGGACAGACCCAGAAGGCAGCATTGTGAGAGATGTGCCAAAATTTTCCACATCGATGTCACTTAGCTTTAAAAAATATATAGAGGTTGTAATTACGCCCACAGGCGTAGCCAGAAATTATTTTTGGGGGGTGCATGATGATATCGAAATGAAAGAAAAAAAATTAAGGTTTTTAATTACCCTAATTTTTTTTCTCACTGAATGAATAACCTAATATTAGATTAATGGTGTATTTTAATCATGAAACAAAGAAACCATTGTTAACAACAAACTAGAACGAAGTTTTCCATCCAGGATTTGGTTTTTTATATGGGGTTATGAATCCTCTTAATGATCTTAATATATTAAAAGCAGTGAATCATCCAGCTCCAACTAATAAAGGGAGAGGTTTGGGGTTCCTCCCCCAGAAAATTTGGAAATTTTAGTCAAAAAACCCCATTTTTTCCAACTCGTTTTGGTACGCCTCATCCGAATTTAGGATACAGGTTTTATGGTAGTTTTTTTAAATTTTAACAAACTTAATATAAAATAGAGTTGTAAGAATAAAGTTTTACAAGTACCGAGAGGGTCTGGGGGGTCCCCCCCATAAAATTTTTGAAAATTTGGACCCAAAAAACTGGTTTTTAACTTGTTTTGGTGTACCTAATCCAAATTTCGGGAATAGGGGAATAAAAGAAATTCTGAAATATTTAATTTCACAAAAAAAAAGTTTGGGGGTGCAAAAGACCCGCTGCACCCCCCCCCTGGCTACGCCACTGATTACGCCTCTCCATCACTTCGTCATAGATGGGAGAGAAAGGTTGCGACAGTAGCGCCGTTCGGCATTCTTTTACTAAAGGATGTTATGTGATGATGCCTGGGAGATGATGGAAACAGCCTCTTTATGATTATATTTATTACATTAGTGATTTAATATGAGAGAAACTTTTAAATTTTAGTTCTAGGGAACCTATCACTTTTAGAACCAAGTTTTTGAAAAAAGGTTAATGTATAAAAAATATTTTTATAATTATCATTCAAAGATGATGCTTGATAAAAATATGAAAATTTTCATTAAATTTGATATAAGGTAAATGTGGGTATAGTGGACACTGTACCAATAGTGGCCACATAGCTGATTAATTTTAAATAAAACGAGTTAGAGGCATCAAACAGCGTCAAAATTCATAGGCATAGTAGATTTTACAATCAGGTAAGCTGGTAAATTACCACCGATACCACAAATCAGCTAGGGAAGGATATTTAAATATTTGAAAATAACAACATCGGCCGAGTGACTGAAATTTGATTTTGCTTATTGAATCGCGTGAGGAAACGGGTATTTCAGAACAGATTTTTTTGTATTTATTACCGTTTGATTGACTTTTAAATTTATATTAAGATGAAGAAGAGTGTATAAAATAATAATAAATAAAATTTATTTGAAAATTTTGACTTCACGAGGATTTATGGGGGTGGCCACTTTACCAACACAAAATCTTAGAATTTCCAATAGTGGTCACCGCAATGGCTTCTAATAGAAACTTAAATAACATTGAATTTGGATCAATTTTTCTTCATAAACTGTTGATTGTGATTTAAAATGAGTGTTGTATGAATTTGGTTTCATTCTGGCTTCGGGAACCAAGGTTTCCAAAACATTGAATTAAATGTTAAACCCTCTCAAATCAGCTACAGCGTAGGTTTTGGGCCGGAAACTATCAAGTATTTTTTAAATAAAGCTAATTTGATTTGATATAAAATACATTTAGTTGGGAATGAAGATTTAATTAGAAATAAACGACTATACCAAGAAAAACCCATCAATTTCATGCATAAACCCCTCATATAGGCAGAAAAGAGAGGTGTCCACTATAAATAGATCCAAGAGATGTCCACCATAGATCCAACCATAGTCCACCAACAGCTACATCTATGTGGCCACTATAGATGCAATTTGGAGTACTTTTTAAAAATTAATTATATAAAAATACTTACCCCAATTTAATTAAAATTTTTAATGGTAATATCGAAAGAAGACGATCCAATTAATCTAAAAATAGGATGATAACGGTTACCAAGCAAATAGGTTGGTATTTATTGAAAATTTAAGCAAAAATTTTCCTTAAAGTGTCCACTATACCCACATTTACCTTAGTTCTTGATAAATTACTTATTTTTCCTAAAAATGTTAGTTTTTACTAAAAAACCCTCATCGGGGAAAATAAAAGTTCAAAATATATTTCTATTCTTTTTACTCAAGTTAAAACAAATGAAATCGGTTTAAAATGAAAAAAAGTCCCAAAACGTAATTTTAAAAAAATTGAGAAATTTCTTCAAAATTTGACTATTTTTCCTACTCTTAATATAAAAAAGAAATCAAACTCTTATTTAAATTTTCTTGGATAAACTGATTCTAAATATAGTTAAATAATTGAAATTTTGAATGAATACTTATTTTTTTATAATTCGGGATATCATAAAATTGGTACAGAGCTGTTATGCTAAGAGTGAGAAAAATATTTTGTTTTACTCCGGATAGGGCTGGGTGAATTTTACAGGTTTTACTATTATTGTTTTTGGTAAGATTCAGTTATAATTTAGATTGTTTTCAAAACTTGAGAAATAAAGCATTTATTCAACTTGCAATTTAATTTGTTTATTTTTATGGTCAAATGGAAAATTGTTTATTGAATACATAGTTCCACCAATATCATTTTACGAAATAATGTAATAAAATATAATGAGGTGCTTTTATGATAACGGTAGCTTCATCTATTCAATGTCCAGTAACGAAGGGTAATCTTAAAACACGAATTCCCTTTGATATTTTATGAATAACCGAATTCGTTAAAAGGAAATAAGGATACGTTATCTGATGTCCCGCAATTTAGTCCAAGGTCTGGAAAATATGTAAAGCACCTCAGTTTCAACTAAAGTGAAAGCATTATTGAAAATGAAAATACGAGTAATAAATTTGATACGATTCATCATCCTTTTGCAGATAAACCTTACCTTAAAAATGGGTCAAAGCCACCATCTCAACTCTAATACTGAAGCTAAGCAATCATATTTTTACTGCCGAAAAAAGTTCACCTTTCTTAGGATATTTAATAGCTCTCTTGTTGATGGGTGCTTATAAAAAATAAGGTTTCTGAAACAATTAAGGGATATATTCTCTTTTAGTGTCACTTTTTCCGGATCACCATTTGTAATGAGATGTTTATTTAGAATTTTTATGTTTAAAAGCTTGTTTCCGGTTTTCGAAAACTCGGGCATTAGAAAAACATATCGATGTATGTAATTTTCTGATACAAGTTTCAGATGTTTTTTTGTTAGCTGAAAAAATATTATTGCTTGACATGATCAAGATTTTTTACATAAAAAAAGAATGGCGGAAAGATTCAAAATCGTATGTAACTCAATTTAAAAATAAAACACGAATTAACTAATTGGATGCTATTACTTTTTTGAGAAACAACCAAAATCATTTTAAAGTTTTCCCAAATTTTTAGGTGTTTGTATCTCTTTGGAAAAACGTGTTTAAAACAGAAAATGTATGAGAAAATATTAAATTTGGGGAGGGGGGAATATACAAGGGATGTTTTTTGGGCAGGCACTTCTAAAAAGATGTATTAAAGTTAAGAATCATATTAGCAGTTTAACTATGCCGTGAATCCTTACTGAATAACAACTATCTTACTAGAAAACATTTTTGTCCTACTCAATACCTGCAAATTACTTTCTGTACTGAGTTGAAATTTTCACTTACACTTAAAATTAATGGCTAAACTACACAGAATACTCGAGTAATGAACGTTAACATATGACTGAACACTTCCCAGTAGATAAAGTGTCTAAGTGTTGTGCGTGTAATGAATCAATAAAATTCAAAAAATTTTATCAAAATTTTTAAGAAAATGAAAAAGTAACTTGTTCTATGTTCAACCATCTTTTTCGGTTGATAGATGGTATTGAAAGTTTAAATTAGTCAGACAGTTTAGTCAGTTAGTGTTATATAGACCTGTTTTCTGAGTAACTTGGCCTATTTCACAGCATCCAGCTTGAAAAGTTGGAATAAGAAAAATCTAGATTTCCAATCTAAAATTTCTTATTTTTGATGGTTTTTGGTCAAAATGGGAAAACTACTTAAGAAAATATAAGTTGCATACTTATTTTCGCTATTATCATTATTAAAAATAGAAAATAGGAATGTTTATATCCAAGCAGCACCAAAGTTCAAGATTCATCCATATTTGGTCTAGCGATGGGCAGGTATCGATACCAAATACTTAAGTACTCGATACCTGAAAGTATCGAGTGTATTCGATACCCAAAAAAGTATCGATACTTTATTGTCATATTTCGTTTTAAATTTTTCAATGAAATAATCTTTGAAATACCTACTGTAGATCAAACGCAGCCTGTTTCTGTTTTCATTTTGCAACGTTCAAACCCAAGTCGTAAATCATCCGCGAGAGAAATTTGACGCGGCCAGGTTTTTCCCTTCTCATAGTGATACTTTTTTCGAGATCATTAATTTTGGTATCGATTACCAAATACGTACTTTTGAAATAGAATATTTAATGCGGGTACTTTTTCCGATATCAGTACCTAAGTAATCGAATCTTATAATCAATTACTTGCTGTTGACATAAGATTCTATTAAGATTGCTTGCTGAATATTTTTAAACGAATAGTCCATATTTTGTTTGTACCAATTAATGGTTAATTAGAGTAGTCACCAGTATTTGGTAGGTTTTGTAAATACATAATACATTATGTTGATTATAATTCACTTGGTGTAATAACATCTACAATACTATTGTTAAGTAATTACGAATTAAATTCTTTAATTAACCACCTATGTGTATAGGCCACCTTAAAATTAACTATACTCGAAATAAATATAGGCAAGTTCTTTATTTATGTATTCATTTCATTACTATTTACTGGTGAGTATGTATTTCGATCATGTTGAAATTAGATAACCAATTTTATTTGTAAAGCAAAAAGGAGTAAAAAACTATATTTTAGGCAGGGGGAGCTGTTTATGAAGTTCCATATAAGTTAATAGAATTTGCGAAGAAGGAAGTTTTCTAGAAATGTCTCATTTAAAAAAAGTAGAGATAAGAGGGTATCTGGAGGGTGCAAAACAAATGTGACATAATTTTCCCATAACTATTGGATAGATCCGTATTGCATTTAGTATAAAAAAATCGGAAAGGGTTTAAGTTTATAAAACTCATCTCTTGACCCAAATTTTAAAATTTCATTTATATTTTTATTTATGAATTTTTTTAGGATTTTATGCATTCCCAAAAAAATCAAAAAAGTCCTTTAATATGTTATTGCTTTAATACAATATTATCAGCAAAGTAAAAAGTATTTAATATAAAATTTAGTACTCAAAATTTTTTAAGCATAGTAATCTTTCTGGCAAAAAGGATTATTTTAAATGTTTAATTCAAAAATTATGTATACTAATTACAATTTTAATGCAAAACGACCGAGTAGGTAATAAGCATGTTTTATTTATTTTGTATTCCCGCTATCTGGCTTTAACTGCGTAGAATTCAAATCAACTAAATTTAATTTTGTTTCTTTAAGCTTTGAAAATAAACTATTTAGGAACTTTAGGAAAACTTTAATCGAAGGAATGAATTAAAATATGTTATTTATAAGTTATTAAATTAAATAGTGGTGACTTCACTTATTCTGCACCATATATTATTATTCTTTTTTGATGGATCGGTTTCAGTTTTTTTAATTTCAGATCGAGTATGGATAAACCTTAGAAAAAATGGTCCATTCAGGTTCATTTCCCAATTTCGGAAAAAAGTACTCGATACCTATAAGTATTCGATACCAAAGTATTCGATACCTATAAGTATTCGATACCAAAGTATTCGATACCTAAAATTATCGATTTTGCCCATCACTAATTTGGTCATGTATGGCCAAGTTTTGTTCAGTTCTAGTTGTAGTTACATAAACTTTACATATTTGGTTTAACCCTTTATGCCCCAAATTATTTTCCTCGTCCTCATCCAAAATATGTCAAGTTTACGAAACTGCAACTATAAGTAAACTAAATTTGGCCTTACATGACGAAAATTGGACGAATTTGGAACATTGGGAAGTGGGACTTACAAGTCCCGTCGGGACATAAAGGGTTAAGCTGTGCTACTTGGGTAATCAAAAATATAAAAACTTTAAATTGCTAATAAAGTTTCTGAAAATTTAGGACTTACACATTCTTCAATCTAAATATGGATCTCTAAAAAAGGATGTGGAGTGAGAGAAGGATGTAGAATATTTACGAGTTCTGAGTAAATGCGGAGTCAATTGTACAGTCTTGAATGAGAGATAAAAAGAACGGAGAACTATTTCTAGGAGGATGACACATTTAAGAATTTTACGCTACTGATAAATACCCTTTCTCTGTTTCTTGAATCCGTTTCTTTCAAAGGTTGTGGAAAACTAGTTCATTTGAATTCGTCATTGAACTTTACTCTAGTTATGTTTGTGAACGATGAATGAAAGGGGTCGAATTAACGCCATCTTTTGTAAGAATGGCGCGGGTTGTCTTCGATTTTGATTATTTTGTCTGTTTTAATTCCATCATGCTAGTAAATAAGTTTTGAAAACATGACGTGTGTACAAAATGTGTAAGTGCGAATTTAATTGATAGTAAATTTAAAAAAATTTGATAAATAATTTTAATAATTTTTCTGTGGAGTACAATTTACAAAGATTAACAGCTAATTACCCCAGATTTATTTAGAGATTGTCCCTAAATATTTCAGGATATTTCATTTCTAATGATAATGAATGATGTTTCCATAGCAATTAGAGAGTGCATGCCTCCTCCCTCCGCAATACTCCCATGAGAACACGAAAGAAAAACTAGATCAAATCTTTCCACTGCGTTCACAAAAGAGTTATGCAAGTTAACTAATTAACTGATTATTGAGAAACAGTAACAGAGTATTAAGCAATTAACGAGTCTACCGCTGTATCAAAAATAACGTGCTAAAAATTATGGTGCGCATTTTCTCTATATTTTACTATAAGGATAATCTTGGGGGGAGGGTTATTTTAAGGAGTTCTTGTGGGAGGATTGAAAGTTTAGTTTTTGAATACTGTCTTACAGAAAGGTTCAATTCCGTTGTATGGTCCAAAAGATCTGGGTGATAATATTTAGCGAGACCACTGGTGGATCCAGGGGGCTTTAGCCCCCAAAATGAATGAGAACAGTGAAACATAAGGGCAGGGCAGTCGGAACTCATCTGGGTATATAAGGGGGCAATGTACCAAAACGGTATAAATGTACCAAAATGAGTTAAAACCCTGTTTTTTAGGGTCAAATTTTCCAGACATTTGCTGGGGGGACCCCCAGACCCCTTTCAGTGTTAGAACTCTATTATTTACAACTTTTTTTAATAATAAATTCGTCGAAATGCAAAAATCCTACCAAACAACTACATTAAACTCTTGAAAATGTATGACCACAATTCAGATAAGGTAAACCAAAACGTGTTGAAAACCTGCTTTTTAGACTCAAATTTCCCAAAATGTTTCAAGGGAGGACCTTCAGTACTAAAAATATTATTTACATCTATTTTATAAGTTGTCAAAATACAAAAATCTACCAAAAAATTTATTAAAATCTTGAAGATGTATGTCCGAAATTCAGATTAGGTGTACCAAAACTAGTTGAAAACCTGCTTTTTAGACTGAAATTTCCAAAAATTTTCAACTACCTAAAGGAGGAACCCCTAGTTAGAACTCGATTATTCAATAGGGATATCTAATAAGAGTTTCAGCACCGAGAAGATGAATAGCAAATGATTCTTTAACGAGTTGTTATTTTTTCTTCCGGATCTGCAATACATACACAAGCTGACAAATGAGTGTCAGAATATGAGTGTAAGTTCAAAATTATAAATTGTATTTGATATGAGAAAGCATAGATTGGAATTATCTCTGGTTAAAACGTTAAGCCCAATTGAACAGAACAATTTCATTGGAACCCCCTAAAATATAGAAAGAACAAACACACGCGCCGATATATATAAAAAACCCCTTCAATTATTTAAAAAAAGAAAGGACTTATGTTACTATCATTCCAAACAGCTCATGAGTTCCCAAGAAACGTAATCTACCTAAAATGAAAAACATTTCGTCCCCCGCACACGAAAATCCTTTACATCTCTCGAATTCCTTTTGGGGAGAAAAACGAACTTCTAAGATCTTTGTCCTCCTCTGAATTCTGTCCGACGTGTTTTCGTGTAATAATAAAAAATCCCTTTCTGCGAACCAGGCCGTTATCCCGTTGTATACAAACTCTCATCAGAGCTTGTTATAATTCATTCTTATCACACGATCCTGCAATCTGGAGAGTAGACGGGAGATTTCGTTCTCCATTTGTTTTCAAAATTGTATAAAAGTAGTCGAGGAGATTGGTGAGCAAGCAGAAGCGCATTTCTTTCTCTCCTGTCACATCAAAAAACGTGTTGTCTTACTGTTTTCAGACTTATTTTTGATTAGGTAAGTTTGAAATTAACTTCTAAGTATGAACCCCTTTTGTGTTGATGATAGTTTTTTTCAGTTAGTGATTATTTATTTCATTTTGTTGAGGATTGGTTATGAGCACATTTTAGAGGATGCATTTTAGCTTTCAAGCTTATATTACAATGAATACCTCTAACTAAATTACTTACAAACTGATATTTGTGCTTCGGTTTCTTTTATTTTAACAGATTATAAAGTCGATTCCAAATACTCCAGTAAAGAGTTTGTTTTCGTATTCCTTCATCATTTGAGGATTTATGAAGGGCAATGACCACCCAACGTTTTAAGAAAATTCCATTTTTATAAGGGTAAATAATGCTTCCAAAACCATCAGGAATAGCTTCTCTCAAAGTTTTCCAGTATGCCCCACCACAGTCCACCAACTAACTCCGCCCATGTTCTTCCTTTAAAGAATTTAAAAGGGCTTGAACCAAGACAAGGTAATTAATTAAAATACCACTCATGGATTTTATTCCAGCCATTACTGATCAAATTCTCAACACAAAGTCTAAGTAAAATTTCGTCTGTATCCACAACTTTTATATGGTGCAAAGGGAATTTCTATACTCCATTTAAAACGCACTTTATTAAAAAAACACAGATACTAGAAGTTCCTTTTTGTGATAATAGTAACAAACTTTTATTTTGGCTACTTAAATCAAATGTGTAATGTGAAAATTCTATAATTTTTGCACAGTTATTATTTTTTCATAAATACAAAAGAAGAAAAAGATATTTACTATTATTACACTCCGCACATCAAATGAAGTCAGATATTAAGAGCGGCAGTTGGCTTTTATTTCCTTTGAAATTTGCATTGTTTTTGAATTCATAATATATTTCCAATTTGTTTCGTTAAATTATCATGAACAATGCTAATATTTTTAAATATATTATACCTCAAATTATAATCCAATTAGGGAACCCTACATAACGATTTATTGGATTTTAGCCGAGTTTACCAGTTAGTGTTTTCTTAGAAATTAGATGATGAAAGGAGTATTTCACCATTATCGCTGGTTAGCGGACAATAAGTGGAAACTCACGAAATAAGTACAAACTCCTCACAAACTTACTCCTTTCATTTACTTTGTCTTTCTGAAATTAAATCGTTTCTAGGAATGCCAAGTCATTCCAGCAGATGAGTGGAGGACTAATCAATGGTCACCACTTTTTCAGTTTATAGACTAGGGCTATTTCAGGACTAGACTAGTACTTACCTTCCGCTCTCTTGCGTTACCTTCCTATGCCATGCTGATGAGTTCTAACAAGGATGAAACCGGTGCACGGCTGGAGTCGACGCTTGAGAGTTGTGCGTTTACACATAGAAATATGATGTTTTTAACCCTGCAGTTCAGGAATTAGAAATATAAATGTTATGTATTCTAGTTATGTTATTGTTCCCGTTGAGACCAGTTTTTCGTATAAGTACCTACTTTTAAAAATTTTTTTTAACTGAAATGGATTTAAATGGATTTGAAGTTATTTTATTCTATGTTTTAAAGGGATTAAATGCTATGGCAATGAACGTATCAGAAAAGTGAAGTTAGAAATAGTAGTTGTAGTAGAATTTGAGCTTGCTGCCTTAAGACAAGAGGTCAAAAGTGAAACCAATGTTTTAAAATTAAAAAAAATACTGATTCTGCTATAGTTTTTGGATTACTTAAAAAATTTATAAAGTTTAAACGGAAATTTCAAAAATTATTAAGATACTAGCTTATATAACTTTGGAGCTTTTTAATAATAGTTTCAAAATTTTTCTGTGGGTATGTTTTCTTTTTTTAATCTGAAATCAACCTATTGTATGTGCTTTAGATACACTGTGAGGGACGAAATTATCCTTACAATTAACTCCCAGCGATGCTTAGAAATTTAGCTCAAAATTTAAAAAAATGTGGGGAAATAATAAAAAACTTTTGCAACGTCATAACATGAATTTCATATTTTTTAACGTAAAAAGCAAAAAAGTACTTATTGCAGAATGATGTTTCGATTTTAGGTTTTGTCATTAGTAAAATATCTTTTTCTCACTGCTTGCCAATCATTTGTTTTGGTAGTTTTCCATAGAAATCTTTCTACTCGCTTTGTGTCAGGTCAGAAAATAAGTTCTAATGACCTTGTGAGACAGTGTTATTTCAATCCACACCTCGGTGATCTCAGGCTACTAAAAGACACCAATTGTCTTTGTAATCGTGGACGCTAAACGATGTTTGCTCTGTGTCTAAGTTACAGTGTAAATAAAAACAAAACTTGACCAAATACGATTTGAGGAAATTGAAGTTGTGTCTTTGTTCGCTTACAAGGTTAAACTGTTAAAATGTTTCAACTAGCAGTGGTCGGGGTGTTAAAACTGAGTAACCGTTAGCTATTCAAAGAGAAAGTTCAGGCACTTCCTGGTAAATATTATAGTGTTGCACCCTTAATCACTCCTTAAAATCCTTATGTCAAATGCGTTTTTCCCGCTAATAGGAGTTTAATGACGCCCCTGCATACTGTTAAAAAGTAGATAACTTCGTTTTTACGTTCTATTACACTGTACAATTGTATAATGAGCATTAAGAAAATAACATTTTTTACTGTGTACTTAAAATCATGTCTTTTAAATTGTTCTATTTTGCAGTCTAACCATGAAACTGCATGAACCCGCTGTTTAAAATAATCTCAACATACAGAATGTTTATTTGGTTCAGTCCCATATTTTTTTATTATGAACCCCACACATGGAATATTTCTATTCAAACTTGTTAAAACACCCTGTATTTTATTAATATTTAAAAATATATGATTGTTACTAACAAGGACTATATCAAGAGTTTAAATAGTTATTCAATACTTGTTTGAAAAGTTATTTATTTGTATTTCTGGTATTGACGCATAATATTCTATTCGTGTATGTATTTTATAAAAAGTAATAGTGTTGTGGGGAACATAGAAATATCAATAAAAGATTTATGATAAGCAAAGTTACTCCATCAAAATTAAGTATTAGAAGGTGCCTTTTATAGCTCAACATTTCGATTAAAATGATAAAAAAGTTTTCTGTTACATTCCCTTTTTAATCAGATAATCAATCTGATTTATTCTGGTAAAAATTTTCAAATCGTGAACTCCTATGTGCTTACTCAGGTGCAATACTTATGTCCATCGCTAATAGATATTCGGGAAATTTAGCGTGTTAATTGAGCATATTTACCAGATAATCAAAAACATTTAATAGCAAGGCGAGTAATTAGAACGTTATTTAAGCGAAATTAACTCATATTAAACATATATTGATTCCATTCTGAGATTTTTTGGTTATTAGATAATAAAGTGTATAAAGAAGATCAAAATATAGTAAAAATTATTTGATGAAGGGAACAATATAATTGGTTGTAAAAGCAGTGAATCCGGGTCAAAATAAGTTAGGAATGTTTATCGATTGGTTTGAGGTATATAAAGTTGACCCTACAAAGATATAATACGTAAAAATTTCTTTACTTCGCCTAAATTAAATATTTTTAATTGCATGAAATATTCTTTTAAATTCGGTTTAAAATATACGTTCCATAAATATTAACTGAAAGACTACAATGTTTGTTTTAAAGTTAATTAACTGCATGTATGGAAGAACTCATGTTTAGAAAAAAGCTTATTCAGTGTTGTAGTATTTTAATCTCATTTAAATGTGTACTTTTTTAAAAAATAATAGTAGTAGTAGAAAATAATAATATAGTTTATTACACATACTACATGCAGATATCGCTCCCGCTTAACCCTTTATTCCCCAAATTACTTTCCTCATCCTCATCGAAAATATGTCAAGTTTACGTAACTGCAACTATAAGTAAACTAAATTTGGCCTTACATGACGAAAATTGGACGAATTAAGAACATTGGGAAGTAGGACTTACAAGTCCCGACGGGGCATAAAGGGTTAAGCACCCACTCTTGGTTATAAAACAAAATTACGAATTAAATTACAATTTAAAACTACTGCAAAAACTTAAATATATATATATTTAAAATATTCCTGTTTAAGTTAGTTAAAAACTTTAAAGATATTTAGAAAATCAGTTTATGTTGAAATAGCTCATTAAAAACACAACTAATATTTAACTTTTATGCTCTAATAGTCTAATATAGGGAGGAGTTTTTAGACAGTAATGAACATTGGTTTGGTAAACGACGGAAGTCAGGAAATTCTGGGTACACGTTGCAGATCAAATGTGATTGATTTAATGTGTTTTATATTTGTTCCCAACTCTTCAAAAGCTGAGTTCATAAAAGCTCAGCAGCAGCTGTTCATCTAAACAAAGCCTGTCGAAGAACGTGTATTTCAGCCTAAACGAATTGAATAAATGTTTTGTGAGCTGTGATGCTTAGACACGGAGTTTTTTCTCCTCCTACCTATTGCTGAAAAAAATACATTTTTTTGCAACTGAATCGTGCTAAAATCCTTTTAGGTAAAGAAACTGATTCATAGAATTTTTGATACTTTATAATAGTTTGAGGTGGATGTTTATTATTTTAAGTATTTTTTACTTTGGTGCAAATTATATATATTCAGTCCGTGTTCTTTTAGAATTATATTAATAAATATACGTAATTACTGAGAGCACTCAAAGTATTTGTAAATGGTTTGGATAAATAATATTTTAAAACGTTTTTGCTTTTTATGATTATAGTTCGTATTTTATTTTTAACGGTTGTATTTTTAAATTATTCAACTTAGTTGGAAGTAGTTAATGTTATCAAATCTATCCAATATCTTGTTGAAATTTATTCATAATTTAGTCCTGTAATGAATTAGAATTTTTGAACCTTGAGAAATATTATTTCCTTTTAATAAAATCACTAAATAATTTTAACAATGAAACATTTTTATTCAAGTGTGTATTTTGGGAATAAACACCTATGTTTAATTTCTTTCATTAACAAACCAAGAAAATGATTGAATAACACAATTTTTTCTATTTGACTTAAATTATATATGTCCATATTCATAAATATATTGTTTAAAAATCTTAAAAGTTAAAAAGTTATGTCAAAAAAATTTTGTTATATATTTTCGATGTTGTTGTCAAAAACATTTGGATGTATTTTAAAACTTTTTGAAACCCGGGTATACACTAATTAAATGTCATGCGCTATATCTTTATTACTGTCACAATCTATTTTTTTAAATCCACGTCTTTTAGTACTCATTCTTCAATCAACAAACAAGATAACTATCCCAAACATGAAGGATGCCCCAATCTGATTATAACTAGCAGGAGAGATAAAATAGCACTGATTTTAATCGAAATTTAATCTGATATACCCAAAGTTACTGTTTCAATACTAAACTCTACAACGCATTCCCTATAACCTTAAATTTAAGATAACATCAGTTTATATAATTGCTCGTTAGTTTAGCAATTCCATTTTTTCTCATTAAAGCACGTGTAACTTATTTCAAATTATTTCGTTAGGATTTAGGAATGGAGAAGATTTGTGTAAATTTAATAAGTATTTTTAGATGGAAAGAACGGCTGCTTTGTAATATTATAATTGATAAGCAATAAAAGGCAGTGGGAACTTTTTATTTAAATAGGAAGTTGCTTCTTGTCCTGTGTTTTTTACATTTGCGTTTTATTTAAGTTGAATTTACATTTCTGTTTAACATGGATTACATACAAATTGGTCATGGAAAGTGATAGGACAAACTTTTAAAAATTTATTATTTATGATTATGGATAAAGAGGATAGGGCCTGTCGAATCAAATACGCATTACACAAGCTTTCAGTGCTTTTAAACCTTAAAGTGCTTCCATACGTTTTAGTGCCTTTAGTTTTTTTACCTTGTTATACTTTTTTCTATACCTACATTGTATAAAAAACCATTCATGCTGTTCAAAAACACAACAGCTGCAGAACATTGAAAGTAAACATCAAATTTGAAAAATTGCCACAAAACAACTTCTCACACTTTTATCTGTGTGAGAAGAATCTGTGTAATCATTTCTCTCACTTAATGCTCATAAATTCTTATATAGTTTTTCAATAAAAGCTTAAAATTAGAGATCACACTATGATAAAACTGGTGGTTCAACACAATGACCGCATCTCCGCGTTTTTACTGCAAACAATGCAAGTATAATAAATCTCTCTATTCTAAAAAAAAGTTTTTGGTGAACGGTTTCCAGAGAAAGGCTTTTTAATTACTGATCCGTATAACACGTATTTGGTATCAAACTGTCCGGATTCTTTTGAGGATGTGCAAAGTGCCTTTAGAATTTCTAAAAAAATTCTCGATTTTAAAATATTTCCATTTTTTTAGATTACGGATAAGGTCGCAGTTACTAAGGCAAGCAACTATCAAACAACTTATTATCATCCAATCACAACAACCAACTGACGCCATATTTTATGATGAAGCGAAATCCTTTCATGTTTTTAAAATGCACTTTAAAGCACTTTCCAAATTAAATATATTTCAAGAACAGATAAAAGTATTATAAAAACTTACATGCTTTTTCATAGTAGAATATCAAACATTTTGTCTTAAATGTAACAATTTTTGTTCTGGTAAATGAAATTGTTTGTAAACATTAAGTGTCATGTAGGGTTTTTCTCTACTTATTTCCAATGGTTTAAAAGGTATTGTTTAACAAGTCTGGGTTGAAACAAAAATAATAATTATTTAACACTAGGTGTACTGACGAGTTACTAGGTACAAGATAGAATTTAAAAGATTAATTAGTGTAACTTTTTTTTCAGAATATTAAATAACAATAGTTATATTAATAGACGTGTTAGGAAAAACATTTTGTTTAAATAATGAATAATAATCAAGAGTTGATAAATATTCTTACTTTTAAGAGAGTGTTATTCATGGAAATGACCTATGACGTATATTTGAAAAATTGGTTGATGTTTCAACTACTAATAATTGTTTTATTTATGTTTTATAAAGTTAATTAAGTTCAGTGATCTTGGTATTGTAATAATTGCGAAGCAATCCAAAAGGTCCTGCGTCAGCAGTTAACGGGGGTTGGCGAGCGATAGTGAGCAGGGGGCGGTAGCTCCCTAGTTTTAAAAAATAAAAGTTTTAATATTTTATCTTCGGTTTTGAGTTGTTCATTGAAGGATTAAATGTGATTAGATGATTGAACAAACAATTTTATGCAATACCATCTTTACTTTTTGTAAGTTAATCCGCGCTTTGGGGATTAAAATATGAAACAATTGGAAACAATACTCTATCTTGTTTCGTTAGTTAACACAGGGAATGTAACTAGAACAATTTCGCAAAGAAAAAAGGAGATTAGGGCTCCAACTTTACTATCCGACCAACACCTTTCCTTATCACTTTGTGTTTCCTTTTATTTTATGACGCATTTCTTTAAAAACAACTTGGGAAGTGATGTTCATCGAATCGAAGGTTTAAGAGAGGTTCATTGTTAAGGGAAGCATTTACCTTCACTTTTTATTGATATCTTACCTTGGATAAGCGCTAGTTCCATTTAATATCACAATACTTATTAAGAAGGATTCGTAGATAAAAAATGTTTTGGTGGGTAGATGAAATAGATCAATAAAATTAGTTATAACAAGGTGATCCTTTAATAATTTACCTAAACACATTTTACACACACTATACACATTTAATAATTTACCTAACAAATGTTTAATTGTTTATAAAATCTTGTAGATAATCTGTCAGTATGAATAAAAAATAAATTGAATACATATTATATATTAATGTGATTTGTGTTCGTTCCTAAACCTTGACAATCCAATCATTTATGAGTAGATTTCTCATTTTTGAAATTCAAGTAATTTCGGATACAGAATAGTTAGAAATTAAAATAAATTTACATTCCTTTTTGCTCTCTTAAATTTCTCTAGATATTTAACACACCATAGTACAAGCACTGAAAACAGTTGAAACAGTTAACGGTAGCACATTGCTTAATTATTAACCATTCATGAAATTAAAACTAAACTCTCAAAAAAGGCAGATAAGAGAAAACTTTTTTGGTTACGTTTTTGTTGTTTTCAGGTTTAAATTTTGTGTTCATTTTTCTACCAGTAAAATCTAGATATATATTAAACCAGTGTTGAAAAATCTCAAAATTTTACATATCCAGCCAAGGGAATATTAATCTAGAAAATATAAAGGGAAAATCGGGAAAATATAAGGGGAAATAAAACCATGCTCGATAAATACAACACATAACATCCTTGTTTTGTTTTAAACTGAGAAACTCAAGAGTACTTATATAAAATATTTTCAATTGTTTCCATACACCAAACACTGTCTTTCGCGGTAACTATATTATTCAAAACTAATAAACCAATCACATACCCGAACTCTGATTATTATATAAGAAAAGCCACAATTGAAATGCATCACCCGTGTCTAACGAAAAAAAAATCGATTCAAAGTCGGCTTTTGACAAGTTCATGATGAAGCCTTGAAATCGTTAAGGTGAAAATACAGACAAAGAAGCTTATATAAAAACTATTTTAGGCGTTTTTATAGTTCCTTTTAGCCTGAAGCTTATAGAGCTAAACACCTAAATGTTTTATTCATCTTTTTAAATAGAAGTTGCTATAATAGCTTATATAACGATTTGGTCGTGTGTGGGATTATTTTAAGCTCTTACAGGTTTGCGCAAGCTTTATATTACAAAACATGTCAAAACCAAACAAAAGACATCATAGTCTTCCTCTTCTCAAACGCAAAATTAATATTCTGTGCACAGGATTTTAACTTATGATTAAAGTGCTTATTCCTCTAACTATAATTTTTATCAAAAATCGTGTTCGCTTATAATTTGAGCATGTTATCTTTGTCCCACTTTCAATGGCACTAGATCTTTGGCATAATGGCATAATATCTTTCTTTTAAAACGTACATCTGAGCACCTGTGCACCAAGCAAATATTAGTTAGTCAAGATGTTTTTTGTTGTACGAAGCATTTTTGTTAGTTAAAAAGTATAATGTTGGCTAACTCAAAGTTTGGCATTTTACCATTTAGGACCTGTAATGTTTATGAGAAACTTCAAGAAAAAGATAAAGTGCATTGACTTAGTCTTTCTAAGGAAACAATAAGTAACAAACGATAAAAATGTGTTTTTATATCACCAGACTTGAGTGAAAACTTCAGAACAGAAGGCTATGAGTAATCAATATAAAAGTTTTCTTTTATGCCCTTTAAAATTTTATATGCAATCACCTAAAACTTATAAATCTAAACTTAAAACACTTTTGAAATATATGTTATTAATTTATACCTTAAATTTATTACTTAATTGCAATTTATCAAACAATTTATGCTACATTTTGGTACTAACATGAAAGTACTATTGAGTCTCAATGACAAAAAAACCACAGGTATTTTTTATAATAAAACAAGGTTAACACATATTATGAATGCACGGGTAATAAATTTCCAAAAATTAATTATTTTTCTCATATATTTTTTTATTTTTAATCCTGTGGCACATATTACATTTTAAGATTTTTTCATACAAGTGTTTAACATTTTTGGAACGCACGGTAGAAATAGTAGATACAGTATAAATATATTTTCCAAATTTATATAAAAATATAAGACAAATTTCATATAATCCATAATATACAATAACATTATTGTACTATTCACTTCTGAATGAAAATCTCGCATTCGTCGAGTGTAGGATCTCAAATTGTAAATGGCAGCAAACAGTGATGTTGGTAATTATCATAAATTTTATTTTCGTGCTTATTTATAAATCCAGGCATAATAATGGCAACAGTTACTATTTACAATACAGTTTATAGATTTCAATTGGGGAAAGTGAAGCCTGTTTTAAAGAACAAATGAGCTGCTCGAAATTAGAGTTCCGTAAGTACAAGATTAAAAAAATATATAAGCACGGATTTTTTGGGGTTTTATTTTGATCCCTTATTTAGTGTGGTAGTTGCCTTCGTCAAAATTATAACAATTGGCTTGTAATAGCGCTTAGTAATTGCTTTTATCATTGGAACTACATTAGCACCATTACAGAAAATCGTCATTCTAAATAGAACGTTTCCTTAATAGAATAGTGATTTCATACCCTTTTTTTATTAGAGACTGTATAAAGTCCTTTGACAGAGACGTTTCTAAAGTATAGCTCTCTCCGAACAACATAGGAGTAGTTCCACTCAGCTGAATAGAAGTGATATTTTAATGGTGGATACGTGGAACCATTAATCCATATAATATCAGTACATACTTTGCGGTACCCAGCGGTCACTTGTGAAGATAAGCCACGGAATTGAAATACTGTTGTATAAGCCAGATGCACGTCCACAAAGATTTTTACTACTGGGGGCACATTAATTCATTTTTATTTATTCGTGGCCGAGTAGGGCTTCAAAGCCCGGGGTCCCAACTTCATAAACCCAGATGTAGTAAAAGCTCTCATAACAACAAGCAGTCTCACCTTTTGATAGAGTTCAATTTGGCGAAAGACCGTTCTGGATTGTCAAGATGTCCCTGTTTTATAACAAATGAATATTTTTTATTAAACCACAAATCGTCTCTAAAATAATGCAACCTTGGAAACCAACTGTTAAAGGCTTTCGCCAAAGTTAATTCTTTTAAAAGCTGAGACAGCTGGTTTTTATGAGTTTCCACTGTACTCTAATTATTATACCACTACACCGGTTGCAAAAAAGGAAGATGCAGAAATAGAAAAAAAAGAAACCTGAATGATTCAAATTGCATAAATTTACATATACACTTCATCAATGTCTTCCCAAGGGTCAAGTTCAGGAACATCGACTCGACCTCCAAACCAGTCCATTTATTATAGCGTGACTTCCTCCGCACGTGTCCTCTCCCTCAACAACCCCTCCCTCCCCTCTAAAAATGACCCAACTTCCTCACCGTCCCTTCTTCGGATCATCCCCCATCAACAAAAGCACCGAAACGTCCATCCACAACAACAAAAATTGCTAACTTCCTCTTTTTCATCCCGACAGCCTTCAACCCGTTGAACCGGCGAAAGGAGGTAAAAATGCTGCTGAAACAACAAGCCGAGCAGTCGAAGCTGAGCCGCTGTCGAAGGAGGTTGAGGCTGTTCTCTTCCAGCAGGATGACGTACGTGAGGATGGAGAGCGAGGAGAGGAAGAAGAAGATGAAGGAGGCGGAAGCCAAAGAGAATTGCAACCCAGTGGTCAACAAGGAGGTGAAGGAGAAGAAAAAGAAGAGGGTGAGTGTTGTTGTTGATGTTTTGAGGATTTTTCATTAAGTACGGAAGAAGATAAATAAGAGCCTGTGGATGGTCAAGCTCTAGCAAATATATCTAACTCTATGGGGCCATCCATAAATTATGTCACCCTTTTTTGACCATGGCAGGCTCTTAAACTAGCAATATATCTCATGCACGGTTTGAAAGCGCCCGGAATCATTTTTTTTATTTGAGTTTAATTTTACCCCACATTATAGTTTCATTTCTATCAACCAGCCTTAACATGCCTTTGAATAGCAACAATATAGGGTAGGTGGGGGCAAAGCCCCGCAATTTTCAGTATTTTTAACATTGTCGTCATCATTACAACTTATGAAACCCCCTCCCTCGCTCTTGTCATAAACTGTCACAAATTGATTAACTCTCTCCCCCCTTTGAGCGTGACGTAGTTTATGGTCAGCCATCAATATCAACTATGAAAATTTTGACAGGGGTGTTTCCGGGGGAGTATGCCAAGAGAGGATTCTGGGATGTATTTTCTCGAAAGTCAGAAATTTTTTTTCAATATTAAGAAGGACCGATTATCCCATGTTCCGATGCACCCCTTTTGAAGTTTTTTTTTCTAGTTGCACCTCTGAAAGTTTCTATTATACCTTATTATTTTAAGAGCAAATCCAGGGAGAGGAGCTGGGGGCAAAGAAAGAATTTTCATAATAAGAAATTAACTTTCATAAAAAAATATCTGTATTTGAACTAAATAACCTTATTATCATGAAAAAATGGTAGTAGAAAAGGGTTTGTGATGATAGTTGATAAATAAATCTTTATTCGCCCTTTTAAAAATTAAAAAAATATTGAGATGGTAAATTCAGTTTTTGTATCTCAGCCCCTCCCTTATCAAAATTCCTAGATTCTCTACTAGTCTATACATTAAGTTAAATTATTCGATACGTTTAAGTGCAGAAATCTAGTTTTCCTCAGACATTTAAAAAAACTTGTGTTTATTTGGTGTTCTTCCATACATCACACAGTTAGATAACCGTTAAAATAACGTTTCAACAAACATTTTTTTTAACTTGTTTAAATTCCATGGACGACTGGTTCAGAAAAATCAAAATTTAAATTTCAGAATTTGGGAAGGTTTTTTTTGGGAAGGCATTTAAATAGAAAATCCTAGAAACATGTAATATTTGTACTCATGTCTCGTAAAGCTTATGCAAGGACAATTTTAGCTAGCCATAGGATGTGTAAAAAATTTTAAAATCTAAGAAGTTAAATTTAGTTTTTCTCTTTAAGAGTTCTTTATTATTTAAAATTAAAAATAGCTAAAAATCTTAAGCTATTACGAGAATCAATCTTCGTTAATTTAAGGGACAAATATTTTAGAAAGGTAGAAATTTGTACTTTTAATGGGATTAAATTTGGAAAATAGTAGAACGTTTCATTATCATGCAAAAAGTTACCCTTCTTTCGAACAAACTTCATGTTTATGACTTCAAAGTACTAGATATTATATTATAGACTGATAAGTTTTTCCGTGATCTTTATATTTGTTTTATGCTTTGAATTAAGTTTTATCTAAATTCATTTTTAAAGAAATTCCTTTTAATATTAAGCAAATTCATCAAAAAAGTTTTGCATATCATGGTTACATCAATTTTTAGAAAATAATTCAAAAACATAAAACAAAGTTAAAATATTTTACTTTTTTTAAAAGTTTTAAAAAGTTTATTTAAACTTTTTGTGTAAAAATATTCCCTATTATTTAGAACTACATTAATTCACTATTTTAAGGAAAATATTTTTGAGATAAAAACATTAGATACTCTTGAAAACAAAAACCAATATATATTTATTCTATTCAAAGAGAAGGTAGGTTGAACTTAATGCTTAAACTTAAGGCTATGGTTTATTTTTAAAATATTTAACACCTAATTTTTTTCTATGAATTACCGAAAGCTTATTGAATTAAGAGAGGATTGAGTTGTTAATATAGGATAGACATTTGATAAGTGTATTTCATTAATTTTAGATTATTAAAATAAAATTTTACTATTACCAAATTAAAAATTTTTAGTAAAAGATGTAAGGTAAATGTGGGTATAGTGGACACTGTACCAATAGTGGCCACATAGCTGATTAATTTTAAATAAAACGAGTTAGAGGCATTGAACAGCGTCAAAATTCATAGGCATAGTAGATTGTGCTATCAGGTAAGCTGATAAATTACCACCGATACCACAGATCAGCATGGGAAGGATATTTAAATATTTGAAAATAACAACATCGGCCGAGTGACTGAAATTTGATTTTGCTTATTGAATCGCGTATGGAAACGAGTAAGTCGGAACTGATTTTTTCGTATTTATTACCGCTTGATTGACTTTTAAATTTATATCAAGATAAATAAGAGTGTATAAAATAATACTGAATAAAATTTATTTGAAAATGCTGACTTTACGAGGATTTATGGGGGTATCCACTTTACCAACACATAATCTTAGATTTTCCAATAGTGGCCACCGCAATGGCGTCTAATAGAAACATAAATAATACTTAATTTGAATCAGTTTTTCTTCATAAACTGTTGACTGTGCTTTAAAATGAGTGTTAAATAAATTTGGTTTCATTCTGGCTTCGGGAACCAATGTTTCTAAAACATTGAATTACATGCTAAATTCCTCTCAAATCAGCTACAGCGTAGACTTTGGGCCGAAAACTATCAATTTTTTTTAAATAAAGCTAATTTGATTGAATCTAAAATACATTTCATTGGGAAGGAAGATTTAATTTGAAATAAACGACTATACCAAGAAAAACCCCTCAATTTCATGCATAAACCGCTCATATAGGCAGAAAAAGACAGGTGTCCACTATTGATGCAAGAGGTGTCCACCATAGAAGCAACAGCTTCATCTATGTGGCCACTATAGATGCAATTTGGAGTACTTTTAAAAAATTAATTAAAAATACTTTGCCCAATCTAATTAAAGTTTTTAATAGTAAAATCGAAAGAAGAAGATCCAATTAACCTAAAAATAGGATGATAACCGTTTCGAAGCAAATTGATTGGTATTTATTAAGAATTTAAGCAAAAATTTTTCTTAAAGTGTCCACTATACCCACATTTACCTTAATTGAGATGAGAAATCTTATTTTGACTGATAAAAAGTTGGACAATTTTTCACTCTGCCACTAAACCGTAAAACAATGGACAGACATTCGTCTCTTTTTTATGAATGCGCGAATTAAATAAAAGAATGGTGCCTTATGTCACATTTAAATTGCGACAACCGTGTTTAAGGAGAAGTGGAAGAACATTCAAATTTCAGTCTGTCAAGTTCAAGATTCAACCTTGATTTTTTTTCTTGAACACAAAGCTATGTGTTCTTTACGAACTTCATACATGGAACTGTTAGAAATATTTTCTCTGAAGTATTTTGAAAACTTAAAACATGCTACTTACAGAAATGAAGATTTTCCGTTGAAACCAAAAAACCGTTAAAATTACTTAACATGTGCAAAAAGAACAACACTTACTTCAATAGCCTTAGATCTTTATTGTTAACACAATTTCTATTTAAAGTAAATATCTAACATCAATAATCTAAAAATTACCTATACCTGAATATATGCTTTAAATTTTCTTACGTAAAGAATTTTGGAGTTACTCTCATGATCTTGAAGCTTATCTCTCATAAAAATCCTGTATCAAAGCTGAATATACAATTACTAAAATTAAACTTAAATTAAACTAAAAATGATTTTATTTAATTCTCAGTTCACAAATTAGACAACAAACTTCCATAAAATTGAAAAACGACGTTTGATTTGCACATAATTTATTAAAAGATATTAAAACCAGACATGTTTCGAAAGTATACTGAACCCTCTTCGTCAGTGAAATGACGATGTATCTAAATTATGTGCAAATCAAACGTCGTTTTTCAATTTTATCCTAATTTGCACAGTTTGCCCATCTATATTTTAACAAACTTCAAATCAAATCTTTTAGAAAACCTTGTCCTTCTCAATGTACACAAACCCCTCTTTTTTAATAAATGGTAATAATACATTTGCATATGGAGACCAAACATTTTCTGTAAAAAGAACCCCAACATTAAGATGCATTAAATCATATCCTTCTAGAACAATAATCATAAAATCAACGCATCATAGCCTTCCAGTTCTAGAAGGCTCTGATTAAATTCAGACAATGTTATCTGGATTCAATATATAGAATCATTAGTCTTGAGAGTAGATTGGCAGCTAGCTATAATTTCACCTCTTCAAATGATTTAACCCCTTACGTATGATGTTCTCTATTGCTGCTTTATGTTAAGATATGGCGATCCATCTCTAAGTGATATGCATAATCACGACTATCTTCATGATCAATACGCTTGAGATAATAAGGTGTATAGAGCTCTAAGGTTCGTGGTTTGAATGTCTAATTTAGGTTGAACTTCAGGAGAGCTAAGGAGAAGATACAAACATATTCATTAAACATATTTTAAGACGATTGTTTTCCGTGTGTGAAACTCTTATTTATGTATCAAAGATGCATAGTGACAGTGAAAAATGTAAGTGAATTAATATAATTTAAACTTTCCCCCCTGTGACAGTTTTGATGGTTATTGAAAGAGATAAACTAGTTTTACTCTCGGGTCATTCCACGCCAAATCATCCAGGATGGTATACCCACCTACAGCAGATTTTTATGAAATTTTGTTTGTTTAATGTATGCATAAATATAAGAAAAAATACAAAATTTTTTCCAAGTCTATCAATTACTTTCGGAGTTATGGCTCCTTAAAGTTTTACCCATCTTTGTTTTGAGCCGACGACTAGGTTTGGTGTTCAATTGCGTTATACCTTATCAAATTTTTATTTATGTAGGTAAAAGCTTCAAATTTCATTTATTTACAGCCAATAGTCTACAAAATAAAATGGCGTAGAAAAATTTAAAATTGAAACCATTTAGCGTGGTTAAAAAGTCGTCTAAACACGAAAAAAGTGTTTTTCATAGTGTCTTACAAAAACGGATGAAGCACAAATCTCTATGAATATTTTCTTATAAACTATGCATTAATAGAAAAAAGAAGAAATTTGCTTTCAAACAGTGCAAAAAATCAGTGGGATTTGGGTTTTAAAGGGTCTTTTTGGATCGTTGAAAATTAGAAAGTGGTTCTGATACCGGATTCCGGAGAGGGTATTATGATAAATAGTTTAAAATACTACCAACTCTGTGTAGATGTATAACGAAATTAATTAGTTAAAAGTATCTGGCATATGTTCTTTAAATACTTTATTGTAACTTTTTTTATCTAAAAGTAAGGGAGATGTAAAATTACGAGATTTTGCTACTTAAAATAAAAGTCAATTTTTTATGTTTCTAAAATCAACGTTTCTTTCTCTTTTTGAATTGTATACTTATCTACACTCATTCGAATCTGAATCATAAGATATTTAATGTTAATAGTTCAGATAATTTACTATGGTTTATTATGATATATTTCCAAAAAGTAAGTAAAAGTCATTTATTTTTTAAAAACATTAATTGGTTATTTTAAAGCCTGTTAATAAAGGCATCTGATAAGCTAAAACTGATTTTGAGAAGATATTAATATGAGGGAATATTTTAATTACAGTTAAAAAAACTGTATTTACAACTTTTCATTAATTTTGTTATGATTTTTTTAATTGCTACACTTTTAAAGGAAAAAAACTATTTTTTTGAAATTCATTCGACGATTTTGTAGTAAAACTCCTTCCAACATAAGTTTATAATTTAATTATTTCTCCTAAAAAACATATATTTCATAGGTATGCTTTTAATGATTCAAATTAAACAAAAATTTAAAAGAATGAAACATTTCTTTCGAGCTATACAGGGTGATTCTAAATTACGTGGACAAACTTCGCATGGGGGTAGAGGGGACCTAGACAAGCATATTTCGCATAGGAATGGGGAGCGCATCCTTACCGTTTAAGAGCTAGGACCTAATGTAGTGGGAGCGCGTTTCAAGAGGCCGTTTTTAGAAGGCCCGTGTGACGAAACAAAACATAATAAAATGAAAAACATTATTGCATGGGGTACAGGAGTATCCGTACAATTTAAATCCTCAATGTGATAGAAATTGGACCACTTGTTAAACCGTGGGGTTAGTATTAAAACGCCCAATATTAATCTCTTAGTCAAACAATGGAGTTCCCTTAATGGTATTTAGAAAAATGATGATCAGGGAAGGAATTTTCAATGATCAAAGAGTTTCAATGATCAATGTTACGATCATTGAAAATTCTTTCCCCAAACATCATTTTTCTAAATACTATTAAGTGAAGTCCATTCTTTGACTAAAAGATTAATATTGCACTTTTGAAACTAACTCCACGGTTTAGAAAGTGGTTCAAATTGTATCGAATTCATGGTGTAAGTAGTAGGAATACTTCCTTACCTTATGCAATAATGTTTTTCATTTTATTATGTTTTGTTTAGTCACACGGGCCTCCTAAAAACGGCCTCTTGAAACGCGCTCGCACCACATTAGGTCCTAGCTCTTAAACGGTAAGGATGCGCCCCCCCATTCCTATGCGAAATATGCTTGTCTAGGTCCCCTCTACCCCCTTGCGAAGTTTGTCCACGTAATTTAGAATCACCCTGTATAGACGTGCTAGAGAGTTAAAATAGGGTTATCATACGTCCGGGGGTTTTAGAGCTGTCCGGGTAATAGTGCGGGGTCGCAAATATGTCCGGGGTTTCATACTTTTAAGATTTGCCAGACATTTTTATGAAAATCCTGACAAACCTCTTTAAAATTGCGTTGTTTTACATTTTCCAGCATCTGTATTAATTTGGAGAACTTACAGTGAATATTATAATAAAATTAGGTCAATCAAACAATTTTTGAAAAAATAATGTCGAATAAAGAAATAAAATTTGATATTTCTGCTCAATGTTTATTAGTTTGAATGCTTTTTCTTAATGTTTTTCTTCAATAATGTTTTTTCTAATTTTTTAATCTGTGATGATTTGACATGGTACTTATTAAGAAATTTCAAAAATATGTCCTGGGTTGGACCCAAGAAAATATGGTAAGCCTATGTTAAAAGATTTTTTAACACTCGACCACGGCTTTACAGCTTAAAAGAAATGTTTTATTCTGATGATTCCGGCCTTGAAAGCCTTTTGCTCTTACATTAAAAATTTAAAAGTATCGTAGGAAGTAATTAAAAAAACCCAGGACATCAAGGAAAAACGTTATCAATAACCAACATCTATGGCCTGAACTTAATGAATCGAGTATTACTTTACAAACCCGAAAACCGAAACTCCCCATCAAGATAAACTCCATTGCATAATAAAAGTGAACACCGAAAACAATAGGGCCTTTTTCCCGAATTGCCAAATATCATCACCGCCTAACTGCCCGGATAACAGTGGTGAAAGCGTCCACCTATCCAGGCCACATGAATTGTGGGAGGTGGGATAAAGTTTGAATCGGCTATCTGGGGAAAGCCAGCCACCTCATCTGACCTTTGGTCACCTTGCTGACCCACTTCCAGGGCAGTTTATCCCCTTTTCTTCAAGGTTGCGGCCACTCACTTTCTGAGTGTTGCCAAGTCTCTCTCTTCTGCCGCATTGTTGGTGGCTTTTTCGAGAAGTTTTTGGCGAAAGTTACATAATGTGTTACTAGGCCCGTTGTTGTCTGTTGCTTCATCTTGTTGTCGTGGTGTGTTTATGGTGTCTGGGAAGATGGAAGCGTGACTGGAGGGAGATGAGCGTTTTTATTCTCGGCTTTCTTTTTTGTGCGCCAACGGCTAAGCTTGGCAGTCTGATTTGTTTATTGAATGTTCGTGGCTGGGGAAAATGCAGATTAATACTGATTGAATAATTCATGCGCTTTCTGGTTATGTTTTTTTTTATTATACGTCATCATAGGTAAAATATCCTACCGAGTACCGAGAGTTCTTGGAATTAGTTATCTCTTCTGTCAAAAAGATATTTTGAGAGATTTCCTAGGGAAGATATCTTATATACCGAGAAGTTATGAATGTAGGTACTTGAGTTTAAAATATCATTCTTTCTTTTAAATAGTTATCAATCATAACTCCACATATTTCATGTGTTGAAAAAATAATGTCGAGTTACAAATAATTTAACCATTTGTCAAGTAAAAGCGTAAAAATATCATCGTAGGGAATACTTTTATATAATGAACATACAATTTTTCCTTCTTAGTTTGAAAACGCATGGTCAACCTGAAACTATTTTAGTTATTCAAAGGAATAAATAATTTCCTTTTCCCTATATTTGCCTTAAAATAAATAAATAAATCAAAATAATCAAAATAGTTTATTTTTTCACCAGGTAAAAATTCATAATCAATCAAGTTAAACATAATTGCATAATTTCCATTAAAGGATGAATGAAAATTGAAGAATATAGAATGAATATCATTATAGTTCTATTAGCAAGAAAATGTATAGTATTAGTTTCCCTATGTAAACTCACAATAAGTACTTACGATAAAACTTTTATGAAGTTCCTAGATTTTTTTTACCTTGTACGTGAATACTAGTTTTAACACTAATTTAAAAATAACTGTCCTTTAACAACAACGAAGGTAAAAAACAAAATGGATTCTATGCCGTGCAGGGACGGAATGCATTATCATATTTAAATATTCTAAAATTAATTTTATTATTATTATAATTTTTAGATGATTTGATTTTCTGGATTCAATTTCAATCATAAAATTATTATTTAAATAAGTTTTCATTCTAATTTTTCAATTATCAATTTAAAATATCTTAAATATATCATTCGTGTAAATAGAATAAAGTTAAGTCATTTATTTCAATTATATCAAACAAAAGTTTAACAAATAGGGGAGAGGGGGGCACCTTGGGATACTTTTTATTAAACTATTTTTCTAATTTTTTATACAATGTTATTTATTCAAACACAGGTAATATACTAAATATGGTCCTTTACAAACCTAATAAAACAATTTCCGACCAAACATCTCTTTTAGGGAATTCCTTACAACAAATTTAAAAACCTCTTTTAATGTCCTAAGGGTGTCACCAGTGTTCCCCCCTGGTGGCCCACCTTGGGACACTTTCAATAATAGTACAAAAATCTTCATTCTTATTTTGAAAAATACAAAAATAACACAAATAATGAAACATCAACCATATTTTTAAATCCAAATTTTTCACCGATTTCCTCATTTTTGTCATGGCATAAATCACTGACTTTTTGGTTTACTTCTAGAAAAATTTTTGCATCAATTTTTAAATTACAACCTTCTTCTTTCTTAAATTATCTATTTCTTTTAATAAAAACTTATTTTGTTACTCATGAAAGGTTTCAGGTATATTTTAACATGGCCCAAGGTGCCCCACCTTGAGGCTTTGGATATTAAACTTAACTACTCTTTTAAGTTTAACATTAAATTTCCTTTTTCTTTTCTAAAATATTAATAGATGCACGTACTTTACTCTGAATATAATTATAATGACAAAAATATATTTATTGTACTTCAAAATTTATTTTGAAACTACCAGTGATTGTAAGTTTGCCCCACTAAAAACAAGAAAAAAGAACTAAATAATTTTCTAGAAGCACCAAATATTCCAAAACACGTTGAGGAGTAGATTTCAATCTAATTTATTAGCACCTACAAGTACGGGTTCATAACTATAAAATTGCGTCTGAAAAATCGAGTGCCCCAAGGTGGGCCATGTCCCAAGGTGCCCCACTCTTCCCTACTGTACTTATTTTATATGCTAATTAAAATTTTTATTAAATAAGTACATGCTTACGTATTTATGAGACAAAATACAACAGATTTATTTTAACATTCCTATTCAACACCATGCATAACTCCCGATATAATCTCAAACTTTTATTCAAAAGTGAAACTCGCGATTAACAGTCAGTCTGGCATGAATATATGCTACTCTGAATAGATATAAAAATTATCTTCTCATCATAATGCTCACATATCACGCCTCTCTGTTAAAAGTATTTTTATCAAAGTTATCTGCATTTTTTCATAAAAATAATTGAAGAAAGGCTTCTTAGGTAAATGAGGTCAAGTTGCTTCAGAATGGAACCACAAGTTTTCGTTTCCTTCTCATGCTACGACTAAGCAACTTTCTGTAGAACATGACAGGTATTGCCTGCAGTCAGAAGTAGGGTAAATGAACAAATATTCATACGATAATAATTGCTTCGTTATTCTACCTTCTGTTTAAAATGCAAACTTCAACAGGATGATTCTTTATTCAACGCATATTATAGAAACGAAAATTTGTGTTTTAAGTATAAAAATACGTACTAAAATAATGTGTCATTCCAAAATTATTTATTCAAACTATTGTTTACATTAATCAAACACGTGAATAAAATGATCCCCTAAAATCATTACACAGAGAGAAATGACAGTTTCAAATTTGAGTAAATAGATGTTTTCATCTTTGTATGAAAATTTTTGTTTCAAATATGACGACCCAATGCTTTCAATTTTGAATTATCAGAAGTTCCCAGTTTCAAGAAAATCAATAATCTCCACTCAAATTATATTTATTTTTACATTACCTTGAAAATTTAAAACCTCGGGTTACTCGTGGAAGAACCACAATTTTTGGTGGGGTAGTGCGCATCCGATTTCTGAGTAAGAGATTCCGATTTCTGATAATGTCATGCACTAACTCAAAAATAAGCACATTATGTTTCATTTTTGAGTATCTGTACATTTTCAGAAATGAGTACATGCATGTTTTCAAATTTGAGTAAATTTGACTCGGAGCCAGTTTGGGTATGTCACATAGTCAGAATTGAGTAATTTTTACTCAGTTTTAAAACTGTCGTTTTAAGAGTGTAGACTTCTCGTAGACTTCTCACTTTTTAAACCCAATTTTAACGTTTGTAATTTTAATTTGTTGAAACAGAAATAATTCTTAATGAAAGAATAGTTTTTATTGAAAGTAAATTTACGAAACTTTTTATAAATAATGTGTGATCGCGCGTTTAAAACAAATATTTTCAGGAACTTATTTTGTCCAATAATTTATTTTTCACACTAGTTCAATCAGATAACTACAATTAGAAAAAAATCCAAACACTCGTATGGTGATAAATATTTAAAAACATCCATTATTTAATTCATCACTATTATGACACTGAAACGGATTTTGGATGTTTTATATGTTATGCTATGCTATATGTAGCTTTATGTATTTATTTCCAATAGAAAAGAAAACAATAGTTAATTACTTATCTGAACACTCAAAATTATCTTTGAAAGAAATAACGCAGCAAACGTGTAATTAAAGAGGTTATTTCAAATCAATTTCATTGAAACTTCGTATAACGTCCATCCCTGATACATTCACATTTTAGAACCCTTATAGTTAAAATTAGTTTTACAACAGACTAACGAGTCCTAACCAGTATAAAATGTTTAAATAAAGAAATAAAGTTTGATAAATGGCACGTATAAAAATGAAAGAAACATCTATTCTGAATAACTAAGCATAACGACGCTTGAATTTAGATTAATCGAAAAAATAATTTATAGTTTGGTCGCTGCTAATAGCAATAGAAGAAACGGCTCATTAAAATGCAAGTGTCCTTCCTCTCTCAAACGTCTCTTTTCGCAATTCAAGTGCAACGCTAGGCGACCAGCTTCACGGTAATTGAACTAAATCATGGCCACTGCATTGCTCCTGTCAAAAATTTTGCATTGGATGAACTCTTTCTCTATTTCTATCGGATTCTTTCCCTCCCTTTCTCTCCATATTTTCCTGTCAATCACTCGATACTTCTAAATAAATTAATTCAAAAAATAAATTTCTCTAGAAATTCTGTGAAACTATAATTTGTGCATGTTCTCTTCATAGCAACTATTGAAATCGATATGAACATTTTGTGTCTTTACTTTTTGTTGGTATAACAGATTTTATATCCTTGTTCTTATTTCATAAATATGTATATTAATTGCCTTTACAAAATTGCATCTGTTTGTTATCTTTTTTTTCACGTTAACTAGATCAAACTTTCTTCTCAAGAAGCTTTTATCTTAAAAAATTATTTTTAACTATTTTTGATTGAACTTTCCTAAATGACGAGTTGAGTAATAATTAAGAAAATTCCCCGATTTCAAGTTTATAAATTGCTAGCTATTTTTTATGAAGAAATTACTTTATTATAGCGAAAAGTTATAACTACAAGTCAAAAGTCTTTTTATGGGAGAAAACACTATAGAGTTCATTTCTGAGTATTCTTAGCGCTTGTGAATATAAATTCACTTTACATAATTTGAACACTTAACAATATTACTAGAATGTTATGCTTACAGGTAAAATAAGGAGTAGGTCCCCTGGCTAAAGGTATTTCTTCTTGTAAAAATATATATGTTTCAAAAACTTGAATTCATATCAAATAATGTAAAGATAACTAAACAATTTAATAACGACATTTTCTTTGACCTCTTAACATCAATATCTTTTTATAAAACAGAAGGTATTCAACTTTTATCCTGACCTGTGATGCCAAGGTCCTCTTATTTAAATATTTTCAAGGGAGTTCAAATTGGGCGTTTGAAAGAGAAAGTCTTTCCACTCTATTTTGGGTGGAACAGATTCTACCTCTTTTGGTACAAGGTTATAATTGATTGTGAAAATACAAGAAGGGAGGCATTTCCTTCATTACCATAAATCAGTGAGGAATGAATAAATATGCTAATAGATGCAATGGTTGAGGGTTCATTGGCCCAAACCTGTTTTTTGTGTAAAACTATGATGTCTTAAAAATTATTCTGCTGGGAAGATGAACCAGTAAGAAAGTAAACGAGGTAGAAAATATTATTGATGCCAAAAATATTTACAGAAGGACCAAATTTATTACAAAAGGACCCTTTCATAAAAAATTCAAGTAATATTACAAAGTGAAAAGGGTTTAGTTAAAGAGGAATGGGTCGCTTTGAAATGGAAGTTTTTAAGGCCGGATGCTTTGGATAAAATGTCCTTTTTGTCATTTGTTTAGTCCATACGCAGAATATTGAAAATCGTAGTTTCCTTGAATAACGGAACTATTTACATAAAAGATATCTGATAAGAACGAGTCAGTTCCAGTAAAAAGTTAAGCTTTGATCCTCCACAAAGTTAAAATTAATTATAGGCTTTTTTAAATGAAGTGTTTTCAAAATAAACAATATATAATAAGCTACAGATTTTTTATTCCTAAAAAGTGTTTTTTTTTGTCATTTTGAAATGATATATATTATAGTTCCGATTTTCTATACAGTGTACTAAACTTTACATGACTAAACTAGAAAAAAAACATCGTTCAGAAATGTTTCTGTTTGTTACTCGTCCTCCCTAAAGTGACTTTGGGTCACCTGACGAGTAAATTGTCGAATGACCACAAATCAATTTCACAATGTAAAAAACAACTGTTTTTTATTAAGAAACGTATCTTGTGAAATACAAAAAACCTGCGGTCCATCATTTCAGCTCTTTCTCCTCGCTAAAACTAAACTAATGAAACCCTCAAAACAAACCTTTCCCAATTATCATTTGTTCGTGCAACTGTAACGTTATTGAAACGGTGATCACTGAGCCGCTGAAAGTGGGATCTTGAAACAGTCTTCTATTGTCGTTGGATCTGTGACCTCTTTTCTTGTAGGTTTTCCGTTCAGTCGGTGAGTGACACCGGTTGACAGAAAATCATCTCACTTCCCGAAGGAAGTGCTCTTCCTTTCGAGATAGATCCAGGATAACAGTAATGAGTGAAACAATTAAAACAAATGGATTAAAACCCAATAAATATTTACATTTATTAAACAGTACTGTGTCGTGAAGAATACAGTCAGTTTTCTTTTGAATAGTTTTTCTTCCCACGGACTCACTTGTTTTCTCTTCATTATATTATTACTTCCTAGCTTTCTTTGAAAGGAAAGGTTTTGTTTACGATGGTTTTTCTGGGGTTTTTTTTCAAATATTTTGCACCTGGGCAAAATATTCATTTGTCAACAATGTTTCATAAATGTCAGTCAGTTACCATGTTGTTTAAAAATTTTCAAAAATAAATGTAAAAACATAGTTTGAAAATTTAATTGTGCCATTAGATTTAGCTAACAAGAAAGCACTAAACTGGGTGTAAAAAAATTTTTTATAACTTATTTTTGGGAAGAAAATTGCCAAATACCAAGTGTTTTTCTTAAAAAATGTCAGCTAGCTACCCGTGGAATTGCCCACCTTTGTTTCTCTCCTATTCTCTAACTTTTCTTTTCTTAATTACATTTTCTGTCCTTTATACTGTTTAAATTTGAACTTAACGTATTAGTTATCCAGGATAAGGAACCCAGAGAAAGATAGGACGAGGATAGGAGAGCAGTGAAAGAACGGTTTTTAAGTTAGATGTAACAAAGTTTCACACATAAAAGACCATCTCTTCCCTGTAAAACAGGGGACGTAATTTGTGAAGACTCTTAAGAGTTCGCACTACCCCCTTCTGTGTTTTTCCTTATTTATATTTTTGTTACAAATGCCACTTGGAAGACCCAAGCTTCATCCGAATATATGGATTTTTATTATTGTGTTAGGGGGTTGTTAGGTGTTGGGGGTCATTCCCAAAAGATTCAATACACACCACAAATTTTACTAGCCCAGATGTACTAGTTCAGCAACATAATGTAAGCGGGGTGGCAAAACCCACCAACAAGCAACAAAACATAATTTTCAAAAGTTTAGAGTTGTGTTTTTTTCACAACTAGTGCTGGATTGGTGTTACTCGGTTAGTCAAGACAAGAACTTTTTCGTGTTCTTTATAAGATTTATATATTGTTACCAACTCCACTTGAAAGACCTAAGCTCCATCCTTGGATGTGGATTTTTATCATCGTCATTTTATCATTCACAAAAGATTCAATAGATATCACAAAATAAAACGAGCTTGTTCTTGACTTGGGTATAGTTTGCTCCGCTGATGGTCTCCAACGAATACTATTGCATTGTGTTAAACAAAGAGCATTACAAGAACTTAACTCCAACCTTTCACTTGCAGAGCTGGAAGCGGTTCCGCGCTGCAGCCCTGACCACCTGCCGCTACATCGGCATGGGGATGGCCCACATGAGTCCGGCCACGGCCTACTCCTCCCCCGACTACCACATCGACCCCAAGACCTGGAACAGATCCTTTAACAGCAGCTACAACAAGCCCAAAGTGCAGCCCCAAACACCCCACTGGTCAAGCAACATGATGTACGCGGGCTGGTAAAGTCCATCAGCAACAGAACATAACTTTGAACAAGTTCAGTGCTGTGTGTCACCAAATATTTCATTGTTCCAAAATGTCTATATATTTTTATTCCATCCATGCCTTATACCTGGGCTCGGATATCACATAAACTGTTTTTACAACAGGAAAAATACAGTAGGGATTTATTGATTCCTTTATTTTTAACTACAGAAAAATACAGCTGTTTCAAAGCTATTTTTAATGCCACTGGAACTTGATATATGAAGTCATTGAAGTCTGGACTTCGGCTAGAGTTTGCAATAAGATAGAAAATGCAACTAAACTTTTCGTTCAGATATGTGGTTTTTGAAACAAGCTAAAAATTCCACAATGAGTTCGGGTGGTATGAAATACATATTGTATTCCATAGAATTTAAATTAGTTTTGAATGTATGCATTGAAAATTATTTTTTATGTGCAGTTACTTTTTTTAATTACATGCTGAGTACAATAGAATTACTATCAAACTAATCATTCATTTTGGGAAGTTTTTTAAAGCTTTGAGTTTTCACCTGTAAAATCTTAGGTAGAAGCAAAGTTCTTTTAAATCTAAAAACGTGTGAAATAATTCAATGTCTCCTATAAAGAGTTTATAGAAGCCATTGAGATTTTTAAAAGGGATTTAAATTATGGATTCCTTTTTTTTAGTATCGTCTACATTGACCGTAATTATTTATTTCATTTTATATTCTTTAGAGAGTAGATATCCATTTATTCGGAAATGTTTTTGTTGTATTTATTTGAGTATTTTCTTTTCATGATTGGTAATCAAATGAACTTAATGGTTGTTGGTTATTCTCTAGTTCAATTGCATTGACGATTAACCCAAGTTGTATTTTTATTAGTAGAGCGGAGAGAAAACTGCTGAAAGAAAATTGCGATGATGAAAATATGTTTTCGGTGATTGTATGTTATTTTACTGGTAATTGAAAGTAAGTTAAATAAAAAAGATAGAGATAAAAAGAGGGTGAAAAAGTAAATGAACAGTAGCCTTTTTTGATCCAAACGAACTTCCTATTTTATACGTCAGTGGTTGTACTAAAAGATCACGCCAATTGCAAACAATTGTACATGATTGACGATTGTATTGCTGTGCTGATTCTTTGTAAAATGTGATCTACACTTTCATTTTCACTGTGTCATTGAATTGTATATTTTATCTTATCTCATGTAAATAACCATTTTCGGTTTTTAATAAAGAATCTTTTCTCTTTAACTATTTATTCTCTATCTCCAAACTATTTTTATTATGTCAATGGCTCTCAACCTTTTCATGACTGTACCCTCAAGGGTGTAAGTCCGAGGGTATCCCTCTCGCTACTGACCCGTAAGTCCTTCAAGAAGGATTTGACAAAATATTATTTTTCTTCACATATTAAATTAAATACACCTTTTTGCAGTTTGTAAAAAAGGATCTGAGTCTGAGGCTAGTCGCATTAAGTAAGTTGTTGTTGTTGTTGTTGACTTATTCCTCATGGTCTAGCCGCAGGCTAGACCAAGTCCATGAGCCCAAACGTCCCCAAAAAATCATACACCAGAAGGGGATCAGATAAAAGGTCAACTTTCTCCAGACCAACACAATGCAAAATGTGATCGGGAGAAGCCTGTTCAGAGTTACACCTGGTACACGTGAGATAGGTCTTCTGCCCGTGCCTAAAAGAGAGACACCTGATGTGTCCGCTTATGAGCCTGCTTATGCTGGTCTGCGTGGCTCTATCAGCTTTCATGGCAAGGGCACCACCAGGAGCCAGTCTATCATACCAAGGGTGGGTTGGGGGGACACTCCATTGTCGCAGGTTTGAGGCTCTGATTTTGGAGCAAATCTCAGAGAAAGTCAAAGACTGATTTGAAATTGCCCCATCAGAAGCTCCTTTCTTGGCCAAAAGGTCAGCCTTTTCATTGCCGAAGAGGTTAATGTGAGAGGGCACCCATTGGATAAAGATTTTATGACGATTTGATAGTTGTTTAATTTTATTTAGAATAGACACAGATGTTTTATCGCCAACCTTATTCCAGTTACTTAAGTGCTGGATGGCACTACGGCTATCAGACAAGATCCAGATGTTATCGAATGATGTTAGAGACCCAACAGCGCTGAGTGCCTCATCAATGGCAATTAGCTCCGATCTAAAAACAGAGCAGAAATCTGGATTCCTGATCTTAAGACTACATGAAAAGTCAGGGGCCTTAATGAAGATTCCGCTACCACAAGAGTCGTTATCGTCTTTGCTTCCATCCGTATAAATTTGAATATCTATTTTTGGGATTTGGTTAATGATCTCCAGAGCAAGTTGGTGCAGATAATCAGGCAAGTCTTGCTTTTTGTTGGTATGGATTCCAAGATCAGGCTGGAAATGCACCCCAGGAAAGCCCTCCAAAGGGTTAAAGATTGTTCTCAAGGAGTGTCTCTCAACGTCCCTATTTAATAATTCCATCGAGTGAATACGAGAAAAAGGGCTGTCTCTCTTTAATCTCTGTCTATTTGACCAATTACTGAGATAATTTGCTGTTCGGTTATAAACACCAAAACTGTAGAGCTTATTAAAATATTTAGCCAGTAATATATTTCTTCTCAGCTTTAAAGGCTGGATATCACATTCAAATAAAACCAAATCTGTGGGACAGCTATGTCTCATGCCAGTAATGATGCGAGCAGCATTTGATTGCACTCTCTCCAACTTTTCCAAGTTAGTGGCTGATGCACAGAAATAAACCTGGGAACCGTATTCCAAAATAGGTCTTATCAAAGAGGTATATGTCAATCTAAGGGTATTGACATCTGCACCCCAGTCTCTTCCCGCTATATATTTCAAAAGATCTAGTCTCTTCCTGGATCTATTAACCAGAGATTCTATATGTCTGTTACTCAGGATTTCGGGATCCAAGGTGTATCCCAGATATTTTGCGTGTTTTGCATTAAGTAAGTAAATATTGTTGCTAAATCCTCAGAACTGTAGGGGAGAGTGCTGTACCTAAGGACGGTTGTACCTTCAGCCACCGCGTTTTAAAATTCGGGAAAAATGTAAATTTGAATTCGTGGTCGATTTTGAATGTAAACATATGCTATCTAGTTGCTAACGTGAAATCAACTCTTTAAAATAATATTTAAATTTAATAGAATAAATTTACTGTTTTTAGGTGCTCTAAGTTTTTTTAGTGTATCACTACATTAATATTTTTTTACCCTTTAATTATGACATGATAAAATGAGATATAAGGGGCGAATCCCCGAGATTTTAACTTCTATTTTTGATATTAGAAATCGTCAGATCTCAAATCTTTATTTTTTTATAGAATTTTAAATGCAAAAACACCTGGTGTAAAATGCACCCTTCGGACACCATAAGTGTTGTACCTACGGACACGTTCTTGTGGGTGTCTGTAGGTAATCGGCGTTTTTGAATCAGATTTCATTAAAGTGAATACATTTTAATGCATATTAATTAATTCTAAATGGTTATCTATTTGTCGGCGATTATTTTCAAGTGATTTTAGATGAAAAATTAAATATTGTGTGATCTAAACTACTTTTAAAAATTTTTGATTTTACTTTGCATTTAATTTAAAATATGGTATAAAATCTTAAGCACACTATCAAATTAAAGTATGATGATTACAAAAAAACTTAAAACTTCCACAGAAGAAGATTTGCGAAAGTTATTACCTCTAAAGGCTTGCACAAAAGTGTCGATGGAATTGTTTTTTGGATCAGTTGAAGTGATCAGATCAATTAGCATGATTTATGAAACTATTACCTCAAATTTCGATCTGAAAATCCTATGTGATTTATATATTTCTGGTAAAAAATCAAGACTTTTATCAATCAACTTCGTTTTAATGATCATTTACTATCTAAAACTACATTACTTTAAAAAATCTATTTCCAATTTTAAAAATGCTTGAAATAGTTTATAAAAAGGTAATACACCAATAAAAATGTTCATTTTAAGCTTTTTACAATTTAAACTTTCCTTTTTAAGGGTGTCCACAGGTACAACTGGGTCTGTCCATAGGGAGACCACGTTGTTGTATCTATGGATACAAATTTCGTCAAGTTATTAAAATGAACTAAAAATCCAATTTTAAAGATTTTAGCTAATAAAAAATATTACCCTCTTTTCTAAGGTTAGGACTATAGGTTGGTCACTTTAAATGGTAAAATGTGATTTTACCAGTCTTAGAAAAATCCAAACGGGATTTTTGTCCAAAGATACAACACTCTCCCTATAATAAAGTAGAAGGGTCTGGGGGCACCCCCACATCTGAAAATTTAACTCCTTAAATAGTGTTTTAACTCATTTTCGGACATCTGTGACTCTTGGGTGAAATTTAGGGCTGATCCATCTCCTGATTATCTAAAAAATTTCTGTCCGCCGCTTTTTCAAAAAACTTCCCTCATATAAACAGGAAAAATTACACCATCACCATGGTTGTCACAAACTGAATCTGAAATCCAATTGTTTCGTGAACCATCCATTTTAGTTGTAGGAAAAATATCAGATAATTCCATTTTCCATACTCTTTAAATTATCAGCAGATTATTAAGCCATAAAACAAAAACCAAACCTTAAAATTATAAATGATAACTGATGATGATAACTGAAGTCAAAAATCAATTAGAGAATTTCCAGTGACTTTAAAATTTATCTTCTAAATTGAAATTTCTTCATGAAATTATGTTCTATCGATAAGAAGCCAATGGATTTTTGTTTGATATTTTGGCTCATAGCGAGTACGGTTCTTTCCTTTCAAATTTGGTATTAAGAGAAATCGATTATTTTAAAATAATTAAATATAAGTTAACCTATATTAAGTGGTTTTATACTATCCAAAATGGAGACAGTAAGAAGTTCTTCAGATAAATAACCAAAAAATATGGAGCTGTTGGAGATAGTAATTTTTTTCTTTGAAATAATAGGACTTGTCTCCAAACACGGATTCTCCAAAAAAATTTTTTTAGAATTTAATATGTGACAATTTTAATGCCTTTTTAACGAAGGAATTTTTTCCTAATTCTCGAATATTTAGAAGTACTGATAATAATTTCCCCGCTAAAAGAAAGCATTTACTTCCTCTGCTCTGAGTTTCCAATTCTATTGCTCTACCATGGTTCACTCCTCATTTCTTCCGTGTTTAGTTCCAGTGCTATCTAAACTGATTTCAGAACGGGGTATCTGGCGGCGTCATAAATAAATAGCAATACCTCGCGAAAATCGCTTTTTATATTGTCTTGCCACCTGCGCGAGATTCCATGCTCAGCTCTCGTAAATTTCAAGAACTGTAAAGAGGTTAACCCCCCGATTTTAAAAAAAACAACTTTTGATAATTGTTAGAAGTTACAGTTTCTTTTTATTGAGGCATATTTTATTTGCGTATCAAATAAACCTTTTTTAAACTTAATTTTAAAGAAGCATAGTTAAATGGTTAGATTTTTTATAAAATTATCGTTCTCTTCAAAAGCAGAAATTCATAAAAAAAATTTTCAGCAACACCGCATGACATAAAAAGTAGTTGAATATATACTCTATTTTGGAATCTAAACGAATCACTCTAACACTTCGTCGAGTGATCCAATCAGCTCCATAATAATTATAAATTCAATTCAAATATAATTGAAACGTTTATATGATAACATTAAAAAAATAAACTTTGACACTACAAAAATATGTGAATAAATTTGTATGAAAATGATATGATATAGAAAGTTATATTAATTAATTTTGTATAGTTTTAAAACTTTAATATGAATTCTTACATTGAAATTTGCATTTCTATGTACAGTATAAAATTAAATTAGGTTAAGAATCCTATTCCTAATTAAATTGGTTAAATTTCAATCTTCCTTTTTAAAACTGCCTTGATGCAAAAAAGACTTAAATTTTAAGTTGGAAAATAATTAAGAAAAATTGTTAACTCATGTCCAAAAAAATTTTACCTTACACTTTTTAAAAGGGGTTTATTTTTGCAGATAAGTTAAAATGCTTGCTATTTTTTCTTCCAAAATGATACTTTTTCCTCTAAATTCATTGGTTAGTTATGCTAATAAAGAATCAAAAACTTATAGAACGGAAGGCATAAAAATCTGAACTATGAATGAGAATTTAATTTTCAAAGATTATTCCAAGTTAATGTTAAAAAATTTGAATAATTAAAGTTCTCAGTTCAAAATAATAATCAAATTTTAAACTTTGTTTGAAAATTTTATATTTTTACAAAGATATGTGAGGCGGAAAGCGAAAAGGGACCTCTTGTCGGCGTTCGTCGAAATGGAGTTATTATTTTTTTCTCAATCTGTACAGATTTATGAAGATTTTAAGACCATCATCATCTTTGTAGCTCAAAAAATGACGAATCGCCAGTAATTAAAAGTTTTATAATAGAATAAGTGGATTTCGCGAAAAACGACCTTAAACTTTCAAAATGCTACCATCTCGTTATTTTTCACAGTTAAGGAATGATTCCAACAGCTAAAATTTGGTTCTAAAAGGCCCTAGGATCGATAAAATCGAGAAAAAAAAATTCGATAGTTTTGTCCTTCTTCCGGTTTTTTGGCTTTTTCTCGAAATCAACTTAGCCGACAAGAGACCCCTTTTCGCTTTCCGCCTCACATATACAGGGTGATTCAGAAATAATCATCAATAATTTGGGGGGAGGTAGAGGGGCCCTAGACAAGCATATTTCGAATAGGGATGGTGGGGCGCAGCCTTACCGTTAAAGAGCTAGGACCTAATGTAGTGCGAGTGCGTTTCAAAAGGCTGCTTTTAGAAGGCCCGTGTGACGAAACAAAACATAATAAAATGAAAAAATCTATTGCATGAGGTAAGAAAGTATCCCTACTACTTACACCATGATTTCGATAGAATTTGAGCCACTTTCTAAACCGTGGAGTGAGTTTCAAAAGTGCAATATTAATCTTTTAGTCAAAGAATGGAGTTCCCTTGATGGTATTTAGAAAAATGATGATCGGGGAAGGAATTTTCAATGATCGTAACATTGATCATTGAAACTGTTTGATCATTGAAAATTCCTTCCCCGATCATCATTTTTCTAAATACCATTAAGGGAACTCCATTGTTTGACTAAGAGATTAATATTGCACGTTTTAAAACTCACCCCATGGTTTAGCAAGTGGTCCAATTTCTATCACATTGAGGATTTAAGTAGTACGGATACTCTTATACCTCATGCAATAATGTTTTTCATTTTATTATGTTTTGTTTCGTCACACGGGCCTTCTAAAAACGGCCTTTTGAAAAACGCTCGCACTACATTAGGTAGGCTTACCATATTTTCTCGGGTCCAACCCAGGACATAGTTTTGAAATTTCTCAATAAGTCCTATAAAAAACTACCAAAGATTAAAAACTAAGAAAAAACTATTCATACTAATAATCCTTAAAAGAAATATCAGATTTTATATTTTCCTTTAACATTACTTTTTCAAAAATTGTTTGATTTGCTTAATTTTTATCACAAAATTAACAGAAAGTAAGTTTTCTGAAGTAAAACGGACGTTAGAAAATGTAAAAAAGCGCAATTTTAAACAGCTTGGTTGGGACTTTTACCTAAAAATAACTGGGAAATCCTAAATGTATAAAACCCCGGACATTTTTCGACCCAGGACATTTCCCCGGACAGCTCTAAAAACCCCGGATTGTCCGGGGTAAACCCGGACGTATGGTAAGCCTAACATTAGGTCCTAGCTCTTTAACGATAAGGCTGCGCCCCACCATCCCTATACGAAATATGCTTGTCTAGGGCCCCTCTACCTCCCCCCCAATTATTGATTATTATTTCTGAATCACCCTGTATATAAATGTTTTTCATAAAATACTTTGCTGTTTGTATGATTTATTATTTTTATAAGATGCCAATTATCTACAAATAAGTGGATTTATAAAAAAGGAAAAATTGGAAACTTTTGAGAGTCCTTAAGGAGAGTTCAAAAGAAAAAATAACGCATTATGCTACTTAAATCTCTCAAGTATGACTTTCCTTAATCCATCAATCTAAGAGTGACATTTTCAAATCGAATTTTAAATTTAGTTTATAATGCTATGTACTGCATGATTTATATTTTAATTTTAGGATACGATCAAAATCATGATTCATTAAATAAAAGTATTAAACGCTATTAGTTTAGAAATATTGTATTATATTTATTAAAAAAATGTATATGATTTTTTTACTCCTTTGTACTTGGCTTCATAGCAATACACATCAAGAATTTTTTCAAAATAATATCGTGCTGCCATCTACAAACATCTTTGCAATACTTAACTTGCTGAAAAGTGGCGTGCTGCCATCTACACATTCGTCTATTTAAAAAAAAAGCTTAGTTAATTAATCTTATTATTTTCCACTAAGTAAAACTTTCATACAGAATTCGCTCGATTTAATGAATGGAATATACGATCACTTATAGAAAGCAGAAGTTGTGTGAACCACTATTGCAAGACTAAATTCTATTTTTGTTAAACACATTTTCTTTCAACACCTCCATCTTTATCTCAGTCTTCTTTTCAATAATAATAATTAATTGCATCCTCTGAGATATTCGCTCATCTTCCAAAAAATTCCAGATCTTCATCCAGTTCATCATATTGGTTCTTTTCCTCTACATACCTCACTTCTCGCATCCTCTTCATCTTTTCAAAAAAATTTAAATCAACTCTTCATTTTCATCTCTCCCCTTCATCCCTCTTATCATTTTCATATTTTCCCCTCTCAGCTTCCCCATTCCCCATTCCTTTCATTTACTTGATCATCTCCTCTTCTCATCATTCAATTCATCTTCATCATATCGCTATATGAGCACTCTGGACAGTACCCCCCTTGCACACTAAAAGGTTTTTAAAATGAGTCAAAACCCTACCTTTACAAATCAAATTAAAAAAAAATTTCTGGGGGAGGACCCCCCAAACCCCCAAAAAATCCTAAACACTTTGACAAATAGTGTCAAAAGGTAAAGGTGATGGTCTGGAAAAGTGCCCCCCTTAGGGCCGTGCTGGATCATTGTCTGTCCCTCTCTCCCATCCTCTATTCTATTGATAAATTATCCTTTTTTAAAAATTAATAAATAAATAATTTTCGTTTTTCTAGTTTTTCGCCACAATAATATGAAAAGTTTTTTTTGTATTAAAATGCACCATATGAAAACGTCTTTAAAATACTCATGGGACTAACTTTAATTACATTTCCTTTTTCTTAAAACAACAGTATTACACAATAGGAGTAAAAATATAATTTTTTAAAATACATTTGGCACATGTCAGTTTTACTCTAATTATGATATGGATCCAAAAAGACCCTAACAATTAATTATGTATAAATTTTTTTTGAAACCATGAGTTAACTTAAAGCGCTGATTAAAATAACTTTCTACTCAATTTGCTTGCATTCCAATACTTATTTAACTGGTGATGGTACACGGGAATATTTGCCAAGTCTTAAAAATATGAAAAAGCGCAAAGCAGCTATTTAACCTGTTCTTGTCACTCTATCATCATTTCTTTTCAATCTGATGGAAACACTGTTCCCTTAATGTTACGTACGAGCGAAGAAAATGGTCGTTCTACCACTACTGGGAAACGTAATTCGATTATGAAAATCGAGTTTAAAGTGCTTTTAGTCGGTCTCCATCATTTTGAGGGGGTGGACCCATTCGGAACGCCCTCTCACGGAGTTCATCCCACTCTTCGTTCTTTGAGACATTGTCAACAAAACAGAACCTTGCAAAATAAAATCGAAGCCCCTTTTTGAAGATGGGAATTTATTAAGGTCGAAAAAATAAATGAAAGACGGTTTGTAAATTAAATAGCTTCATAGCGGAGTCTTTAAAAAGACGCATTTTAAAGCTACGGCTTTTCAATGAGATTTACTTCCTCCCTTTAAGAACTTAAAATATTTTAGAGTATTCCTCCAATATCCTTCTAAAAATTCATACATAACATACCTGTATTTGTGTAAAATATAATTTCGGCTACGAGAGTAAAAGCTTGTTTTAATGATTCATGAAAATATTTTAAAAGAAATTTTACTAATTTAGACGTGTTCTACTAAAAGAATTTATACTCAGTTGGACTCTTTCTTTTTTTATTAGACTAAATTAATTTATGGTAGCAGAATAAAATTTTGCTTGAGGCCACCCACTTTATAACTAGTTTTTAAAAAATATTCCTGAACATTTGAACAATTTTTATAAAACGCGCATTCCTATCCAAAACGTTCCCCAGCGTCTCATAATAATTGGCGGTTGTTTTCTTAATTATTTCCACAAAATCAAAATCGAATACTATAACTACAAGTTTTTACCACTAATTTTTCTTATTGCAGAGGTTGGATTTACTTCCTCGAAGGGAAAAAGTATTTTAAACAAACAATTCTCCCAATGCTTAAATTTGTGTCTTGATCTATGTGCAAAAAGTTGTAGTTAATAACTCAAACAGTTTTTTAAAAACTATTATGCTTAAATTAAGATAAGCAAGCTTTCGAATTGCTATGTGCAACTCGTGTATTTCTAGTGTAAAAACTCGTGTATTTCTCTTATTCAAGATCTAAATTGTTATATAAAAAATCACATCATTTCTAAAAAGAACCAAGATTAAGAAAATCATTTTGAGTATTACGTTCCAAAAAAGTGATATCATTATAATACGGAATACGATTTCTTTTTCGCGAGATAGATTTCATTTATTAGAGTTTTTTATGTTTATTAGTATGTCGCGTGACTGTTTCTAAAGTAGTTTCTTTGCAAGCGTTTTAAGAGGCAGTTGTGAACTAATATAAGTAGCGTTATTTTATTCTTGCAAATTCACCCATTTAGAGGGAGAATATTTTTAAAATATGGTTTGTATATTTTGATGTTGATTATTGATGAAAAAACTGAATTTGCAAATTATTTCCATAATTACTTTTTTGTAAGCAATGTGAGAAAAATAAGCGCAATTTAACCATAGAGTTTAAGTCAATAAAATTAACCTATTTCTTCACAAAAGGGAGAATACCCTTTGTTTGACGAGTTGTCCAGCATTTAAATTTCAACAGCTTTATAACAGCTGTTAGGTAGGCAGCAGCCTTAAGGCGCCTGCCTACCTAAAAATGCCGTTTCGGACCAAAAATTCGAAAAAAAATTATCATCTCATTTAAAAAAACACATCTTTAGCTTTCCAAATCAGTTTAAATTTTGTCTTTATCTTTCCTAGAACCAAAGTTACAGAAATTTTACTTTTAACTAAAAAGAAAAAGGCATTATACTAAGGATAAAATAAAGAGAGTCACATTTTTGCTATTTTTCTTCTCCGCAAAACAACATAACTCAAAATATTATTAATGAATTTCTATAAAACTTGGGTACAATACTTGACATAATGTGATTTAGGAGTCCTACTATTTTTTGGCTGTGGGTGTAATATTTTTATTTATGAATAGTATAACTTCAAACTTTACTGAACTTTGGTGTGTTTTTTTCAAGTTTAGTGCTTTAACTTTTGATATTAAAATAATTTAGACATCAAAATAGTAGGCCTCCTAAAATATGTGTTAATGAGGATAATAAAGCTTACAAAACAAAATTATCCTCATATAAATTTGAGTTACGATGTTTTGCGGAAAGGCTGTTTGTTGTGATTTTTATGCATAAATTCTTCAATAATATGATAATTTAAATTAATTTTTAATTATTTTTTAAATTATTCATAGTTTTAGAGGCATTTAATTGTATAAATCACAAATTAGGTCAACATTTTAATTATAAAAAAAGCCTCCATAGGTAGGCAACCACCTTAATAAACTTTGGAAACAAGGGTTTATATGAAGCTTCCTAAGATTGTATGTTTTCATTCAAACTTCACATCCGTAAAAACATTTACATCTTCTTGTAAAAGTTTTAAAGTCAGATCAGTATACCCAGTGGGTGATATGGTATCATAAACTATATTCTAAGCAACTAGCTCATAAGAAAGAAAATTAAAGTTTATTACTTATAATAGTATATTGTTTCTCAACAATAATTATTCTGTAATTATAACTACTTATTATATAAAAGGTACACAGTCAAACATTGAATAATTTTCTCTTTAGCTTTTCAATCAGTGAAAGATGAAATTATTCTTTGTGGAAAGAGTCGTTTCTTAATCTCTTCCTTCCACAATTAAAAAACTCTTCCTTGTCCAATCTAAAAGATGTACCCTAAAACTTAGTTTTACATACTTACTTAATATACATTTCACCAAAATACCCCTCAGTGAGATATTTCTATCCTTTTATTTCTCAAACATTCCATCAATCATCCTGTCAGAAAAAAAATTAATAAAAAAGAACTTTCTCCCTCCTGTGAACTTCAGCACATAATATCTCGCTTCGAAATCAAATTTATCTCCCAAAACGTCCATTAATTCCAAACGATGGGTTCCCTCACAACAAAATAATAATAGTATACCATCCGCTTATTCTCAAGCCAATCAGTTTTCGGTCATTAACTTTTAATTTCTCTTTCTAATGATAAGGTAACGATGCAGCTTTCAGCCAAGGCATTACTCATTCGATGAGGTTAATACTCTCCTCGAAATCTTGCCCCGAGAACACCTCTTACCTGCCTATCGTGTCCGTCGATTGTACCTGAAGGATCGCATTTTAGAATACCGCAAATTAACTACTACGAGACACATTTTTGGAACGGTATTCCAGTGAGTCATTCATTCGGCCGTGTGTAATTTCCGCTACCTAGACGGCGCTGCGAACGATACCTCAGCTGATAGCGCAGTGAGTGCCATAAATTGGCAGAGATCACTCTTTTGGCGAGATAATCAATATTCCAGGGAAAGTGAAAGGATACATGTCATCCGATAAGATGAAAATCTTTCTTTTTGTGTTGGGTTCATTAGGTTCACATTACCTCCACGTAAAAGTTGAATTCACTAGTTGAGAGGCGGGGGGGGCAATTTTGCACATGGGGGACATTCGGACAAGCCAGTTATCTCTATGTTAAATTCAATTTAAAATTTAAAAAAATGCTAATAGGTAGCTAGCTGTATTGGTACCTTTGCCTTAATTTTCAAAGCAGTAGGCCCATTGGAACCCTTAGTGTTTGAAAATTGCCTGTTTTAGAAGGTGTGAAGTAAATTTTCTTCTCATTTTATTCGAGTGAAAATTCAATCAAGAAGGGTTTTAAGGTAGAAATTTTGCCTTGAATTCTATTGTGGCATCAATAAAGTTAAGCCCCCCCAAAAAAAATATTTGTTTCCCAATTTGAATTACAAATAAACTATTTTTTACTCTTAAAGCTGGAGATGGGGCGGGGTATATTGGAACACAAAAAGTTGGGGCACATTCGGACAGTTCAAAAATCCTTTCTAATTCCTTTTCTTGATTTCGAAAGCATTTTTAGACATTAAATATAGTATTTTAAGGTACTTTAAATTTAATTAGTTCAAATATTTTTAGTATTAAACTTAAAATTCAAACCTTTTAGGATTTTTCCAGTTTTATCTTAAATAATAGAAGTTGGATAATTTTTTTAAAAGATTCTTTTCTGTCTAAAATATGTTTTAGTTAATATTCTTTTATATTAGTCAAGTTTTTATGCATTTAGTTTTGTAATCCCTTTTAAAGCCTGTTGAAAAATATTTTGCTACTGTAGTATTAGAAAACTTTCACACTTAGTTTTTATTTGTTTTTTAGGAAATATATTAGTTATTCTTTACCTATAAATTTTCACATTCCTACTTCGAAACATAAATTGATTTAGGTAATTTTAAGATTTGCAGTAAAGCTATAAAAGAGTAGCTAATAAAGGAATAGCTTTATAGGTTATGATTTGAAAAATATAGTTAGAACAAAAAAAGACTGAATGGAAAGCTCTTACAGAACTTCCTTTATATATTTACCATGATAGTCTACAAAAAATACCCAAACCATCAGTTTTTGGAGATGGGTATTGAATGCTAGCTATCTCCCTTTCCTTAAAAACTGAAAACTAAATTTAAAAAAATTTGTTCTCATTGATTTTACTAATGTACAATATATTCGTTATGAGTTTTCTCACAAAGTTCTTTTTCCTGATCAAAAACGTAATCCACACTGAAATTGGTTTACATTTTTTAAGTATAAAAACTCTCTAAAATTTAAGAAGAAAACTAAGTGCCAAATATCCTGCTTAATTGGTTGCAGTAAATGTAAACTTTAATGTAAAATTAATTTGATAGCTTCTAAAAAAATTATTCTGTATTATTTACAGTTCGGTATTATTTTATACAATGTGCTTAACAGCTAATGTGCCCCTTCTCTGGGGCACATTCTCACAGTTTTTTTTCAAACGATGGTTTAGATTTGGGGGGAAATTTTTGAAAATGCATACAAAAAGGGTACTAAAATTTCAGGAATGCTGTAAACTTATTTAAGTGAGTTTTGTTTTCACATCTTATAAATACTATATGGCGATATAGTCAAACATGTACTTTTTGTGCGAATGTACCCCCCTCTCCCTTCCCTACTTATATTTCCCCCCATCGGAAATGCAAAATTAAGATTCGTATGTAATTGCTTCATGCCTTTCACTGAGGTGTATCTATTAAAATGTGACTATTGAGATGAAAATCCATATAAGCAACAGTTTTAACATCACTGACTCACAGTTTTCACTACTAAACTAAAAAGTTTAACAAAATTAAACTTTTTTCTAAACTTTTTAACTTTGCCAAAGGGATTGCATTATGATAGGGAGAAATTTAAAAAGCATTCAGTAAAGTTTTTATTAAATGAATGTGAACTGGCTATTTTTTTACAGAAACAAAATTTAGAAAGATATTTCAAATTTAAAACTGTCCCAAGTGGTCGCCTGACGAAATGACGGCATGTGTCTACTTGGGGTATTAGTATCTAAACTTGTGTCCTTTAACAAAAATAGATGAAATTGAAATTAACATGATAATTATGCTTGATCTTGACCTAAAGGTATTGTACTCAGTTTTTTACTATGTTGTTGTCTTCTGCCATTTGGAATATCCAAGCTGAAAATATAAATAAGTAAATGCATATTTAGGCACGGAATATGGTCATAAACTCTTAATAAAACTTTGCATCTTTCAGATAAGAACGTTATTCCCTAATAATAACAACACTGAGTAATTAAAAAAGTTCCCCCATTCCTAGTAGTCTTTTAACCTTAGTTCACAGTCATTAAAAGTTCTTTTCAAAAGTAGAAAATAACAGTTCGTCTTTCAATTGTCACCGTTCTGTTTGCTAAAAGGATGGGAAAGTGCAGGATTCTTGAAAGTCGAGAGGATACGCAAGAAGAAAAAGAGACCGCACAAAAGAAACAGAAAAGGGAGAGAGAGAAAAAAGGGCCCCGCTTCACAAAAGGATTAGAACAGGTCTATTAATGGAGAAAAGGATGCTATGAAAACATTTCAACAGCCAGCTATCCGGAGAAGAGTTGGAAGTGGTAATCCGGTTTTTGCAAAAATAAATACATAAATCACAACTAGTGACAAAAATGAAGTGCTTTGTGTAGCAAAACCGACAACCTCTTTTCAATTCCAAGGGACTTATGGCCGATTTTTCATTTACCTATGAGTTTAAAAATCAAATTTAAATATTTTAAAACAATTTTTTTAATCCGGATAAGATAATTAATAGGTAAGAGAGTGCTTAGATAATTAATAGGTAAGTCTTCTGCAGTGTCAAGTTTCACTAATCCAGGGTTCATAGTTGTCCTATATTTCTGACCCCCCTGTCTTCATATTTCCCAGAGAACTTGCTAATCCTAACTATTTCTTCACTAATTGGAATTACTACCCTATAATATGATAATTCTAGATATGATTAGTATACATTAGGGTTATGATATTCTGAGACTTTTTCTAAAATATTAAAAAGCCTGATTTTGTATTTGATGAACTTATGTCCATTTATTAATATTATGGTATTATTTTGATGGATGAGCTTCGAAAAATTTTTAAAAGTGGCAAAAGCGACACCGCCAATTACGCCAATCCTATTACTTCCTATTAATGGAAAAAAATTCTATTTTAATTCTTTTTTTTGTAATGCGTTTTTTTAAATTTTAAACACTATTCTATTTTTACTTTCTTCTTCTTTAGTATTATTCGAAGAAATGGAATTGAATTTGTAAGGGATTGTATCCCGTAAATGTATAGTTTAAATTTCTTATTTCCCCCCTTCAATGTTGTGTATATGTATAAGATCGTTCATGTAAATAGATATAAAATTCATTAAAAGAAATTATATGATATAAAGCATGATGAACTCCACAGAGCAAACTATTGCTATTATTGTTTTTAAGGAAGCAAATATTTGAATTTTTTATACTTAAGAAAACGTCTGAGAATCTCCACATATCAGTCATGGGTGGTCCTAAGTATAATGGTAAACAAATTTTTTCGGAATTTTTCAAGTCGCACCCCCTAAATTTTTTCCTTATGGGGTAGTAAATAACTGGTAAAAATTTTATCCGAATTGGTTAATATTAACACGTGCCGCAAAAAAGATGAAAATCTGAAAAAACATCAAAATTCTCAAAACTTTGAAAAATCATAAAATTTATTTAAAATATATAATTCAATATATTTCTATACTTTTTTTAACATAAAATACTTAAACATGAAGAATATTGGCCTTTATAGCCTTTGACAATTTTTAAAGGTATTGTATTTTCTCCTTATTATGCGTTAAAATATCGTTATATTCTTCAAAAAGCTTGATTTCCCCTTCTGCAGCATTATTTACAACAGATAAGTTACTGACGACTTTAAACCCTTCCTGATAACCTCCAATAATCTTCACACGTTTTAAAGGAACCCTAGAAATAAATTTTGAAGAAAACTTAAAAACCTTTGAAAACAGTTGCGGTTCATTTTGACACAAAATTGGCTTGATTTTTCTTAGAGTCCTTCCAGTTCTACAAAACTAATTTGTAACCACCCTTACACACGGGTAGATTCTTTCCCTCTAAACTATTTGGAAATTGCTCTGTGGGGACAGACTCATCAAAAAAGGTTAAGGCAACTGTCTCCTCCAAGAAACCATATCCATGACTAATCATTTTTTCTTTGATGCTGCCTTAGATTATATTTTCATTAATTCCTCTGTAGAAAAAAAGGTCCCTCATGAATTTCAATTCTTGAAATGTGGCTTTGTGATCCATTTGCACATCAAACCAGGCCTTTATGTATAGCTTAACAATAATACTCATACCTTGTAGTATTGGATTATCCAAATTAACCCTCATTTATAAATATAAATATCTTTAAGCGATAAATTACTTAAGACATCCACCTAGAGTGATGGATAGCACCAGGTTGTTTAAATTTAATCATTTTAGCATCATAATAATCTAAAAGTGCTATTATCAACCATAGAAACTTTTGGTAGTCATCTCTCGATTGGTGTTCAAGCTTTGTTTTAGCCAACTTGCGAATTTCTTCTTTGTATCTTCCATCAATGGTGTTTTTTTACAACTTCATTTTTAATACATGATGGGTACTTTGATTTAAAGATAACATCCCAAGATTTTCAAAATGTTTGAATAGAAATGTAGGTCCATGGGATGCATTAACGCAAGCTCCAAAGGCCGCTTTTAACACTAATTTAAGAACATTAAAATGTATTATATGAGTTTAGGCTTATAAAATTCAGTGTAAACTTCAAATCAAACCTTTAACTATGATGAATTACATTTAAAATCTAATTTTCATTGTTTTAAACATTATATTAAAGTTTGTTTTATGTCCCAACCCTCATTGGAAAATCCTCCACTCTACCTTAAATCCTCCATTGGAATCCACTTATAATAATGAATTTCACCCTAAAATATGTGCAATAGGGTGTATCGAAAAAAACTTTTTTCGATTTTGATGACGTAATAGTGCGGAAAAGTTGTCTAAGGTGCCAGAGAGTACCTGTGAATTTTTTCAGAATTTTTGGATAATTTCTTAAGGTGCCACATTGGCCCTGAAGTTCCCCATGTTAATCCAATGGGGCGCGCCGCCAAAAAGGCCGAAAATCGGTTTTTCGCCCCTCATTTCTACCCTAATCCCACGACGAATGTCTCGTCTCGAGTTATGGACTCTATATGATGTATGCTATCCGACAAATCTTGAATAATAGCCTAAATATCTATATTACGTTTTTTTGTATGCTCAAATTTCGTCGAAAATTGCGTATTTCCTCGTTCAAATCAGAGCCCACAATCCACATAATATAGAGATTTAAGTTATTATTCAAGTTTTTTGGGGTAGCATACATCATATAGAGTCCATAACTTGAGACGAGACATTCGTCGTGTGATTAGGGTAGAAATGAGGGGCGACAAACCGATTTTCGCCTTTTTGGCGGCGCGCCCCATTGGATTAACATGGGGAACTTCAGGGCCAATGTGGCACCTTAAGAAATTATCCAAAAATTCTGAAAAAATTCACAGGTACTCTCTGGCACCTTAGACAACTTTTCCGCACTATTACGTCATCAAAATCGAAAAAAAGTTTTTTGCGATACACCCTATGTGCAATAATCATAGTGTAGGAGGTTTTCAAGTTTATCATAAAATACATGAAGATACCGACTTTTAAGTGATCTTTTGAGAACTCCCGTGCAGCTTCCACTGTTGCGGGGGAAAGTGCGCATCGAGCCGGCATACCTCCCTCAGTGTTACGGAGTCCCGCGCATCTACCCTACTCTAACTTCAATCGAGTTGCGGCACGTGTTAATATTAAAATATTTGGTATACATTCATTTCATACCTTAAGTAAAATAGTTGGGGGGTGCGACCGAAGAAATTCCGAGTTTGAAAAATTAGGATCACCCTATCAGTCATGCTGTATAAAAGAAGTCAAAGATAGTTTAATCAGGCAATTTCATTTTTAATATATTCCTCCACTAGAAAGCATCTTAACTGATAATATCGTATTGTGAACAACAACTCATATTTAGTAGTTTATTTCACAAATTTCCTTTTTCTTTCTCATCCAATTACCCAGACATTTAGTTATCTGAATCGGGTTCGGTCCCAATTTATCCGGATAATTGGTGCTCTTCAGAATATTCAATGGAACTTGGGTGTTTGATCTGTAGGGAGGGGCCTCAAAGCTCTTGCGATTCAGGAAAAGCGGGATGGAGATTGGGGGTGCCAGCTCATCTGTCCTCCTCGTTATTTGATCGCGTGCTTCGTAATTGGAAGGATTTATCTTGATCTTCTCCTTCCTTCCATGACGAAACGTTATTTATTAAAGCCGGTGTGTATTTTTTAAGTTTTTTTTTAGATTTAAAGATAATGAGTATTTTACGATTACATAAGTTAGGTTGCAAAAAAAATAATATGTTGAAAAACGTGTTTTTTAAAAAATATTTTTCTTGATATATTGCTCTTTCTGCGAATAAAGTTTGCTTCACAATTTTACATAAAAAGCAAGTAATGATGAACTCCGACAGCAGTTAATAAAAATTTCACTGTATGATAAAATTATGATGGAAGGCAAACGTTAAAATGGGCGTATAACTTTCAAAGGTGAAACCATGTCATTTTAGTATATAAATGGATTGGTTTCTTGTTTGTATTTTTATAGCCCAAACTTTAGTTGGTGGTAAGAATGAGTTAAAAATATGATTTAAAGATTATTTAGTTAAACATTTACATTTTTATTTAAAATTTTAAACTTTGTATAACTTTTAGTTCTTGAAGGTTTCTTAGGTTATAAAATGCATTTACTGAATACCTGAAGATTTTTTATGTATGGTTTCATTTGGTGGCTATCGTTAAACATATTTTATACAGAGAATTGATTTTATTCAACTTATAATTGTTTTATTCATTTGGATTTTACTTAATTATACACACTAATAGCTGTAACATTATATAACTTTTTATGAAATACTTCAACTTTAATCTAATACATAAAATGTGATGATAAATTCATTTGAAGAAAATAAATTTTGGGGTCAATCTTCCCAAAATGTTGAAACACCCTTTTTTATAAAATAATTAAGCATCTTTATTCCCCTTTTCACTTATTTTACAGAACCATAGATTGTATGTCGTTGAACTTTTAAACACCAATTTTTGCTATGGTGAAAAGAGAAGAGGAAGAACGAGAGAGAAAAAGCGTAAATACTACACAGAAACCAAAACCAGAGCAGTCGGTTACTATTTCAAGAGCGCATCCACCAAACGACGAGCAGCTGTTTCCCTACCTCCACAAGTTGGCGCCGTCGGTTGGCGAGAAACCGAGAAAGCAGCAACCCTTGATTCAGCGGCCATCTCTGCCAGGCCGGAGAGGCAACACAAGATCCAAATTTGTTATGGCGAGTGTATTTGACAGAACGAGGGTGTGGTGACAATAAATATGACTTTTCTACGCAAAGGATAATATTATTATTGGATTGGTGCCTGTGGAATAATCGCCATGGCCGCTGCTTGTGGATACGACCGAGGATTCATAGGTAAAATGTTTCCGATCCCTCTAGTTTATGCCTGCCGGTGCAAGTCAGTCATCGCGCCGGCTTGTGTTGGATAGGTAGCCGGTGGATTATGTTTTTCTCTCCGCTTGAATCAGAAGCGAAGAGGAATCGAAATGGGGGGTTTATTTCTATATATTCTTGTTTGTGATCATGCCATGTGTCTAGTTGTTTGGCTTTATCGGATCGTAGTTTTATCAAAAAGTTTCGATTAGGAGATTTTTTGACTTGATTTGTTATGCATATGATTGTTGTGACTGTCGTGGCTTTATTGAACTGAGTTATAAAAATCTGCTTATTAAAGTTTATTATGTACATTGATTGATGTTTAAACCCTTCAGAGCTGTCTTTTACTTGTTTTATCGATCGTTTTACGTATTCAAAAGATTTTAGCTAAAAACGTCTGTGTTTAATTGATGCAATCGATCTTGTGTTTGGAACGAAATAGCATTTTTATTTGTGGGGGATCTTTCTTATATTGTATGGATCTGCTGGAAACTAGGAGATGAAGCTTATTTGAAGAAACTTAGCGTAAAATGTTTGCTAGCTTTATTTTGTGTTAGTATATGTAAAGTTGTCAAGCTCTCTGCATTGCTCAGATTCATCTGCAATATCAGTTGAAATATAATAAATAAAAAGACTAAAAATCATCAATTTACATCTTTGTTTTGATAATTTCCTTATCTCATAGCTTAGTGATATGTGTTGTGAATTGAATCCACATAAATTTATCTAGATCATTTAGTTTTCATTTAGTTCTATGATTTGTACAGATTTCTTGAAATACATTAATGTAATTTAATGTAACATTAACAATGTAACATTAATGCTCATTAAACAATGAGTAATTGTTTAATAATTTTGTATTTTTATGGCTTTGAGTGAACACCAAAGTAATAAAAATATGAACTTTTATTTCAACACTGTCAGTTTTAACCAATCACATTCAAAACTATTGAAATGTTAGTCCATCCACAGATGTTCATTTAAACTCTTAATTACTGAAACAAATTTTCCTCGTAGTGTTCATTGATTTCAAGAAGGCAATATTGCCCAACACGCCAGTGCGGCTAAAAATTTCAAATTTTGTGCTTGTTATATTTCCTAATTATAAGTTGTATTCATTTGAAAATATAATTGTATTCCTCAGACCAACGCTTTCAACTTGGCATGTTGTTAAAATGAGGTTTTCGTGCCAAAAGTTGTTGGAAAATTTCTTTCTTAGTTTTTCCATATATCTTATTTCTCTTAGTATTATAGATATAATAAAATAGGTGTAACAATTAGTGAAAGTGTGTGTCTGTCTCCTCAGGTCCTCAGTGATGTCTCGGACCCCGAGGTTTAAATCAAAATTATCTATTTTATCCCAACATAACACATAGTACTATTGGTTCTGTATAACCCTATAAACTTATGATAAACAAGGCACTAAGAATTGGAGGGCTCAAAATTAAAATGGACCAAGTCCACTTTTTGTCATTTTTGAGTTAGCAACGCTATAACATGCACCAACTATGTAAAATTTCAGTGCAATGATGAACCAAGTCCTAGTTCTGATAATATCTGCTTGGCAGCAGCAAGTTCTGTTGCGTTAACATGTAATTTTGCTATGAAGCTTTAACGTCTGTAGCTCAAAAGTAGCTGAAGTGGACTTGGTTCACTTCTATTCTGAACCCTCCAATCATAGATTAATTTATCACCCTTATTCACTGGTAAAATTTGGAAACTTCATGTTATAAACTACAATTTTAATTATCTTAGCTCCCAGACTGAAATCTTGAAATTCTGCTGTGTTTTATTAAATATCTCCTGATGATTGTTCTTTTATAATTACTTACACACTCCCCTCATATTTAAATTCCTTTTATTACCTAATAATACTCAAAGAGGTAAAAAAAGTGCCAAAATATTTAAATATATTGGTAAGGTTATTGTGGTCCATAAATATTGTTATGCAAAAATTCCAGTCAATGTGAAAACCGGTGAATAAAAAAAAATTATTTCATGGGTAAAGCTACAATTTTTTTGTTTTTTTGACCACATTTTACCCACAGATTTTACATTCACCTGCATTTTTCTGAGACCCATGAATATTCTCGAGGATTAATTTCTTTTTTCTATTCAAACAAGAATCCATTGTTTTCCCTATGGACATGTGCGTTATTTCAAGGAAAGATCTCATTTTGCCAGGGCTTTCTCATTAATATGTAATGCTTTGCCAGTGGGTACAATTCCTTTTCGTGTAACCAAGCTAAAGTTTATCCATTATTTATTAATAATACCCTCCCTATGATGGAGTTGACTTCTCTGTTTTAACGTTATGGATGTTAAATTCTTAATTACATTGATCAGTTTTTGTTCCCTTAAGATAATTTTTATATTATGTAGTTTCTATTTTAAGATTTTGTAGCTATTTTCTTTAAGGTTAAATAACAAAAATTATTGGATTAGTATGTAATGGACTACCAAGAAGTGGACCACAAGATAGACATATAGACATATTTTGTCAGGTTATTAAAAGTAAACTTTTAGCTTTTCAAAATTTTAATCTTATAATTAATTTTCAAGGGAAATAAACAATTTGAAAAAAGTTAATTGAGTCATAGATAGAATAAAGTTTTTAAAATTTGTTCTTTTGCTTGCTATACAGATAAAAAGTGTAGTTCAAAACAGTCTCAAGGTAAGCTCCATGTTGTAATTTAATGCAAACTTTATAACAATATATAAATGCATTAATCATTAAATTAATGCATATATAATATATATGCATTAATTTAAAGCATAACTAATCATTAAATTAATGCATAAACTTTTTGATATATTGTATAAAAATCAATTAGTTTAAAGTACCCAAACAGATAAAAAAAGACATACATGTCAATTGTCAATCCCGATTAATAAATTTGTTTTAATAGAGTAGATAATAATAGCGAGCTGTTAATTAATCAACTCAATTATAAAACCGTTTTTGTAACATTCTTTGAACCTAATTTCTGCTTACATAGAATAATGCAACTCAATTTACCAATTAAGTGTTTACTACCATTAGTCAATTTATCTACGGAAAGTTTTTAGGTAGTAAAGAAAAGAAAATTTTCGATTAACCTTTAATATGGGTTCTAAATTTTGAAATTGGGTAATTATATTAATTTTTACATTGTTTGCTCTACATTTATTTGCATGCATCGTATTTCCCTGTTTGTTAGCTTTTTAATAGTTTTGATAATGATATAAAGGTTTTGAAAACTCTATTATGAATGCTGAAAATACTGCTTATTAACAAAGCTTAAATGGTACTTCAGAAATGGGTTTTTAAGTGATTATTCTTGCCGTTTAGTTCGTTCAGGAATAATTACCTAATCCTATTTCATTTCCTATGTAACAGAAAAGCTTTAAACGATAGATTGCATTATAATAACTGGTAATTACGTATTATTATATTATTACTATTCAGTTCTTTTAATCACTAAAAAGCACAAAATAAGTGAAATTTCTCATTGTATTCATTTTACTTAATTTACGGAATAAAAAAATTAATAAGTTTAACTTTTCTTGAAAATGTTTAAATTAAAATTTTGTACAGTGGACATTTTTCTGTTTAAAAACACAGACAATTCTTCTTCGGTGGGATAGTTTAGAATTTAGATTCTAAACCAGGGGTTTTTCCAACTGGCAGGCCGCATCATCAGAATCTCTTTGATTATGGAATAGCTTTGGTCGTTTTCTATGCTGAAAAAGGGAAGGTTTTAAGGGTATTTTACAAGCATTTTCTAGAGAAAGCCCCCTTCTTAAACTTTTCAGTATTCTTATATTCAGTATTAAAAGATATGTATGTATAGGGTTACAAATTAATATATCCTATGAATTTTTTAAATACACAGTAGTACCCCCTTTTTTTTCACAATGAATACGTAAATAACCTTCGTCCCTCTCTCGCTGAAAAAGTTCCATATTAAAGACCCTCCCCCGGAAAAATATATCATGAATAAAAAGGAACCAGAAGTTTTTGCCCCTCGCCACTGGGCTTGGGACTTCGTTGCGGCCCTCGAGTACTTTGAAGCGATGCTTTGAAGTATTAAACTTCTGTTCCAAACTATCCCACCGAAAAGACATATTCAGAATCAGCAGTCTTCATAGAAAAACTAATTTAAAAGCAGCACTCCATCTGATCTCCAACGACACGACAACAACCTAACTTTTTCATTCTTAAAAACTTTCTTTTTTAGCTTGCTTAGAGGAGGTCATACGAAATAATGGATCCATGTAAAATCCGGGTCGGTAAAAATATGTCAATAAAAACAAATTTGTTACATGGGTAAAAACTTTTACATGGGCACGAACGCTCTCTATGAAATGTTTATGGTAAAATGACAATTTGATAATCGAGGGGCGCAATTCAACTTCTAGGTAAAGAAATTGATTTAACCTATCCTGTCAGATCATTTTTTATAAGATACACGTAAAAGCACTTGCAGCGACAAGCTAACTCTCTTTTGCAGTTGGTTTGTTCTTTCTGCAAGTGGCTCAATTCTAGGTTCTTCCCTGAACAACCTTTTCTCTCTTCTTATTAACTCAACAAGAACCTTGAACAGCCAGCCCTCTTATGTGTGTGACACGAACCCATTACTTCATTATTCTCCCCCAACTTCCTCCTCATTAATATGGAATTTTTATTCTCCAAAATAGGTTCTAAATTTGCGTGACGGGTTGAGTTAAGATTCACCTTATAGCTCTTTGGAAATAAAGAAATCGTTTGATCTCTACTACTCTTCTTTAGCAGCCTTTCTCGCGAATAGTGCCAAAATGGAGATTAGAAGGGAAAATTAATGGGGGCTTTTTCTTTTTTGTAACGGTTTTTCATTTACCGTTTATCAGAGATAATGTAATCGATTGCTGGATATCGGCAGGTATTTGCCGTGTTCAGTTATGTTAGAAATTCGTTGTATCGCATTCTTCGGGTCATTGATTTTGGATGATAAAGGAAGTCTATCCGGAGAAAATATTTGAGAATATTTATTTATATTGCGTTTTTTGGATTATTTATATTTAGGGAAGAAGATTGATAGAGAAAATGGTCATAAAATGTTAGGATATTGTTGTCTCCTTCAACAATATTATTTTATTACATATTCCTCGAACCAGAGGTAGTGGTGAAGCACTCCGTTTTCATACCTGTCCTTTCGGAAATTAAATCTGTTCTATGGAATGCGCAGTTCATTCCGGCAGATAGTGGAGGACTAATCAATAGTCACCACTTTTTCCGTTATAGTCGGCTAGACTAAAAGCTCTTCCTCCGCTCTCTTGCGTTACCTACCTATACCGTGCTGATGAGCCCTAACAAGGGCGAAACCGGTCCACGGTTGGAGGCGACGCTTGAGAGCTGGAGTTTTCTCACATATTCCTCGAACCAGAGGTAGTGGTGAAGCACTCCGTTTTCATACCTGTCCTTTCGGAAATTAAATCTGTTCTATGGAATGCGCAGTTCATTCCGGCAGATAGTGGAGGACTAATCAATAGTCACCACTTTTTCCGTTATAGTCGGCTAGACTAAAAGCTCTTCCTCCGCTCTCTTGCGTTACCTACCTATACCGTGCTGATGAGCCCTAACAAGGGCGAAACCGGTCCACGGTTGGAGGCGACGCTTGAGAGCTGGAGTTTTCTCACATATTCCTCGAACCAGAGGTAGTGGTGAAGCACTCCGTTTTCAATATTATTTTACTTTTTTGTGCGTGGAAGTGGATTGTTTAATAAACCATATATTCAATCACATTTATCTTTCTTTTATTTAACTCTAAATTTTCCCATTTTCAAAGGAAGCATTTAATTTGTATTATGGCTTGCGCTAACCAAACAATCGTTTCTGGTAAACTAAGATATCTGAATTTGATAAATGGTGCAATTTGACCTACTATACCTATGCACCATTAAGCCCCAAACAACAACTTTAGACCTACTAGTCATGACAGTAAGTTTTCCGAGGAATCATCCTGTGTGATGAAGAAAATCATCTAAATCTTAGCTAACATTCGTCCCTTTTTTCGGAAATAATTTTTTATACTTAAATTTCATTGGGAACTTTTGAGGATTAGAATTTAAATAATGAAAGAACTTGTATTACAACAGTTTTTTCTCAACTTTTCTGAAGTAAATGGTGGAAAATACATTTCACCCATTGTGATTTCCTTAACCGGTGGCAAAGAAATAACATTTATTGTATCAGATGTCTGTCTAAGGCAAGTTTGATGTTTAAAATGAAATGTTCTTGTTTATGATGATTTTTAAATGTACTAATTTAACTTAAATTTTCATTAATTTTTTCCAAAGTTTTCACAATTACTTAAAAACACCTTTACAGATCCTTGCTTATGGTACTTTTTGTGAACAAGGATCTTCTCTCCAAAATCATGGGCGGTATAAGTAGTTCGCCTTGCATTTCGTAGTAACAATCAAACAAATGGACCTTTACTCTGGTGTGGTCAATTAGTTCATTAAAAATACTTAATCGTTCTTATTTATTTTTGACTGCAAGAACGTTTTCGAATTCGTCACGGCGTGCTCCGTTTTGAAACACCATTATTACGAGTTTCCCACACGTGATTCTCGTGACCGATAGAACGGCGTTCTACACAATGTGTGCATTCCTCTGTCACGCACGATTCTTTTTTTTTCCATTCCCAGTTGTCAGAGTATTTTTACTTTCATTCATTTTCTACGACAGAATTTGTAGGCAGCCGTTTTGTGTGTAGTGTATTTATTCAGGGAAGATTTCTAGTTTTTTCAGCCTTCCTATTGTGTTCTGAAGGTGTTTCTTATTCACGTTTTTATGAGGCAATAAATGTGGTTTGAATTTACGGTTTGGTGGGTAGTGCTCGGATACAAATATTGTTTTAAACTACGCCTGATAGATTTAGTTCCTCTTCTCCCGATTTTTCATAAATTGGATATTTTTGTGGGGCACAATCATTGTTTATTTGCTGTTCCCATGACAACAAAAATCTGCCGCCCGAAGTCTAATTTTAACGATATTTACTCTCAAATGCGGGTTTGGGTTTACACTAGGGTGGTTCATTTGTCTATGGAGAAAGTTTTTTTTTGAAAAGTTGAACTCTGACCCTCCAGTTTGGTGACATTATGTGAGTTAATGCCCCTGTTAAAATATTAGATCATTTAAAGGTTATTTAGAGGTAGCTCAAAGGCTTTGAAGTTTTAGCCATTAGCGTGTATGGAAAAACGCGCGTTTTCGGTAAAGGAATTTACATTTCAATTGATATAGCAATAATATGTGTTTATAAAATGTATATTTGTTTAAGTCATAACGAGGTAAGTATAATTTAAGTTTTTGACAACGATTATTCCTTGTCTGGAACTCGCATAACAACTTCTCGAACTCTAAATAACAACTTTTCATCCAACTCTAAATAAGACGTCTACTTCCACTCAAAAACATTCAACAACAACTAGCTTAACTGCTAGAGCATGTAAAAAATGCTATTTACTTTGCCTTCTTGACTTTGTGAAGTGAGACAAAAACTCAAGATAATTTCTCAAATAAGCATTGATCTTTTTGTGTGAAGTTCCTTCTAACTAAAGGTATTTACTTCAAATCTCTAGGTGGCTTCCATCATGTAAAGTAGATAATGAAGATATTTACTGTTTAAAGTTTAAAGATATGGCTGTTTCATCAACAGTTTAAAGTTTAAACTATAACTATCTAGGTTAAAAAAGGAACAATACAAAAGCTATTGAAACGACTCGATGTCAAGACAAAAGATATCTACCTGTAACGGTGAAGTCTGTCACTCCTCAATTTAATGCAATTTTATATGAGCATGAACAGGAGATTCTGTTGAGGTAGTAAGCTATGAACCAGTGCTTCATTTGTATAAAAGTGCTACAAACAGGTCCTACAAACTCTTTTAAAGCCTTCTTCTCTCTTGGTTTTAGTTTAATTTCTTTACAGGAGGTCTTTTAGTTTTATTTCAAATTCTATCCACCTTTAAATTGCCCATGAAAAAACTTCGAAAATATTTTATAATCCTCTGAGGTTACCGTTACCCAAATTTTTTAGAAAAAATGTATTTTATATCCTTTGTTATGTGGCTATGTTTTGTCAAAACACCATAACTTTTTGAGGAAGTTGGTTCATATTTAAAAACGTCTCTTTTTAAAGTGTTCTTTCATCGCTATCACGAAGGAAGCATTTGTTCCACTGCAAGTTTAGATTTAACATAGCATGTAATAAAAAAGGTACTGATTATCAGGTTACGAAAATAATGGTGAAGTAAAATTAGAAGTAATAAACTTGAGTTAGGTTATAAAGTTCTATGAATTTGACATACTGGAAATTTGGATATGAAGAAGACTATTTCTTGTGACATGGAAGTAGAAGCATAAAATCCTTGAAAAATATGTGTCGTATTTTTTAAATGACCCCTTATTCTTCTCAAACAAATCCACCACTAACCAACCATAAAACCTACTGACGAACGACATTTCATTGTCCTTCCTCACCTCGACATAGTTTAATTCAATTAGTTATAATTTCCATAACAAAATACATCACCTTCCACATGCTACAATGAATTTCAATCGACCCCATGCTCTTATTTTCTGCATTTTTCAATTGAAGTCTTAGTAACTACCTCCTTGCTGTTTGCATACTGATGAGGGATGACCTAAGCATTAAATAGCGCTGGTTTTGTGCGATAAGCTTATCAAAGCGGTCCTTGCTTGCTTCTTCTCTGTCGTCACGCTTGTTGTCCACTTGCAAACAGAAATAAACCGGACATCTGCTCCCTATCTAATAGGGTTATCAACCGGACAAGACAGCGCGCGTGGACGCAAATAATTCCTTCAAGATGGCACGTCCATAGAAGTTGATTGTTGCTCTAATGATGTACCGGATTGAGGTTAAAGAATGATCGTTTGTATTCTGGTGGAAGGCTAAAAGTATATTATCTTGAAAATGGATTCATTTGCTAGGCACATAACTAACTTGAGTTGCTAACTTCTGAACCTCTAAAAACGACGAAATGAAATCGGAAAAAAATTAATCTTAACGACCGAAACCCGATCATATTTATATAAGCTCTGTCTTTCTTGGGATAGAATGGCCTAATCTGGATCTTGTCCCATAAAACCCAACTAACCAAATTATAAGCTCTGCTCGCCATTGAAGATGTGGGTGTAGATTTTAAGTTATTGAATAATTTTAAATACCTGAATGAAGAACACAGAAGATTGACATTTATCCATAGAATTTAAATTTATTTTTATAAAAATTAAATAGATTTTAATACTAGATATTTAGCTTTGATTGTCTAATTATTATCTATTCAAAATAGTCTACTGTTTAAGGCGCTTCAAATTACATTTGAGCTTTTTAGTTCATATCTTGGCTATCTTCCCATTGTTTGGAACTATCCATTATTGTATTCGTCGTTTAAAAAAAGTTTTACGAAGAGTAATATGCTGTGGGTGGTTGAAATTTTTCTGTAAAATAGATTCAACCTTGTTATTCACGGCAGTTCGTTTTATAGCCCCTCTTGAGGTTTTCATCCGAAATTTTACTGCTATTGCAGTCGGTTGCTTGAAAAACCACCATTTGCAATCCACTCAAAACTACCACTAGTATACATGAATGACGGAGCAGTCAAGAGCATAAGGATGATGGGTTTTATTTGAGGAAAGTTGGGATTTCGATTATTTTATTTGATAGGTTTTCGACTCCTGCAAAAGTTTAGATATTTCAAGAATGATAGAGATGCCATCCCTATTCAAAAAGACTCGGGTATTTTTGCGAGACTTTATTTTACTTTTGATCTCAAATGATGGTGCAATTCTTGTGTTATAAAGCGCTAACTTAACCATATGTTGGTGCTGGGAAATATATAAATCAATTCTTTACTTTTCTACATGTTATACCTAATCGTTTTTGTTGCCTTTAAGCGAATGATGGGACCCGGATCGTTATACTTCCAGCTATTTTGTTACTCGAATTTGACGATTGAATTTGTTTGAAATTGATATTTTAGTTTAGTTTATGGAATAAAAAATAGGTATTGATTAGGAAGATATTAGTTATAATAGTTTGTTAACTGAATTAGAATACAATCCTCTAATTTCATTAGCTTTTTCATGAATCATTTTTTTATTTCCTTTCTCGCTTTCTCTCTTACATTCTCTGTCTAATTCTCCTTTTTCCCCTTGCAAACCTTCGTGCAAAATTATTAAGCTATGAAAAAAGCGAGAAGCTTGTAATAACTCTAGTTATGTAACGCTAATCCACACACAAATAACTACGAATGCATGAAAAACAATTCCTGTTTTGAACAGAACAATATGTGCGTTTAAGAAGATATTTTTTCTTCCATTTAAACCTCTCTTTCCTATCTAAACCTCTGAGTAGCAGTATTTCGCAAAACATCTCAAAAATTTAATTTTCTTGAATGAGAAAAGGGTCTCCTCAAGTTTGTTTTGATGATAATAAAAAAGAGGTGCATTTCATAACTGAACGCTCTTTGTTCCAATGAATGGAAATCCGTGCCCGAGTACCCCCAGGGCTTCATAAACCCCTTTAGCCTTCTCCATACACTTTGCATAAGGGCAGCGATCGAAAACTCATTCCGTTCCACCCTGGCCGATGTAATTACTTAGCGATTAGTAAGTATAATGTTTCCCCTCTGCGGGGGGATAATGAAAAAGAAGACGCAAAGAAGCGAATAATGGCGCACTGCGTTTTCTATTGTTTTCCCTGTGTACGGTCTCTTCAGCGCAATTTGCTTTAATCAAATTGTTTGCGTATTATTGAGAGAAATGTTATTTCGATTCAATTATGCGCGTGGATTATATTTGGTCTATTAAGCCTCATGCGTGTAATTTCTTTTGTTGCTGTCGAAGCTCGTTTGTGTTGTCTTTGGTTTTGTTTGGGTTTTTGATTCAATTGATGGTGAGGAGTTTTTTTTCTAGTGTTGATGAACAAGTGCAGTATGGAGGCATCAGATTGGAAAGGGGAGTTTTTAGTGGGCTATGAGGGAAATGCAATGCGGTGTGTGTTTAATTTGTCTGTTTTGCGAATTGGCGAATTTCTGTATGCATGATATGAAGTTGTAGTTTGTTTTGGTAGTACTCAAGGATTTAACTGGATTCTTTTAAAATTATAATCTATGTAAAATTTTTTAATAACTTAAGATGTACCAGTGATTTCACACAACACAAGAGGGAGCTAATAGATTGCAACACTCAAAGCCAAGCTGAAATGCTTTATTTATCCAAATAACTACTCCTTTTCTTTATGTTTCTTAAAAAAAACAAAGCTATGCTATTTTAATGATGAAATAAAGTCTTTTAATTTAATTCAGTTAAATATATAGGAACGTTACCACTAAGCACGCAATTTATCATATGGCTTACATTCTCTTTTCTGATAATTCTGGAATCTTACGCCCTAAATCACGCGTTTTCTAGTGTTGCTAGCTGGGTAACGCTTGCGATTCGTTAAAAGCTTTTCATACAACTATAGAGATTGTAGCTTAAAAATATCTCTGAAAAGATGTGTAGTTTAGAAATTAAAAATAAAATCTCTGTACTCTGAACACGCTACCTTATTTTGTGGCATTATAATTAAATTTACATTGACCCCGAATATTACTTGTTGACTTGTTTTCATAACGGATAAATTAACGCTTCTGAGATAATCGATTATTCCATTCTTACAAATCACAAAATTTCTATAAATCTCATTTTTTTGTGAGCGAGATAAAAAAATAACGTACTTTACTTACGATACATCTAATTTGCCTTACATTGTTTTATCAAGAAAGACAGATGATACCGCTAATCCATTAAAAACGTAATTACTTGATGCTCAAATTGTATACTTTGTTCCCCTGAGTCTTAGAAATATCTTTCACTTCAAGAGCTCTCCGATCCTTTTCCACCCTACTTTTATAATTAGCCTTAGCCAACTTACTGGTGGAGTTTGTGAAAACCCCTTTTTATACAGGAAATAAAAGGCACTTTCACTTAAGAGGATTCACTTTGAAAAACTAGATTCATGCATTTTTCTAGCTTGTTTAAACCTTATAAGTGCAGTTTTTTTAATGTTTTTATCTTGAAATTTGCTTGTAGGAAATTTTTGATGAGGGGTAGTGTTAAACTTGCGCTTTGAATTTCTTAAATTTAGCGTTATTAAAATTGTCTCTTTTAAGTGATTTTTCTTTTACATTGTATTTCTTGCGATTGCTTTTAAAATGTGTTTTTGGAACCAATTTTCCATGGTTTAAACTAAATCTTAGTTTCTTACTACTATTTTATCCTCGATGCTTTTAAAAATTTTATGAATTGCAACTACTCTTCAACCTTTTTAAAAATATCTGTTTTGCGCATTGAAAAGTGCTAGAGATGTTCATAATGAAATCAATTTGTAGACAATATTGATTTTTAAGTGGTCAATAAAAAGAAACATTTGAATTGTAATTACAAAACCCATGAAATCGTTTTATACTATTGCAGGAAAAAAGTATTGCGTATCTTGTCAACAACCTAGGGAAATTTTAATACCTAAGTCCTAAATCGTGCGTGAAGTTGTGTGGAAACTTACAAAACTCACAATCATCGCACACGAGAATCTGAATGAATGGTTTATTTAATGCGAATAAAACCATCTCGCATCATTTAGAACCGACACTTCCCATCCTTCAAGAATTTTATGTCGCGTTGTCAGCTCGCAAATTAAGTCGTTTGCCAAACATCCTCGCGTGCTCGGACGCCATTTCCTTCCTTTCTTCCCTCGCTTTTTGTTCCACGAAAATGGCGGGAAAAAAAGCGGAATCAATTTCGTATTGAAACCGGCGATGATGTTCGGAGATGGGAAATAAATTGATACAGAAAGGTTTCACAGCGCGTGCAGGCTCGAAAGGTGAATTTTTATCTTCGATGGTTAAATAATTTAAGACCCGAAGAAGTCTTCCGTGTTAATATTTAATTCCGGAAAAGATTGCTTTTTTGTGTAGTGGTGGTGGTAGATAAATTCTTTGGAGTTTTTTTTGTTTTTATAGAGGTCTTGGCTCGAGGAGAAGACGTTAAATTTTTTGATGGGATTAAGAATTTAGTTCGCTGTGTCTGGGGCAATGTCGTTAAAGAATTATTTTACATCTCGGTTCTTTGATGGGATTAGGCTTTTGAATACGTAAAGAGGTGGTTGTAAATTGTGTATAGAGCCTTTAGTATGTTGCGATTTTCGCTCGAGTTGTCAAGTCAATTTAATGTCATCTTAGGTGAGGTGTTGAATTACCATTTAGTTCTGGCGTCACGTTTTGCTAATTCATTTCATGAAATGCTTTGCGCCTGTTAAAGGTTTTAACCATTCTTTCTTTTCATCCTATCAATAAGTTATGACTTTAAGCTAAAAATAATTGGATTTTATTACATGTCGTAAGTAAATGTTGCTGAAGAAATAAATGTCAAGTGGATTTTTTACTTAAATTAAGGTCTTGGAATATGGGAGTACAGTCATGAGTTCATGATTTATTTTGGGAAAACGTGACATTTACTCTATTTTTGCTTTCAAAATTTCTGTCACCCTGTGCAAGTGCAACATGTGCCCCTTGCCTATGGCAGATGTTGCACTTGCTTGAATACTACGACTGCGACCTCGGTACGAAAAAAAGTTCCATCACTACTTTAAGTGTGTTGCTTTTTTTCGTTGTTTAAATCTCATCATACTGCTAAGTACAAATTGCAATAAATTATGGACAGTGTTGTCACCCAAAGACATTAGCATATTTACGGACATACTCATCCTCCTTTAAAGCAATAAAACATTCCATTTACAGAAGCCCTAACTTCTTAAAACGAGAGTTTATTAGCCAAATAATGAGCTAAGATCTCTCCAAAAAAAGATTGTTGATATCTTGATGCTTTCCGCTTCCAAAGGACGGTGGTGGCTATCACAGAGCTGCCCTTGTGTAGGCTATAGAAAGAGTTAAAAAGCTCCTTTCACTCCTCTCCACAACTAGGAGGAACGAATTATGAGAAGATGAGTGGAAAGAGTTAAAAAAGAGCTTCGGGAGAGAGAAAAGAAGGAAGCGTTGTTTGAGATAGTGTCTCACTTGAGATATCTAAACAGTGTTATTTTTTAGATGCGAGTCGCCGGCGGATTGTTTTTTTTCTCCTGAGGAGAATATTTTGGAAATTTTGTGAGAGATTCTCGGTGGGAGTGATTGTGGAGGAGGATTTGCTCCTGATCGCCAAAACTTTGATAAGTTACTTTTATAAAGAGTTAAAAATAGATAGATTGAGGCTTATTTTGCTGATGAAAGTGGTTAAATTTTTTCAACATACAGTCATGAGTTTCTTCCGCGGAATCAGATGTTCCGCTTTTTCATTTTCTTTTAGTTAGTTACATTTTAGTTAATTTTATGCAGATTGCTTGAAATATGCATTCTATGTATAGAGATATTAATCTAATTAATAAGTATATATTAATCTAATTAATAATATACCAATTCTTGTTCGTCCTGATGTACCCTACCTTCAGATAAGTTATGAAACACTTATCTGAAACACCCTGTATAGAGAGAAATCACTCATTTGTGAACAACTTATCTCTAATTTCAATCCCCTTATACTGTTTCAAATAAACCAAAACCCCCAATTTATCCCCATCAGTTTTCAATCATTCCACTGCCTTCTTTGAACAAAACTGATGATGATGAACATTCAGTTAAAAAGGGGAAAAACCGAAGGCAGTCTAATGAAATTGCTTTCCGAAAAATTGCCGGGGAGCAAGCACTCACTCAAAAAGTGATCATTCAAATGAATTCAGCAGGTCTGAAGGCACCTGTTCCAAAAATAGATCCTTCATCCCAAACCCAAATATTTTATCCTGCCCGATGAAAAGCTGTGACGTCACCCCTTTTCATCCTGGAGGCGGGCCTTTGTATAACAAAAGAGAGAATTCGGTAGCTGGCCTCGCGTGTTGCGTATTTCAATTTGGTGATGGTTTTTCTCCGCTGGAGACGTACGAAATGGGCTCGGAGAAATGCCATTTTTCTTGTTTGCAGTTACCTTTATGTGGCATAAACGACCCGTTCTTTATTGGAAATGAAATAATTTTCGTGGCCTCAGGGTTGTCTGTTTTTTTTGAGACGGTAAGGAGGCTTTGGTAAGGTGGTTGGTGGATGGATGCCTTTGGGATATTTGTTGAAGTTTTTCGGAGTGAAAAATAAATGCAGTGGAATTTTTATTGTTATTCATTTTCATGATATTATTTTTTATAACGGGTTCATATAATGCTAGAATGATAATTTTGCGGTGAATCAATGGATATTTTTTCTTTTGCTGTTTCATTTCTTAGGAAACTCTTTTAAAAAACCTAATTGGTAAATTTATTATTTCAATTTTTACTGAAAATATTGACGTTTAAAAAAATTGAGTAAAAAAATTGATGAATCTGATTGGATTAATATTGACTCTAATCTAGACAGGAAGTTTGACCAAATCGTGACATCTTTTAAGAACATATTTTTCATTGTAATCTAGTCTTAGAGCATGTGTTTGATCCATTTCTATAAATCTATGATCCATTTCTATGTTTCTAATTGATCCATTTCTATAAATATATGATCCATTTCTATATTTCTATTTGATCCATTTCTATAAATTTATATTCTATTGTTAAAATAGATTCTTACTGGGAAAATGTGAGCAAAACATTTATCGCCTTTTTTTGAAAGAATAGTTCCTTTAGATTTTATTGTAATTCTTTCCCTTTCCTTTTCGATAATTTAAGTAGTTTTAGCAAACTTCTAAATAAATAAACTTTTATGTGCTGTTTACACCACTTTCCTCCTCTTCTTAAGTGACCGAATGTTGAAAAAAAACAAAAAGCGGATCCAGTCACTACGATACCAAAGTCCGAATGTTCACAGCTTGCGAAATGCCCCATCCCACCCCCAATATCGATCTATTTCTTAAAAGCCCTACTTCGCAACTTTCGCTTTTTCCCTAAAAGAACTTTCCGCAGTGGGTGAAAGCATTTCTGTCTTGTAACCCCGTCTCTCCACCTTTTTCTTGCGGAGACTTGTCGTTTTTATTGCCTCTGTTATTTCTTTCTTGTTCATCCACTCATGCTTCCTTCGGTGCTTTTGTCTCAGGCCGCCCTTATTGTTCTTTTGTTTTGCGTGCGACTAGCTTCTTTTTCTACTAGCTGGTATCGGCTTTGTGATTTATCAACTGTTGAGCTATGCCATTGAGTAATCAATTGGAGTTAGGATCTGCTTTTTCTCTCTTCTCCTTGGACCTTTCTCAGAGCAGATCAGGGGGAGATCACTAATTAAATTACACCTTTGTTCCTGCAGTGTGACAAGGGAAGTGGTGGTATGGATTTCGTAGAAATCATCCCTATGCACCAGAAGGGAATTGTGATATAAAGGATAAACGTTACAGCTTTAAAAGCGACGTCATGATTGGAAAGAGCACTTAAATGAGAGAACTTATGTTTGTTAAAGGTACTATGATTAGTACCTGAAATTTTTGTGACGTAATTAAATTTGTAAATGGTCCCTTTTCAGTTTTTGTGGGGCGTGTAATTGTCCTTTCGACTTTAAAATATTTTTGCCCTACTTTTCTCTTCAGCTTTCCTTTGTAGGAAATATCATTTGATTATAAAATATCTGAAACTTATTTTGTGCGTCTACTCGAATAATTCTGTTGTAAGTAGTGATTTATCGTTATCATGGTGATTTTAATCTTAAACGAAACCAATTAAAGTGTCCGAAGGGAAATGTGTAACTTCAATTTGATATTTATTTTAAGTTAACCGTGTTAACTTTGAAAACTGGGTAGTAGTTACAGCATGTGAATCTTGTGTATTGTATCTTAATATTCGTTGTTAAGATATGTTTTTTCAAATATTCGAGTTAGTGTTATCGTCAAATATAGCAGCTTGCTTTGCAATTAATGACCTAATGTAGCTCTATGCCTTAGTAATTAATGACCTAATGTAGCCCTATGCCTTAGTAATTAATGACCTAATGTAGCCCTATGCCTTAGTAATTAATGACCTAATGTAAAAAATCAATCCTATACTATCTCTCTAAGTTTATAAGTATAAAAATTAAAGGTACTTTTTCGTTAGACGGGCGCAAATGTCGCCCACGGAAAAAAAGTCGAAAATATTAATTAATAGTAAACAAAACAAGTTCAACTATAAACAAATATTAATGAGTGATTTTGTAATGACGATTTTTCGCTTTCGCCCGGCTAACTGAAAAGTACCAAATTAAGTAATAAATTTACTATAAATATTGATCAAACGTTGTGGAATTAAGCTGCACGTAGTTTTAAAACCTTAGTAGCCCTATTATTTTAAATTTTCAATCGCCTGCACCATAGAATTACCTTAATTACCAGAAATCAATCTGCCTTTTTTAATGTATTAAGCTTGACAAATTCGGAATTTTTTCTAAACTTAATTCGATTATATTTTGAGAAATCCGAGAGAACAAAGAGATGCATCTCCTTCAGAAAGAAATTCCCATTAATGACTTTCTGTCCAGAACTACGTAGTGCCAGCATTAGCATCCGCAGATGTTTTCCTTTAGGAATGGCCTTCGTTTTCAATGGATTTTTTTGTCAACCTCGTGAAGAAAGCCGCCCTAGGGTCGGAATGACTGAAAAGATAGCGATCATCTCGACCACCTGCGGCAGACGGTCGGAAAAAGTTCGATGTTCTTGCTCCACATTTCTTTGTGCATTGGTCACCTTGATGCTTTCGCACATCTGGATTTAGTTTAGGCTCCTCGAGTCCTTTACATTTTGTGTGGTTTACTTAGATTAGATCATAAGGATTTACGTAGGTCTTGGACTTCGTGGAGTTAATCGATTGACCTTGAACTTGACACGTTTGAAGAAAACTTTCTGCCTTCACGATCGACTGCATTTATACTAAACGGCTTGTTTGCGTGCAGTCTCGTAATCGTTCACTTTCTTAATGGTCGAGGCGATCGTTTCAATTGAATAAGCATGTCTCGGTGTTGTATTTAAATATATAATCCAAAATTATATAAAATTCATCTCTAAAGTAAAGAACTAACAAACTGCTTTCAGTTAAAGCCTGAGATTTATAAAGTGGGTGCAACGAGTAGGCCCTATCACTTAATTTTAGTTCTCTCCAAAGAAATTGAGTGTCCCATTTTAACTTTAAAAGTAATCACTTTCTTAATGGTCGAGGCGATCGTTTCAATTGAATAAGCATGTCTCGGTTTTGTATTTAAATATATAATCCAAAATTATATAAAATTCATCTCTAAAGTAAAGAACTAACAAACTGCTTTCAGTTAAAGCCTGAGGTTTATAAAGTGGGTGCAACGAGTAGGCCCTATCACTTAATTTTAGTTCTCTCCAAAGAAATTGAGTGTCCCATTTTAACTTTAAAAGTAATCACTTTCTTAATGGTCGAGGCGATCGTTTCAATTGAATAAGCATGTCTCGGTTTTGTATTTAAATATATAATCCAAAATTATATAAAATTCATCTCTAAAGTAAAGAACTAACAAACTGCTTTCAGTTAAAGCCTGAGGTTTATAAAGTGGGTGCAACGAGTAGGCCCTATCACTTAATTTTAGTTCTCTCCAAAGAAATTGAGTGTCCCATTTTAACTTTAAAAGTAATCACTTTCTTAATGGTCGAGGCGATCGTTTCAATTGAATAAGCATGTCTCGGTTTTGTATTTAAATATATAATCCAAAATTATATAAAATTCATCTCTAAAGTAAAGAACTAACAAACTGCTTTCAGTTAAAGCCTGAGGTTTATAAAGTGGGTGCAACGAGTAGGCCCTATCACTTAATTTTAGTTCTCTCCAAAGAAATTGAGTGTCCCATTTTAACTTTAAAAGTAATCACTTTCTTAATGGTCGAGGCGATCGTTTCAATTGAATAAGCATGTCTCGGTTTTGTATTTAAATATATAATCCAAAATTATATAAAATTCATCTCTAAAGTAAAGAACTAACAAACTGCTTTCAGTTAAAGCCTGAGGTTTATAAAGTGGGTGCAACGAGTAGGCCCTATCACTTAATTTTAGTTCTCTCCAAAGAAATTGAGTGTCCCATTTTAACTTTAAAAGTAATCACTTTCTTAATGGTCGAGGCGATCGTTTCAATTGAATAAGCATGTCTCGGTTTTGTATTTAAATATATAATCCAAAATTATATAAAATTCATCTCTAAAGTAAAGAACTAACAAACTGCTTTCAGTTAAAGCCTGAGGTTTATAAAGTGGGTGCAACGAGTAGGCCCTATCACTTAATTTTAGTTCTCTCCAAAGAAATTGAGTGTCCCATTTTAACTTTAAAAGTAATCACTTTCTTAATGGTCGAGGCGATCGTTTCAATTGAATAAGCATGTCTCGGTTTTGTATTTAAATATATAATCCAAAATTATATAAAATTCATCTCTAAAGTAAAGAACTAACAAACTGCTTTCAGTTAAAGCCTGAGGTTTATAAAGTGGGTGCAACGAGTAAGCCCTATCACTTAATTTTAGTTCTCTCCAAAGAAATTGAGTGTCCCATTTTAACTTTAAAAGTAATCACTTTCTTAATGGTCGAGGCGATCGTTTCAATTGAATAAGCATGTCTCGGTTTTGTATTTAAATATATAATCCAAAATTATATAAAATTCATCTCTAAAGTAAAGAACTAACAAACTGCTTTCAGTTAAAGCCTGAGGTTTATAAAGTGGGTGCAACGAGTAGGCCCTATCACTTAATTTTAGTTCTCTCCAAAGAAATTGAGTGTCCCATTTTAACTTTAAAAGTAATCACTTTCTTAATGGTCGAGGCGATCGTTTCAATTGAATAAGCATGTCTCGGTTTTGTATTTAAATATATAATCCAAAATTATATAAAATTCATCTCTAAAGTAAAGAACTAACAAACTGCTTTCAGTTAAAGCCTGAGGTTTATAAAGTGGGTGCAACGAGTAGGCCCTATCACTTAATTTTAGTTCTCTCCAAAGAAATTGAGTGTCCCATTTTAACTTTAAAAGTAATTTTGCAGGTAATCTTCTGCTTCCATACAATCAAGCTGCATAAGGCCCACTAAAGCCTCACTGCCAAAAGTATTAGTTCTGAACTCGTTCCTTTCCTCCTCGCCATTGTTCTGTAATAGATAGGAGAACAGAGATAAGATAGCAGATAGGAGAACTTAAAATAGATTATATAGTTAATATTACTAGTTATATATATACCTATTACTAGTTATTCTAAATTATACGTTTGGGGGTTTTTGCAGGTAAACCTCTGCTTCCACACAATCAATTGAAGCAGCTGTACCGAGCTGTACCAGGACCATAAGGTCTACAGAAGCCCCACTTGGCACAACTGCCATAAGTATTGGCTCTTAACTCGTCCCTTAACTCGCCATTGTTCCGTAATAGATCCAGTACTGCCGGCCTGCATGATGAGTAATAATATATGTGTCTATGGGTCCGTAGCCGAACAGCTGCACGGCACACATTCACCTGGAGAAGGAGTCTAGCTGTGCTCAGGGGTGCGTTCAGAATAAAAACACACGTTCGTCCTCCACACGTTCCACTCGGCTTGCTTGTCACACACCGTCTCTTTGAATGAAAGGACTCTTTCGCGATCATCGTCCCAATTAATCTGCTCTTTGGAGATGAAAGGGAGGATTTCTGCCGTGCGATTGTTTTGATGACCGGGGGTGTTCACGTGCGCCGGAGGAATTAAATGTTTACGTCTTTTCGGGAGATGTTTTTTTGTGTGAACTTTCTCTTGCTTTGGGAAATGATGTTGCGATTTGAAGGGTTTTTGATTGGTTGTTGGGTATTGCAATCCACTTGCTGTGAGTTATGGGGTTGTAATGGGTTGAAGATAACCCTCCCATTGAGCAGTTCCATTTTTCTTTGTGAAGTTTAATATATGCTTCATTTGATTTCGGCTATTTTGTGCGATACCTTTAGTCCGACCGCCACTATAAAAACTTTTAAAGTCGCAGCTGTTATGGAAACTGGTTGTTCCACTTAATTTTGAGGGTGGTGGTAAATCAGAAACGCGCTGAAAATACGTTTTGGGCCAAGTGTGTTTGGCTATCATTTAGATTTGAACTTCTTTTCATTCAGAGTTTTGTTTTTTCTGTCAGTTTTTCTTAGGCGGTCGGATCATATAGCTATTGAATAAATCCCAATGAAATAAAAGAAAATAATATGGCTATCCTTTTTGAATTAATCTTAACATGTTTTTTTCTGAAAGTAGTGGAAAACTTACCCATTCTTAATGTTTTCAATTTTTCCAACAAAAAATTTCGGCGCAAGTTCAGAGGTGCGGATGCTTGGCGAATTTTAGCTGTTTAGCGGCACATTTAGAAGCCAATTCATTCACTTAACATTAGTTAGGGTTACCATATTAGTCATCTTTACCGCTAAAAACTTGGCGCATCCGCACCTCTGAACTTGCGCCAAAATTTCATCAATATTTGACTTCTTTCAGACCAAAAAACATTTTCATTATTTCTGAGAAAGACTAAATACTTTTTCTTTTAACCCCGATTGTTTCCATCATTCGTAGAATTCCTTTGAATGTTTAAATAACATAATAATAGTGAAATATTTTCTCAATGAGAAAATTATCAAAAAATTTCATCTTTTATATTTTTTTGTTAATTTTACCGGTTAATTTTTTATAAGATGTTTAAAAGGTAGTGTAAAGCTGTAGGTATTTAATGATTTTACATTTTTTTAAAACAAACCTAATGATTGAAAATGCTAGTTAAATATCTTTTGTTACTAATCGATGTTTACTAATTTTAATGAATGTTCTGACTCACGTTTCGATTTCCTGTCGAAAACAAACATCCGTGCTTACTTAACTTTCAAAAATCCATTTCCTTATTTGTCTTTTGAATTCCTCTTCATAAAAAATAACTGGTACACCTGCACTATCCTGTTTGTGAGTATGAGAACTGCACAAAACATTCAACTAAAACAAGCTGTTTTCATTTTCGTGGTTAGCATTCTTTGACCTCGCTATCGCATTGACTACCAAGTTCACGGAAGTAGACGACTGACTGGTGCCCGCAGTTTTTGGGGTGGATCTGCATTCTTTTGTAAATCCAGTCTTGGAAACAGATGTTTCAAAAGTGCGATGATAGATAAAAGCCTGCATTCACTTTAGCCTTGACATTTTAACGTGTGTTATGAAATAATTTGGTATGTTTTTATGTACCAGGCTGCTGCTTTTTGTAGAGTGGCCGAAGTGTAGTTTTGTAAAGAATATTAAGGGGTGTAAGTTTTTCGCGGCACTCTTTAGTCCATTGTACTATTCTGAAGTGATTTTTTGCTATAATATATCAATTGAGGAACTTATTTAACTAAATTGAACTAGATTAGACTCAATTTAACTGGTTCTATCATTTAAACATCATGACTTGAATTCAGCAGTCTGGTTTAAAGCATTATGTTATTAGTGAAAGAAACGCTACAAAAGCATTCAGAAATCGAGGTAAGCTTAGCTTAGATTTGGTTATTGTTTTATGGAACAAGAATCAAGTATGATCATATTGCGCCTAGATAAAAGCTAACATTTCTCTGAGTATTTGAATTGCAAACCATAGAATAAATTCCGTAAACCATATTTCCAAGACTCAGTAGTGAAAATAACTTAAGGTTAGTAGGTATTTTCAATACATATTTACCTTTCCTACAATTCCTACTGACTGTTTGAAGTTCCTTTCTCCTCAACTTCCTTTCTCCATTACCGATGATTGAAACTATTTGTCAAGGAATTTTGATTTATTTTTTTCTCTAAAGAAGGGTTTGAGTCCAAACACTAGACCCTTTGCCGACAATTGACATTATCGAATTCAGTGCTACCTTATTTAATGCGTCGTTGGAGCGGATAAGTTTCTTGCAGGCATCAATTTTGGGAGATTTTCCTCTGGTATCGTTTCTCTTGCATTCGATGGTGCTTAACTGTATGATTTATTGGATGCTTTTTGTTATGGTATTTGTGGTTTTCTGATGGCAGCATGATTGAAGTCGAGATTGTGAGACTAATTCGTCGAAAACATTATTGGAAAATTTCAGCTGTCTGAGTGCTAAAAATATTCACCGTATCCGTCATTTTATTGCATTCAATTTTTATCTTATTTATATTCAAAGGGTACAAAAAAGCATGAAATATTATAAAAATTGCATAAAATATTAAAATGTGGCATAAGATTCTTTTCCCGTTCTTTGACTCGCAAAGTATGACCTTTTTAACACATTATTGACAAAGCTCTTAAAATAAACGCTGTTCATAATGCGCTACGTAAAATAATTTTAGAATGAGCACTTGAGCAGGAGTTAGAAAATCATATAAATAATGTATGTGAGCCAACTTGTCAAACAATTTTAAATCAAGTAATCTGTTTTCTAAACTTATCATAAAAGAAACGAAATAATGAGAACTATCTTTTTCCGTTGAAACGAAAACCAAATTCGTTGATGTGATCGACCTTTCTACCACAACGTCCTTCTCTCCGCTTTATCAGTATGCCGCATCGTGGCTTTCCCGCATACTAAGTGCATTAGCAGCAAAGAGGGATTTACAGAACCAACTTGGTGCAAGGCAGGGAAATGGCGTTTACGTTGATTACTCCCTCATCTTTCGTTTCGAAGTCGAAAAGTTTTTTTTCTCCCGTTTTTCTCATACGATTGATGTGTTGGGCTCATACTCCATGAAATTATTCAGCTACGGGCTGCTTTTGCTTGAACTAGACAAAATAATAAATGAGTTTTTGATCATATATCGGAATTTTTAAATGGTAATCCAAGACAAAAAATAAAATTTCACAATAATTATACAGTTAGTTGGATGCATTCTTTTTGAATAGGAACCATCACATCGCAGTTACAGTGACAATCAGAATAGCCGAGTGTCAAAACTGTCTTCCTCAGTAATGTGAATTTCGCGTTCGCTAGTTTTAGTGCTACAATATACTTAGATTGTAAAGAACAATTTTTAATTGCAGTCGTACATAATTATTTGAAAAATAAACGATTAATGGTGATTGTTAACTAGTTATTTTCAACCTACGTGCAGATGAAAAATCACTCTAGAGATCTCTCTTCCAAAGCCCTTGTGATGAATGTATGCGTCCATCAGTGGAACCCTTGTAACATATTTGACATTCCCCAACCTTGTTATCTCCCCCCACGAGCGAAGCAATCATTCAACCTCCCCCTCCTCGAAAAAGGAAACGTGGAAAGATATTTTAAACCGCCCGCATTTCCTATGATAATCAAATCGATTTCATATTTATCGAATACACGTGCGATTCATCGAACCGAAAACAAGTGATTAATGTGGATCGAGTTCCGGTCGTCCCATTATTATAAATAGATTCAGAGGGGAATGGGTCTGCGTTAAATAGTCGCGGTGCATGTTGATTGGATAAGTAATGTCGCTTTCTCGTTGTTTTGTAAAGTAGGACGCCGAAATCTTAATTAGGATTTATGTCTTTTCGTGGGCTTTTTCGTTGTTTCTTCAAAGTAAATTTTAATTTATGTTTTCTAGGGAAAGTAAAGATAAATATCTCGTTTTCGTGTTTAGAAAATGGGTTTAATTTAGGTTGACGTTTATTATGGAAGATGTGTCGTTAATTTTCCTCGAGGCTAATGTTTTGATGCGTTTTTTTATCGACTTATTGATTTAAAACAATGTCATAACTTGTTGTAATTGCATTGTTTTTCTTGTTTTCATAGCTTAAATAAATGTTTTATCGAATCTGAAAGCAAAGAGCTAATAATAAAACCGATTACGAAAATCTGTTTTATTAGTAAGCTCTTTTTTCTGTTTGCATTTTCTATCCTTAGGTTTTAATTACATACTAAAGTATATAATGTCATCAAGTTTAGCCTTATCTTTTACAATGATGATAAACAACAAGGTAAAATGTGTCTCTGAAGTGAATGAAAAGCGTTGGTCCGTAACCAAATACTGTGAAATGCCCCCTCTACAAATTCAAAAACCCTGCACCCAACTATGCATAAGAGGAATTACACTTGATTATCTTTGCACATCATTTATCATGGACAATACTGCGACAGTTGACCAGCACATAGCCGCCTGTGGGGTCATTACGGTTGTTTTTGTGTGGCGAGTTATTAAATGTTCGCGTGTGTGGGTCAAGAGATGCCATTGGATGGCGTGGTGCTCGCTTTTGCCTCTATGGCGGGCTTTGTTGTGGCAGATTATATCCACAATGTCTGCCGGCTGTCACGCATGTGCGATCAGATTATATCAGAAATTAATTTTTGTTTCTGGTGACTCATATCGATCGATCCGTGGAGCGTGTTAGGTTGTGTAAAGTCAGTAGATGGGAATTTTTTTCTTTCATAGTGGCTGGTTGGGAAGTGTGCTTTAATGGTTAATTTTATGGGATGTTTAGAGTTTTATGGGTTAGAGGTGTTTTTTCCTTGTGAAACACGTGTTTCAGTCACGAAGGTCAAGGTCAGGAAATACAAATTGCGCGTAAATAGAATGAAAAGCGTTTGTCATTCGTTTTATTTATTTTTGTTCTTGCTAAATATTTGAATAAAGTTATAAACATTCCTGGTCTTTTTATACGCCGTTTCAGTGTATGTAATGTATTAATTTTTAAGTTCAACTAAATTTAGTAATGTCTTCCGTTTTTTGTTTAAAAATCCTTGATTGATAAAAAGTATTTAGCTTCATAAGGTTAGTAGATTTATAGTTTGGGAGGGAGCCGTTATTTTTAGCCAGAGCGAATTACCTGCACTTCGTTATGAAATTTAATACTTGAGTATTAAATATTTCATGATGGGTTATCATTATGAAAACTCTTGATGTTTAAGTTAACAGTCTGGAATTTCAAAGTAAGACATTATTTTTACAAAAATATATATCCTTCATACGCCATATTATATTTTTCCTTTGTTCTGAAATGTTTGAATGCAGGCTCCTATTCCTTTAAAGGAGAAAAAAATGAAGAAAGTAAACCCTTTATTGAACGTATACAAGTTATTTAAAAGAAAGGAATAAGAAAAGTTTGTGTTCGGCAATACTATTTATTCCTTTTGCTTCCATTGCCATCTACTACTTTGCTTATCGGTTATAAATCTCTTCAGTCTCTTTCAATGTCCAACTTGACTTGCGTGAGTGCTATTTGACTTTCATGAAGCCCATATACAATTCACGACTCACTGCTTTTCGATAGAGAATTGAATTGAGTTGTATACAAACTGGAAAATAAAATGGCTTTGAAGATGGAAAAGTAGGTGAAAAAATGCACATCCTTGGAATTTTTTGATAGTCTTCATTGGAGTTTCACAGTTTTGTCATTTACCCAATTCATTTACCCTTCATTTACCCAATTTCAGCTGTTTTTGTCCTAATTTTTGCAGTGGTATTTAGAAAATCCTTTTTTTTTAGAAAAGAAGTTTGTATTGTCATTTTAATTTACCTTCTGAAGTTGTTTTTGAAATAATTGTGTATTGAAACTTGAAGCACCTTTTTTCCTTTCTACTGGATTCCATTAACCCTACAATGCATGATTTTTTAAATTCACTTGAAAATCATTTATGTGACTTCTATTATGGTGTACATTAGTAAAAAAATACTAAAATATTTAATTTAATTTTTTTCTACTTTTTATTGGCAAAAAACTTTGTCCTTGTGAAATTAATTTGTGTCTCTTGTGAAATTAATTGTGAAGTGAAATAAAACCAAATGCTCTAAAAATATAAAAAAAACAACTTATCTTTTCAAAACATTTTTTGTTCAAGCTGAAAATTTTTTTTATTTTAATTTATATGGTCCTTTTATTTTGGCGTTTTCTGTGTCTTGACTTTCGTTTCACTAGCTACTAACAAATGTCTCAAAATAGTACCCCTGCTGTGATCTACTGGCGATCTAAAACAGTGCTAATACAATGAAATGTTATATCTATTGTACTTATTGCATGGTGTTGCCGTTTGGAAATGAAAGTTCGAGTAGGAAATGGGGAAAAATGTCGTGTTGCCAAATGGCATCAGTATGCACTGTAGGGTTAATCATACTTGTATCGGAAAACCAAGAATCCTATGTGTTATTTTTTAACCAGTATACGTACACGTGGTACAATCGGATAAAAAATGGTATTTTCGTATTATCGCAGCCAAGTTGTAAAACATTCTACCTCTTGGACATAGATGCACCAGTCCAATATACACAAGAAATATACCCATTTCGAAAGCATTTAATGATGGAATAAATTTAAGAAACTGGACTGAAGATTTATGTAAACATGATTTTGTATTATGAAACAACTTGCTTTTAACCGTAATTATCTATAGGCATTGAAATGCCCTCTAAAAATTACAGTAAATTCGGTATTCCAAGAAAACAATTAGATTATCTTTCAGCGGAAGCTCAAAACAACCCTACAAATCAGCTCTATTCATTCAATTCCAAAGCAGGAAACTTCCAAAATGAGAAAATAATTCGAGTTATGTTCAAAGAAAATGAATCCGACGTTCTCCCTACTCCATAAAAAACGTCCGAAATTTACTTTTAATGACGTCAGAACAGTCAGAGCAAAAGCAATCTTTGCCTACTTTCCATAAACTTTGCATATCTTTCTAAACTGCACCTGAAACTAAGTCCCCGAGATGCCCAAAAGGATTTACACTTGGATGCGTCGTAGGCTCGACGGTCGTTAACTTTTATGTTGAGACCGGACTTGAAGGCTGCTGTCAATAAAATATCCGCCATCTTTAACTTTTGCGAATGTATGGGATTTTCGGCACCTGTGAGGCAAATCTCGGGCGGATTATGGCCATTGGCTTTATTGGAGGTTTATATCGGGATTGTGCTTTTTTTTTGAATTGGAGGTTGAATGGATTATGGTAGATAAAGTCTTTCTGTAAATGTGTGTTAAAATGGGTTTGGTTGTTGCTCGTTTAGTAGAGTGAAATTGTTTTTATTGTGGATTTGATGATAGTGTGTCCATTTTGCAAATGGAAACTTTAAAATATAAAGAAAATTTTCATAAGTCGTTTGAATTTTTTCTTTTCATATCAGGTTTTTTTAATGTTTTTGGTTTTGAACCATATGAATATTTGTTTGTGGAAAGGTCTACGTTTGTGAAGTATTTTATTCTTTAGATGTCAAAATTCAATTCAGTATTTTCCGAATTTCACACTGTTTTATACAAGTAATCTCAATTGAATCGTTTATGATTTAAGGCATTAGTTAAAGACAATGGTAAAATGAAAATGGTTGTTTGAAAAGGTTGGGTGGTTTCTCCTCTCAATACCTTTTACTCTCTTACTAAAGGTCTCCTCTCTTACGATACCTTGCTTCATATTCACCACATTATTTCCTAATGCTATTTTTGGGTGTTAAGTTATCTATCCTCTCCATGCTACTAGTTGAACCAAAATTTTTCCAAATGACTATAACATTATTACTTTTCCTTATACAAAATAATGTTCTTATTATTTTCTTCTTTTTCCTCCTGACTTCCTACCTTGCCATTATAGCAGTTGTCTACTTTATTTTTATCTTGCGGGGAATGGAGGGCCATCTGAAAAAATTGAATTGGCAATACGATTCAATGCCACAGTCGTATTTTTCTGATTAAACCAGGTTACCATTTAATATCATTTCCCGATTCGCAATGATGCTCCTGAAGCACCCTAGATTACTTTTTGCGGATATTTCCTTTCCTTCTGGCTATTTTTGCCTTATCCTATCTTCGATCTTTTTCAGCGATGCGCATTCAAAGTAGAAATTGCTGCCCTAGCAAAAGAAGGCTACTTGTTAAGTCTTGAACCTCGGGCTACCCTATCTTTATTCTGAAAGTATCTTCTGCCCGAGTATCATCGACCCGTTTCTGTTTTTTGAAAAGCCCAGTGCAATCTTTAGTGAGGGAAAAACCTTTATCTTGTGAAGTTTTTGTTCCGCTCAGTAACTTGTTCTTCGAAGTTGGTAGGTTTCAGTTGAATTGTATCGTATATCACACAATGTTTCTTTAAAATTAGTTTAATAAATGAATGTATTTGCCTTTTCTGACAAGAGAATAGACTGTTTCTTAGGATTGATGTTTTCACACATAATTTGTTATGCTAACTTTTGTGGTAGACAGCATTGTCAAATAATAAACACCTTTTTATACTACTTGTCAGTATGATGGGTTCAAAAAATTTTTTATTTGAATTATAATTTCGGCTGTGTAAATCACAATTTATACTTAACCCTAGATTCATTTACTGAATAGGATTCTGCCTATAAGTACAAATTACCTGAAATATAAACTAATCATAAAATTAGTGGACAAGTAATTCTGTTATTTCGTTTTTCTAAAGTTTGTTTCTGAGAAATTTTTAATTTTTAGCAAGTTTTTTGTAGTTTGATTCATAATCAATCGTTTAATAAGTATATTTAACTGGGCGATGGTGGAATTATGAAGGACGTAAAGTTATAATACTTTCCTGTTAACTCCTTACACAGATCTCAGCCACATCGTTTTTAAATGATCGTTTCTCCTCTCAATCAACCAGTTTCTGTTTAAATACAGTATGAGCTAACAAATAATTTAAACTTGTCCGGCTTTCTTCAAAAGTGCCGAATCTATTGGCACTTTCTTCTTCAAACCTCCTTCTCTCTTGGACGTTGATTCTCTATCTGCATTATTACGTAATTTGGGAATGGTCCTTTTCTCCCTTGATAATGTTAAGCCACACCAGGAGTGGACGTTCCTCAAGATAGATGGTAAGCCAGTCAAGACCCCAAAATCGATGCCATCAGAATCAGATAGCTACGGGGACTCCTCCATCAGGAACGAAACTAATAGATCCCCAGAATTAAGCCGTTTCCTCCCCCAGTCCCCAGCGAGGTCCCTGCTCCCTCTTTCGGAACCACGAATTGATTCGAAGCCTCGACGCGTCGTCGACGAGGTCAGTGGCGCGTCTCGCCGGTTTTCCGCCTCGAAAGAAATGAGGGTCGGTGGGCCAAGAAAAATGCCGAAATCTCGTCTTAATTATTATTGTCGCTGGGTCCTCCCTCGTGCAAACGAAGCGTGTCGCACCTGCAGAGGTGTATTGGTTGGTGAAAAGGGAAAAAGAAGACTTTTTGGGACGTTAAGCGTCTTTATTGAGTGACAGTAAGGCAGGGTTTACATGCAGAGATTCGAGCGATGCAACCGGGACGTCATGGGGAAAACGGTCAAAAATTTCCTATCGCTTTCCTTACCGATTTATAGTCTGTTCATTTAGAATTGGCGCCTGAAGCAGGATCGGAAACGTCTAATAAAGCTCAACTCACAACTTCAGGGACCGATTTTTTACAGTATTTTAACTACTTCTGTTTCGACTGCCTTGTTATTGCCTCCGTGGCTTCGGTCCACAGGTGCTCGCTGGGTAACGTTAAGTAGGTACTTCTTAGGGCATTTCAGTGGTAAAAGGATAATGTCCTAGTACCCGCCCATTAGAAATAAAAAAAATTTTATTGCACAAGAAATTTTTTCGATGATAATTACTGTAGTAATTATCATCGAAACTACATTACGTCTCAGGCGCCAATTCTAAATGAACAGAGTATAGTGTCTGGTCCAGCCATTGGTTCTTAGCGTTATGACGTGGTAGTTACGTCATCATTTACAGGTAATAGGGAAGTTTTGACAAGTCGTGACAGTCGCGTCGTTTGAATCACTGGATGTGAAACCGCCCTAAAGAGTTGTGAAGAGTTCTGTGATGCTTCCTGCTCAGTAAAGATGATGGGATGGGATGGCCTCGGTGATTTGGGATTTTTTTGTTTGTGGTGATGAGAGTGTGAGAATGTTAGGTGGGTTGTTTGTCCTTCTTGGTTCTTTTTCGGCTCGGTGACTCATTTAGTTCGCGGGTGTCGCGGCTCTTGTTTTAATTAGGAAGGGGTTTTTTTCACGTCTCTCTTCAAGATTTGCGTTCGTGGTTTGACATAAATCCTTTGATGTTGACGGTTTGTGTTTGCGGGGACGTCAAAGTTGATTTGGAAGATCTTAGGGATTATAGTGTTTTTGAGAAATCTAATATGCATAAATACGTCTTAAGCCTTGTCATAATTAATTAGGAAGAGTGGGTAATTATTTTTTTATTCTGTTTAGTTTGATTTTGGCTTATTTTTTTGTGATCTGTATCAATGTGTATTTATACTCCAACTGTTTGTTTTAATACATGTCCAAAAAGTTGTAGAGTGTTGTCTACAAATGACTTTCTGTAAATGTAAGTAAATAAAGGGGGGGATAGAGCTGAAATTTGTGTAAACGAGTGTAAATTCTAACTTGACATCCAAATGTGCTAATGGTAACTCTCATATGGATTTATGCTAGTAAATATAAAATATGACTGAGGTGTTTCTATTTTGACTTTTTAATGACTCACATACTCTTCTGCACAATAGCAACTATCGAAAACTTTCAATACGGACTATTAAAAGGGTGTTCTCAAAATGAGAAACACTATTTAGTCCTCTTGCTATATCACCAAACATAAGTCTAACCTAATCTCAGTGTTGCTTTTTGAATATATGATTCTTGTCGAAGTTATTTCAACGAATTTTTTTACTCCCAAACTTCTCGTCCTGGCACGTGTAATCGAACAACCTTGACCGACAGCTCGTTTGTAAGTTGTTGACTTATCTTCCCTACCCCTCCAGGGCTCATAAATAAACAAGATCCATCCATCCCTCCTTCTTGTACGTGCCTTCCTCTCAACTCCACTCTCTCTCTCTTTTTTTTTCCAACCGGTTCGATTAACTTCCCTAGTGGCACTCTCGCTTTTCCTGCTGACGCTGCTCAATCCGTGATTGCTACTTCCATGCTTGACCGGCACCCTATCTTGCTTTTTAGGGATGCAGCTCCCGTCCGGCGAGGGTAATGGCCAGCTTGATAACGAAGACCCTTCTGATTAAGGATTATTGTCGGTGGAGGTGTTGCATTGGATGCCCAGTGGTCATCGGCCGTGCGGTCGACGTTTAAGAAGTCCTTACCTTTTGTGGGCAGGGCCTTGTTTGCTTGGATGGATCTTATTGTTTTACGGCGTGACTTGATTAGGGATGAACCTGGGTGGGTCTGATTTTGTAGTTTTAACCGATTATGTGTGGCAAGGTCTTGGACTGAGTTTTTAAAAGATTTATGGTAGAGGCTGGAAGAATGCTAGAAAGAACTAGCCGACTTAAAATTGTAAGCTTGAAGGAGTGTACTAAACTTTGTTGTGTAATGAGCGAATGAGGTATTCTCACGTGTTGAGATTAAATTTTATTAAAATAGTAGATAAAAAACCATGAAGAATGACGTTTACATCAAGTATTTTCGAAGCCTAGTTTCTGAGATATAAATTTTTGAAATTTCGTTTTTTGTTTGGGCGCGAAAACACTCTCGAATCACAAATCATGCGCTGTGAGGTCCCATCCAATAGAAGCCCGTTTTCTGATCACGTGAAAACAGAAAACACAATGGTTTTCATGCGCTGGGACGTCACATCCAATAGAAGCCCGTTTTCTGATAACGTGACTTTTCTGACGTTTTGGCAAAAATAAAATTGAATTTTAAATGATTTAAAACACATTTTTGAACTTAGAAATCAGAAATTTGGGAGTTTTAGACCATAATGTATCGAAAAAGTATAAAATCAAGCAAATCCCTCACTCAGGAAATACCTCATTGTGCCTTGGTGTTTATTAGGTTCATTTATTTACCAGAAATTAAAATACTATATGAAGGCTACCTGCTGGACTCTCGTCCTTATGCCCGATAGTCTTCAACCCCTAAAATATTTGCTAGTTGGACACAGCCTACACCTTGGATACTTCAGTATTAGTCGTAGTATTATTAGAAGCTGCTGTCTTTTATTAAAGTCAGCAAGAGGACGGATATATTCTTCTTTAGAGAAGTATAAGTCTTGTCACTAGCTCCATGGTAAAACAAGCTATTTATCTCCTCTATGATTGTACTTTTTGCATTATTCGGCCCTCCAAAGGCCTCGATATTCTAACCTCACTTGCGCATAAAAAATTGGGAAGGAAGTTTTGTCTTTTTTATGTAGTAGTAATTAAAAAAATAAGGTTTTCTTGGCAGATAGAAAATAACAAGAACACAAAAATGACATAAGGGGAATGCAACTCTGGCTAACCATAGACAATTGAGGTTCAATGAATTTTTTTGTGTAGGGACAAGATAAAAATATAGAATGAAAAAAGCACTCTAAGTGGAGTTGAGCCCCTCTAAATCACTTTAATCTTTGGTTGAGCTAACTATTTAAATATTTTGAACCGTTTCATTTATAGGGGACACATCATTAATGACTTGCAAACATTTTGAAATACCTGTCATAATGATCACCGCTGAGGAACGGTCATGAGATTTCATCATCGCCTACGTGCAACAATGCTCAATTTATGGATCCCATCCCCTCTCTCTCAAAGTCTATTTTTCTCTATCGGGGTGTATAGTGGGTCTAATGCCTAACAGAACTCCTCTTTTGCTGCAAATGACGAGTCAATTGATCGGCAAGTAGACATGTGCTATTATTTTCGACTCCCCCGCACGTAAGTACTATTTTTTATTACCGATTGTGATATATATCTTGGGCCCAAAATGATCATCGGACCCCGTCGATGGAAATGACATTTATTATCGGGTTTTACGCGTCAAATTACAAGGATGTAGTGTCGGGGAGTAGAGCTTTACTTGCCTAGTCTCATATCCATTTTCAGTTTGTATCAATGTTACTCTGTTGGTTTGAGAAATTAATCATTTCAATTAATTTTTTTATTCCCCTTACAATTACTAAAATATAATGAGTGTTTCATAGTTGAGAAGAAAATTCTTAAATCTTAAGTGTGGCTGTAGATGGTGAAGATGCGTTGGAGAAGTTTTTATACAGCCGGTTTTTTTATTTTTTTCCTATTTCAAAGCAGCTGATGTATACGTAAAGACGGTACAAAAGAAGCAGTTCATATCTTTACAGTAACAAATCCATGTGCTAAATCTTTCCTCAGAGTTTACCAGTTTTTTATAAATCATCTCCCAATAACCTTTATGTTTTCTTATTAAATTAGCAAAAAAGTAAGCAATTATTGGTAATAGTTTCAGAGAACAGTTCCATCCCTTTTAGTTTAATTTTAAAACATCATCATAATGATAAACATTTTTTAACCTCATGCAAAAATTTGAATCCTAGTTTCATGTTTCCTTCTAAATATCAATGGAAGGTATAAATAGATTCTCTACAATCTCATTATTACGTGTTATCTAAATTATCGATATCTGCTGCCATTAGTCGTTAACAAAACTTAACAAATTTGCCTCCTTTTACCCTGAAAGTTACGCTAAAAGGAAATAATATTTAAGAGAATCCCTTCGCGTCTCTTAACTTTTCATGCCTATATGTTGCTTCACACAATTTCCTCCATCATTAGGATGCACGGACAACTGAGATCCATCTCTGAAAAGAACTTTATTTCTGACTGAACCCCACGATGCTTTTATCTCCCTAAGTACTCAGACGGGTTTTCGGTCGCAAGTTATTAAAGTTCTAAAGCTCTCTTTAGACACGCTTTTTGAAAAATCATGTTCTGAGCATGAGAAAATTTGAATTAGACGATGTGGGAGTTCACGTTTATTTTCTGAAAACTTTTTTTTCTTATAAAAGTTATTCTTTTGGCTCGTCAAAACTTTGAAGTTAAGTGTTTGTGTATTTTTACTTTATTTTTTTCTTCAAACTATTTCTGAGTTTAGTCGTGTTCTAACTTACTTGTTAAAAAGATAGTAATCAAAGATCCATTTCTTTAGTTTCTGTACTTTTCGATGGTATGTGTTATGTGTTGCAAGTTGCAACTTTTAAACCTTATAAGATTTTCATAATTTTTTCACTGTTTATTGTGTATGAAAAGTCTGAAGTTTGAATTAATTTTAAAGATCATTTAAAAGTATTAACCTTTTTAAGAATAGACATTTTAACGCACCAAGCTTTTCAATTTCTCAACCTGAGACTAGAGAAGACAACCATTCCTCAAATTTCAACACTTGAATTTTAGAAAAATGTAAACTACTCAAATACACTTTTTGTATGAACTTAAAAGGTTTTCTGATTCAGTTTTAGTTTGACACCAAAAGTTTCCAGGTTTTAGCATTATTTTTTAAGTTATCCTTGTTTTTATTATTCAAGCAATGGGTTAGTTACGAGGATATTTTTGCCTTATTTACATCCCAACAAAGGTTTTATGTATTTGTGCATGTGCCCTCTAGTGTCACGAACCTTTGTGTTGCCAGTAGATTAAGATTATTCAGGGGTATCCTCAACGTTATTGACTTATCTGCTAGGTGCAAATTTTACGTCAGGTCATTGTACGAAACTGGGTCCTATTTGAGTTTGAAAACTGATGCAAAGGATCTTGCCTAAGGTACTCCTTCCCCATGCCTTTATTTAATAACCATTCATTTTGTACGTTGAGAAATAAGTTCAAAATTTATAAATATAAAAGTATTGTTGCGATTGTAGTGGACGGTGATTCTAAGCAATAATTTCTCAAGTACTATATGTTATTGCTCAGTAGGGAAGATTCTAAGTTTATCCAAATAAAAATACTTTTATTCAACAACGACGATGATAGAAGAGCAGGATAGAAAGGAGGTGAGACATGAAGGAATCGGAAGATGAATCGGAATAATCCAAATTCCTTATAAATTATAAAGTTAAGTTACGGTTACAGTTAGGTAAATCAGACAGTTCAATCAGATGGTCAGCATTGCAGCTCCTCCACAGAATTATATGATTACTACTATCTACTAGAATTTAAATATCATTTAGGACATGAGAATTAATGATCGATCTATTATCTCAATCATGGAAAAGAAAATTTGATTTATGAAATTAGTTGTTTATCAAAAGTTCTTGTGAGTTATAGCCCCAGTTTGATTTTAATATTCATTTGATAATTTGTCACCTGCTCAAAGTGTTGTTTCAATTTACAATTTTTTTATGGTGGGGGATTTTTTACTTCTTATACAAGATTTACTGAATTAATTAATTTTTAACGAAACAATTCAGCAAAGTGTAAATTACCAATTACTACTGTAGAAACTATTTGTCAAAGTCAGGCTCTCAAAACTATCTCATTTTCCCTATTTACTCAATCTCAAATCAAAGCAAAGGAGCATATCTGTTTGCTACATTGTTTCAGATCAGATGGCATTCCGCTCGATCAAGATGGTGTTCTTATCTCTGCTGGAATCGCCCCCATCTGTAATGTCTTGTCTGTCAGAAGTGTCACCCTCCCCTGACACGACACGGAAAGCGTTTTAGACGAGTACTGCCGCCCCTTTTTACCTGCAGAAATCAATTTCGCCTTCTTTTTGCGCTCGAAAAATAAATCGGCTGACTTCCCTGAAAGGATTTTTTGTTTTTACTATGAAGAAAAATATTATGCTTATAAAAAGCTTGGTAGCGTTGTGAGGAATTGGATTCGTGCACTGTTAAGGTAATTTTTCCGGTTTTTCGTCTTTTGAATGTCGGTGTTTATTGATCGTGTGTTAATTTTTTATTACTATTCCCAATAAAAAAAGTTCTCATTTCTCTTGGTTAAATTAAATTACAAAAGTTCTTTTACGAGAATATTTTTAGTTGGCTCGTCTCTTCTATTTGGTTTTGTGGTTGAAATGGCACCCTTCACATCACAGCATTTATTTATTCTGATTAGTGGGCAACAGGGTTGGCCGGTTTAAACCAATTTGGTTTAAACCAAATGGTTTTTTTACCAAAAAATTTTACCAAAAAACCACTTGTTTTTTTTTTGTTTTTTTTTTTAGAAATTATAAAATATTTTCAGGATTTTTTTAAAGAAATTGTTATTAAGTATAATCTTTTGCACAAAATTAAAAGGTCAGATTTATCAAAAAATTTACATTTTAAGGTGATTAAAAATCAGAAATCTTTAATGGTTTTAATTATTGAATTCTCTCTATCTAACCTTAATCTTATATGCTTAAATTAAACTTATTGTATGTTGCAAGATATAGTTTATTTATTAATTTCCTTTAAAATGAAACATTATTTCAAAGAGTAACTGAAGATACACAAAAGTTATCTGTTTTTCACTGTTAAAAGATGGCTTGGATTTTAATTAATTGATAAAACCAATTTGTCTTATTTGTCAGTCATAAAAACCAGTTGGTTTTTTTACTTAATTAAAAAAACGTCGATTTCTTTAATGATAAAAACTAAAAACCAGTTGGTTTGTTTATAAACAGATAAAAACCAGTTGGTTTTTTTACTAAATTAATAAAAAACCATTGATTTCCTTAATCGGATTAATTATCTCCATCATTTATCCAATTTCAATTAACATTAGTTGTGTTTACACATTTCACTTTTACTATTTATTTAAAAAACTAGGGAGCTACCGCCCCCTGCTCGCTATCGCTCGCCAACCCCCGTTAACTGCTGACGCTGATACTTAAGGATCTCTTTGCCATCCTCACAAAACACAGCTCACAGCACTTACTCATTTTATAAAACATTCTTAAAACAGGGGAACTACTTCTCTGGGGTATTCTTTCAAAATAGGGGAATATTCATTCAGCGGCGAAATTTTAACAGTTCCTTTATGGCAATATGAATTGGCGGATCGCCATTTAATTCCAAGAAAATTAGTAACAAAGCAGTGTAAACTTTCTTTTACCATTTCCCCAAGGTAATGTTTTTCTCACACAGGTCCATTCAGAAGCACTGAAACATCTCCGGAATAAATTTTACTTTCTTAAAACTTGTAATGATTTTCATTGATTGTCTGTGAAAAATGTATTAATTATCGTAAACATCACGAAAATTTAGAATTTTGCTTCATGAGAACAAATAAACATCGAAATTGTGTCAGTTTCTTAGCAATGACACGAATGTTCTGACTTTCGATTTTTATCTTTATGTATAAAACATTCCCGTTTGGCATAAAATATTTTGTATAAAACATTTGCGTTTTGGCATTATAAAAAAAGTTACCTTTTACTACCTTAAATAACATAACTTGCAAAAGGATATAAAAATAATTATTATTGTAATAAATAAATGCAAAAGTTAAAAATTTCTGAAAGCGAGTTTATATTTTTAATGATTAGGTTGCCACAACGACAAAGATAAATATATAAACATGAATTAATTATTTAAAAATAAAAGATAAATTAATTATACATTAGTTTTAAATATAATTAAAATCGTTTGAACAGCAAAAATATAAATATTGTTAAAAAGAATCCAATATATATTTTTTAAATTAGTGTGATAAATAGAAAGATGATTATTTAATGTATTTGAATGTTAAAAGACCAGTGAAATATATTTTCAATTGTTTAAAATTCATAGTTTCTTGCTTTGTAACTGCGACCTTATCCGAAATCTAAAAAAATGGAAATATTTTAAAATTGAGATTTTTTTTGAAAAATCGAAGGGCTTACTCGGAAATCCGGAAAGAATTCGGACATTTTGATACCATATATGTGTCATTTGGTTCAGTAATTAAAAAGCCTTTCTCTGGAAACCGTTCACCAAAAACTTTTTTTTAGAATAGAGAGATAAAATTTTCTCTTTCTAAAGAAATTTCTTAAGTTCTTAAATTAATCCATATATATTTAAGATAAATAATTTGATTATTTCAACCATTTATCCAAGATAAATTAACACCGATTTTTATTCACTACAATAATATTAGATTTTCAAATTGGAATATTTTAAAAACAAAATTTATTTTTAAAACAAATTAATTTAATTTTAATTAACTAATTAAATTAATTAATTGAAATTTAGAAATCATTTATCAATTATAAACAACCCCTGAAATAAATGTCTCATTTATAACTCAATTTCAAACATCTGCTAAAATAACTTATTCTGAAAAATAAATTCTAAAAAAACTTGGTTTAAACCAAAAAAACCTGGTTTAAACCAAATAAACCCGTTTTTTTTTGTTTTGTTTTTTAAAACAGGTTTTTTGCCAACCCTGGTAGGCAATACCATCTTTTTTTGAAAAAAGAAAAAATGCATTTTTCCAGTAAAGGAAATAGATCTAAATCCAAAAATCCACATGAAAAGTTTCAAAAAAATTTAGCTAATTAAATATTTAAAATTAAAATCGCCAAGCCCTTTGTCTTTGTTTAGGGCAAAAGTACGTCACAACTGACTAATACAGACTTTAACGAGAAACCCAACAATGACTTTGATTTGTTTATTAAACTAGGGGGCTCTGCCCCCTGCTCGCTATCGCTCACCAACCCCCGGAACTGCTTCGCAGTTCTTTGAAGATCGCTTCGCGATCTTAGCGAGCAGAGCTCGCTTGTTTCATCTCAACTATCCAGTAAAACCTGGAAATTGTCTGCTTATAGTCTATTCATTTAGAATAGGCGCCTGAAACAGGATCAAAAACGCTCAATAATGCTTAATACCGCTCATCAGACAACTTCAGTGACCGATTGTTTTTACAGTATTTTAACTACTTCTGCTTAGGCTGCCTTGTCATTGCAGAAGAAAATTTTTTCGACGATAAGTGGAATAATAACGCTTCTAATACATTACGTCTCAGGCGCTAATTTTAAATGAACATAGTATAGTTAATGATCATTCAATATCGAAACTTTTTATCTCTCAAACTTTTCAATAATTTAATTCGGATCATTACCACGAAAATATCAAAATAAAACTATTACTGAAATATTCCCTTTTAAGTTATCAATAATTTAATGGATAGAGGGCTACCGCCCCCTGCTCGCTTACGCTCACCAACCCCCGTAACTGCTATGCAGCTCTTTACAGATCGCTTCGCGATCTGTAATATCTGCAATCGATCTTTAGCAGAGTGAAACAAACTTCCCGAAAATTCTCTTCCTTTCATCGGCACAAATAACACTCCATAAAGTTAAATTATTTATTTCTCTAGTGGTTCAAAAAATATCGTAAAATAAAAAGTATCTTTAAAATATTATTAACCAAGTCTATACTATATCGCTAGCAAACTTAGAGCAACAATGTGCACCTCAAAACTTTTAAATTTAAATATCCGTGCTCGCGACAATCTAGTGAACAGGCAAATATAAAATTTAAAAATATTAAACACGTCTGATAAAGACCTACTAAAACTATGAAAAAAATAAAACTTAGATGCTTAATAATTCCAAAACTAATTAGAATTTTTTAAAGAACTAAACGCCAATCTCTTTCTAAAAAATAATAATATAAGTGTTTAAAAAATCATATTGATGCCGTGATTAGTTTTCATTTTAGATAGAAAAAAACGAAAAAGTGTCAAAAATTTCGAAAATAAAAAAATTAATTACTCTAAAACAAATTCGAAATTCGAAAAAAGGGCGACGTAGTGCACATCTTCCTACTTCATAGTATTAGGCTGCAAAAAATCATAGTTCTGCTGCTAATAGATTTCGCTGAACTGGATTACGCGGCGAAAAAAGAAAAACTTCAACTTTGACCTTAAAAATACCCCAGTACTAATTATCACATCAGTTAGCTTTTTGTTCGAGAATGTGCCCCAAATATTCCTCTACAAACATTTCAAATTTCATAAATTTCTATCAAGTAGTTTTTGCGATAGCAGAGTTCAAAGAGTTGAAAAATTAAATTTCCTGAAACAGCGGCGGCGGCGGCAGCGGCGGCGGCAGCGGTGACAGTAACTTTTTTTTAATATAGAGAGACAATTAAAGCATTTTTTCATCAATTTAAATTAAAGCATTGTTTAAAATCAATGTGTTGGGTAAAAGTACGTCACATTGGGAAATTGGACGATTTAACGCCCTTTTTTAAAGTCGAACTTTAAAATTACGTAAAAAAATAAATAATCATCGTAATTAAAAAAATTTTTGCGACTATATTCCGCTCTAGGGTACCTCTATCGAATAAAAAAATAAAAAATAAATAGTGGTATTGCCCATTTTACTTAAGTTTAGAAATAGGTTTTATTAAGTAGATTTATAACTGTGCTAAAACATTTATTTAAATTATGTTCTATTTTTTTTCTCACCTACACTATAACAGCATGCCGTTTTCCAACAAGAAGTTACCCATGAAATAATTTTGTAATACCTAAAATAAATAATGGCACTCAACCTTTTTTTATTTAGCTAGTAAAAATAATAGTTGACTTGAGACTTCTTTATATTACAAGTATTATTAATTTTAAGGTTATATACTAATTTTTTAGTTATTTGGTGATAAGCAATATGATTTTGGGTTTTAGTGTTTTAAACTACTTAATGAGTAATGTACTACTTTTTCTTTTTTTCTGCAGTTGACATTGGATCCCTTAGTCTAAAATTGAGTCAATATGCGTACCACTTTATCTTTGTCTTAAGTTCTGGTATTTTTTCCATATTATCTCTTCAGAACGTTTCGTAATAATTTATTTGTATTATTTCCTCAAATACAATTCTTCCTAATGTATTTTTGAAGGCTTTAGAAAAATATAATGTTACCTTAAATTCAAGCATTGCACATTTCATTTGTACAAACACGAAATATCAATTTCTATTCAAAAACAACGTTTCTAATTTGTACTTCACCACAATAAAGTTCGCATCTCTCGTTACCTCCTTTTTTTCCTCTTAAACAAATAATTACTCACAACCTTAACGGACCGATATCACAATCTGGAATAACAACCTATTAAGACATCTCGCTCCGAAATTAGTAACTCGACCGGCGTTTCTCTACGGTTCTGCTGCAAAAGCAACCGGAGAATCTCTATCTTTTTTGCTAAGCAAACAACCGTGAACTTCATCGCATGTGCCCGGCTAATAAATTTCCTCCAGAGGTCTTGCCCTCTCCGCAGTTGGTCCTCGGTGCAAAGTTAAGTCACTTATTTCTTTTGCGGCAGATACAGAAATATAAAAAGACACAGTCTACTACTTCAACCACACATGTGTGGGGTAAAAAGAACTAGATCGCTCATATATTGTAACCCTTCGTGGCGATCATGGGGGTGGGCAAGGAGATATCCGTAAGTACGAGATCCAAGATTTCGTGGATAAAAAAAAGTCGTTATCTCCCTTGGAAAATCATCGAAGTAATAAGGAACTTGCATGTGTCAGATTTTCATAAACTTTCAAGTGTTCCGTATAGTTTTTTGGGAAAAAAATGAAATATTTTGTCAATTTTTCAAAAAAGTGTAAAGGTAGTTAAATATTTTAATTTAAAAATCGAGAAAAAAAACACGTGACTGAAAACGCGAAGTGTGTTTGCATGCATAGTGACGTAGAATTCCATCGGGCAAAATTGCAATCAAAATTGAATTCCTATGTTTTAGTTGATGATTTCTTTTTTCTCAAGTGTCCGATATGAATGTTTTAATAAATATTTACCTTCTAGACACTTCTGGTGACGGTCAGAAATCCAAAGCAAACATTTTAGGCAATGTCAATAAATTGTGACGTCACTATGCATGCAATTAAGCGTTTTCAGGTGCTTCGGAAAAGACGATTTTTGATAATTTTTTTTGCAATCAAAAAATTTCTCAATCGGCCTCAAATTTTGTGTAGTGGCTAATTTTTGCGTGAAGAATAGATTAAAAAAATTAAAAAAATCATGCAAGTTCCTTATTGGTCGTTTCCTGTATGAGTGTGATAGCATGTTGCAGTAGTAAAAACTTTTAATTTTAAAATTTGGGTTGATGGAAGGACAGTGAATTTCTGAAGGAACTCTTGTGAAAGGATGTTTCGTTTTCATTTACTCGTGAAGTGCGCTGTGATAATAACAGCCAACTTCCCGATTCTTCTTAAAAATAAGAAAATTCCTAAAAAATAGGTTTTTGTACAGTGAGAAAAGGATAGAAACAAGCGAATTAGAAATCTACCTTTAAAGAAATATCTATTTATGGGAGCGCATGGCCTCGTGGGTCTGGTTTAGTTTATTTAAACCTGATCGGGGGATCAGACAGAACAGAACAGAAATATCTAAAGTAAAAATAATAATAGGGAAATTTTATCCTTTTCTCAAACCCTAGAAAATCCTTTGAATGTTTAGTACTTTTTGCAAGACCCGAAAAAGTATACAATTGAAATGCAACAAGATAACTCCAATGTTAACCAGCTAACTCCAATTGTTTTACACTGTCAAAAAAAGAATCAAGAGACACCAAATGTTTCCACAGTCCTTTCTAAACCTTAAAAATAACTCTAGATAAGAACATTAGGCATAGCTTTTTGCTCAACATCAACCTAAAATTGAATTTGTTATCAAGAAAATAAAAATTACTTTACATACAGACTTCATAAAAATGACTTATTGGTCAACATCAACCCAAAATTGAATTTGTTATCAAGCAAATAAAAATAACTTTGCACACAGTCTAGCAAACAGACCCTTTGGGTGACCAGGGATATTGACATAGTCTGTTCAACTGGGAAAGAAGTGAATGCTCTCTCTATTCCTCCTACTCTTAATGATTTCAACACTATTTCCGTCCGAATGTGGTGCGAAAATAAAATAAAAAGATGGGGCCCACGGAATGCCTCCGTTTTTCGTGCAGCTCCTGTAGTTGGTTGCACCCTCCTGGAGGGCCTCTTGGAGTCGTTTGTCACTTGATTCCAATTATTCTATTGCTGACCGTGTCGGGGTGGATTACGACTTCAATTACACTGAAAAGGATTCGGTTCAGATTTGATTACTATAGTTGGGGCAACTTCTGAGGTTTCCCGCTTGTCGTTTTTCGGTCCTCTTTTCCCCTTTTCATGAAGTGGAAAACAGCTGATACCGTATTTTCTGTCGCCAATGGGGTGCGTGGTGACGAAGAGTTTCGTCGTAATCCCGTGTTTTTGTCGTTCGGTTACGTATTTTGAAAGGGTTTGGAACAGATGACTGGCGTTTTGGATTCTAATCTATTGTAGGATTCATGGGGTTGAAGCTTTGGACCTTTTGGTTTGAGAGTTCGAATGAGTAAATCCTTATTTATTAGTATGGAGATCTTGTGATAGAAATGAAAAGGCCTAGTTTCAAGTTAAGGAAACTCGTAGGAGGTTTTTTATCTTTGTTTACTGCAATTCTGAATTTTTCGTAAACATGAGTAGAAGATGCAATGCAACTTGTGTCAAATAAATTTAGAAAACAACACGAAATAGTCGATTTAAAGAAAATCTTTGGAATTACTAATTAATCCCCAAGTGGCCATAAGAGTTTAAGTTTTCTCGAAATTATTAATTTCTTGGCTTATTCATTTTGAGAGGTTTAGAAAAAGTCTTCGACATATATAGGAAAATTAACTCTAATTGCATACGTATTATCAAGGTGTAAAATATTTTTGTTATATAACGGCTTTAGAGGCAACGAATTTCGGGACATTGAATTAATTCTGAACGCTGAAATTTCTTTTATATGTTATCTGCTTCTTAGGGCTGAAACGAAGCGACATTTACCTCAAAACTTAACTACCTCTTCGAATGCACTCCATTTACTTGTTCAGTTCGTTTCTACCATCTTCATTTTCCTAATAGGCTCTCTTAAAACCCTGTTTCCAATACTACAACAAATCTGTCGACTTTCAGCGGAGATAGAAAAAAAAATCCCCAAACAAAACTATCGGCCCACTTCACTCCTCCCCACGCAAAACCGGAGCAATTCGTTAATGCAGTCCCCTCATACACGGCATATCGATTAATTTCTTTTCTTTTTACAATCGATAATCTTCCCTCCGTTTCCTGGTCATCGATCCCTCCAAGGAGCGAGCTGTCAAGTGTCCCTTCGGATAATGAAGGAGGGAGGGCTTGACCAATGTCCACCACCGGCCTAATTGAACGATTGTCGGCTGTGAATGCTTTTGCGCTTAGGGGAGAGATTTGTTGCGTTCTGGTATTTCTGATTGAAATTTCTTTTTCTTTCTCTCGTTAATAGTTTTTGTTGTGTCGAGGTTTTCAATGGGAGAGTGGAGGGGGAGAGTTTAACGGCTAATTGATTGATTTTTTTTCTCCCGTGGGTCGTAGTATTTTTCAAGGTCTTTGCCGTTTCAAGTCATTATTTTCGTTGGTAACTTTCATTGTACAAATCTAACGAACTGTAAACCTCCCAAACCTGAATATGAAGGTATATAATTTAATGTTAAAAATAAACAGGCTTGTTGATTTGAGAGTTGTTGAATTGTAAAATTATTTGAAAGAGTTCTATGTCGTTTGTATTTTGCCCTATTTTCTGTTATAAAAACTTGTATTTTACTATACGTACAACATATTGTTAAAATTTGTTTTAACACCATACGATTAACTCGTCAAAATAACAATGAACTTGTTTTTGTTTCGGAGGGGGGTTGACTCAATGTTTTTTTCTAAGGTTCAAACCAAAAGAGTACGAGTACAGTCATTGAAAAGTAGTGTTTGAAGTATGTTGCACATTATGTAAAAATTTTATAATGTGAGTTCCAAGTAAAAAAGGTCATCCCCACAAAAGTTTTGAAAATTTGCTTCTGAAAGTAGTGTTTTATCTCAAATTGAGACCCTTTGGTTTACATTCAAAGAGAACAGCTCTTTATGTAAACAAAAAAATATCAAGACATTAATCTCAGCGTCTTATTCTCATATTCTTAATAAGATTCTTATAAGATTCAAGATCTTAAGTTTCCCTGTGTTGTGGTTGAAATATTTGTTTAAATAACCACTAACTAACATATCAACAACAGGTGTGTAAATTTAAATATGTCAATGAAATTAATTTTTAAAAAAGTGCTTGTAACGTAACAATTCAATTCCCGTTTTTTCCATAGTTTCTTTCTAGAAAGCAGGATTCAATTCTTTCTTTAACGGATCCTTTTGGGTTAATTCTTCTTTTTCGACGTGCGGTTTCCTTAGCCCCTGATGGATCCATCCCTAAGGAGGCTTATGTCGGCTTTTCTCGTTCCATCGTATTTTATTCCTCATAGTCACCCGTAACTGAAACGGAAGCCCCACTATTATTGCAGCCGTTGAAAAGAGCAGAGTTGACATCAGTGTTTTTTGTAATAAAATTGAATTTGTGTTCGTGTGTGGTGAAATGGAAACCTATAAAATTAATAGCCCGGATCTAAGAGTAAGGCTCAATAGAATATAATAACCATTTTATTTCTTTTTCTTATCACTTTGGGTGGTATAATTTTACTCGGGTTTTAAAATTTTCCAAAACTATTGTTCTTCTTATGTATTAGATTCGAAATAGAATTCGAGAAAAAGCTTTTCTTTAATATACCCCGTATTAATTTTTTATATCAATTTACTGGTATTATATTCACCCCGATTTCCATTCTTTAATCATAAATGTAGTATTATTAGCTCACCTTAATATTTTGGTATCCTTAGATTATACTTATTTAATCGTACCAAACAATTCTTGACATACACCGTCTGTGAAGCATTTATTGTACGGGCCAGTTGGTGCAAAGAAGCTACCACCATCATTTGTGTTTTTAATCACTTCTGATATGCTTTTAGAAATAATATGCTTTTAGATCAAATAAATTAAATCCAACATAACATTCTATACTGTGCCTCTTAAATAGCCATTTTCAGTCTTTTTATTTCGTTTCCACTTGTGAATTATGGGGAAAATGTAATAACATATGAATAGAAACACTACATTATTTAAATATTTAAAGTACCTATTCAATGTTTTTGTAAGTAATGGTTTGAATATTCAATTATTTAAAGAAAATAGCTTTGTAAATATTTTAAATCCTTGTCTATTTGACTCTGTTTTGGGAAAATACATACCTACATTATAGTGTTCCTCTTGTAAATAGCGAACACCTCCCGACAGACCAATGATATTTTTATACAGTTTGCCCTTTTCTGAATAACCTAAAGTAAAAGTAATGGCTGAACATTCCTCGAATTCGCTCGACTTAAAACATTTCCTGAAAAGTTTTTGCATATTCTGAGGTAGTTTAAGATTCCCGTAGGTAAATTAAGTGGCGTCTCTAACCTTAAAACGGGTCTCCTCTCACGAGGGGTCGAGCCAGAGAACATTTCCGCTTTCCGCCTCGTATGTGCTTCGATTTAAAATCGTCCGTCGCAGTTCTCTGAACGGCTTACGCCCGCTGGGATAATTTTAGTGACTTTTTTCCATTCCTGGGGCGGGGAGAGGGAATGTCGCTGTGTATGAACCCATCTTTCAGCATTATTTTTTGCTTCCGAAGTTTTCATAATGCTTTGATTCTTGTTGACTCTTGGTATTATGTATTCTAACTTATTTTTTGTTAAAGTTGTTGTGCTATTATGTGAAGGCGGGCGAAGAAGTATTTTTAAGATGGTATTTTTAATAAACATAAATCATAAATCTGCTTATTGCGTGTAGTAGAACCTCGATTTTTCGGAACTTTGTTAACCGTCGTCGGTGAGTTTTTTTGAACATTGACATTCAAACTTCTGTACTTGTAAAATTTATTGCTGGTAATTTTGGTTATTGTTTACGTGTCTGCTTGTTCAAAATCCAGTAAGTCTTTCCGAAAGGCTACTTTAAGAACTATCTTTTATCCGGAATTTTCGACTAACCGACCAAGGTCCATATGTTTTGCTGTTCTATTCATTACACTTGATGTGGCCCATGCAGTAACAAAAATATAACCTAATTGTTGTGTTTTTGATTCACCAGGAAATTGTGAAAAAATGGGGATAATTTTGTTAGGATTATTGGGTGATAATAGAATTTTAAGAATTAAAAAGAACCTTGTAAAATTCAATGAAATGAAACAGATGTAATCAGGTAGATCTTCTATCCCTTCTTAATGATACTTTACCCCGGGTATAATAGTTATTATAAGGAAACACGTATAGAAATCACATTAATTGCGAAAGACAAACATTTCATAAGCACTTGGTACAAGAATATTTTAAGGTTTCGCCTCCAAAACGAAATAGATGTGCACAATCCCATCAACGGCCATTTATAAATACGCATGTTGAATTAAGCCACAAAATTTTATAACACCTTAAACACAAGGACTCTCGCCAATTTTAGTGTTCCAAAAAGAAGAAAATCCTGCGTATCAAAAGGCAGGAAAAGTAATCTGAAGAGACCACTTTCTAATCTTGAGAGACCTGTCAGATATTTCTCGTCTGGAAATTTATAGCTTATCTACGAGCACAAGATCCACGGTTGATGGATGAGACCTTTTTTGTTTTGTGCTGTATTTTTCCGGTGACACTGTGTAAATTATTGATCCTTTGACAGAAAATTCTGTCTGATATGCGGTGTTTCTTGGGCTTTTTCTTGTTTGTAAGCACCTAACTCCAATATTTCTCTGATGTTTTTCCTTTAGATAGAGAATAACGTCTTGGTTATGTTTTTATACTCCTTTTACTGGAAAACACCTTAAAATTCCTTAATCTCTTAAACTTTTATAGCAATGAAGAAAAATCCATGGTTTTCTTTTAGTTAAATGTTTCTTTTGTAGAGGATGAACAAATTCTACTTTTTCCAATAAGTTTGAGTTATTTCATTCAAAATGAATATTTTAGCCACTGGGCATGACCTCTAAAGAAGACTGAATATGTTTTATGGGTATTTATAGAATATATTGGAATTTATGAACAATTGAACATAAAACTTGTGTCTTTAAGACACAAGTTTTATGTAAACAAGTTATAAGACTCTTATTGAGACAAAAATTAAAAAAATGAATGTATTTTCTAATTGTTTATATGGTCATAAGGTGAGTAAAATATCCAAATTGTTTCTTATTAGATTTAAACTATGTGCCTCCTTCTTAATTTTACAATATTTTATTTTCTGTGAAAGATGCAAAAATTAGTTAACCTTTATAAAATTTTACCATTATTCAATTCATAGTTATTAAAATAAGTTAATTTAATTCAAATATTTTTAAAGGAGGTCGTGAAATATCCTATACTTTAAAACGGAAGGGTGGATAAAAAAAATATGGGAACCTATGCTTTACAGCCAAAACTGTCTTTTCTAGTTACAAATATGGAACAATGCGGCGATAAGCGTTATAAACTGGGAGGGAAGAGAGAAAGAGAAAGCTAATTGTCTCATACCTAAAGGAAAATTTATGGCTAATTCAGACACGCGGTCAGTATCGAATAATGGGTCAGTGTCGACTGCCTATTACTGTCCGCCACCGCCCTATAAACCAACAACCGAGGCGGGCACACAAAGCTGCTAAAAGAATATAAATCACACAGTATTCGAAAAAAGTGGGATTTTACGATCGGCGAGAACTGACCTTTTATGAATATTAGAATTCTGAAATTGGCTCTGTTCCACCAAAAGGCGGGTTCTGTGCTCGTAAATGATAGGCACCACCCTTACTGCAAATGTGGTTTTTGAAATGACCGTCTTTTGTGGGTTGTCGGGTTTTATCATGTGCTCTTGGCTTTCGAGGGGTGATTGAAGTTGATAGTTAATTATTTGGTTTTTGTTCTGTGATGTTGAAAATTGTTGATCCGAAAATGCGTTTTTATGTTGACTGATGATAATTATACTAGGTGTTTTTTATTTACTGTTATTATCAGCACCAAATAAATTGGCTTTACAGTTCGACCCCTCAAGAAATACGAAAACTGTTGCCTTCTGATTGGAAAAGTACTTCCCAAAGCAAAATAATACTAAGAAAAATTTAATTTTTCGGTTCAATTCGTTATAGTTCCCGCTAAATATCGTCAATCTCTTTCGAACGCTCAATATTCAAATGTAAACAAAATTTTCTAATTTGTAATGATAAACTGAACTGTTATATATCTAATTAAACATTTTAATCTATGAGTGTGAAATTATTTTGCAATATTTATACTTTATAGTGTCCAAAAGAGATTGGTGATATTTAGCGGGAAATATAACGGAATCGAACCCATTTTTCTATTATAACAAGCCATTACAATGATATCGGTCATATTTTCGTGATTTACCTTATCCCATTACAAAATAGTCATTCCATTTGGGTTCTGATGTATGTGTAGTTAAAGGCACAAGATAAAAAGTGTGTAAAAAATAAACAAAATGTAAAGGTCCTCAAAGATGACTTAGGCTTAAAAAATAGATATAATTTTATTAGAACAGTAGAAGAGGGAACTTTTCCAACATTAATATAGCTAACGTTTGTATATAATATCTTTTTTTAGTATTTTCGTTTTCAGTTTTTTCCGTGTAAAATATATTTTAAGGTTTTGAATTAAGTGTGTGCATTTAAAACTATTGTGTGAAGGTTATAAAAAGAAGGTAGATGTACAGAAGTTGCATTTTAAAATATTTAAATTGAGATATTTTTCCTTAAAGAAAAACGTATCGTTACTATGCATCCTCTATTCTTATAATACCTCTCCTTATAAACTCACCTTATTTCTAAACAAAAATTTCTGTTCTCTAGGTGGCAGTCGGCCGGAAGATGGGGTTCCTGACATGACTGTGATCAGTGACATTGACGAGCAAGGAATCAACACAAATCTGAAGACGCGGTACAAAAAAGATCACATATACGTATCCTTTTGTCTTTTTGTCTAATTTTCAATTAATATGACATCTGGTCGGTATGGTAAGTTAGCTTTTCTTTAGTTATTCATTGCAATTTACAAATGTGTTGAAAGCAGCTAATTTTAATCTTATCACTCTTTCCGTTCATGTTAACGAAATTGATACTTGAGTTATTGGAATAACCTTTAACAATTCAATACATTTTTCTCATACCACTCGCTATCCGAAACGAGTAAAAATTGAGTTTATTGTAATGCACATACGCAGCTTATTCCTTTTGACCAAATGACATATCCAACACTTTTTGGTAAGAATATATGAGAAGACTTATGGAGAATTTAAGTATTATAAATTTGTGATCTTAAATACCTTTTTAAACGCAAACACTATGTTTATAGGAACTTTTATTGTTAGATTGTGAACTTCAGCTCGTTATGTATCAGTGAAGGGGATCCCGTATCTCCTTCCTAAACGCTCAACCTGAATTTTAAAAAAGCACATTCTTTTGAAACTACTAATCTTCTAATGCTTACGCTTGTGACACACTATTTTCAACCTACCATAATAACGGTAAATATTATTCGATAAATATTATCCTAGAGCGGCATATATTAAATTTCCAAAGGAGCGACGTGGAATATATGGCATTCCATGAAAGCGAACAATAGAACTTAGGTGGTGTGAGGCGAATATAATGTGCATCTGAATAATTATCTAGACGTTTTCGGAGAGTTCTTCTAATTTATTTCATTAGGTTCACACCACGCTTTTCCGTCATGGATCGTTCACAGAAGCGAGCGGAACGTGCCCAATAAAACTCTTGCCTCACGCGATGTCGTATGAAATACGGCGTTGCCATTGCCAGGAAGACTTGAAGAAATTAATATAGTTTGCGCTCGCCTCGTCGTGGCATTGAGTTTTTCGACCCCATTTGCATTTATAGTGCCTATGCCTTACCTATTCTTTTCGCGGGAATTAATATTTCAGATTCAAATTTAAGTGACGGGTTTCGTCGTTTAAGGATGGTGAATATGTTGTGTATGAATGTTGCGATTGCTCTAGTCTCAGTTTGCAATAGAGATTGATTTTTGAAAACTGCTTTGTAAATAATAGTTTTTATGGGCATTAAATATATTATTTTTCTGCCAAGTTATAACGTGATCCCAAGTTTTATAAAAAAGGGATTTTTAATGGGTGTTCTTGACTATCAATTAAAAAATATCCTTTTCGATTTTTTCTTTACTTCCCGAGCGCTTTATACATAAACTTCTGTTTCTTATTCCGTTCTTATTTTTATGAATCCTTAAAAGGATTCATAAAAAACTATTTTTAAATGAATAGGTTTAATAAATTCCGTTCTGTGGAAATATCAAGGATGACGTTACATTACCCCAACTTACCTACCAATTCCCCTTTACTACGCCGACAACCCACTTAACCCTAACTCCTTCTCACCCCACATTCTTCATTCGCATTCAATCCATCCCTTGTCAACTCTGTCCCTTCCCATCATTCGCCCCCCCGACAACAAATCTCAACGATCGGAACTGTTTTCTCTTCCCGATCCCCGCTATCGGTTCCCTTGACCGGCTCCGACCGCTCAATAGCGTCTCCCGTCGGTTCTGGAACAACGAGCGAACGGCGGAGGGAGCGTTCAACCCGATCGATCGAAGCAAAATGGCCGCCCGAGAGGGGGAGTCCATCCGCTCTTGCGCTTCCCTCGTCGTCCGCGCCCCCTTTTTCTCTCTCTCGTCTCGTGTTCGGATCGCCCCTGTTTTTTTCTCTTTTTATGGTTTTTTGTGGGGTGTGTGCTGATAAGGTGTCGAGTTTTTGGGGTCGGGATGAACACGAATGAATGCGATGTCGTTTTTTTAAGGGATTAGTTTTTGTTTGGTAGGAGTGTTTCGGTGTTTTTTGCCTTGTTTTGTGAAGATAGGGGGAATCGGGAATGATAGCCTCTTGAAGGTATGGCTTGAGGAGATTTCGTTTGATGGTACTTGAGGAGGAATTTTATGTTCCGTTTCTAAAGGGATGTTAATTTAATTGAAAAAAACCATAGGGATAAAAGTGAATGGATACACGATGGTTGTGTGCAATTGACACTTTTTTCCCAATTTAAACAAAGATTTCACTGATAAAGATTTATTTTTAAGCACTAAATGAAAAAAAATCAAAACGATAAAAAATTTAAATGATTTTTTAAATTATGTTATACTCCTCTAAAAACGAAAATTCGTTTTGCTGCTAGACCATACTTTCAAGAAATCACGTCCAAAATTTAATTCTTATCTTATAATTTTTTACTAGATAAATATATAGGAAATTTGTATTTTATCATGCTTTTTTTGCACTTTAAACTCAAATGCTTATAGTAGAACTAATTGCGTCGGTCAGAATCCAGGAAGCACTAGTAAAAATACTGGAAAAGTTTCCTACAGAAGGTTTGGTGAAAAATTAACTGAAAATCGAAAATATTGGTAGATTACGATACTTTAAATGTTTTATTTGACGAGTTATCAAACCTACGAAACTTTTACCCATAATGTCACAGTCCATGTTTTGGGTACTCAATAAAGATTGGTTGTTAATAAACCCAGTTCATGAAATGAAAGATTCCTGGTAAATCTCTCCTCCAAATCTCAAATCTGATGAATAAATTTCCGCATCCCTCTCCCTCAGCCATTCCTTCCAACTTAATTTAATTTCCTCAAGCGCTCATAAAGCATGTCATTGCCATCAACGGTTAAACCTCATATACCCTCCTGACTTCACATCCTTTAATTTTAAATCCACTTCCATCCTAAAGCGAGCGACTCACATCCTAATTAGCTTAAGTTCACCTCGCAAACTATAACTCCGAACCAACAACTACATACGCTAATGAATTACCTAATTCTGACTTAAGGTCTCCACTGCCATAACCGGCCATGTGAAATAAAAGAGCGAGGCGGCAGTAAATCTTAATAAATTAATAAAACTTGCTGTTGCTGGTTAAAATGCCCTACCTAATCTTTTGAAAATATCGTGTTGGTTCTTTGAAGCGTTCTTGTCGTGCGCTCACATTTGAGTTCGTTAGTTGATTGTTTTAATTGAACTCTCCGAGAGAAAATGTTTACCCGTTGCAGAGTTTTTTTGCTATCTTTTAATTACTTTCCGATGAAAGGGCTTTCTCTTTACCTTGTGGGTGTGTCTCCTTGGATACCGTCTTTCTTTCGAATTCTTGCTTCGGTAGCTTCTTCTTCTCTTTGAGCTCATATAGCTTTTGTCTCTCTTCTGTTCATCACATTTGCATTGAGATTGCTGGCTCGGATGGGTTTATTTTCTGATGAAAGATGATCGTTAAAGGGGTTTATTGTTCAAAATCTAGGGAGTGTTTTTTTTGTACGATACTAACTATTGGGGCTCGTTAAAGATAAGATTATGTTTTCTTATACTTTCATGCCTTTCAACTCTTTAGGGGATAGTAACACATTTAAGGGGGAAAAGGGTCTTGTATGTGTTAAGGGGGTTTTTATGTGAAGGAGATTTTGGAACATTTCTGTCATTATTGTTTAAGTTATCATGTAAAACTGTTTTTACTAGTGTTAAAATAACGCTAAAAACTATTTCTTCCCTGGAATACTACAATATGTAACTTAGGAGGAGGGATATATACAAAACCCCTAAAAATTTTGTAACACAATTAGTGAATTGTCCATTAATGGCATTCTACTTTCTCCTGGCACGATTAAATAGTATTTATGAAGATTGTTCTACTACTGCTTAACCAACGATAGTAAAAGGGTCACGTGATTTTTACAGACGTTGCACGGCCGATAGTACTCGACTTGAATGAAATAAAATCTCCATATTGATATTAAACGGTTCCGCTCCTTAGTTAATATCAGTATGGAGATTTCATACAAGTCGAGTACTATCGGCCGTGCGTAAAAATCACTTGACCCTTTTCTATCGTTGGTTAAGCAGTAGGTGGTATTCATTTTCAAGTGTTTCCCCATGGTCTGTTTTTAAAATGCTTTTTGGGGTATCCTGGTTTCATCTGTTGTGTGGGGAAAACGCTAGTTTTTGTTAGTATAATTTTAATTACATTACTTATTCCGTAGAGTCTTGACAAGGACATTAATATTTGCTGCCTTATGCTTTATCTGGACAGTTAATTATAAACTTAATCGTACTTATTTCAAAAATATTTTTAAAACAACTGCCTAAATTAGGAAACTTTTTTTTCATTTGTGATATTCTTTAGTTTGTATGCCTATTTGACATTTTTAGCATCTGCACTTTCTTTGAACATCAGTTTAGCTCCATGCGTGAAGTCAGACGTAAAATTACCCTTTAAAAGACGTTGTCTGGAAATGCTCATTTTCTAAGGCAACTTCAGCTTAAGAATTCTTCTTCTCTGAAAATTAACTTCACGATTATTGTTCTTTTCTTTTTCTCCAAAAATATGTTCCATTATTTCTTATGTCGGACGATAGAAGTCATCATTCTATTCGCCTTATTATCATTCTAATCGCCAGCCCTATCTTTTCAAATGTTTTTAGAGGATGTTGTCTTTTCTTCTTGTAACAATCCTTTGTTTTCAGAATCTTGTGCACTGATCTTAAAAAGTTTTATAACTCGAATAGCATGCTGTAATGGGTTAATGACAGATATTCAATCTTAGTAATCGTACAACGTAATTTACAATACGTAGAATCCGTGATTTCTATCAATTTTCCCCTAGCAAACCCCTTATCAAATCCGATATAATTAGACAACTCTCTCCTTGTGTAGTTGACGTTAGTAAAATGGTTTTATTTTTCACTTTCAAATTGTAAACAAAGTTAGCAATAAAGTTCCGCCATTTCAATATAAGTTTCTTGAGGTCCGTGTCACGTGGGTTATAGGAAACACTGCCGTGTACTCATTTATATATTATTATGTAATGAAATGTTTAATTTAACAAACTAACTAAAACAATTAAATTTAAAATTTAATTTTCTTGCATTTTCCTTTCTAAATTAAGTTACCAACGGAATGATATTATTTTATCTTAAAAGTTTAAGAAATTCCTTTCTGGAGAATTGTTTAAAAATTTCCTGTCATTTTTTAACAGACCTCACTTTGTCGTTTGATAAAACTTCTCCAATAAACTTTGAAAATTTCAGCGATACCGAAGAGTATTATTTTTGAAGACCCCTCCAGATTTAAAGCCCTCTTTTTGTCCTCCTTGTTCATCTTTTCTGGAAAACCAAAAATAGAAAGTCCCCCGTGTCCGAACAAAGCCCTGAGTCACCGAGGAAGAAATGTCGAGAAAGTGTTACGAACATGCTGAGCTCAGCAGGAAGCCCCCTCGAAATCTTTTTGTTTCGCCTGCGAATTGTGTTGCATTGTATTTACTAACTGATATGAATGTCGGCTTGAACTAAGTGAATCTTATTTTTCTTATGCTTCTCATTCTAAAAGTTATAGTTAATGTAACTTTCTAAAAACTCATTCTAAATGTAAACTTTTCAAATTTTTACTCTAATAATGCGGCACAAAAGTGGTTGTACGTGTTAGAATCTTTTAAAATATTTTTCTTTTTTTATTCTCTTGACAGGCCCCATTCAAACGGTAGAGTTAATATAAAAGCGAACAAAAAAGAACGGCCTAGTTACTACTGTGAAAGTTGATGAATTTTAAGCTAAAAAATAACAATTCAAAAACATTTTTGTCGCACTTTAATAAGTACGTGTTTTAACTATCAAAACTAACTTATAGTAAATTTACAACACGCTTTAGTCCGCTTTAAAAAGAATTTTGCTTAGCCGGCTTCTACCTGTTCTTATTATCTAGTTATAAGGAAATCTACTGTATTTATCTTGTTAGCGATTTCTTAAAAATTATCTCACGGTTTAGTGTCTGAAAGACTCATTTTTTTCTCGCAAAGGACTTAAAAAGAACGTTAGAGATTGATTTAAATAGAGAAGGGGGTAATTCCACGGGTAATTGAAATTTTTAAAGAAAAACATAAAGTACAGTCGAGTCCGCTTAATGTGATCGCAATTGTCTAAGACTAAACTGATAACATTATCCGATCGATAACAATAAGCGATCTCATCAAAAAACAGCAAACAGTGTAACTAGATTGTTTGCTTTAAAATCAAAATTATGTAATCGTAATAAATGTATTCAAAACTCTATTTTTACACTAGGTAAAATTTTAAGGGGAAAATATAAGAGTAGTTCAGTTAATAAAATCACTTACTTTGTATTTTTAAAGAAAGATCTCTCTCCGCCGCATTATATCCTTCCACTCCAATGAACCACTTATTGATTACATAATCTGAATTCCAGTAAACGAGGGAAAATCAAAATATCTTATCAGATACATCTGCAAAGCCTGGATCTTGGTGTTTCTTTAACCAATCACAAGTATGGATTTTGACCCCCCCCCTATAACCGCTTTCTTTCAATATAACATTGGAATGTTTTATTTTTCTTACTCATATTGAGTTTCAGAAAAAAGAAGCGCCAGATGTTATCATGGAGCAGATGCTTACTTGTAAAAATTGATCTTCGACATGAAATTAGAACTCAAAAGTGGTCGTTTTAAAAGGGATATGGACAAATTTTGATAACATTAAGCGGAGTGATGATGCAAAGTTGATCACATTAAACGATGTATTTTACATTAAATTATATAGGAATGATCGGGACCTGACAATTTCGATAACATTATCCGATTGATAACATTAACCGTGATCACATTAAGCGGACTCGACTGTATTTTGTAATTTACTTCCAAAAAATAAATAAAAAAATATTTTCTACCCAGTTGCTTTCTTGTAAGCTAAATCTAATGGCACAATTAAATTTTCAAATTATATATATTTTTATTTTTGAAAAAATTTAAACAACATGGTAACTGACTGACATTTATAAAACCTTCATGTCCGTCAGTAACCATGTTGTTTAAAATTTTTCAAAAAATTAATAAAAACATATTTTGTAAATTTAATTGTGCCATTAGATTTAGCTAACAAGAAAGCAATAAAGTTGGTGGAAAATCTCCTTTCAAAATTTATTTTTGGGAAGTAAATTCCAAAATACTTATTGTTTTTCTTTAAAATTGTCACTCAGTTACCCGTGGAATTACCCAGAAATAGAAACAAATTCATCAATCCCTTTCTTAACTTATCTAAACAACTTCTGTGCTCTCTATTAACCTTTGCATTGCAAAATACCTCTCGAGAAAGCTTTTGAAAACATCTCCAGCCCAAAATCTCGAGACTTTCAGCAAACACTCGAACGACCCCTCGCCCCCTTATCTCCCCTTCTCCTCCAACAGCCACGCAAATCAAACCACATACCTCCTCTTTATCATCGTCATATTGAACCCAGCACAATCTTTGTCAAACACCACTTGCACTTTGACACGACCTTTCGACCTCAAGAAAGAGCATTGTCTGGGTCCAGCACCTTGTCCGGATTTCCTGCAGAGCTCTCTTCGTGTCGTGTCGCACAAACGGAGATGACGGCACTGTCGGGATTTGTCGAGTAATCCTTGTTTGTGTCTCTGGCTGTCAAGTGGACAGTTGTCAGGAGTTGGTTGTGTGGGAGGTGGTGGATTTCGGGGATGGGTCTGTTGATGAAGTGGGAGGAATGGCAGGAATTTCGGATTGACGGGTGGTACATTGCCTTTTGAATTTGTGGGATAGATTTGGGGGAAGCTTTTCTAGCTATTGGGAGAACAGGTTATTGACATGACTGAAGAAAAAATATAATCCGAGCATAAACAAAGTATATACGGTTGCAAATTGTTTTTTTGCGTGAAAATATCTATTTAATAATTGTGAACTTTCATTTGGTTTTTTTTCGCAGGTTTTTTATGGCTTAAACTTTATTACCGCACCCTTGTAATTGGAATTGTCTGTTTCTTGTTCTTGGAGCAGATTCAAGTACTATTATCTTTGGGACACCTGGAGTCTGGAATTTATCTTTCCCGTCGGAACCGTACTGAATCAGATAATCCAAATGAAACTAGTCATATTGATGAATTGAATATTCTAAATGAAACTAGTCATGTTACTGAATTAAATATTAAAAGAAAACTGCTTCAGAAATCCCTGTGCATTAAAAGTACGATTATCAAGAAATCTGTTTACTAACTGTAAAACTTTTAGCCCTGAAAAGTCCCATGTTTAATATGACCCAAAGTACTTTTTCTAATGTTTTTATCAAATTATAAATCACAAAACGATAATCCTCTAAAACCCCTCCAGCTTCATCCACTCATCTTTATTTTTTCGAACAGTTTATCAAATTTGCCGCACGACGAATCGGAACAATCCTCCCATCAACCAAGCCCACCCTCCTAACTCAAAAGATAAAAAAAACCGCACGCTCACCAGTGCTTAGCACCCTTTTGTGCATCGAAATTGCTCTCCGTCTGAGAGGAATAGCAAAAAAACAGGAAGCCACCAAAAATCAATACTATTCCTATAAGGTAAGGAAATACGGACCTCAATTTTTTTCCCTTCCCTCTTCTCCTTCCCAAATGATCGTTATTCAATTTCTCTTCGATTTTCTTAGCGCCCCCTCGCTTTCTCTACTTGACGAACGCTGCTCTATCCTCCCCCTTCGCCGGGGCATCGTCCCTGGATTGTGTTGATGACTCCTGGTTCGATTTGATCAAAACTGGGCCGCCTCCACCCCTTCTTTTTTTGTTCTTTTCATTTCTTTCTTTTGGAGAGTCTGATGTTCGAGGGTCGTTCTGTTCTTGCGCTGTTTGTGGTCACGGACGGTCTCTTTTTTTCTCTTTGGGGTTTTTCTGGAGAAGTTGGTAGGCATGGATGTGTGCTTGCGGATGAATAAAATGTGCTTGGGGAAGTGTTAGGGGGATAGAGTTGAAAAAAGAGCTACGTTGCAGTTTTTTATGTCAGTTATTTGCTCAAACATCAGGTCCACGCATCTTTTTCCCTATTTTGTTGCTCGACTATCGATTTTTAATACAAAGCATGTATATATTTTCATTAACACCGTGTTACATAGCATCCATTACTTTCGAATTTCTCAACAGCCGTCCCTAATGGAAAATAATTTTCCCGAATTTCACCAAAATAAGGAAATTATCCCCCAAAAAGAGTTCTCGTGTATGCTAACCATAATTTACTTAAAAAATACCTACTTTATTGCTCGTAAAAAACTTAAAGTGAAAATATTTTAAGGTTATCTTCGAAAATGTAGCATCATCTTAAAGTTAAACCCTAGCAGAATTATTTGACTTTCTTCCTTTACTTTCTTCCTGCTTAACATTGGTGTACTTTTAAGCAGGAAGAAAGTAAAGTAAGTAAGGAAGAAAGTCAAATTATCTGCTAGGGTTTAAGATGATGCCACCCATGGCAATGTTTGATTTGGATTCGTCGTGGACACGACATCATCATCATTGGTGTACTTTTCCCAAGTCTGAAATCCCTATGTTATGTACCTTTAAAAATCCCCATGCTTTTATTTTTTATATATTTGGTCATAAAACTCCATTTACTCTACAACTGCATTCTCCCGAATTTTTATTTTCCAATGTTCGGGTATCTAAGTCGTGTTAATTTATACGAAGTCACCACCGATGCATATCGAGAAAGCGTCCTCAAACGTCACAATGACTCAAATCCCAGCCACGACGGTAATGCGGTCTAGTTAGCTCTCCTGGCTTCGGAAATGACATCACAACCGCCACCTTCACTTATCTGCACAACTCGAAAAGGGAAATTTCCAAAGATGAGTACCGAGGAAATCAGATCAAGTCGGCCGCGAGGCATCTCTTCAGAACTCATGAATGGGATGTGTAAAACCCTTAATAAGGGTCGCTTGCTCTTTCATTCATCCTTTCATTGTGTGTGACGTCCTTTCCGAGAGATCCACTTGAGTCAATTTCTTAATCATCCTCTTGGAGAGATTAGGGTCAGGATGATGTGCTGAAGAAGCGGGTTTTGTGCATGTATAATCGTGTTCTCTGGAAATGAAGAAGCTCGGGAAAGATAGTTCTGATCAACTTATACGGAAATTGTCTGGAATGAAAATATATTAGCTGTCCTGACTTTGGTTAAGTTTCTCACGAGGTGTCGATACCTCGATACTCGATATACTTTGGGATCTTAACAATCATCAATGAAGTCGGTAGAAGCTTCATAAATCCATACACTGAAATTGTTAGGATTTTAGTTTTGTACCTTGGCTGATAAAAGAAACATTGGATTGTGTGCTTAAGATCTGTCTAATAACAGAACATTAAATTGCATAGTTACAGTTCTGAGCTATTGAATTTTTCTATTTGTAGAATAGTTTGTCATTCTGATTATGGTGGATGTTTACTTATTAATTCAGAAATTTTAAATGCTAATTAAGCTCATCTGAGTTTACAGTGCAACAAAGATTTTGAAATTATATTAAATTTTGATTTTTTCATGAAGTGGATGAAATTTTAATTAAGAGAATACAAATCCATAGGGGGATAAGTTTATACAGTACAGGTTCAAAAAATATTCCAAAATCCTTGATGGGAAAAAACACTTGAGAAAACATATAGACCCATTGTGTCTTTACTGTCAATCAACTTATTTCTTCAGTCAGTACAAGCTCATAGAGTACTAGACCGCTAGAGGACTCTCACAAAGTTAGTTTTCTTCAATAGTGTGTCTCGTCTGGTGTCTGGTTTTTCAAATCGAGTTAAGATTTCCATTGAGAAGATGGTTTAAGGAGGAACAAGCTTGTCCTGGTTACTGTTGTACGTATGAAAAAGTTTATTGCTTTTTGTTTTATTTAAAAGCTTTAAAGATGTCTACATGTGAATGGACAATTATTTTATCACGATCTGGTCTTTATCGACTGTTGTACTTTTATGTAACGAGTAAGCTAAGAAAAAGCATTTTTACTAGCTATGTAAAATAAATTGTAATATGCATGTGGGAAAAAAATTTTCTCCTGAAGAAAATTTTCAATCAGAAAATAAAAGAAAGCTTCAGAAGTTATATAAATTAGGACCCAGTTAGCGATATATTAGACCATTTATTAGTGAGGCTAAAATATATCCACACAGTGTCATTAAAGGTTTACCATCACATTAATGACTATAATTAATCACTTATTAATTACCGTTTCCTTGAACGTAAATTAGATATCTTGGTAGTTCTATGAGTTTTCTTTAATGCAAACGTTTTCTTGTGATGCGACGGATGTTAATGAGGTAACTGATGATAAATAGGTTTTAAGATGTTGTAACAGCTTGTAACATGGATTTTATTAAATGGGCTTAAATAATAGATTGGTATGCGTTCTTATTTCAACTTTCTGTGTAACAAGATTCTTTATGTGTAAAAATTTTAATTTCGGAAACTTTCAAGCTTTTTACTTAAGTTTTATTTTAAACGAAAGACTGACAACGATATTACGGTGTATTTTTTCATTGTCAATATAACCCAACTGGATTATATTGGCAACATTTTACTATATACACATAAAAATATAACTATAAAAATAAATAATGCGAATTTAGATATTTTAATGGTGTTATACTTTGATATTTGATCAGTTTTGGTGATTTAACACAAATTTCGACGCTTGCGTCCGGCTAATCCTAAAGTACCGAAAAACGAATAGAGTAAGTTCCCCTAATCATTCTCTGCTACAAATCTTGTCTTGGTAAGGTATATACAGTTCAATGATAATCTACTGCTCAGCCAATGATATTAAAAGGGTCACGTGATTTTTACAGTCTTTGCACGGCCGATAGTTGGGGTCTTGATTCTATCTACAAGCAAATGTCTCTTCCTCTTTCGATCAACTACCCCTCAACTTCCACCTGTCTCCCCTCCTAAATACTAGTTCCAGCGTTGTCGAAATCACGTGACCCTTTTACTATCGTTGGTTTAGCAGTATACAGGGTGTTTCAAAATTGCGTTGCACAGCTTTTATTTGGAACCAACTCCTCCTAGGGTCACGGAAATAAGGTCTACCCCTAGGTAAGCGAGCCTGGAGAATCCATTGAGAGGACTTACAGCGCCCCTAGCGGCGAAATAAAAAAGTTAAAAAATTAATTTAAAAACTAAAGGAGATAGAGCAAAAACCTCAGTGAGAGTGTTGTTGCCAACTTCAAGAAGAACTCACTGAAAAAAATTGATCAAAATATCTTGAATATGCGCAGAGATATTAGCATGTGAAAATAGCACTTTTTCAGGGGTCAAAAAAGAAAAAGTTCGCATATTTGCAAATTTTTCAGTGTTATTTTGTAGTTTTGTGTATTTTTTGTTTAAAGAACACAAAATTTAATCAAAATATAAAAAAAATTTGCCAATATGCGAATTTTTTCTTTTTTGACCCCTGAAAAAGTGCTATTTTCACATGCTAATATCTCGGCGAATATTCAAGATATTTTCATGAATTTTTTTTCAGTGAGTTCTTCATGACGTTGGCGACAATACTCTTATTGAGGTTTTTGCTCTATCTCTTTTAGTTTTTAAATTAATTTTTTAAACTTTTTAATTTCGCCGCTAGGGGCGCTGTAAGTCATTTCAGTGCATTCTCCAGGCTCACTTACCTAGGTGTAAAACTTACTTCCATGACCCTAGGAGGCATGCAACGCAATTTTGATATACCCTGTATTTAACTATCTTTATTAATTAAGAACCACCGCTTCAACAATGAAAATCCATATGTTTCGTATGAAGTCCCGGAATATTTTCCACAATAGAATCACTTATCATTTCTTTCCAAATGCTCAGTCAGCAAAATCGCCGCATGAGTTCAAGTACTCAAATGTTGGACACCCGCTCTGTATCTATCTTAAAAGCTACTTTTCCATATTAATGGGTTGAAGTACCAATTTTCTTATTTTAGTGCCCGTTTCTCGTTCAAACAATCCTGGTCATTGAGTCTTTTTTAAAAACTTGAGTGTTTTGCGTCATCGTCCTGTAAAGTGGCCGGGCTTCCGGCGTTTCTCTGTGGTGCTTCCGGGACATCCTGGTTGCTGTTTTCCGATTTTGAAAGCGCAACAAGACTGATAAAATTTCGGGTGGACCCTTATCGATGTAGGACTCAAAGAGTCCTAAATTTAGATATTTTGAAACTATGTTAGTCTTTCTTTTATTTAAGACTTATTGGAACTATGTCAGTCATTCCAAATGTTACTTCCTTTTTTATCATGTCTGAACTATTTTAATTTTGTATTGAAGAGTTTATAAACCGGAAATCTATTTCAACTATTAGGATGATCTGGTTTCTTCTCCTTCCTAATATTCTTGTTTCGAATATTTTAAGACTTGGTTATTTACAGTTATTTTTCTTGCTAAAAACACCTAGCAAATTAATTGAACAAGTTTTATTTGTATATTTCCTTGCGTGCAAAGCAGTTCTTAAAATTAAGCTCAGTATTTACGTCATTTCAATATAACACATGAGCAATATCCCTGATAGGAAGTGAATGTTTATCCATTTTTGCTAAGAGCTTATTGAAGGTTCCACCCTTTTCAATTTTAACTTCTTTTCGAACAAGTTAATTCGTCTCTATATAATAATCTAATAATAAATAACATAATACTCTTATAATACTTATTTAACAACCATAACATAGCAAAGAGGTTCATACATTTATTTTTCCAAATGCACGCGTATTTAGGGGAATCTAATAAAGCTATTACGCCATAAACTCTATGTATTATTACAAAGTTAAATTTCACGATTCCCTTTCTGTTAATCTTAATAATAAGCCATGATTAAATGAACCATAACAAAATAAAATTCGATTCGTTGCAATGCTAAGCTGATGAAGTTCATTCCATCACATTAAAGATCATCTCCTAAATGAGTTGTAATCCGATTAAACATCGCTGTTGATAAAACACTAAATTAAGTGCTGCTTCCAAAATCACCTCATTACCTTTTTTACCCTTCGTTAGTGATATCATTCGTCACTTTACATTTAGTAAGTTTTACTTTTATAAAAACTTTCCCTTTTTTGGTTTTTCGCTAGCTTATTTTGAGGGAACGAAAAGTTTAAGATTTTTTTACTTGTTTTTACCCTATAAAATCAATATGCTTATATTAAGTAACTGATTACATTTAAAGTTTTTTCCCTTGCATAGTTCTAAATTAGACATAAGCAGGATTCTCAACCCAACTATTGGTATTATAAGTATTATATAATATGTGTTTAGTACACTCTTAAAACGAGTCTCAAAAATGAGTAAAAATTACTCAAATCTGAGTATGTCACGCACTAAACAGGCTCCCTGAAATACTTTGGGGTTGTATTCTTTCTGTATTTGATATCCAAAAAATATGTACCTACTTAAACACATTCAATATAAGTTTTGTTCCTCTGTTCATACATTGATTTTTCCGACGCTTATTTAGGGGAGTCTAATAAAACTATTATGCCATTAACTCAACGTATAATCATAAAAGTTTATTTCCAATTATTGTAAAATTTATTTCCTTTATCCTTTTCTGTTAAAAACCTCCGGTTTTCAACATTACGATGCAATGAAAGAAGAATATTTGTATCAATGTTTTTTACTACTTAAAAACATGCATGAGGTAAAAAATTATTAAGTAAAACAATCGGGTCTTCCAGGAACTTAGTTCTTTGAAAAGCTAGCTGCGGCTTCTCTGACAGAGAGGGAAAAGTCGTGGAATTCTGCACTTTCATTCTCACAATATGAAAGAGAACTGCGCAGATTACGGGGTGAAAAGGAAAGGAGAGCATCAGTGTCAGTCCTAATATAAACGAATGTGGAGCAGTATTACAAAAGGGAGAAGAATGGATGACTTCTGGGGTGAAGACTGGAGTGGATCGAACGGCTGCAAGTGAATGTGGTTGATATAAGCTTGGTGGATTTATTTCCTAAGAGAAAATCTTATGAATCTGCATTTTTAGTTCATCTTGTCCCTATCTCTTTGCCCTATACTTTTTATTGGACTATGTAGGGTTGTAATCAAAATTTTCTGTGAAGAGTTGATTTATTATGCTTGTTTTATCAACCATAGAACTGCTTCTATACGTTTCATAAATGAGTTAATATAGTATAGGGTTGAAATAATTTTATGGTGTGAGGTGATGGTGAATTCAAAATTATATTTTTCAATATTATACTCGGAATATTATCATTGTACAAATTGACCCCTTTATCGACACTTTTCTAACAATCAAAGGTTTAAAAAAGCTTTTTCCCTTTTTCATAACTTAATTTTGTACGTCTTGAAGGAATGTGTTCTTTTAAAATAAATTAGTGTTAAGTTTTTAAAGTTAAGTAAGATTGAATTTTCCTAGTATTGCCCATTTCCATAAATTTCGAGATAGCTTTCATAACTTAATATTCCGCTCTTTTTAAAAATCTTTTATAGAAAGTATTTATTTTCACGAGGTTTAAATTTCCCAAGAACTAAAATTTGTTATATAAATTCCCTCATTTACTCAGAAATATATTATCCTCGTTCTTAAAAATTAATCGCGTCACTTTCAGAGGCTTGTGTGTTTATTAAGTAATGAGCCATAATGCTTCATTAATTTATAAACACTCATTAAACCTCTTGAGGATTGATTACTATCATCAAAAAATTATCTCCTGTTTAATATAGATTGCCATTATCATTAACAGTTTGAAAAAATGGCCCTGAACCACTAAACTCCATCATTATGAATCACTCTCAACAAATCGTTCCTCTGACCTTTCCACCCGCTGGAAACACGTGGTTTAAACGTTCTCCCAGTATAATAGTTTTGGGCATGGAGATAATAATATAAATTCACGGGCTTTGTTATCATCCTCACTTTCATGAACCTTTTCACGCGGCATATCACTTGGGACAAAATAATATGACGTATAAGCGACGTACGAGTGAACAGGGGGTCCAAAAAATGAAAATCCCTGAACAATTCATAAACTTGGCCTTGTCTGGTGCGTGTCCTGACGTCATTGGTGCGTCAGCAGATGCGAAGCGTGTTTCGGTTTCCATGGCAACCGTCCATCCCTCTCTCTTTTGTATCATTCTCTCATCTTTTCTATCGGCGAGTTGCGATGGCAGAGAAACTCTACCCCTTCCGTGTCAGATCCTCCCTTTTCTAAAGATTGCTTTGGCTTATTCCCCCCTTTTTAATACTTATTTTGCTATTAATCAAAAAGGGGGTGCGGGCCGTGTGGCGGAAAATGAGTTGGTTAAAGTGTTTCGTTTCATAACTTTTGCCGAGAAAAAGGAATAAAAATAAATTTGATTTTAACGATGTTGTAGCGGGTTTTCCAATACGAAAGAGCTATTTTGAAAGAGAATATTTTTTAAAAGAAATGTTAAAAATATTTGCGCTATAAACGCGTTATTGGATGGGGCTGTATTAAATTGTTACGTGTTTTGTTTGTCGTTTGAAATAAAAGTATCGATTTTCATTGAGCTAGATACGGTTCCTGATATGATAATTTTATTCAAACCCAATCGTTATAGTGCCTTATCTTGGTTAGAAAATTTCACCAGAAAAGTGTTTGGTGTAAAGTTTAAAATATTTTTTGAGGTTTAAATTGTTTACGTTCTTGTTGCTTTTTTACTTTTGTTATTTGATGAGAAATTTTCGTAAAAGGACGTAAAATGTTAAAGGTTTTTTAAAATGTTAAATGTTTAAGGAATAAGGGTAATCCTTATTTAACCGCATTGGTAAATTAACATTATGATACACTAATCATAGGTTGAATAGGATATTAACATTATCTTTTTACTAACTTAACTATGTAGTAAAAAATAAAAACAATTTCTCCATTACATCGACATTTTGTTTCAATTTTTTAGCGTACTTTAACTCTTAGCAATCACTAATTAGTTGAAGGTTTACTTAACCGAATACACATTTCTCCACTTAATGAATAAACCTCAGTTACTTCATTTTTGAAGTTTTGTAAATGAAAGAATTCCTTAAACACATTATATACCCCAAAACCTTTCTTTGCGTAGACGCGATATCTTGATCATTGCACTTGAATCGTAAACACATTGATGTACTCTTCCCCCATTAACACTCCCATCTTCAAAAAAACAGAATTAAAGCATTATTTAAATGATCCTTTCTCAATGAAAGTGTCGTTAACGTCTGAAAAGAACGTCTTTAATAATGTCGGGGCTATGCAATAACGATCTTGAGGCCATTAAAAATTTATCATGCGGAAAAGTTCCGAATCCAATGCTATTTTTTTTTCAGTCTCTTTATGAATAGTGAATCGAATGAATGTTCAGAATAAATAATGCAGGTATGTAAATGTGTATTTACACTGCTAATTTTGAAGTACAAATCGATGAGTTACGAATGGTTTCATGTATTTTTGTTTGGGGTTTTGAAATATTAAACAGCTAAATTTATCGTAATATTTAGTGTTGCAATTTGGGATCTTTATCTGGGGTTCGTTTGATGTCTAGAGAGGTATCACTTGTATTACTCCATTTTTCGGCAAGTTATTTTATTTTGTGTGGTAGGTTCTTGGTATTCAAGGGATCTTATTTTGTGCAGATATCTATAAGTCATTGTTTATGTTCATGATATCCATCTTTTTGATTCTATAGAATCATTTTACGTGTTCAAAATCCTCCAAAATTAACCTAAAATATGAAAATCCACAAATTTTATGTAATTTTAAAAAGTTATCTGCATATGCGTGAAACACTTTTGCAACGCTTAGTAAACACTTAAATGAACACTCCTTATTAATCAAAAGTGTTTTGATAATGTTGAGAATGTGTTGTGTGAGAAAAGTATAGTGTTGCAAAAATGTTATTAAACATTTCATGGCCAGATAATGTGTCTCGATTGTGTTTTGATCCAAATTTAGGAACACTTTCAGATGCTAAACACATTTTACATGTTTCTGGATAACAAATAAAAACATCTCTAACACTTCCCTAACAGATTCAAAATACTATCCTAGTTGGGTGGCTTATTACATAAAAATGGCCCAAAAACTGCAAAATGTTATACTTTCATGAAACTTTCAGGGATGTTAAAATATCATATAAGAACTAAAAAATCGATGGGAGCCCAAAATTTTAGGGCGTGGTTTGACAGTTATGACGTCATAACAAGATGGTGTCCAAGGGCCTATATTCGGTTCTTTTAACGACAGAAAGAAATTTTTGGGGTCAAATATTATGTTTTAATGGTCAAAAAACATGATTCTGATGACAAAACGTGCAATTTGTTTTAAAAAGTAACTAAAATTCAATAAAAGCTCGAAATAATAATACAGTCTATTGCCAGTTGCGTCAAAAAAATTGTAGAAAAGTTATTTTTTTCGACGGTTTTATATGTTTTTTGGGGTGCTGATTCCGAATATTTAGTTCACTTTTACATAGAAGGTCGGCTTCATATCAAAAAACGCAAAAATATGCGAAAAAATCGCAAAATTTTTTATTTTTCTTCGGATTTTCGCTTATATTTCAAAAAATATTAGTTTCTCTAAAATTATTTAAAATACAAAGTTGGAGTAAATAAAATTTCCTACAAAATGCGCTATTCAATTTTTGTTTTCCGAAGAATAGTTTTGCCGTTATAACCCACTGAAAAACAGAGAAACAAACATCCTCTGTTTAAACAATGCTGTGTAAAATCACAGAGTATAGAGCTTAACAGAGTGTTCATCTCCATAGACGTTAATGGCAACTTTTTTAACAGGGCTTTTCCCATTGAAAAACTTCCGGCCACAAGACCCGCCTCCACGCTATTCCTGCTAATTCTGTCATTCGCCCACTGAAGCTGTCACTCAAATCCAAATCGCCTATAATCAGTGTTAAAATCAAATCAAATACATTTCGCGTTCTCTGATTGGCTGCTAGTGAACTGAATTATAATATGGGTGCTGAATTAAATTAATGATCTTAAGAGTAAAACGGCGGTTTGGTATCTCTGTTAAGCTCTCTACTCTGTGTGTAAAATTATCTGTTTTTCAATGCGTTATAACATGAAAACTATTGTTCGGAAAATAAAAATTGAGTGGTGCATTTGGTAGGAAATTTTGTTTACTCCAACTTTGTAATTTTTCTAGAAACTAATATTTTTTGAAATACTTGGGAGCTACCGCCCCCTGCTCGCCAACCCCCGTTAACTGCTGACGCAGACACGTTTGAACCGCTTCGCAATTCCTCACAAAACCCTGCTCACTGCACTTACTCACTTTATAAAACATTCTTAAAACAGGGTTAGTACTTCTCCGGGGTATTCTTTCGAAAATGGTGGATATACATTCAGTAGCGGAAATTTAACAGTTCCTTTATGGTAACATTAATTGGCGGGTCGCCTTATAATTCCAAGAAAATTAACAACAGAGCAATGTAACATTCCTTTACCATTTCCCCAAGGTAATGTTTTTTTCACAGATCCATTAAGAAGCACTGAAACATCTCAGGAATAAATTTAACGTTCTTAAAATTTGTAACTATTTTCATCGATTGGCTGTGAAAAATGTAGTAATTTAATTACCGTAAACATCACGAAAGTTTGGATTTTATCTTCATGAGAACAAACAAACGTCGAAGTTGTGTCAGTTTCATAGCAATGACACGAATGTTTAGACTTCAAACATTTTCGATTTTTATCTTAATTTCTAAAACAGTCCCCCGTGCTATCTAGTTGTTTGCGTTTTGGCATTATGAAATAAGGTGTCACATTTTACTACCTTAAAAAACATACTTGCAAAAGAATATAAAAATAATAATAATTGTAAAAAATAAATGCAAAAGTTCAAAATTTCCGAAAGCGAGTTTATATTTTGTTGTAAATATGGTAATGATTAGGTTGCCACAACGACAAAGATAAATGTAAAAATATTAATTTGTTATTTAAAAAATAAAAGATAAAAGATAAATTATTTATACATAAGTTTTAAATATAATTAAAACCGTTTAAACAACAGAAATATAAATATTGTTAAAAATAACCCAAAATATATTTTTTAAATTCGTGTTATAAATAGAAAGATGATTATTTAATTTATTTGAATATTAAAAACCAGTGAAATATGTTTTCAATTTTTTTTGAAATTCATAGTTTCTTGCTTTATAACTGCAACCTTATCCGTAATCTAAAAAAATGCAAATATTTTAAAATTGAGATTTTTTTTAGAAATTCTAAAGGCACTTTGCACATTCTCAAAAGAATCCGGACAGTTTGATACCAAATATGTGTTATACGGATCAGTAATTAAAAAGCCTTTCCCTGGAAACCGTTCACCAAAAACTTTTTTTTAGAATAGAGAAGAGATAAGCGAAAATCCGAAGAAAGAGTAAAAATTTTGCGATTTTTTTCGTATATTTTTGCGTTTTTTGATATGAAGCCGACCTTCCATGTTAAAGTGAACAAGATATTCGGAATCAGCACCCCAAAAAACATATAAAACCGTCGAAAAAAATAACTTTTCTACGATTTTTTTTGACGCAACTGGCAATAGACTGTATTATTATTTCGAGCTTTTATTGAATTTTAGTTACTTTTTAAAACAAATTGCACGTTTTGTCATCAGAATCATGTTTTTTGACCATTAAAACATAATATTTGACACCAAAAATGTCTTTCTGTCATTAAAAGAACCGAATATAGGCCCTTGGTCGACATTTTGTTATGACGTCATAACGGTCAATCCACGCCCTTAAATTTTGGGCTCCCATCGATTTTTTAGTTCTTATATGATTATCTAACATTCCTGAAAGTTTCATGAAAGTATCACTTTTTGCAGTTTTTTTGTAATAAGCCACCCAACTACACAACACTATAATATGCTAAGTGTCTACCTGACAAAACAAATTTCAGGAAAAAAAGTGTTAAATAATGTAGGGATTTTTTGTGTGTGGAGTGTTTGCAGTGTTGTATCGATAAGTTTCAGTTATGCTATTAAGTAGTTAAAGTTCTACCCATCAATATTATTTTTCTTACCATTAGATTTTTTCAAAAGCCTTTCTCTCAATGCACTCCAACTTCGCAATAAAAATATTTCAGCTAATATTTAATTTAATTCTAGCCTATAGAAAACCATTTTCCCAATGATATGATGACACGTCCGTGCGAAGATTAAGATTGTTTCTAGTTCATACAAGGAAAAATACGTTTCAACACATTTTGTCATTGTTTCTTGATCATTTCTCATATACTGCCCTTTTTCGCTGAGGCTTAGCTGCTCGACCGTGGGTGTGACAGACATTAAACAGACGAATGTCCTTTCGTCCCGATATTAATGATGCCACGCGTATGGGACATCCGCACCCCTGTGTGGATATCTCAGCAGCTCTTGAGATCTGCCGCAGTGCCATTTGTTATTTCCTGCTGCGATCTTAATGCGAGAGCTGAGCACGTACTTCCCAGTTGAGGAACTGCGTTATAGCATATAATACTACGGCAGAGATTTCTGTGTGTGATAGAATGTGCGGGTTAATATTCTTTTTGGGTATCGTATCACGATGGTTATTGTCTGAGTGGCCTAGTAAGGGAAAATGTTTTCTTTCCTATACTTCAAAACGTGTCACCTTTTTTAAAGTTCCTATCTAACTTGTTAGAAATTTCTTGTTATTATCTTGTCTTAAATTTACTTATTTAGACTAAAGAAAGAACTGTTCCTTAAAAAGTACTTTTATCTGATTTTATTACATTCTTTGTTTAGTAGTACTCTATGGAAGATGGAACTTCATAAAGTGCTAATTAGTCATTTTTAATGAGAAGCTAATCTGCATTCATCAGGGAATATTCAGGTATTAATGTTGATACTTCTCATTCACATTTTTAAGTGCAACCATAATTAATTTATATGTTACAGTTAATGTCCGAAATTCGGTAATGTTCAGAATAACTAAGGTAAAACGAGAATTACCTAAGGTAAAGTACAAAATATTTCATACTTTACCTAGGTATTCCGAACATTACCAGATTATGAACATTAACTGTAACATATATACTAAAATAAAAACTTATCTCGATAGGGTGTTAGTATTTAAACAATTTTTTAAACAGTTTTCTATATTTCACCCTTTAAAATGTGAGATACATACTTTTATTTTCGTCCCTAATAACAATACTGAGGAGAAAAAAATGCTTACAATTGGAGATAAAAATGGAATCAGTGTACACATTTTTATATCATCGCAAAGAAGTTAATTCAAATCATCATAGAAAATACTGTATGGTATAATTTTTAATTCCAGTGTTTAATTGGGAAGGAAATAAGTAAATTTCGAAGGCCTCATTAATCACGTCGCTCTAACGAAAACGATAAGCGTCCTTTTTAATACCACATTAATTTTAAACATCACAATAAACAAATTTATTTATAAAACAATCGTCAAATCATTATTTATATTAAAAATTAAGATATAAAAGTGCCATTTTTATCAGTAGTATATTGAATCAAATTTTTTATTTATATCTAGGTCCATAAGCTAATGAACCGTGTAAAAGATTTCACTGTATCCATCCTTTCGATTGTCTTTTTAGCAATTCTTCCCTCCCCCTAGGCTTTTCTCTAAATGTAATTATAAATCCTTCCTGCTTTTTTCCTCATGTAAAAACAAAGGTAATTTTTACCTTCTCTGCAATTTTCCGCGTCTTCCCCAATAACTTTTAATAACGATGCGGCGTAACACGATATTACGCCTTTTTATGACATCTCGTGTTTTTTTATTATGAAAGCGTAGTGTAAAAAAACCATCGAAATTTCCATAATTTGCACGTGAGTCTTAATGACATTGCGGAGGGGAGAGGGAATTAGAGGGGTGGTAACCCCCCTCTCCCTCTCTAGTCTGTTATTAAAGCCACTTTTTTTTCCTATCTCAACAATAGTTGTGATTTAATACTTGTTTGTTACGTTGTGTTTGTGTTTATTTTGAAGGAAGTTGATTAAGTTTGTTAGCAAGGATAGATTACTTTGTATTTTCGATTGTTTTGCGTTAAAAAAATTGCTTTAATAACTGTAAGGATTATTTTCGACAGGGGGGTATTTTGTTGTTCATAGTGTTAGTCGTGGATTCATTAAATAATTTTACCCAAATAAATATTCTAAAATGTATGAAGATTAGAAGAGTGTCAAAATTTTGATTTCTCCTTAAACTATAAGTCAAAAGGTATTCATTTATGTTCTTCAAAATAAATAATCAATTCATACAAAAATTTATGAAACATGGAAATATTTTAAGCAATGAAGCATCCTATTTATTAAAACTTGATACTAAAGTTTAAATTCATAAAATCATGTTATAAATTATTTTAAAGGAACTATACGCATAATATCTTAGTAAATATTCGTTTTGCATTAAAAGTGAATTAACTTGGCAATAACTGCTTATTAAACTGAATGTTCTACACAATACTTACACAATCACGAACATTGAAAAATTATTGTGTAACATTTTTAATATATACAAATTTCACTCAAATTGCCAAGTTTGTTTTATTTATTTCTCATCTGAAGATATATTCCTTTTGTACTTATTTTCATTTATTCTAAATCCTTTTGAACTAATGGTTTAATTTCGGTAAGAGCTCTTTCTTTAAATTTTGGAAAACAGGAAAGCTTATAGGATCTCCGTTGATGAATCCCCTTCCTAAGCAACGAAGAGAATAAAAAGGATGATCCTCTCCCTCCATAGCTGTTGTCTCTCCTCTCTCCCCGGTTATTCATCAAAAGGACAAGCTCAATTAGCTGCTGTCTAATTTTTTCATCTCGGCACTTACCGTAATTGAAATGAGGTATAATGAACTCTGGATGGGTGTCATCGGAGCGGATGCCGGAACTTCCCATCCTCCCTCTCTTCAATTAAAAAGTGCCGTTGCCCGATTGTTATATATTCACAAGATTTACAGAAAACTTTAAAACTACATTCCATTTGGATTCTTTCTTATGGAGTTTCATGTCAGGAAAGTCTGTCTATAATGAGCTGAAATATCTTAGTTATTTAGATTAGTAATATTCACACTCTTGTAACATGTCCTTTTTATTCGGTATTAAAATTAACTCAATAGTGGAAAGAGGGTAGTTAAGAAATAACACCTCGCTGGAGCGACCCTCTTCTGGGACCAACAATATACGGTCTTTTTATCGAAAGGATTCTAACGAATATAATTACTACTGTGATTAAACAATAGGTACTTTAATTACCGGTCGCTTAATGTCGGGGGGGTGTTTTTAGGTTCTATACGGTTGGGCTAAAACATACCTTAACATATAACTAAAAATACCTTTTAAATACAGATATGTTAAATAACTATTTATTATTTAAGTTTCCGCCTGCTGATTGAAACCACAACAAACATTTACCTCTACCCTATAAATCCCCTCGTCCAGCTCCTCTAAACGAAGTTTATAAAAACCCTCATCTAATAAACGTCTTTTTCAATCTAGCCCGCCAACGAAAAAAGCAGTCTGTATTTTATACTACCTCCCAATATCATATAAAAAATGACATCCCTTCTTTACAGCCTCGAAAATAAACACAATATCCTGCCCACCTCTTCTCTCGCTGATGCTAGGCCGACCGGTGTTATATTCGATTACAATTCTTCGATCCGCCACCCATTACTGCCTGTATTCTTCGCTTCCCCGCATCACACCATCTCCAAGTTTTTAAAGCTGATACGTGTTGGCCGGCAAGAAGTAAAGAATGGAGTAATAAAAGGGCGGGAGGCACTTTCTGTTTTCTTGTTGGGAGCCTATAAATTCCTTCGGTCCTCCCCTTAATGATATATTCTGGCTAGAGGTGGCGTTGCTTGCTTATTTATTTATTGCCCCTTGATTGTTTCGCTGGTGTCTCGTTTTAGAATCTTTTTGTTTCGGACCTTCGGCTATATGTGGTGACTATGTGTGGTGACGGGTTTGCGGGGAGAGACTACAAATTCCCTTTTATTGCCCTGCGAGGTTGTCTCGGTTTGGTTGGATTGAGTTTAGGTGTAAATTTTTTCTTCATTGTTGTCTATTTTGATGACGGCATGATTAGGTAGTTTAGATTGTAGAAGAGTCTGTTAAAGTGAATAATTGTCACAGTTTCTATTGTGTAATATAAACATGTATTGGTTCTTTAAAATATTATTAAGAGGAAAGATTTTAAAGATAATTTTATTGGAGTCGGTAACTCCCAACGTTGTATTGCATAGTATACATAGTCATCTAGAAAACCCTTTCTTCCTTCTAATGCAACTTTTTGTAATATATAAACAATGTTTAATTCTTTTTATTACTTTTCCCAACACATTTGGATTACATTATCTTTTGCCCGAATTACATTGATATATTCTGAGTGGATTTAATGTGATGTAACCTGTACTTCCCTAGTCCAAGTTCGACATTTCTAAACATTGCATGAAAGGATTTTAGGGTTTTTTTTGGGTAAAATTTATAAGTAAAAATACTATATGGAAATACTTTAGGGTTTAAATTCAACACTTTTTACTAGTTTGAATTAATTTTTCATATTTAAGCTGATCATTTATTGTACTCTAAAAAATTCCTTAATGTAAAATAGACTTACACAGGAACGATCTTGGTTGCTTTAAATCCTTACAAAGAACTTCCTATCTACGAAACGGTAAGTTTACTTGTTCATTTAATTAGATAATCCTTTTTAAAAAAATCTTTATATACTTCTTATTAATCTTTTCCTTCGTTAGATTTTAATAACATCGAGGAATTTATTTTGCATACGATATTTTCCTATGATCTATTTTCCATTAATATGATAATTCTGTAATTTTCACATCAATTGAAAGCACTCCGTAATATATTTCTTTATTATTCAAAAGTAAACTTACTACCTTAAAAAGTCTTATTTTTTCAGATTGACTAGTTTAATTATTCCACCAAATATTTAAAGCATTAAAGCAATTGGCCTTTAGAAGATCTGTTTATACTTGATTGTTAACCTTTTTTTTTCTAAGGTGAAATTTGCTTTTTAAACTTTTTACTTACGAAATCGTCATTTTCTTCTTTAGAATTGGGTATTGCAGTACAGCGGGAAAAAGATAGGCCAACAAGATCCCCATGTTTTTGCTATAGCTGAAGCTGCCTACAACAGTCTGCAGACTCTTGATGATAATCAAGCTTGTGTGATAAGTGGAGAAAGTGGAGCTGGAAAGGTATTGCTCCTTTACTATAATATAGTTTTTACTGTTCTATAAAACTATTATATTTTCTTCTAATAAATAAGTTCTACTTAAAATTCTTTGTTTTGTTCCTATTTTATGTTCACACTAAATAACCAACCAACCTATTTTTCTTCGTCATATTACCTTTAAAGTATAGATCCAACTTTTGGAGGAAAATGCCTCCTTTGAAAAAAACGTTTGGTTGGTTTCATTATGCTTAGTTTTCTTTAACCTCCATCAACAAAAATGTTAAATTATCGTTATAAGTTATTTAGAATCTGCGAAAAAAAATTTCATAAGATTCTCTACTGAATATATGTGAGGCGGAAAGCGAAAAGGGACCTCTTGTCGGCGTTCGTCGAAATGGAGTTATTATTTTTTTCTCAATCTGTACAGATTTATGAAGATTTTAAGACCATAATCATCCTTGTAGCTCAAAAAATGACGAATCGCCAGTAATTAAAAGTTTTATAATATAAGTGGATTTCGCGAAAAACGACCTTAAACTTTCAAAATTCTACCATCTCATTATTTTTTAGAGTTAAGGAATGGGTTCAAATGGCTAAAATTCGGTTCTAAAGGGTCCAAGGATCGATAATCAAGAGAAAAAAAATTCGATAGTTTTGACCTTCTTCCGGTTTTTTGGCTTTTTCTCAAAATCAACTTTGCCGACAAGAGGTCCCTTTTCGCTTTTCGCCTCACATATAATGTTTCCTCTTCCAGTAAAATATTTTTCTTTTATTTCTAGACCGAAACGACAAAATTCATCCTCCAATACTTATGTACAGTCACAACAAACGTTTCTACTTGGATTGAACAGCAAATTCTTGAAGCAAACACAATTTTGGAAGCCTTTGGTATGACTCTTATTATCTTTTAAAAAGGGAGTCTTGCGTAAAAGGATTTCTATTTTATTTTAATAATTTTCTATAGTCATTTCATTATTTAATTGCTCAACATAAATAAGATAAGATTTTGTTAATTTTAATGCCAGGGTTAAGTTATTTCTTCCATGTCGATAATGTTTCAACTACCCTCTCTATTACATATCATTGAGTTGCTAAAGGCTCTTTGATGAGGGTTTGCTTTCTTTGTTGTAAATGACCTTTCTTTAGCTTTGTAAATTCAAAGAGATTTGGTCTAGTATAGTTATTCCCAAACTTTTTGAACCACAGTGTGTTTGTTAAGAGGGAAATATAAAGAGGTTCAAAGAGACATTCCAAATTCATAGTGCAAACTTTTAGGGAATGGTAACTAGCCCATTATTTATGAGAAATCAAAGAGGAATGTGAGGTCACACTCCTAAGGAGCTATATCTCAAACTAACTTGTAACATAAAGATCAGTGAAAGCAATGGTACATGTTATTGCAGAGATGCTATCCATTAAGAATTTTGTGTAAGTATTCTGAATTTTTGGCACGAACCTAAGCAAAATTAGAATAGATAGAGAAATTAATATCCGTTTTTAGTTTGCGCGTTTCATATTTCTGTGCAGGGAGAACGACTAACGTTGATCCGCTTGCAGCAACAACTAGCTAACTCCGACAGCTTTATGAGTTGGCCCGTTGTTGCTGACATCCACTCTAACGTAAAGCTGTAGGAGTTATACTCTGTTCATTTAGAATAGGCGACTGAGACGTAATGTATTAGAAGCAGGTACTATTTTAATTATCGTCGAAAATTTTTCTTGTGAAATGACAAGGCAACCTGAATAGAAGTAGTTAAAATACTGTAAAAGAATCGGTCACTGAAGTTGCATTATTAGGCGTTATTGATCATGTTTCAGCCGCCTATTCTAAATGAACATACTATAGCTAGTTGCTGCAATATTGCTCAAATGACAGCATTTCTGATGTGTTTCGCGCATTGCAGGCAACGCCAAGACGGTTCGCAACGACAACTCTAGCCGCTTCGGCAAGTTCATCCAGGTGTGCTTCGACGCGCGCTACCAGATCAAGGGATGCATCATCCAGGACTACCTGCTGGAGCAGTCGCGCATCACCTTCCAGTCGCGCGGCGAGCGCAACTACCACGTCTTCTACCAGCTGGTGGCGGGGGCGGCCCGCAACCGCGACCTCCGCGAGCAGTTCATGATCGGCTCGGCCGAGTCCTACACCTACCTGAACCAGAGCAACTGCTTCAAGATCGAAGGGGTGGAGGACGCGTCCATGTTCGACGCGCTCCGCCTCGCTATGTCGGTGCTCAACGTGCCGGCCGAGATGTGCGACGGCATCTTCAGCGTGCTCAGCTCCATCCTGTGGCTGGGTAACCTGAGCTTCCGCGACGTGGACGGCGAGAAGTCCAGCCTCACGCCCGAGGACGAGGAGATCGTCATGACGGTGGCCACACTGCTGGGCCTGGCCCCCGACGAGCTGACGCAGGTGTCCCTGCAGAGGCAGATCAACGTGCGGGGAAATGTCACAGAGATCCCGCTCAAGCTCAGTGAGGTGAGTGTATTGGTTGTGTGAAGGACCGTTTCCACTTGTCCGCTTATCCGTCGAGACCAATCAATCAAATTCACAGTCACACTAAAGAAATATGGCTTTACTCATTAAAGTGGTGGAAATAAATTGCCTCCATATCAGTGGGATCACCTTCCGAGTCCAGGTGGGAGCTCCCACTGTGTCGCGGTGTCCCGTATCTCAATGATATGGTGGCAGTTTCTTTCCACCACTTTATTGTGTAACGTGCTATATTTTTTTACAATGGAGAAAGCACATAATGACTTCTCTTGTATAGCTTCTTTCTTCGAAAGGCGGCTGAGAAATTAGACCAAATCCCAGGGAGTTAAAAATGGAGCGACATCCCAAAAAAATTATTGAAAAATTCAATTTGTAGAAGAACTACTATTGGTAAAAATTTAATTATGGTCTCAAAAATTGTGGTTTAATATGATCTTTAAAATTATCTTAAAAGTTTCCAGTTTAAAATTTTTTTATTGCAAAAAAGTTTAAAAAACACAAAAAAATGTGAAAACTCTGCCAAAACTTTATTTTGTATTTCGAAATCATTTCCTTTGATTTAATAATATGAAAGATCATAGTAGAGAACCTTTAAGTCCAAAGTGTCATGTAAAAACCATCAATATTAAATGCTTGAGAGCCTGTTAAAGCATGGTTTAAGTCCGTTTTTTGCGTCCGCAAAGTGCCGTTTTGGAAACGGCTATAGGAAACCAGTTTGCGCAAGCAAAAAATGAACATACAACTATGATCTTTCAGATTATAAAATCAAAAGAAAGGATTTCGAAATACAAAATGAGGTTTTGGCAGAATTTTCACATTTTTTTGTGGTTTTTTAACTCTTCATAATAAAACAAATTTTAGAGTGAAGACTTTTGAGATAATTTTTAAGATCATATTAAACCACAATTTTTGAGACCATAATTAAATGTTTACCAATAGTAGTTCTTCTAGAACAAATTGAATTTTTCAGTAATTTTTTTGGAGTGTCGCTCCATTTTTAACTCCCTGGGATTTGGTCTGGGACCCCCAAATCCCATGTGATTCTGACTCGTCTAGGTGTCTACTATACCCCCTAGAAGTGTGACCCATTATTTATGGGATGGGAACCCTGTATAACCCCTCCCAGTCAGGCTGCTTTATACTGGAGTCTGAAGGTTTAAAGACCTAGATACTTTCCCTCAATTATCTCCCCTTGTTTTTCTTACCAGTAACACTAATTTTCTTTCTTTGCGATTCGTCCTATTGGTCTCGCTGGATTAAACCGATTGGGCAAGAGGGTAAAGCTGCTTTCTGTCTGAAGCTGACCCTAGATTTCAAGGAAGTTTATCGTAGACCGAATAGTTGCTACGGTAGTATCCCCGAAAGACCATTTGAGATGAAGAGGATCCATCTCTAACGATGGATAGTATTAATTGAATAAGATACTTAGTTTTGGTGCTGAAATGTTAATATTTCCGTACTTTTCCGTTATCCGGCTCAAAACCACCTAGTTCGTTTGGAGATTTTAACTATTGCCAACAATAACAAACTAACCGATGAAAATTCACTTCTGTTTATTAAGGCAGTTTTCTAAAACGAAATTTTGGCAATATTTAAATATTCGACATTTTTAATGGGATTGATAATTAAGAAGTTCCAATATTTTTTTACCATCATGGATTCAAATTTTTTTTGAAGTGAACAGAATTTGTCTTGTGTGTATAGGTTTAAAAAATCATAGAAGTAAATTTATAATGCCATGACTTCCTCAAATGTTTTTAAGATGGAATCTGACAAGATTTTTTTGCTTTGAACTTCCAGAATGAATTTTTAATATTACCTCATCCTTTTCATGGAAGGAGGGGTATTTAAGGTACCTTACTACGTTGAGAAGCCTTTTTCCCCCCTAGTGATATGAAAACATTTTTCACCCCATAAAATGGTTAAATGAACATAGAAAACACATTGTAAGCAAAAAAATTGTGAGAAAAAAAATTATTTTTCTGAAAAAATGCTAAAAATTGCCTTTTTTTTACATTAAAAACGACATGTACGGAAAACACTCTTATTTTAAAACTACTCATGATATGAACATAAAATTTCATATTAACCCTCTTAAATATATAATCTATTTTGTGAACTAGGATAAAAGCTGAATTTCATTCCTATCAGAAGATATAAATCATGACATAAAAATTTTAGGATTTACCTAAGAATTTGTTTTCAACAAAATAGAAAAGTGATTCAAAAATTTTTTCTTTTCTAAATACACAATAGATCAGTGTTTCCCAACCTTTTTCGGTCCATGCCCCACCAAAGCCTTTCTAAATTTTCCATGCCCTCCCGGTCTCAGTGGCATATATAGAAATATATTTTGAGAGGGAGCCAAAATTATTTCTTAGCCCCTCCCTCCTATGTATATTTAATAAGTCTAATGAAGCTTTTCAGAACATTTTTAGGTAGAATTTGCATGCTAAAGAACTAAATCAAGTTATGAGTAATTAAGTTCTAAGTACCAGGGGGGTCTGGGGGTCTTCCCCCAGGAAATTTTCGGAAATTTGACTCTAGGAAGCAGGTTTTTAACTAGTTTGGTACCCCTAGTTGGGAATTTTTGGACATGAATTTTTGGACATAAATTTTTAGGTAAAATTTGCATTTTGGTGAACCTAATGTAAAAAAGTTTCAAATATAAGCGTTCTAAAAACAAAGATATCTTGGGTCATCCCCCAGAAAAGGTTTGCAAATTAGACTCTAAAAACAGGGTTTCAACTTGGTTTTGATACATACTGGTCCAGATTTCAGACATACATTCTCAGATAGGATAATAGGACCAGATTTTGATAAACTTCTTTTTAAAATTTTCCTCTGGATTGGCCCCACCTGGGGGGCAATTTGGTTGAAAATTTTCAAATTGCCCCCCTAGAAAATATTGCCCCCCGGTGGGGCGTGCGCCCCACGTTGGGAAACACTGCAATAGATCCTAGTTCACAAAATAGAATATGCATATTCGAACCATCCTACCAAATTTCAAAAAAATATATCAATTATATTTGTAGTAATGATGTTCACCGTAAAGCAAATTTGTTAAAAATAACATTCAGAGAAAAACGCATTTGAAGTCCGCCACTCCGGTTGAAAAGCTTGCGATATGGTTTTTAAAATTGAAATAGCTCGGCTTCTACTTTGTTTAGAGACAAACCAACAACTGTTTTGAAAAGAAGAGAGTCCATATTTTCAGGTTATTTAATAAAACATTTGTCGAAATTTTGGTCGAAAATCGGTTTTTCAACGTAGTCAGGTACCTTAAAATAATTGTATTAGAATGGATTTCAGATAAAAAAGCTCTAGGGGGCTGTGTGTGTTCCACCCCAAAAAATTTCATGAATTCGCCATTGTACGTTTTTTTAAGGTAACAAAAATAGATACATGAGGGTTATTATCTTAAAGTATGAACTTTTAAGAACACCTTTAAATTCTTTTTTTAGCAGTTTGTCAGAATTAGATAAGCTAATCTATGTGTGAACTTGGTGTATATTGAGTGGGTTTATATTAAAGAAGCATATTTTCCCCTATTATCTCATTTTATTTAAAAATTAAAGTTACTGTGTTTTTTGTCCTCAGATGTGTCTTTAAATCAAAAATTTTATTTTAGGCCAGAGAAAACAGGCATGCAATGGCCAAAGCTCTTTATTCTCGTACTTTTGCATGGATTGTTAACTACATCAACACATGTACTAATCCTGGTCAAGATAGTAAAAGGTTTCTTGGAGTATTAGATATTTTTGGTTTTGAAAACTTCCATGTAAGTATATCTATTATATATAGGGTGTCCCAAGATAACTGGCCCTTTAACTTTAGAACCTCTACTGATATAGTCAGGAAAGTGAATGTGTTTTTAATTCAGTGGTTGTTTATTTTGTAGGTAAATAGCTTTGAACAATTATGTATAAACTACACTAATGAGAAGTTGCATAAGTTTTTCAACCATTATGTGTTTGCTTTGGAACAGGAAATAGTAAGTAAAATATATATTGTTGCTTCTCAATAACTGGTTACTGTTTCTGATATTTATATGAAATCATTTATCTCTTGGAATCTAGAGTTGCCATAATTACTTTGAAACCAATGATTTTATTTAATTTAAAATCACATACCATTGTTAATTCCTCTGTTAAATTTAAAACATTCAAAAAAGGTTTTTGGTTTGTTTCCTCTTTTTAAAATTGTTAATAACCCAAATCAATCATGTCTAGTTATCTAAACTGCATATCACTATTGAAATGTTTCACATGATGGAAGATCCTTGGACCCCATTGTGGACAAGTATTTATTTAAATAATAAGATACATTTTTCAATTTTTAGTACCAAGAAGAAGGTATATTGTATTCACACATTACATTCACTGATAACACTCCTTGTCTAGAACTTTTGGAAAAGGTAAGAATTTAAGAACTACATATAATCATTTATATTAAAAATTCCATTTAATAAAATTTTTATATGCTATTTCTTTTTTAGCCTCCCAAATGTGTATTAAGGCTGCTTTCAGAAGAGTGCCGAATGCCTGGAGTAAGTTATTGTTTTAATGATAACACTGTTTAACTTTAAATATTAAGTATAAATTTTTTAAACAATTGTTTGTTTTTTAGGGTACTGACCTAACTTATGTGACCAAGTTGCACCAAGAGTTTGATGGCCATGAGACTTACATAAAAGGTGATGACAGACGCCGATGGGAGTCGGAATTTGGTATCACACACTATGCTGGAGCTGTTGTTTACGCTGTGGAAGGTTTCCTTGAAAAAAACAAAGATGCTCAGCAAGATCAGCTTTTTGAACTGATGCAAAAATCCTGCAACTCTTTTGTTCAAGAACTTACAAAGTTCCAGGTAATGTTTTAACACTTGACAGTTTAGGTATATTATGTTCCCTCTGAATGGTAGGTTTGGTTTTAAGCAACTGTTCCTTGGTAACTAAAAATCCTATTCCTCTTGTGAGCTGCAAAAAATTATTAGGTTTCAACACTGACTTATTTAGTGGAGTAGAAATTATTTTGAAAGACAGACTATATTTTTTCCTCGAAGTTAGGAGAATTGAGTTATTGTGGTGTGTGTTTCTTATGCGACAATATAATAAAAGATAATATTCCCTCTTTTGGGCATTATATGTTTTTCACAAAATTTTATTCTGCATTAACTTGGGTGCAGTTGTTTTATTAGTTAAGTATAGTTTAAATATATGGGGTAGATTTTAACATTCAAATTTATTTTTCTTTCCAGGATCTTTTGAGTGTCACAGTAAATAGGCTGAAGACAGCAGCTACAATGTCCAGAACCATGACTAAGGGTAAACCTACTGTAGCAGATGCGTTCCGGCATCAGCTCACTGCACTTGTTGATGTGTTGCACTCCACTAACCCATGGTAAGCTTTGAAGGAGAAGAATAGTCTTTATGATTATTAGTCTTATGAAGTTTTATCAAACACGTTTGTTACAAATTCAATTAGCTGAAACTTTCTTTATTTTGTTAGGTACGTACGTTGTATAAAACCCAACACCAAAAAGGCTGCTAACAACTACGACGAGAACCAAGTTCTGACTCAACTTCGCTACCTCGGCATGTTGGACATTATTCGAATTAGAAAAGAAGTAAGTCCTCTTGTAAAACTTCTGAAACTTCTACTGTAAAAAGTTTGGTATTTTCAAAATGGCCTGTCTTACTTCTAATCTTAAAAAAAGTTGGTTTCTAGATACATTTCTAAGGTTTTTTCTGCTTGGAGGATTTTTATTTATTTAACCTCATATTAATTAAGGATTTTTTTTGCTTTCCCCGTTCAGGGTTTTCCTATTCACACAACCTTCAATGAATTCCTCTTAAGATACAGATGCTTGGTTAGAAAAAAGGCCCTTCCTGATGATCCTATCCAAGCTGTTAGATCTATTTTGTCTATGATGAATTTCCCTACTACTGAATGGCAAATTGGAAAGACAAAAGTAAGTTCTCTTCTGATTGCCTGTTATTTTGTTGTGAACTTTTTGTGTTCAGAACTAAAAAATAACCCCTTTTCAGGTCTTTTTACGTGGAAGCATTTATGAACCACTTGAAGAGCAAAGAAAAATTCTAATGGTTGAAATGGCTATTATTGTACAAAAAATCTTCAGAGGCTATGTATGTAGAAAGTGTAAGTTTAAAATTTCCTTGTTTAAAGAATGCTGAAACAATAGTTAGCCTCTTAACCAGCATTCAAAATTGCGGTGGTCTGCTGGTCCGAGACCACTCAAACGGCTCGGACTACTATGGTCAGAAAATCACTGGTCCGGCAAACCAGTGTTGAAAATTATCCCTTTCTCTAGTTCTAGTCGTTATTTTACTTGCTGCGAAATGATTTAGAAGTTTTATATCAATTAGTGCAATATTAACACATTTAATTAAGAAAAATACTCAATAAATAAGATATTTTAAACGTAGTTTTTTAAATTAATTATTGCTATACACTTTAAGTTAAGAAATCGAATCCTGTCCGTTTTAAATTTGATGGACCAGTAATTTTGGTTGAGGATCAGTAAGATTGACAAGGTAGTGGTCTGCAGGACCAGTGAGTTTTTTCTAATTTCTAACGCTGCTCTTAACTTTAGATATTTTTAATGTATTTGTTTAGCAATTTCAGGTTGAAAGCTTTTGGTAGAATTAACTTTTTCTGCTTACAAACCACTATAAAAAACTGTTATTTAAATTTCAAGATATAAAAGTATTGAGATGTTTGTAAAAATGCTAACTAATTAGATCCGATTAGTAAAGTTAATGTGCTATTTATTTTTCAGTTTTCCAGAGGCATAGAAATGCAGCAATTACTATTCAGAGTTTCTTCCGTGGTCATTCCCAAAGAATCCATTTTGTACATAAGAGGCGAGCTGCTATAACAATTCAGGTATATTCAACATATAAAGAAATTAAATTACTCTCATTAATAAATCACATTAACAAGCTAGTTAAATCTCAAGGTCCAAGCTAATTTTTAAAGTTACGGTTTTTAAATTCAGTAGGGTTCAGTACTTAATGGTTGATAGTACCTTTCACTTTAGTAAATAATAAAGTAGTAGCAAAGACGAACTAACGCTTGCAGCTTTACATTTTAGGGTTAGCTTTTTGTTTCTGCAAGTGCCTCAATTATATATTAGAGTTTTCAAAAACATTATTCTTACCAAGACTAAAATTGGCCACAGCATAGCATAAAATTGAACCATTAGTTTGGTTAACTTTTTTGCTTGAAAGCTCAAAAACAGTTTGCCTGATCAAGGTTATCTTACATATTAATACTGCTTCTTTTCAGTATTATCCTCCTTTTTAATAATGTATTAAAATGGTATTGCAAAATCAACTAAATAACCAACAATGTTGTGTTTAAAAAGTGGTCTTAGTGTGTTACTTGAATCACCATCTAGGCCTACGTGCGAGGCATGTTTGCCAGAGAAGTCTCTGCTGCCTTAAGAGAAATGAGAAGAGTAGAGGAAGAGATGAGAAGAAAGGAACAGGAAGAAGAGGAAAGAAAGAGACAAGAACAGGAGAGACTGGAATTGGAAGAACAGGAGAGAGTAGCTTTGGAAGAATCAATCATGTAAGCATTTTTGTTCTCTTAAAGGTACTTTTTTAACTATCCTGTAACATTATATGTACTCTGTTAAACAAAAGCTAATTAGGAAACATTTTATTCAGTATAGTACCTCACCTAAGTTATTCTTCTCTATGAAAATTTAAAATCCCACTGTATATATGTGATGGATTTAAATATATATGATCAAATTTACCCTATCAGTAATTAATAAGTACAATTGGGCACATACAAGGCATGTACAGGGATGCCAACCATTCCGGATTTTGCGGAATCATTCCGCATTTCGGCCCCGAATTCCGCAATTACGGATAAAGCTAGAAAAACTACGGAAACTACGCTAACTGTATTTTGAAGACAATATACTATTAAATTTTTCACCTCAATTCTCTGTTTTTGGCTTCAATCCTTTCAATACAAAGTTTTTTACTTAGAATTTCGAATAAAAACGATAACGCTAGTCGGCTAGTAACTGATGAGATGGGCAATAAGAAGGGGGAATCAATCGAAATTCGGAATATTCTAATTGGATGGATTGATTCATGGGAGAAAAAAAAGGCAAACGTTTTTTTTCTTTGAATATACTATATATTTTTTTCTTTTGGGTTTGTTCTGTAGTAAATTACTAGATTATAGCGGAAAACCATGGACCTTGTTTTGTGAGCACATGCGACTTCACGGTGCGTGCTCGTAGATCGTCGGGAGAGTTGCCGGGACTGTCTCCTAAGGAATTCATTTCTCAAATATTTGATTTTCAGGAAATCAGGATTTTCTCAACTATTTAAAACTTATTGAAAGATTGGGGCATTTTTTACGTGCAGAAGGCTTGGCGCCGGTAGGAGAGCTACGCGTCATACCGGCTTTTTTTTGCGGGCGATTACGGATAAGCGTTGTCACAGGTTGGCATCCCTGCATGTAGTAAAATTTTAGGCTTTGTCAGGAGATAAATATTTCGTTCTCAATTCAGGATTGAAAGTGTGCAATGAAAGTATTAATTGAACAGTGCCTTAAAAATGTTGGTAGGATTAATTTAAAATCATGAGAATGGTTATTACCAACACTTGCTAAATATAAAGGAATATTTATCCCAGTATTACTATTATTTTGCTGGGCATTTATGTAGTATTTAGTATAGATAGGTTACTTAAAAAGTATAAATGTCATTTCCTTTAACTTTTGTTTTTATCCCTTTATTTGTATTTACTCTTTGCTCAATTTTTATTAAAATCTCTTTGATAGTATAAATAACCCATCATGTATTTTAAATGGAAAAGTCTGAAATTTTTGTGATCTGATGTTGCAATACAGTAAAATCCTGTTACAATACCAATACAATGAAAATATCCTTTTATTATGAAAGTCCAGAAAGTCCCCAACCATTTTTATTTGAATTATCAAAATACCGTTACAACGAAAAAATTTTATGGTCCTGTGAAGTTCTTTGTAACGAGGTTTTACTGTATTTTACTTTCCTTGATTATTTCTCTTCTGGTTTTTTGCATTGATTAAATGAAAAATGTGTTGGGGTAAAATTTTAAATAACTTAGAATAGACACTTGATGCATCTTATTTTTGATTGTTACTAAGACAATTTTTTCATAAACTTTTTGTTCAGAAGGCAGCTGGAAGAAGATGGCGGGTGAGTAAATGTACTCGAATAGGCATGATTGCATGGTTTTATGTATGCAAGCTTGCGTATATCAAGTACATTTGTGTACATGATTAAAATTGGCTGATTGAATTATTAGGAGCATGATTAAAATTGGCTGTTAGGTGTAAAATGTATTGTGTAACTAAATATACCTAAATATTGAAGCTATGTAACTTGGTATGGCTTTTTGTGATAGATATGCAGATATGCATGCATTAATATACATTTTTCCTTTTCGTTTTACATTTCATTCCATATTATCGTAGGTAGCTATTTTTTTCTTTGTATAAAATTTGACTAAATCTATCTATTATATGAAAGGAGAATTTCACCAATTATTGCTGGTTAAGCGGACAATAAGTGTAAACTCACAACTCTCAAGCGTCAACCAACCGTGGACCGGTTTCGTCCTTGTTAGGACTCATCAGCACGGTATAGGATGGTAACGCAAGAGAGAGGAGGGCAAGACTAGTACTTGCCCTCCTCTCTCTTGCGTTACCATCCTATACCGTGCTGATGAGTCCTAACAAGGACGAAACCGGTCCACGGTTGGTTGACGCTTGAGAGTTGTGAGTTTACACCTATCTATTATAGTTAAAGCTTTTAGTTTTATTTCTTTTTTTAAATAAAGGTTTATAAATTCCCTTTATCCTTACAGAACATGCTTTGATAAGTAAAATAAACTTGAACATGAGATTATAAAGCATGACATGCATATTAAATAATGCAAAATAGTTTTTTACTATTAATTATTCTTACAATTTGGGTTTGATTTATACTTTTTCTAAAAGGGGTTGAATAAATGTTTTTGATTAATTATTATTTATGTATTACAGAACAGTATTAAAACCTACAACAGAAAACAAATTTAAAGTTATAAGGCACACCACATTTCTTCAAAAAATTTTGAAAAATCAATATTTGTATACCCAGTTATTTGTAAAATAATATTCATAAATTACGTTCATAATTATTTTATCCCTTTTGTTAGACAATTCCTGAAAAATATGTAAAAGATTTTCCCAGGTGACTGATCACAAACCTATTTTCTTTTTTTTAGGAACACTCAAAAGGAACTTGCTGCGATAGCATCACTCGTAGAACATAATGTTAAACGAGCGCAGGAAGCATCTGAGTGTCTCGATTTAGACGAAATGTTTTCCTTCCTTAGTGACGTTCAGGAAACTAAACCCAACATTCAAGACTATGTGTCTGAAATCGGACAACAAATGGAGGCTCTTCTCCAAGATGTTGAAGATGAGGTGACTTTAACCTTAAATCACTTTAAACGGGTATTTTTACATTCGTTTGCTCACTTTTCTTCTTTACTCTATTATCTGAATACTTTTTCAAAGACAAATATTATTTGTCACTGTAAAACGCTAATTTTGAAGTGGTTGCCTCTTAAAAATCACACCTTTTGTTCTATTAAGAGATAAAATATGAACTTAAATTTTGTGAGAGTTAGTCAAAAAGTTTATTTTATCTATGCATTTAAGAACGAGTATTCAGAGTAGTAGTAGTTTCTTGTATCATTCTAGTGTTTTACTATGTGTACTAATTTTTAAATTTAATGTTTTACAATTTACATTTATCCCTCAACTTATAAAATGAATAGAAAAAAAAGAAAACTAAACAAGTGGTTAGAGGATAGAATTAATTCTCTCATAAGTTAAAGAAAATAGGAAAAGGTTAATGCGAGTTGAAAGGCAACCTATCTCAAAAATATTTGATAGGAATGACTTTAGAACAAATCTTTGAAAGTAATCTAAACAAAAATTTGAAAAGTGTTTAAGTTATTTTGCATTTTCCATACCAACATTTGGAAAACAATAATGTGGGTTGTTTTCTAAAATGAAAAATTATTACTTCTGGACTTGTGTAATCTCAAGCTAAGAAAAACATTGAAAAAAATGTGTTGAAATTCTTCAATAATTTCCAATTTTTCTTACATTTGGCACTGTTTTTATCGGACTATATTTAGGATGTGTTTAACTGTTTTTATATTATTATTTTAAAGATTTATTCTTAAAAGAATACTTATCATTAAAAATCTTAATTGTTAATTTCTACTCTTTCAAGTCAAAAGTTGCCACTTTTAGAGTTTGACATACTTTAACCCTTTTTACCGATGGTACTTACAAGTACCGCCAACTTTAAAATTACATAGAATAACCATCCTTGCGAATATATTGACGATAATTTGCAGGAACAGTTCAGTTATCCTCTTCCAGGATAAAAAGCAGCGAAGGTTCTATGATGAGTATTTTAGCAGGAAATGCGATTAGATTTAACTGAAGTTGTAAGTTTAGCTGCCATTTCGATCGGATTCACATGATTGTCATTTTTGTTACCGCAAAAAAGTAGATAAAGTCAAAAGTTAAGTGTATTATTTTTTAAGACTTATTACTGCGATAAAAAAAGCTATGTTTTTCTTGTATTGTGAGAATATTTTGGCACTCCGTGTACTGACAGTACCCAAAAGTATCAATTTAAGTAATTGGCTCTAGCGGATTCAATTTTCCAAAGATGATTATTTTATTTAAGTATATCCCTTAATTTTCAATTTAGTGACTCAAAAAAAGTATTTGCACGAAAAAAATTGCATCGAATCATAATGCGGTAAATAAAGGGTTAAGTACACTCACTTCCAAAAGTTAAGCACAGAACTGTTTTTTCAACCTAACACCTAGTAGAGTTATTTTTCATACATGAAAATCATACCACAAGATGTTCAACTAGTGGGAATATAGGGCCCGAGAACTAATTTTCCATACCAATAATTTAAGGGGGTAAATGGGCCCTCCATTGATAATGGAGTTCCATTACACATTTGTAGCAGTGACAGAAACGTCTATGTGAGAGGTATTTTATGAAAAATTTTATGTTTTTTCTAAAGAATATTGTTATTCCTAAACTCAACGCGTGTTTTCAAATGTGTTTGCTAACTTTACATGGCATTTTTAAGGTTTTATTAGGTCTGGGGACCCAGAAAGTACCCTTATTCTTTCAATATAGTTACTTATGAAAACTTTAAGATAGCCAAATTGTGATTTTTTGCAGCTTTTTCACTCTTAAAGATAAATCCTCGACCTGATATGTGTTCTAAAAATAGCGAATGGGACATGAGAACACATGTAAAAGATTGCAGACATCAGTGAAAAGCTCTGCGGCATATAGGGGGTGTTGAAACGGCAATAATTTCAGAGAAGAAATTTGATCTCTTAGAAACTCATTTTAAAAGTGGGTAAAAGAATCGAGATATTTGTAGAGATATTTCTTTCTTTTTAGACATGTATACATCCATAAACACTAAAAAATGCTCCTTTTTGAACCTTAATAACAGATGCCGTTCCTGTAAAACTGTTCAACTTTTTGTGCTGTTTCAACACCCCCTATATGTCACAGATATTTTCACTTATGTCTACAATCGTATACATGTGTTCTCATGTCCCATTTGATCCTTTTAGAAGACGTTTTGGGTCAAGGATTTATCTTTAAGAGTGAAAAAGCTGCAAAAAATCACAATATGGCTTTCTTAAAGTTTTTCAAAAGTAACGAAATTGAAATAATAAGGGTACATTCTGGGTCCCCAGACCTAAAAGCATTTAAACACATGAGAGCTACTAAATAACATAGTCAACAGTCTGATACCACTTACAAAAAATGACCCAGAGGCTAAAACTTGCCAAAAATGATGATTAGACCGATATCTCTCAATAAAACCTTAAAATACCATTTAAAGGTAGCACACGCGTTGAGTTTAGGAATAACAACATTCTTTAGAAAAAACATAAAATTTTCCATTAGATACCTCTCACATAGACGTTTCTGTCACTGCTGCAAATGTGTAATGGAACTCCATTATCAATGGAGGGCCCATTTACCCCCTTAAATTATTGGTGGAAAATTAGTTCTCGGGCCCTATATTCTCACTAGTTGAACATCTTGTGGTATGATTTTCATGCATGAAAAATAATTCTACTAGGTGTTGGGTTGAAAAAACAGTTCCGTGCTTAACTTTTGGAAGTGAGTGTATAATGAAGTATTTTTTTTCTTAAGTCAGTGACAAAGCATGAGTAGAATTGTTGTTTCCCTTATTGTAACTAAGTTAAACTAAACATTGGTTGTTGAATTAACTTTTTATCGTGTGATTCTGTATTTTATAACTACGGTTTTTTGTTATTTTTCTATATTCCTTGATATTTTTTATGAGTTTTCAAAAAAACAGGCAGCACACCATCTTTCTTTTTATCCCTCTCCCCTGTGTTTCCAATCCATGCTTTGTCACACTGACTCAAGTGGTTACCCCCATAAATAGTATCTGATAAAATATATATTTTGAACACATCACATCTTACAATTTTTTACACACTGATAGTTTCATTAACTTTTGATCTGCAGGAAAATAACCAGGCACCAGCAGAAGACCAGGCGAGGACTCCTGAAGCTTCGCCTAGCCCGCTGCCGCCCCCAGGCCCGAGTCCGATTCACTCACCCGTGGGGTCTCCTTGTGTTGCTTTGGAGCACCCTGACTCTCCCTCTCCACTACCTCCCCCCATGTCCCCCGTGGGCCTAGTCAACGGAGACGCACATAAGTCTCCGGCCGCAGCAAGGAAAGCGGTCCAATCTCCCACGACACAGGGACCCCCGTTCAAGGAGAGGCACACTTCCGGTCAAGCTACACCAGTGAGTTTGTTTGCTTTTTAGGCAGGGTTCCCATTTTTTTTAAAAACAGTTTTCCTTTTCAAGTAATAGAAACTCATTGTTTTGGGTCATTCTCCTGTAAAACTCCTTGATTTGTTTCTGTTACAGAAATTTAAAACATGTTTCTGAAGTTCCAGGATAAAATCATATTAACCTCAAGCTGCTTTGGTTTTTATAAAATTTGGTTAAAATAACTGCTATTAACTATTGTAATGAGTTTGAAATGTATCTAGAATTTTTAGAATTCCTTCTAACCATGATTTTGAGCACTTGGTGTAATATGAGCATTTTTCAGTTGGTCTAGTCAGACTTGTGGGAATTTTTTAAGGAAGGAAATTTTTAGACTCTTTTAAATTTTGAAAACACTCCTTGAAAACTCAGATTTTGAAATGAAATTTAGTTATCTGGTTCTTGCTTTATAACAGGGGTTTCCAACTTCTAAGTACTCGCGGGCCACAATCGAAATCACAAGTCAAGTGGCGGGCCGCAAAGTAATCTGGCTTTAATATGAAATTTTTCCAGCAAAAGAGGGACGAAGGTTGTTTACATATTTTGAATGTATGCACTACTGTATACTGTATTTTCCAAAATTCCAGAGGATATGAATTTTTTTACTCTTACAACTCGTAGGAATACTGAATATATTTAACACAATATTCTGAATATATTACTTAAATGAAAAGGTCTCCCTCAAGAAAATGTTTAAATTTTCCTTAAATGATTGTTTAACCTAATTTTTTGATACTCCATTTTGTTTCTCCTCATGATAAAGGTTATAAAAGCCTTCATACCCCCTTGCTATGCTCAGGGGGAATTTCAGGTTTTACAAACGACGTCTCAAAACTTCAAACTTTTAATTCTTGCACCATAGAAAGCGATCGAAGCTAGTCAATAATCTAAGAGGTATATGGGGGGGTCGGGGGTTCTCCCCCAAAAAAATTTTGAATTTTAGTGTGCTGAAAAGTGTTTTGAAGCTACTTTTTGGAGGGTTTTCAGAGAGCTTCGCGGGCTGCACAAAATGACCCGGCGGGACGTCAGTTGGAAACCCCTGCTTTATAAGCTACCTTAGTGCAGTAGGATCTTGTTTATTCTTGATCTTGTGCTGTTGAGTAGTGGTTTGGTTTGGTTGTGGTTTTATCGTGCAAGAACCAAACTAGGCCATAGAGAGACCATTGAGTAATGACTAGGAACATAGGAAGAATTGACATGTCTTAAGTCAGTTTTAGTTCCAAGTAAATTATACTATATTAATAATGTTGTAGGGTTTATTTTTATTCAAATAAATTGCTTTTAACAAAGTTGGTTTTCCAAAGCATTTTTCTCAATTTCTCAGGAGGCTGTAGATCAGTCTAAAGGAGTGAAACGAATGCATGTTGTGGATCCAGATAATCCTGAACGAGAATTAAGGTTAGCAATAATGTTTTATCTCATTACTGTAGCATTAAGTGAAACACTACTTCCTTTTGTTTATATTTTCAGTGGGATATGTTCAATGTTCAACTTCTTTAACCCACTATTTTAGTTACTCTTTACATGCTAAGTTTTATAAAGCCTTCTAGTTGTTTCAAAACATTGATTTGGCTTATAGGAGGAAGCAACGAGTTGAAAAAAGGCTTATAGAAAGAGAAGCAGATGATAAAGTAAATATGGAGGAGGATGAAAACTATTTTGACATGATTGAGTTTGCTGAAAAGTATTTCAACTGTCACATGAGAGATTGTGGTGGAAGTATCATAAAAACGATTTCCAGAAGACGGAAATCTTCTGGAGATATGATTCCTAAATATGAAATGGTTACTTTCACCAGAAACAGCACAATTCCAACTTCACATGTTCACATGTATGATCCTGAAAACATTCAGCTGGCTTGTTCAGTTTTTAAAGTAAGTCATTTATTAAGTATCGTTTTCCCTTTAATTGTATGCATAGTCTGCTTTTTTTCTCACTTTTAATCAAAATGTGTATATTTACCTTAAAATATTTTAAGACCAAGTTTCATCATTTTCTATGAGATCTGTTACAGAAGTGCCAGCTTCCTTTTATAGATGAAACTATTTCTATTTTATTAGTTCAAACCTTGATGCTTATAATCTATCATGTCATCTTTTTAGCTATTACCTATCATCTTTTTGACTTAATCAGATTTGATCCTATCTTGTGTATATTTTCTTTTTAAAATGTTATTAAAGATTAATTTACGGTCTCAATTCCCAGGAGCTTTGTCGGTACCTCAAAGGAGATTTAAAAGCTGAAGGAGAAGTACAAGCTATCCAATCCATTGTTGGATATGGCATAGACAGAGAAGAACTCAGGGATGAGATTTTAGTACAACTTGTGCGCCAGTCAACAAATAACCCTTGCAGGGATTCAACTGTGAGAGCTTGGCTTCTAATAGCTTTATGTGTGGTCGCATTTTATCCCAGTAAAACATTTAATAAGGTAAATATAACTCTTTTCATTTCTTTATTGAAGTAATGGAAATAGACTCCTTAATTTTAATGTAATTATTATCTTTAATTGTTACACATAAGTTAATATATACTTATTCATTTAATTAGCAAAATCCATACTTTTAACTTAACCTTCACATGATATCACGATTTCAAAATTATCATACTAATTTAATTTTACACATATTTCTACAAAATTTTTAACATGCTGCTTAACTTTTGAATATGCCTGATAGTAATTTAATATTTTCATTTCTTTTACTGCTGCTTTCTTTCAACAATTGTTTCTTCCTTCAGTATTTCAACAGCTTCTTACGTAAAAATCTCCGAGGAGACTCTGTCATTGCGAGGTATGCCCAGTGGTGTCTTGATCACATTCACAGCACAAAAGTAACACCTCGCAAAATGCCTCCTTCTTCATTGGAAATAAGTGTAAGTCCGAATTCCTACCCTTTTGCAAAAGGATTTCAAATAATCTTTTAGATTAGGTTTACTGTTTGGTATATGCATGAAAGAACTTAAGCTCCTTTAAATTATCTTTGTTATTGCTCCTTGTTATTAATTGTAAGATTACTTTATTGTTACCAAAAACTATCAGTTTAAGATTAATTTGTTTATTTTACTTCCAATTAGCTCTAAAATCTTGTTAATATTAGTCTCTTTCTAAATTACATACGCTACTTTTTCTGTATATTGATTTTTATCGGGAATATCTCTTTAGGCTGTTCGAAATCTGGGCAACCTTGTCTGCCGATTTTACTTCATGGATGGACGCACAAAAGCCATTGATGTTCAACCTTCAGACACAGCTATGGATGCCATGCAACAGTTGGCTATTAAAACTGGTCTGAGGAGCTTAGATGGATGGGCTTTATATGAGGTATTTTATTTTTAACTTGCCTTTGAGATTCCAGACTCAAAAGTCTTAAAATGTCAACTAAAAATCTTTCTGTGTTTCAGAGTACTCCTGAGTTTGACCATGTGATCAAAGGATATGAATATTTGGCTGATATCATTTCAAATTGGGAGTTGTAAGTAAACTGTAATGTTAATATAATTTTGCTTTGAATTAAGTTTGCAAATTCAAGGATGAAATTAAAGAAAAAGTTTTGTTACTGGTCTAATGAACCAGTTAACCCCTTCTTCAACATTTTATTTTTTCAGTTTCGGACTCAAAATTTTCAATTTTTTTTAGTATTGCAACTTCTATTATGGTAAACTTTAACACAAAAAAGTACAAAATATTCCTCAAGCGATTTTTACCTGCTTTATACAATTGTTCAACTTTTCATAATTCGCTCCCTGATATCCAGTTTTTCCCACAATGCATCTTCCTAAAATCTAAATTTATGGTCAGTTTCTTTTAATAAAATGTAATAATTTCATATGAACTCATGTATTTGACTCCCTAAACTGTTTAAGATAATTATCTGCCATAAAAAGAAAATTTTAATATAATTTATACTTGACTTTCAGTTCTCAAGTTTTTCCTGCAATACACCTGCATTAGAAAATCTTTGACCTTCATGCTTTGTTGACTTTTACTCAGACCATTGATAAGGGGTCCAGAACTTCTGTGGATCAAATTTTAAAACACTTCTAGAGGAATTAATTGAATTTCAGGGGATAAACAAACAAACAGTTGCGAGAACTTTCAGTGGAAAGCCTGTGATAGTTTTATGACATGTAAATCTCCAGACGAGTCTTCCCTACCCCTTCCATTCTTCGCTTTTGCTATTGAATGGGAAGAAGTTGGGAAAGTGCATTGAGACAACGAAATAACCCACAGCGCGCCGAGATTTCTGTGAAGTGGCCGATTTTTGTCATGCAACAGTAAACAAAATGGGCCACTTCGCTTTTAATGTATAACTTGCAACAGCGACAGAGGAGTTAATACAAAATTTCCCTTGTTCATAAACACACACAATTATTGGTCTGTTCACATGTCTCAATACATTAAATATAAAAATTACAACACAATTTTTTTTCCAAAAAAAGAAAATGAAATAAAATATTATATTTGGATTTTGTTAATTAATTAAAAATGCATGTAATCAAAATATTTTTTCAGCTGTCAAAGATCATCTGCCACATTCAGTAAATACAATACCTTATCAAAGAGAGGTCCCATATTGGCTTTGGGTGGAGGAGAATGCAGGTTTTTGTTTAAAAAGCGATTATTCCGCAACCCTCGAGAAATACCACAGGACCCGGTTGAAGTCAATTTGCTATTTGCACAGGCTGTTCATGGAGTGGTCAAGGTAAATTCATGCTTTTCTTTGTTTTTCACTGTTAACTATATTACTCAAAACTTTTGTGGGTTATTCCTCATGTTGAAATTGTGGTTGTACAGGCTGATGAATATCCCATAAATGAACGTGTAGCCCTGCAGTTAGCTGGTCTCCAGGCTCAAGTTCTCTTGGGTGAACCCCAAGAAGCTAAAGTAGAAAGGTACTTTTTAAATGTGTTGGTAATGCTTTTGTCAATATCAAGGGTAGTTATTTAACTTCTTGTTGAAAATTATTTTAGTACTTTGGAGGTTTTCGTTTTTAAATGTATACTTAAAGATAGACTCATGCAGTCTGTTGTGTATGAGTCACTTAGAAATATTATTTCCCTCCCACAACGTATTTACTTTTATCCATACAATGGCAAAATCACCAAAATATATTAATTGCCAAAATTACAAATATTGCCGAATTGGTGATGCCATCAGTATAACTGTTCTTATATATATATGGTGCTATTTTAAATAAATCTAAGGTGTCCGAAGTAACTTGGTGATTTTTCTGATATAGAGATAACTAACTGAAAAGGGCTTGGGCCTAAAAAGATCAGGATAGGGAAATTTTAAAACTTTATATAAATAAATGCATTTATTATTTCCAGGTATTCTGAAGTTGTCAACTTCCTATGTAATAGAGTGAGGAAGACTCGCAGAGATGTGGATTGGATTCCTGACTTATCCGAAGCACATAAAGTGAGTTGATGAAGCAATGAATAATAAAAAAAATTATAATAATTTTTTTTCTCTTAACACTAACAAAAAATTTGAATACTTTATTTTATTTTTATAAAAACTGTTTATTATGACCTACCTTGCTGGGCCCTGTAGTTGGTCGACTTGATTTGTATTTGTATGTGTTTAGCTCCAAAAGTACAGAAAAACTTCTATTTATTTTAGATTTATGGAAGTGGAAAGTCTGAACTTGTTGCTAAGGTCTGGTACCTATCTGTTGTAATGCAATATCCATTATATGGTACAACTCTCTTCCCTGTTACGTACAAAGGCTACCTCTCCTATGGTAAGTAAAGACCTCCAATCCACTTTAATATTCAAACAAAATATATTGGAAACTCAGCCAATGATATTTTACAGGCCACAAGTTGCTTCTTGGTGTTAGTGCGGAAGGAATTCTTATGGTGAACTTGGCAGACAAGGGCATTTTGAATGCTTATCGTTATTGTGATGTTGAATCTGTGATGGTAGACCCTAGTGATGACTTAGTCACCATAAATCTCCTGAAGACTCTTCCGGACACTCACAAATGCTTTATCTTTGAAACTAGTCAAAAGAATGAAGTTGCAAATTTGATTGCAAGCTATTCTCCTGCTCATGCTAATTGGTTGCGTCCTACTTATGAACTTGGTTGGAGGGTGAGGGGATTATGAAATTTATGTCTCTGAACCGATTTCGATTACATTTTTTATTTACTGAAATTTTCAGTTGTAGTACAGTCAAACCTGCTTATGATTAGATCACTGCTTTTTGCTCTCTGAATATTAGCTTAGAATATATAATTTAGTTTTAAAATCTAGTGTAAGTTTCAGGTTATGGTACCAATCATTTGATTCTTTACTGGCTAAAACCAAGTTTATGTTACTTTAGAGCTTGTTTAAAGCAGGTTTGACTGTATGTGGTATTCCTGATTATTATTTTATGAATGAACTTTTTGATTCTACAAAAACTTTTCATGAATTAAAAAACTTTAAGGGTAATTAATAAGCTTCTTAACTTATGATTAAAAATCTACATAAAGGTGTTCTTTTTCTGTATTCCTTAAGTAATCTTGATATTTTACGATAATATTAAAATATCTCTGCATTTTGGATTAATGATTTAAGAAAAATGTGCAAATAAGTATGATTTTTTTGTGTATGAAAATGACAGACCACCCTAGGAATCACCAATTGAATCTATTAATTTTGTTAGGTGAAACTCACTTTTGAGGATAGACAGAAACTTTACCAAGATGTTGTCAATTGTCGGAGAGCCTTGGTAGATGTTGGGCTGATGAGAAAACCTGTTGAAGAAAATATAGGTCTATTTCGTAGTACATTGAGAAAGTATGTAGAAATTGTATCTCCTTATCAGTTGAAAACATTTAGTTGCATTGAACAAAATTATCTTAAAATTTGTAGGATGAACTTAAACTTAAAATACTGAATCTTTCAGATTTAACCGGGGCAAGATGGAGAAACTTCGACAAGACTTTGGTGATATTGAAGAAAGCTATAAAAGCTTTCGGCACAGTCATTGGGCTTTCAGCAAAAATCCAATCACCCACAGCTTAAGTGTGATAAATGAGCCAGAACATGAAGACACCACTATTCACGTGTTTTCGTCAATACTGGCATATTCAGGATTATTAGAACAAGGTATATTTTGCCTTTCATATGAGGCCCCTAGTTTCAAAACCGGACATATCCATTTAGGCACAGCTTCGGTAAGAGTCGACGCGGTCGCCAAATGGAATATTACGGTATCATGCTATATCACGGCTGGTCGCCCGTTCCGGCCGCCATGTTTTACACCGACTCAAATGATAACACTTAAGTGCGTTACGAAATATAATTGTGTTCTTATTTTTAAATTAAACAGTTACTGGGGATTGAAATATGTATCTCCCGCATGCAGAGCGTGCACCATACCGCAGATCCGGATCATACTGAAATCGTAAAAACTTGTTATAACATCCTTTTACTTGGGTTAATCTTTATTTGAGTCATGGTAAAACATGGCGGCCGGAAAGGAGACCGGCCGTGATATAGCGGCAACTAGTCTTCCATTTGGCGACCGATTCGCGGTCATCAAATGGTCGACTCTTTTATCAAAGCTGTGTCAAAATGGATATGTCCGGTTTTGAAACTAGGGGCCTCATATGTTCATTGGATTGAAATAATCAAGCTTTTTTATGCTTCAAACTATGTGAGCCTATTTTATCCATGCCTAAAGTTTGACTTTCGTTTAAAATTTTGCAGAAGATGCAGAGTGGCTTGGGGAGAGAGATCATCTGCAACTTGCCCAATCGATTTTGGATAGGAGTATGAAAAAGGATATCCTTATCAATGAAATGTTTTTGCAACTTATTAAGCAAACAACAGATCATCCAGGTATTGCAGCCTTCCATAATTATGTTGCTATAATAATTAGAACCTAAGTATTTAATTGTTTAAAAAATATTATTTGAATGAGATCAGTTCAAGGAAAACACAAGGAGTTCTTTTAAATATTTTTCTGGAAACTGGTTTTAGGACATTTTGTTGATGCATTCTGAATTTTTTTAAAACAACTTTCTAATTCATCAACATATTAAAGCATGTCATTTCTTATTTTAATAGCATGTTAAATTTTTAAATCAAACATCATAGCATTATTATACCCAAATGTCCATTAACATAGAACAGATTCCTCAACATTCTAGAACTACAACTGAATCAAATTTAATTTTAACTGTGAAATGGTGCTCTGTGTTAACCACACTTTGGAAACTACTGACATGAGCTTAACACAGGGTTGAGGGTTTTCAGACTTTTAAAAACTTTTCAACAAAAATGTCTGACTTTTAATGGAAAAAAATCAGCTTATAAACTGGAATTTTCAACTAAAAACTACATATTTTTCCTTTTTTGTGAATGTTTTTGGTTCAAGAGGATCTTTCCTACGGTAAATCTTCATATCTGAGGCAGCTAAATAATTTTATTTTGTTTGGTTTATAATCTTTTTATCAATTCTTGCAGTTTTCAGACTTTTTGCCTTTTTGTCAATCTCATCCCATATCATGACCTTTGATAGTATGAAAGTAATAGCTTTGATATGAACATAGCATTGAGTTTTGAATATGTTGCTTTGCAGATGCCAATAGCCGGGTGAATCTGAGACACTGGCAACTGATGGCACTAGCTTGCAGTGTCACAGCTCCTGCTGATAGACTCATCATTAGTTACCTCCATGCCCATGTGCGTCGGTGTTCCATTGATGAAGTTACTGAAGAGGGGCAGTATGCACAGTTCTCACTCAGGGTAAGAGCATTGAATATTCAGCTTGGTTGATTACTCTATGCCTTGCATTTTACTACAAATTAGTGTTTTTCTGTCTAGTGCCTTATGCGGTCTCTTGAAACGCATGGTAGGCGGTGGCCACCTTCGAAACAAGAGATAGGATGCACCATAAGCAGGAGGCCCGTGCATGCTAGAATATATTTCTTGGATGGCCAGTTCCAGCCTGTAGAGTTTGATCCTTGTGCCTCCATGGGAGAAGTATGTGATCATGAAATAATTTTTTTTCTCATTGGAAATTATTTATACCATCCCAAGTGATCGCATTACGTCATTTGAGGTCAAAAATAGGTCATATTTTTCAAATGACGTCGTATGGGAAAAAATCACATAATTTATCATGTCTTTATTTAGTAAAAAAAATGGCGCCAATTTAACACAACATTTAGACGTCATTTTTTTTACTTCTGTTAAAATCAATCAATCAATCTATTCATTAACAAAAACAAAAATTTACAAAATTTAAAACATAGATTCACAAAAGTTTACACAGAATTAAAAGAAAAGAAAATTGCAAGGGGGGACTAGGCAAAATAACGTCATTTTTAACATGTCATCAATTTGGCCAATCCGGCATATATGATGTCGAATTCAAGTCATTAATGACGTCGAAAAAGACGTCTTGAAATTGAACATTCAACAATATAAATGACGTCAATTTGTGACTAAAAAATTATGTCAGGTAACTACTTAGGGCAAGGGTTCTCAAACTTTTTCCGTCGCGGCACCCTTAGCAGGGTAAAAAAAATTGCGGCACCCCTAAAAACATTTTTTGCGGTTCAACTACTCATAAAGTAGTTTGATACTGAGATGGGCAAAATAAATAATGAATTTTCAAGTCAAGGGTCGAATTCTCCAGTAACCTAAAAGTTTTTTCCTGAATTTCCTTTATTTCTGATCTTTTTACATTTCTTTAATATGGAAAGGAACTTAAAATCCGCTGTTACTTTTTGTTCTTGTTGTGTTTCCCCCTTCCAAGAAAAAATACTTTTGAGTTCTAAAAAAGATGTCCAGAGGAGTTTCCAGCAATGGAAAATTTATTTCGGGAGGGGCCAAAAATTAACCCCCAGGCATATTTAATAGATCCAACGTTGGTAGAATTTGCGTCTTAAAGAACTTAATATAAGAACAGTTGTGAGCAATAAAGTTCCAACCATAAAGTTACAAGAGGGAGGTTTGGGGTTCCCCCTAAAATTTTTTGGAAATTTGACTACAAAAGACACGCTTTTAACAAATTTTAGTACACCTAGTCTTAATTTTTTGGATATACGTTTTTATGTAGGATTTACATTTTGTAATAAAAAAAGTTTTGAGTTAAAAAGTTTCAAGCACAAAAAGGGGGTTTGGGGGTCCCCCCAGAAAACTTTTGGAAAATTGTCCGTATAATACAGGGCTTAAAGTTGTTTTGGTGCACCAAGTCGAAATTTTGGGGGAGGGACAAGGCTCTCCCTCGCCGCCTTTATATACGCCCCCTAAAAGGTCCATACTATTTTCCATTTCCACCATTTTTTTTATTTCTGTGCAATGGAAAATGCACCAAATATGGAAAACAAATAAGGCACATATTTGTCCCTTTTTTCTGTGAAAAGACGTCTTTTGATCGCTTCTTTTGTGTAAGAAATGTATTTGGTGTTCCCAGCACTAATTTTTAATAGAAGGAAAACATAAAAAGAAGGATCAAAAAGTAAGAATAATTCCACTGTTTTCACCACCCATAAACATAGTTTATTCGCTCCATATTTAAAAATTTTGAAATTTTTTTACAACTTTTCTTGATTATTGGCGTGGCACTCCTGGCATACCCTCGCGGCACCCCAGGGTGCCGCTTCACACAGTTAGAGAACCCCTGACTTAACTCTGGGAGTACGGGGACTGACTCTGAGAGTATTAACTCTTCTAAAATAAGTGATGAATTTTTTTTGAGTAGAAGTGAGCTTGGTTTTTTTTCCGAAATATCTTCCTCTCAAAAAATTATGTGCTTGGGGAGCTACCCTTATTTTAATAGACTTTTTATATTTTCTCTATGCTGCATATTTTATACTTAATTAGCTGTAAAATTTCTTTTGCTTACATTTCATCCATTTTATTTGAATGATGCAATTGATACTTAAACCAATCCCCTATGTTAAATGTATTGTCATCTTTTAATTAGGTTTTAGAAATGGTCAGAGCCAAAATTGACTTGCGTCCGAGAGTAGAGGGATATGCATTGTATGAAGTGATAGGAAACAATGGTAAATACATTTAATTTTTTTAATGTTGTGTTGAGTTGTTTGTTGGGAAGCAATGTTAAATTCTTCATTTTCTATCATAGAGCGAGCGCTGTTACCTGAAGAAAAGATTTGTGATACTATGGCTAAATGGGAAAGATATCAGCAAGGTCAAAGTAAAATCAGTGCTAATAGAACCCAACATTTCTTTTTGTTTAAGGTTTGTTTCCCTAAATAAAATTTTTTAGTACTTTTATTATGCACGCAGTGATAAATAATTAACATACCTATGGTTTTTTATTCAGAAACATTTGTTCCTTGATGCATATATTGATCTCAGTGACAGAGTTGAGAAAGAACTTCTGTACCATCAAATTGTGCACAACATAAGGCATGATCGATTTCCTGTCACAGAGCAAGAAGCTGTAAGTTTCAGTAACTTTTACACTCATTTTTACAAGTAAAACTTTAATTATTTACTTGAAGTACTAAAAATATCTTGGCTTTTAGTTCTTCACAAAGATACATACTCATTTTTACAAGTAAAACTTTAATTATTTACTTGAAGTACTAAAAATATCTTGGCTTTTAGTTCTTCACAAAGATACATAAAGTGAAATGTTTTGCTTAAATTTCAAAATGATCATAAGCTAAAATTTTTCAAAAGGCTACCTTAAAAGGGGAAACATTTTAAAAACTCTAAGAAATCGGAGTAAGAGGAGTGCTTTCTCATTGAGATGTCAATATTTAGATTAAAAATTAATTAAAACTCTTGATGAAAAATTCAAGAGATGGTACTGGTATTTATTCAAAAAAATAAGTACTTTAAATAAATGCCCAGCCATAAACAGTAAAAAAATATGTGAATAAAAAAAATGGATCAAAAAAATTTTATGATCCATTTACCAAGTTAAATATTAACTGAACGGAAATAACAAGTTCCTGTTTCATGCTTACGTTTGATACTTGGGTAACTAATGCCTGTTTTTTTCCTTACCTAGGTTATGTTATGTGCTCTCAAAGCACAGTTAGATGTTGGGGATTGCCAGCAAGGGACTCTTGATTACAAGTAAGTAAAGTTTCATTTGCTACGCTATACATAATTTTTTCAGATTGACTTCCTGAAAAAATAAATGTTGACTCATTTGCTTCTAACTCCCAGGAGAGTGATGTGTGAGTGCCTGCCACCTCGAATAATGATGCAGATATCTCCTGAAGCCGTCGAGACGCAGCATCGAATATTGGCCGGAATGGATGTTGATCAGAGCAAGGCTGGGTTCCTGATGTTGGTGCAATCCTGGCCACTCTACCGGGCAACCATTTTCGAAGTCATGGTAAGGACATTTTGTCTTAATCGAGTCTTTAGTTGCATATTCATAGCAATATGTAGTTCTGTTTCATTTATTCATGTCAAAACTTAACTTACAAGTAATCATCTTACAAACTTTTATTGATACCAATAGCCAAAGTCTTTCAAAAGTAAAAATCTAAATTTTTAAAAATCTACTTATATTATTTAACCTTCCAGCAGGTGTGCCCAGTATAACAAGAAAAGGGCTTTCATATTTCCTTGATACACACATAGGCGCCAACTTTTATCAAATATTGGGGGGCCAGCACTAGACAAAAAAAAATATTAGTTATTCCACATAAAAGTTGTCCTTAAACTTTCGATCATCACAAATGCTAGACATAGCTCCCCCAAGATTTTGAACATCCAAAGGCTTATTTATTCCTAAAGTACCCCAAAGGAGTATATTTATAAGTAAAGTTTTAGATTCCTTAAAAGTAGTACTCAAATTATATTCCACATTATGTTAAAATTTTACAATTACTCTAAGTATAATAGGGGGTCTGGGGGATTCCCCCAGAAAATTTATGAAAATTGGCCTCAAAAAGTAGTGTTACAGCTTTTCTTTAGACATTTTTGGTTCCACCAAAAGAGAGATGTTCCTTGTAAAAAATATAATTTCTAAGGAAAATATTACAACTAGAGACGTCAAATTTTGAGAGGGGCTAGGGGTCCTCCCCCAGAAATATTTTTGAAATTTGTCTCTTTAAATTAGTGTTATTTATTTTAAAACTATCAAAAGGTAACTCGTGGACCCCTAGAAAGGGCTAGGTGCTGGGGACCATCGGAGGTCCGCGGACCACTGCTATAAAAAATTCAAATAAAAATCAGCGCAATATTTTTTAAAAATTTAATCGAACACAAAAAATTAAATACCTATCGTGAAGAATGAAAGTGGATTTATACCGATTTTAAAATCAACGGCACAGAGCCGCAACTAGAGAGGGAGAATAACATCAGGTAAAACTTGTGGAAAAGTTAAACTAATAATGTAAAAACAACGTTTAATCCACCATAAAATATTTAAAAGCAGACAATTGTTTCGGGGATCAAAGGATCCCCTTCATCAGTGCTAAAAGTAACAATTATAGACAGGCGATCGGTATAAATACAAACAGAAAGCAACCTCTAGACAGGGAACAAGAAAGCCAAATAGGTTACAGTTAAGTCGAATTACCAGAGGAAAAATAAAAAGGAACATGGTTAAATTACGAACAATTAAGATTTCCAAACAGGTGAAAAATAAGGTACACTATTTAAATCATTAATTAAAACTTCAAAATACTTATTTATATAATATGCCTCTAAAAAATCAAGATCAACAACAGAGTTGCAATTCTTAATTATAACAGCTGAAGAAAAATTAAACTTATGATTTTCACCCCAAACATGCTTAGCAATAGAAGATTTATCGAACTCCTGTTTTCTTACATAATTTTCATGCTCTTTCACTCTAAATTTAAGAGCTCGTTTAGTTTGACCATATAAGTTACATGAACAAAAAATCCTGTATATACCACACCTGTTTAAAGTTTCGATAGGATCTTTAAGATTAGTAAATGTGATCTTATTTACAGGGGAGAAAACAGTACTGAAACCAAATTTTTTAAGAATGTTAGAAATCCGAAAACTTACAGCGTTAAAATAAGGCAAAACAACTAGATTGTTAACATTTTTATTAGTTTTTTAGGGGTGTGATTTAAGGTTTTATTAAGAATACGATCAATTAAAGTATGGCAAAAACCGCGATCAATAGCAATCGCTTTTATATAATTAATTTCAGAATTGAGAAGGGCGTTATTAGAACAAACATTAACAGCTCGAGAAACCAATATTAATGTTAATGTTTGTTCTAATAACACAATTATGGGATGGAGTGGATACACAATTGTAAAATGTAAATTTTCAAACTTGTAACTTTTAAAACAAAGCTGCAATCAGTCAATGGTTAATGATAACAATTTTATTTAAATCAATTTGAACCATTTGATAATCAAATCCATCCCTAGTGTTTGTTCCCACATGTGTGCCTGCTGGAAGGTGAATCTGCTACTCATTTAAATATTTCTATGCAGATGGTTTTAGATGGAGGTAGGAAAAATTAAGAGACCTCTTGAGAACTTTTATTTATAAAGTCAATAATATTGTTTATGTTTAACATCTCTAAGAGGATAAAAACATTTATCAATGTTATGATTTTTTAAAACATTTATCAATGTTATGATTTTTTAAAAACATTTTTGGAGTTTGACTGTAATATAATTAGTCACAGTTTTTCTTGTTTATGTCTTTTTATGTGTTTTCGTCTTTGACTATTTATGTGTTTTCCAGTGGTGGCTCGTGAGTTAATTAATAGTGTTCACACCAATTATATAAAAAATGAAATTTCCATTTATTTAATCCATTTATGTCATAAATGTCATCTTTAAATTCTCTTTTAAGGTCCCTATCTTTTCCTTCTGTAACTTGGACAATGGTCAGATGAGGTGTTGGTCTGAAGTTCTTTATTTCAACTTTTTTCCAGCGGCAATTGAGAAAAATACAGATGCTTTAACTCAAACACGGAAATTTTACTTAAAAGTATCATTTAAAAAACATCCTAATTAATAACAAAAGTATTAAAGTATTTTGATGAAAAGATTTAAATTGTACCTATTTAAAGAGTGCTCTTACTCATACTTTTCAATTAGCCAATAAAATCACTTCTATCAGATCAAAATCAAATCAAATCAAAATTTATTTTTACTAATATATATACATAGTTAAAGGCAAAACAAAAAATATAAGGGAAAATGACAAAAATACACCTATGAGACACCAAGGAGTCAAATTGACTCTTACAGGTGACCGAAAATTATACATCAATGGATTTTCAAGAAAAAGAAAAGATAGAAAGAAAGGAAGAAAAAAGTTTAGATGAATAATTAATAAAATACGGGTAATCTCAAGGCATAAATCTAATTGTGATTATAAATGATGGTGATGTGCTGTAGGGTGAGCTTCAGATTATCTTATTTAGTGAGCACATGTTTTAAAAATATTGTTCAATGTCAACTATTGAGTATAAAAATAATTTTAAAAGCTTTTTAAATTTTAGAGGAGATTTTTCTGATTTAATGTGATTAGGCAAGCTATTGAATAGTTTTGGGGATAAATAGGTGAAGTGTTTTCTAAAGATTTCTTTTCTAGCTTTAGGAATTAAATAAGGGCTATTAGAACGTAAGCTATAGTTTAAGTTTCTGATTTTGGCAGTGTTATGAGAGAAAAAATATACTATAGTTTTGAAGAAAAACAGGTATTTGATGGGAAAAATATTAAGATGTTGATAGGAAATTAAATTAGACGTGTGATTACTGCTTAGAAATTTAACAATTTTATTTTTGTAGTCTCCGCCCCATATTATAAGGCCATAGCTAATTAATGAATTTATCCAGGAGTCATATAATTGTAATAAAAACCTATTGCTAATGATACTTTTTAGGTGATAGAATTTATATAGGATAAAACATAGTTTTTTTGTTAGGTAATGAACGTGAGACTTCCATTTTAGGTTGTAATCAAGATTTATGCCAAGATATTTTATGGTAAGAGTTTGTTGAAGGGGAGGACAATTACAATTAGAAACATCACAGTTGTTAGAGTGCAGGTAAAGAGAAAGAGGAATTGTGTGAAGGGCCATGAATACTGAGATGTCAAAAAAGAAAGCTGTGCCTCAAAAGTGAAAGCCTTGGCACACTAAATCTGTGCAAACGGAGATCTCCTGCGCGTTGCCGTAATCTCAAATGATCTCCGGCAAGCAGCCGGGGTTTCTTCGGATTCTCATATTTTTTTCGCTCACACGTGCGAAAAGGGAAAGAAAAATAAGTTCAGTCTTTTTTCGAAAACTTTTGAGTTTCCGGTAGTAAATTTTTCTTATTGAGTAGAGAAGGGGGGAACATAATTCTGGGCATTAAAAATAAATTGAGAATATATTTCCTTTGATATTTATTTATCTTTGCATTCAATTTTTGTTCTACTTTTTCAGTGGGTGTTCACGTGCTCCTATGGACGAGCCGCCACTGGTGTTTTCTTCTTTAACTACTTATGTTTCACTATGTGTTTAATTTGTGCTGTGAATTTTTATTGCAAATCAATAACTTGTTGCATATCTCTTAGTGTTTGATATCCTGCCTTCTGAACTAGTTTGATCAACTGGTCATGGCATCCAGTCCCTCTTGGGTCATGGATCCTCGGCCCTGGTTGGAAACATGTTTAGAAATGCATGAACATTTTGTTTAGTATATGTGACAATGTTTGGCTCTTAAAGAATTCAAATCTAAAAGTTTAAATTAATATTTTTACCAGTTTTTCTGCATGTGTTAAGTGTAACTTTTGGGGGTACTTACATGGGTTTTTCTAATTTTAATGTATAAATATTACATAGCTGTTACTTACTTAGCATTTCCATCAAATGTGGTAAAAAAGCTTCTTAAAACTGTTTTAAGATGATTTTCTCTTTGTATTGTTCCCTTCAGTGGCGAATCCAGGATTTTTGTCTGGGGGGGCTGAGTTTCTCTAATAACTTAATTGCTATTATGGGCTGTTCAAATATTAATGTAAGTAACTGAAAGGTGGAGAGGGGTTGCCAGTGCCGTAGCCAGATTTTTGTTTAGGGGGTTACTCAACATCTTTTCTGAGGTCTAATCTTAGGAATAGCTACTAAGTAAGTTTTAGGTGAGATGACTTCGTAAGGTGTTAATTTTGGTAAACTAAGTTTCAAAATTGTGTAAAAATGTCAACTCTAAGCAAAAGGGGGTCTGGGGGTCCTCCCTCAGAAAATTTTGAAAATTTGCCCCTCAAAATAGTGGTTTAGCTCATTTTGAAGCCTATTAGATTCCACCCAAAGAGCACCCACTCATTGTAAGCGGCAGAATTTTCAAGGAAAAAAAGTTTATAGTATTATGAATTGGAAAATTTCTAGGGGGTTTAGGGGTTCCTATTCCAGAAAATTTTTTGAATTTTGACCCTAAAAGTGGCATTTTAACTCATGTTGAGACACTTTAGGTTACATCTAAGAGGATCACTCCTTGAAAATCCCTAAAGTTTCAAGGAAAACCGTACTTATAAGATTCCAAATTTCGAGGGGGTTTGGGGGTCTTCCCCAGAAAAATTTTGGAATTTTTACCATTAAAAGTAGGGTTCCGATTCATTTTGAGACCCTTTGAGTCACAAACCGAATGTCCGCAACGTGTTGAAATTTCTTTTTTGGCTTTATTGCTATTACCAAAACTTGAATGTCTTATTCCTGGGGGGGGATGCAGCCCCACAGCCCCCCCTACTGGATTCGCCACTGGTTCCCTTTAAGCTTGTTTATACCAATTCCTTACCATCTTATATTTTTACAGCAATCCTATACCTCTTCTTGGCCAAAAGCCTTATGGCTAGCAGTAGACCAAGTTGGAATCCATCTGCTTGAATTGAGATCCAGGGTAAGCTTCATTCTATCTTTACAACCTTATTTTTGCTTATTAATTTGAATCTATTGGGCTGATTTACAATGCATCGAGGAAGTTTATTTTACCTTAGGGTTATTGCAGTCCTATGTTATAATAATAGTTAATTTACTGACATGCTTTGTATGGTGTTTATAGATAAGTTATGTTAATAACAAGTTACTAATTTTGCAGAATGTGTTGTGCACTTGTGAATATGAAAGCATCATAAACTACAGTCCATCTCTGAATAGCTTGATGATTGTAACTGGAACTGGTCGTAAAGGATCCAAATATATATTCTCAACTAATCAGGTTTGTCTTTTTTAGTATATTAAGTCCTTTTTTCAAGAACTTAATTTTGTCTGATATATGTTGCATAAGTTGGGCATAACCTAAAGACACATTCTTTTACCCAAGTAGTCGCCTGATGTCATTTTTAAGTCACAAAATGCTTAAATTGACGTCATTTATGACATTGAATGTCAATTTAAAGACGTCATAAATGACTTGAATTTGGCGCTTTATGTGAAGTCAATTGACGTCATATAAGCGTGATTGGCTAAATTAATTATGTCATTTTAACTGACTAAAAATTGACCAATTTATCACCATTCATCAAAATTAAGTAATTTTAGGTGATGTAAAAATGACATCTAAATGCTGTGTTAAATTGACGTCATTTTTGTGACACAGAAAAGGCGTCATAAATTACGTGATTTTCCCCAAATGACGTCATTTGAAAAAATGTCCTGTTTTTGACAACAGGCGACTACTTGGGTACTTTTTTACTGAGGCAAAGTTAAATTTTAAGTGATATATCTTCACTTTTAAATAGTTTATAAAAATTGTTTGGCTTAGAAGGGTAATTATAAGTTAACAACAATAAAAAGGGATTAGTGAAGTAGTGCTAATGATTTTGTATAGTCTCTAGCTTTCCCTTTGTGTTTAATAGTTATTGGGTTATCCTTTAAATACCTCATATTTTGTGGATTCCCCAAGTTATTCGACTAATTTACTTTCCTCTTTTAGGCCACCCAAATAGCCAACCTGATAAAGGATTATACCAATGTGATAGCCATCAAACGAAAACCTATCGAAGTAGCCAGGCGCCGCAGAACGCAGGAACTTCACGATGGAGCCACTCAGAAGAGTCGTCCAGTCAGCATTCTCTACAAGCCCCCACCACCCTTGAACGATGAACCACCTGTGTGAGTCTCTAACAACGCCCCATCCCATACGCTAAAAGGTGTGCCTTGGATTTTGGATTGCCATGAACAAGGGTTAAGATCTGATTGATTTATCTAAGCATAACTGTATCAATGTGTAGAAGTTTGACCAAGAATAAGGATGTGTGCTATTTATTGTTCGTTCCTTTTTGTTATTTTCACGATTGGTTGAAAGTATTCTGAAACGGAATTGTTACCTGACCAAAAAACATTATTGTTATGTGATGATTTAGCTTTCTGCATTTTTATTTATTGACATTTCATCCCTTTGTAAAGTTTTAGGAAAGTATTAAAAAGGTGAGATTTTACGATTGACATTGGTGCTGGTGCAATGATGACTTGTGTAAAGCTTTGGTTTTTACACGCAATTTTTTTAGACCTTTTTTTGTAAAGTTTTTTTAACAGTTTACCCAGTCTCTGAACGTACAATTTTTCTTTCTGTGTTTTCTAATTTATTTTTGCACGCGTCTGAATGCTGAGTAGCCAGATTTGTTTGCCGATTGAGAAGCGCTTTGGTTAAGGCTCAGTTATCACTATGGATATTTATATCGTGCTCAAATGGCTCATCATTAATGCCTGTGATGTTTGATAATTTAAGCTTTAAACCTTATCTTTTTGTGCAGTATCATCAGCAAAGATACTTCGTCGGCTTTTTGCTTACATATAGCTCCATGGTGTTTCACTTTGCACCACTTGAGTGTGAGATTGGCTGGTCCATTCGAGGTGTAATAGAAGCGGGCTAATGTAGCCACTGTTTTGCTTATAGCTGTAGTTGAGAAAAGTGCTAGTACACTAATATTTATTTCAGTTCAAATTAAGCACCGTGATTTAATTGGTTATACATTTGTTAAAGAGAATTGTAAATCCAAAGGTTTAACAGTTTGTATAGACCAAGGTATATCGGCTATATTGATTATGATCTTAAGAAATTAACCCTACTTTGATTTTAATTCCCTGTTTTAATAGTTATGGTAAGGTTAAAAGAATATAATTTTGGGGGGGAAATATGATTTTGTGGTTATGATGTAAAATGGTTTCAATATAAAATGAACAACTGAACTAGATTTGTGTGGTGCCATATTGTGGAACAGCCAAAGAACTTAAATACTCAGTGCCAAGGTTAGTTGCACCTCACTATTGCATGCAAAGTGTCTTTATGATGTACAATGTGTCTGTTAAAACTCCACCATTTGGACCCTTGCATGCAATTCTGTGGAGCTGAGTTAACTCTCCAAACACACAATATATGTGCACTTAGCCTGATTGCTAAAAAAAAGTAAAAGCTAACTGCTAAGAATACTAAGTGTGAATATCAATTGTTTCCATGTTTCAAGGTTTTATATGAATAGTTTCCCATCTATTTGAGATGGTTTTTTACTTAAATGTACATTTTTTGGAAGTGCAGTTTTATTTCAATGTAACTTTTAAATAAGAACTCTTCATCGTAGATTAGGGAATGTTTTTAGGATCTGCCTATGAATTGAATCCGAATCTCTTAAAACGTCAGGATTTTGTTGAGCTAACCATTATATGTACATGAGAAATTTGTTTCCAATGTTTATAGAGAAATATGTGAATAATTTCGATTTTAGTCATTTGAATAAAATGATCACTTTTGAAATAATATGTGCTGAAATTTAAAGGATGCAAAATTTGTTTAAATAAAGAAACGTTTGCCACAGATGTTATACTTCTGGGGTTCCTCTGCAATTTTTTAATAATAGAATTAGCATATTCTTGTTTTTTAAATTTAGATAAAAAAATTATCAAGCAGTAGAGTTTATTTATTATACTGACGCTGAAACTTTTCTAGTCTTTAATATTTTTAACCAATTCTTACTTTTATGGACCAAAATAATCTTTTTAACTTTTCATTTGTGTTATATCATTTATTTCACTATGAAATCATTTTGAAGTATGAATTCTTTTTAGGACGTTTTGCTCACACATGATTTATAACTACTTAAATTTATTGGTTAATTTAAGTTAGGTTTTTTGTAGAAGATTCACTACTTTCATAACATTTATCTGCTTAAAATCTCATTATTTTAAAGTACTCAGTTGTGTTGTCCTTGTTTTTGTTTTGTTTGTCTCTTTTTTTAATCTAAAATTTTTTTAGAATACTATGGTGCTTAAAAGTTTATTAAATGGTGCTTTTTGAAATGTTAATTAAAAAAGTACTATAATGTTCACTTAATTGCCTTAAAGTTGCAATGTAGTGTTTGTTAAATAACAATTAAATAGATTAATGGAGTCCATAACCAATAATTTATTATTCTGTAATCAACCCTCTCAAAGTTAACGAGTCTTGTTAACTTAAAATCATTTTCAAATCACCTAATTTGTAGCTGCAATTAATTAGAATCTAAAATGCACCAGGTACATTCATTGGACTTTTTACTCGAGAAACATTCTACCTACTCGACTATTTCAATAGATTACATTTCTTTTTATTTTTAATGTAAAATCTTGTGTATAATTGTATGTAAATAGCATTTAACTTAAAATATATGCAAATGAATTTATATTAATTCAACATATCTGTTGAAATGACATGTGATTTTCGTTCTAGTGGTATATAATATATCAAAATTTTCTCATGGATTAGCACTGAAGTACATATAACTACTTATTTAGTTTCTTGTTCTGTTCTAAAATGTCTATTTCAAACGTAAGACTGATTCCATATTGTAATTATCCCATGGATGTCTAATATATTTTCAATGCCCATGTAGGGTTCTGTTTATTTGTGAATATTTGTCTTCCGGTCCTTGAAGGCTTATTTATTGACATTCCTGTATTAAAGCTTGCTATACATTCTGTACATTATTATATTAGTTGTAAAAATTAAAGGTGGACCCTAGAACTCAAGTTTTAGTTTGTTTTCTTGGGTTTTCATTTTACTTGTTTTAAAATAGATTTGAATATTTATCTATTATTATGTAAAAATATTTTAGAGAAAATGTAGGGTACTTCCATATTAACCTACCAACCATATATGACCAATAACAAAACTTTCACCACAAAGCTACTTCAATACATTGAATTATGTAGCATTTCTACTTTTTTAGTGATAGTTTTTGTGTTGGGAATGTAGGTAATAGCTTAATTCCTGGTGTTGCTTGGTACACCTGTGTTATAATCTTTGGAACTTATATAAAGAACCGTACAGTCATATTGTTTGATATTTGAAGTTTATTTGATGCAATGATTTTACCTATAGTCTTCATTTAGAATTGGCGCCTGAAACAGGATCAATAACGCTCAACGCACAACTTCAGTGACCGATTTTTGTACAGTATTTTAACTACTTCTGTTTAGGCTGCCTTGTCATTGCCAAAGAAGAGTTTTTCAGTGGTAATTACAATGGTAACTGCTTCTAATACATTTCGTCTCAGGCGCCAATTCTGAGTGAACAGCAGGCCCGTATTTAGGGTTTTTGCCGCCCTGTGCATATCGATTTATTGCCGCCCCCTCTATTTCATTTCCTGTTTCAAGAAAACACCCCTTTGTTTCTTTAAAAGTCTACTGCTTAAAGGCGGGGTCTTTACCTTTTGAGATGAATATCAAAATGTTAGGGATTTTTTAAGAAGTATCACGTAAGATCCCCTTATGGTTCCGCAGGGGGGTATGGAGGTCCTCCCCCAGAAGAAATTTAAAAATTCGACCTTTAAAAGTAAGGTTTTAACTAATTTTTAGAACCTTTTGGGGTCCATCTCTTTTATCTTTTGACACAAAATTTCGGTGATTTTCTCAAAAGTGTCACGCAATATTCGATTGTGGAACCGCAGGGGGGTATGGGGGTCCTCCCCCAGAAAAAATTTTGAAATTTGACGCGTAAATGTAGGGTTTTAACTCATTTTGAGAACATTTTTTGGTCCAAGAGGGGGCACTGTCCAGAGTGCCCCCTCTTGGATCCAAAGGGTGAAATTAGTATTTACTCCTCTAAGAATAGAAAATCGTTTTTTCTCACCGACCTTTTTCCTATTCGCCGATCCACTCGAGAAAGCCCGTCCATTTTAACAAAAAAAACAAGTTTCTTTCCCTGAGATGCAGGGTAACAAACTGACAATATCGGGACATAACCAAGATGACCATGCCATCTGATCTGGTGTCTTCTCCATTCCGGGAAACAAAAGCCATCGTTTGGATATTTTGGGGGAATGTGAACGTTGGATGCTGGGAATGACTCAACCCTAGAAACTAGAATTCACCCAGTGAAAACTGTGTGGTACATTTTTTCCAAAAATAGCATTTTGAATTGTTGTAATCTGCCGCCCCCCAAAATTTTGCCGCCCTGTGCTATAGCACATGTTGCACGTGCCTAAATACGGCCCTGGTGAACAGATATAATAAACTCAAAAGTAAAAAGACACATCATAGAGAATTTTTTTATTCAGATATATATCAGTTACACCACAATAAAATCTTAAACAATAAATCAACTCTTCCAGTATTAGTGGAGGGAAAGTTTTAAAATAGAGTTTAGGAAGAAAAATAAGATCACAAGGTAAATAGTAGTAGGATTTTTTGTTTTAGGTTGTAAAGCTTTTATTAGTTTTAACAATGAAGATTGTCCTTTTTCTAATCAACAGGTTGAGTTGTACTGCATTTATTCAGAGAAAGTCTAGACTTTTTAAGTTCCATCAATTTATGCAGTTGGACAAAACATTTCTTGAGTTTTGTTCTATTTACATTTTCATAAGGATTTAAATTACAGAATGCAATGACTAAAATAGCTTTCTGTACGATGCATAAAATAACTGGGTAATGAGTATGTTATTGATATGTCTCTTTACAATTAACAATGTTAAAATCTTTTGATGTCATAGCCAAGGGGGTGTCATAATTTTCCTTTTTTGACTACGCAAATAGCAAAACTACCTCATCCTCCATACTGACTGTTGGAAAATCATTTGGAAGGATATTACTTTTCCTGATATTTTAACATCACTACAACATACTTGCTAACTTTTACGGATTGTCCGTAATATTAAAGGATTTTCTTTAGTTTTACGGATTGATTAAAATATATTACGAATTTTGCGTTTTTGTCCACTTAACTATCCGTAAAAACGCAAAACACTCACGACGTAAACGATTTTCTGTATTTGTTTACTTGCATAAAAGTTGTTTTCTCTATTCTTTTTACTTCCAAACCAGATTCCTCTACTTATCCCTTCGTCCCTGTCTTGACGCACGCTCACCCGTAAAGTTTGCTTCTTCTCGTTTTCCGTTCGCAATGCGGAAAAACAACTTTACCCAGATAGGTATTCGCGTTGATGTTTTCCAAGCACGCAGAAAGCGTCAAGTTGTGGTTTTGTAATGTTTCGCAAAAAGTTTTACGAATGCAAGTTTTTAAAAGTTGGCAAGTAAGAGAGGATGACACATATTGATATTTTTAAATTTATTTCATTTGCTTTTACCCTGAATTCATTTGATAAGTTACCTCATGAAAAAAACCTCAAATGTGATTGAAGTACATTTGAAGGTATATTTTCAATTATAATTTCTAGTAGTTTTAACCATAATTCAAAGCTCAAATTCTTTTTTTTATTAATTTATCCCCATAAAGTTAACATGGACATAAGGCAATTTATTTTTTCAAACAAAAATTGATATCGATTATGGCACAAATTTTAATGATGGCATTTGTAAAATCCATTTCTTTCTTGTTTAATTTAAAATAGCTGATATTTTCAGCTACAGTTATTATTCAACTATATCATATCAACTGCCAATCATTGTCCCTTTGTAATATAGTAATGAATTACAAATCCACTGTTATTCTTATGATAATTTAGTCTAAAAGAACTCTCTCATGAGAATAGCTAGAAATTTGGGCGGGATTTAAGAACATGCTCAAAATTAGCGGTAGGAGAAAGTGTGAAAAATGACGATCTTTAGAATAATATAACATCGAAATTTCGTACTAATGCTGAATGCATCAGACCTTCAATCATTGATTTTAAGTTTCTCATGCAACTTATTTCATATAAAATTGGTTGTTTTTACAAAATCAAAAATAAGCTAAGATCCATTTGTGCATGTGGTCGCATTGCCAATGCTTAGGTAAAATTCAGAAAAAATGATAAAATCCCACTCCACTTTTTTAGAAACAAATAACTTAATTCTTAACAGCTGTTTTTTGTAGTTTTGATGTTTAAATATTCCAAATTTGTTTAGTCTTGAAGTATGACAACATAGAGAAGTTAAAATCAATAATAAAATCTTAATAGGGGAGAGTGTTGTACCTACGGACGGTTGTACCTTCAGCCACCTCATTTTAAAATTCGGGAAAAAATGTAAATTTGAATTTGTGGTCGATTTTGAATGTAAACAGATGCTATCTAGTTGCTAACGTGAAATAAGCTGTTTAAAATATTATTTAAATTTTCTATAATAAAAATACTGTTTTTAAGTGCTCAAAGTTTTTTTTAGTGCATCACTACATTAATTATTTTCTTCCTCTATGATTATGATATGATAAAATGGGATATATGGGGGGATTCCCCGAGATTTTGACGTTTTAGTTTTGATATTAGAAATTGTCAGACCTCAATTCTTTTATCTTTTATAGAACTTTGAATGCAAAAACACCTGATGCTGTACCTTCGGACACCATAAGTGTTGTACCTACGGACACGTTCTTGTGGGTGTCTGTAGCTAATCGGCGTTTTAGAATCAGGTTTCATTTAACTGAATACATTTTAATAAATGTTAAATTAATTCTAAATGGTAATCTATTTGTCAGCGATTATTTTCAAGTGAATTTTAGATGAAAAATCAAATATTTTGTGATATAAACTACTTTTTTAAATTTATGATTCTACTTGTAATTTAATGTAAAATATGGTGTAAAACCCTAAGCACCCTATCGCATTTAAGTATGATGATTAAAAAAACTTAAAATTTCCACTGAAGAAGATTTACCACCAAATTATTATTGTTATTACCACCAAATGGTTGCACAACTATGTGTCGATCGAATTGGTTTTTTTTTGGATCAGTCAGGCACGGATTAAGAAACTTTTCAAGGGGGGGGCGGTCCGATTTTTTTAGGGTAATTTTTATTTTTTGATTGTTCTGCATGTTGAAGGTTATTTTAGGGATTAAATTGAGAAAACAAAAAATAACTATTCAAACCCTTTTAAGCATTCGTATCTCCTGTTGACCAGTGGCGGATTCTGGATTTGTTTTTTTTGGGAGGGGGCCAAAAAGTTTCATAATCCATTTGATTCTTCTTGTTAATGGTAATAAATAAAAGGGGGGTCTGGGGGTCTTCCCCCAGAAAATTTTTGGAAATTTAAGTCAAAAACCCCACTTTTTGAACTCGTTTTGATACGCCTCATCCGAATTTCGGGTATAGATTTTTTGAGTTTTGACAAACTTAGTAAAATATTAGACGTTTTCGGGGGGCTTCAGCCCGAAAGCCCCCCCGTAGATCCGCCACTGCTGTTGACTTTATATGAGCATTATGTTTTAAAATTCTTCCACATAATAATTTATTCACAACAAAAAAACTTTCCTGTAATGCAAATATTTTCATAAGCTGGGTTTTTTTAATTTCTTTCTTTCCTTGCCTTACCCTTCTACTTCAACTAACATTATACAATTCAAATTAAAATTTTTATAACTCTTACCCGTCCTACTCTTTTTTTAAAGAAAAATGTAATACTTGACGATCGCTTCATGATGTACTTTTATAGTGTGTCAGAATCTGAAGCAATTTTTCTTAATAAGTCCTTACAAGAATATTTTCAGAGGGGTTTTCATTATCTTAATAAGGGATTTAATAAAATTAGCATGCATAATTAACTTAACAAAATAATTTTTTAAGTATAATAAACATAGACCAATGCTCAACAGTACCCTTGGTGTAAAAATTAGTTTTATGGATTTTAAATTAATTTTTATTGACTCTTTGGCGCTGTTAAAAGCTCATCTTCCAGATAGAGTTTTCAAATCCCTCAAATACTATATCCGAATCCGGAATATATAAAGCGGGTAAAATACCAAGCTTAAAAAGCCAAAACTTAATGATCGGCTAAATAATCCTTCGTTCAGGGGTATTTTCCCAAGTAGAAAAAATAAAAGTGTTTTTAAAGTATAAAAAGAGGACATAGGAACAAAATGAATAGATATAAGAGAAATGATTAGGAGAGAGCAGATAGAAATAGTATAATGATTGTTATAGAAAGTATTTTTTAAACGAAAGAAAGGCGTTTAAGTAGTTTAGTTTTGAAAAAAAATTGACACATTCAATTACTCTTAATTATGTATACACAACTTTTGGTTAGTAAATTTAGCATTGGGTTAACTAAATTTCATCTACAATAATTATAAAGTTCATAAAGTTAATTTTAAAAATTTGTGATTATTGATGACAAATCTAAAATTGGATTGGATGAATTGAATAAGTAGCAAAGCGCTTAAATATGTAAAAACATGTGAATAAACCGAAGTATGTAACATAAAGCTAGTATAAATCGATCGAAAATTCCTTGAAACGTGTAATGTTCGAAACAGAACTCTTCAAAATAATAATTATAAAATAAATGTAATAACATGGAACTTCCAGGACCTAATTTTAAATACATGAAACAAACATTCTTTTAAAAGAGTTGAGTATAAACTTACATTTTTCTCCTTGCGTATAGAAAAATATATAAATTGGTAGGCAAACGCTTGAAGATAAAATGCCCCTTATGCCCTACAGGCCACAGCTCGAAAGTTCTCCAATAGCAATGACAATTTTCCCTCGCGACCCGAAACACTGAAATTGTCTCATTAGGCAGTGACCACTGGTGTTTGAGAAGCACCTCACGTGAATATTTTCACTAGAAGGGGGGGGGCGATCACCTTACCGAGAATTCCCTGCATTCCTTGCCACCTATCCCCTCCTTCTCTCCCAGTTCCTCAGAGGAAACAGGGAAGAAACCCTAAAACAACATAGGGGACGGGAGTGCAGGCAGATAAAGGTGACAGCCAAGGTTAAAGGGGGCCTGTTTGGTGACCTTTTTCAACCCATCCAACAGGAGCTTCTTCACTTGCGTGGTTTACTGAAAGCTATTTTACTTCTTCGAAATTTATTACGAACAAATTTTGTTATTTGAAACCAAAAAATTTTTTTCGTCTTAGGGCAAGGGGGGGCGATCGCCTCCACCGCCCCCCCCTTATCCGTCCTTGGGATCAGTGAAGTTGTCAGATCAATCAGCATAATTGATGAAACTATTACCTTAACTTCTGATCTGAAAATACCATGTGATTTTTGTGTTTTTGGTAAAAAATCAAGACTTTTATCATTCAACTTCGTTTTAATGATCATTTACGATCTAAAACTACATTACTTTAAAAAATCATTTTCAATTTTAAAAATGCTTGAAATAGGTTATTAAAAGGTAATTCATCAATAAAAATGTTCATTCTTAGCTTTTTTCAACTAAAACTTCCCTTTTTAAGGGTGTCCACAGGTACAACTGGGTCTGTCCATAGGTACAACAGGTTGTTGTACCTTTGGACACAAATTTTTCCAAGTTATTATAAATGATTAAAAATCCAATTTTCAAGACTTTGACTAATAAAAAATATATCTCTACTCACAAAGGTTAGGACTATAGGTTGGGCACTTTAAATGGTCAAAATGTGATTTTACCTGTCTTAGAAAAATCCAAACGTGATTTTTGTCCATAGGTACAACACTCTCCCCTATAGTTAAATAACAAAAATAGAAAGCAAAATGGGAAGTGTATTTCAAAAACACAGCTTCGCATAGTTACCCAATCTAGTTAGCGAAAAGACTGGACCAACCTTGCTGGGCTTACGCCTGTAGTTGGTCGACTTAATTTGCATTTGTATTAACATCTAAACTATTTAACTATTAATATATAGTCTTATGTAGCAAGAATTGTGAATCAATAAGGAAATAAAAAAACTGAGGAAGCCCCATAATTTCTAATTTTTTCAAGAAGATCAAAAAATCGATTCACACAAAACCTTTTAAGCTTATTAAGTTAGGCAGGAAGCCGCATATATATGTTGGTTTGTTAATTTTTCAAAGACAAACAGTAAACGTCTGAGACCCATATCATCCTTAAAAGGATGCTCAGACTTAACCCACTTTCGTCCTACCACTCCGAAATATTGGGAGTTTATGCGTGTAAAACGTTTATAATGCATTATGGACATTTTATAAAAATACACGTAGTGCAGTTGGTATAAAATAACTAACACTGTTGAAATTAATGTTAACGTTATTAATTTAATATAGGTTTGTAAAAACCTTCTCTTTTCCGTAACTCTGAGTTGATAGTCTTCTATATGTACTCTAAGTGCTTTTTCTAATATTTTTTTCTAAGTGATTTCCTTTTTGTGTTGTAAAAAATCCTATCCTCAGAGTTGTGCGGGTATAACTGAAACTGAGTTCACGCAAAATGTCATTAAATTTTAACTAATGCTCATCATATTGGGGTGCAAGTGTGCAAAGAATTATTGAGCTTTTGTTTTAAGTCTAGGATCTTTACTGTTCTATAGGTGGACAGAACAAGATATGTTGTTTTTAAAGCTCTCGTACTTTTTTTGGCCTCGAGTATTTTGGCTTATTTGGTCAGACCTTTGCTAAGATCTCCCCAGTTTCAACATTCTATTATATGTCAGTTTAAAAAAATTAACTGGATTAATTCTGCCAGTTTTCTTAAATGAATAAGAAAATACCTTTTACTGAATACAGTAAAAAACCTTTATAGATGAATAAAATAAATTGCTCGTGTATCTTATAAAGTATTGAATGAGCTAAAGGATTAAAAGTAAGTTTTTCTTTTGTAATAAATACACTGAAGATAGTAATTTGAATTTGTTAGAGAAATGGCAGGAATGTTATAAAATCTGTTTCTGATATCTAGTACATTATATCTTAATTCGGCTCGGTATTGATATTACTCTTTATAGTATAATAAGTTTACTCGTTATTTTTCTTTAAGTAAATTTTTAATCTAAAAAAGTTCAAAAAATCGACATGAAAGGAAAACTATTGTTCTAAAAAACTATTATAAAAGAAACATTTTCATTCTTTAAATGGTGTGTATACTTTTAGTAAGAACTATCATTTTTTTTTCTTTCAGATTTATTATCTTAAGTAGAGATTTTTAGTAAAAAAATATTAGTTCAAATAAATAATAATTTCTTCACAAATATAAAACTCAATGTAACTAAAAACTATTTGAGGAAATCGAAACGTTTTTCATACTATAATTTAAATTGTGATTTAATATTTTAAATAGTAGTAATATTAATATAGTAATATAAATAGTAATAATTTAAATAGTGATTTTCGTTTCTTATTCTGATACTTTTTTAGCTAACTTTTCATTTTTAATTTAAAACTTCAGCGAAAATCCCAAAGTTGTTCACAACTCTTGTTATCTTCATAACAACTGAATTCATCTTTTATAAAAACAAAGAATTATAGAGAAATACTTTATGAAGTAAAGTTTAAAAATCATTTCCTTTTCACGAGAACGGGTGGAAGAAACAAGGCTAAATTGGAATACATTAAATTAATCACATCGTTTGATTACAGGAGAGGATCCAGTTTTTGATTTCTTCACAAAATGAAGTTTAGTAAGATGTTTTTACAAAATCAGTACGTTACAAAAAACACGAATTGCTTCGGAATATGTATACCAAACATGCAAAAGCAGATATCCGTTTTAGAATTAGTGATTTAGTTGGACCAGAACGACTCACAAAAATATTTTATATTATTTCTTCCTCAGTTGCTTTTGTTCTACCGTTTCTCTTGTTCTTGTCTATATCACATTCTACCCCTTTCTAATATATCTTGTATTCATCCTTCTCCGTCCTTCCAATTTTTTTTCATATCGTCACTCTCAATCGAATGTATAATTCTATCTCTTTTAGGTTATCTTCCTCCCTCTATCTTCTTTCTAATTCTCTTTTCCTTGTTATCATTCAGTCTATATTTTTCTACCTTTTTCTGAATGTTTCTTTCCCTCTACCATTAGCTTTCTCTTCCGATTTTTCTTTCTTTTTGTCCTATTTTCTCTTTCCTACTACCTTTTTCTCTTTATAACTATAGTTCTCTCTCATTTAAAAAAAAAGGAAAGAAGATCGAGGATGGAAAAGAATCCTTAGGAGCGATTTACATAGATTATAAGGCTCATTCAGACTTATCACTTTTTGTGTTCATTTTGCCGGAATCATCCGAAGTGAAAAATGTGAATTGGCGTCTCACTTTTTACTCCTTCACTCCTCTGTGTAAACTAGAGCGATTTTCAGGAGTGAATCAGAATGAACAGTGAAAGCGAAACAGTGTGAATGAGCCTTTAGTAAACCCAACGCTATCGCAACAACAACATGGCGAAAAAAAAAGTTACATAAACTTGGAGTTACTTCCCTCTTACTTCACATCACTTCGTTGGGATCACAGAGTAGCAGAACAGAGAGTTCTTGGCCATAGATAGGCGATAATGGAATCATCTTATACCCTTTCGAGAGTGACATATTGAATGAACACGTCACAGCTGTGATCTCCAAAATGTACTGCTTCTCTTCTGTCAATCGTAACCATTGCTATATCATACTATGGAATTTGAAAATGCGTTTTGGACCCTCTGTTAGGCTTTTTCTCTGTGGTTACGATCCCATTGCTTTAAACCAAACCATGTAAATCTTCCCTAGAGGATATAGGCCGCGAATCCTCAACATAATCTCCTGACTGAATATTAGATGGAACGTTCCGGAACTCCTTTTTCCAACCAAATCACTGCACAGAATTGAATGCTTCCACTCCCTCCGTTTTAAGCCATGGAATCGGGTATGACAGTATAGGTGGCCGGAGTGGCCCTCCTGGAATCGTAACCGAGCGAATCTGGGATGGCGGTGTACCTGACCGAGGGTGGATCGCGCAACAGCAGCGCCTCTTTGGGAAAATGCACGCACTTCCTCATGCACCAGAACATACCGAAAATGGCGAAGATGGTGATGGAGGTGCCGAAGAAGATGACCGACCCGAAGACGCTGGTGTGCTGGTGCCAGTTCGACCCCCCGCGAGACGGAGCTATAGCCACCGCCTCGTCCTCCGACGACCACCCCTCGTCGCGTCTTGAAGAGGCCACACTGGGCCTCGGACGTCTGGGGGGAGGAGGTGGCAATGAAGTTGGGGTCGTCGACGGAACGTCAGTGGTGGTGGTCGTCGATGTTGTGGAAGTCTGGGGCGGTACCACCTCGTCTTCAGCAGTGGCCATCATCATCATCATCATATCGACCTCTTTCCAGCAGACTGTACCACTGATGCTGTACTGAGAGGTACACTCGATGCTTCGTTTGAGCACGCAGTACCGGTCGCCGTCCGTCCACCCCGTCAGAACGTTCTCCAGGGGTGGCAGCAGCAGCAGCTTGGACCTCCCCTTCGTCCAGGTGGTGGAGTTCATGTCAAACATCCACAACTCGGCAACGCCCTCATTTTTCTCCTCCTTCCACATCCACAGCCGGTCAGGGTCCAGGGACCAAGTCAGGGATCGTCCCTCCTCCTCCAGGTCCGGCCAGAGACCGGTCAAGTTGTTCTCGGCGACCACCACCCACCCAAGGCCGGACGCGTTGGCGTACGCGACATGGTCATGGTGGCCGTTGTTGACCACCAGAACCAACTCTCCATTGTAACCAACCCAAGCACTGGCTACTCCGTGGTCGGCTGAGTGGTTGGAGAAGTCCGTCAGGAGGTCGTGCTCGACCCCCCATCTCGCCTCTTCGACGTCGAGGGCGTACAGCGTCTCTCGTGGGGGGTCAGTGGCGTAGAGCGCACCCCCGACGCACCACGTGGCGTCCACGCGGCCTTCCTTGACGTCGTCCGTGTCGCCCGACTGCCAGTGCTGCCAGGGGAGGTGTAGGACGAGGGAGGAGTTGCGGCCCACGATGGCCACGTATTTCCGGGGGTCTACGCACGCCACCCGCCAGGGTTCGGAGGGGGAGGACCCGTTGGGGAGGGGCAGCAGGGACCAGGAGAGGTTGGTGGCGTTGAACCACCACAGGTTGCCGTCGCCTATGCCCCACACGTTGCCTTGTGTGTCTTTGAAAGCGGACAGGGAGTGCAGCTCGCACGGGGATTCGGAGTACAGGTCATTTGATGGTACTGAAAGAAAAACAAAATTTTGTATAAGTTATAGTTTTAAGTTGAAATGGAAAGGAAATTCACGGAAATTGGGATTTTAAGGCATTCGTGTCATATATTCATTATTTGAGATACGAGGTGATTAAAAATAATGTATCAAATTTTATATGGGTGTTAGACTATCCAAAAACTATTCAGAATAACACAAGGAAAATATATTAAGTCCCAAATGGCAATCCTGAGAGGTAAGCGTGAACAAAAATTGCCAGGAGCAAATGGAAGATACGGTATTGGAAGAAAACAGCTAAGGGTATAGGGATGGAATTCCATTAATAATTATCCAATGCTCTAACTATATTTTATTATTTTTGAGGATGAGTAAATTTCAAATTGTTTCCTTCGTTATCGTAAGTGAAGTTAAACATTAAATAAGTCATAATGACCAAGTTTTTGAAAAAGGCATGGTTGTTTGAAATAGTTTTCTTGGGATAATTTGATTATATTTTTACATCGGCACCTTGTAAATGCCAAAAACAGAAAGGGTGTGTGAAAAAAGCAAAAAATTTGATAATCCTTTCAATAAAATTTAATAAATGTAATTCAAGTAACAAAATTTAAGCAAATTAATGTGACATTGTCACATAAAAAGATCATTAGGAAATCTTCTAAATTATATTTCAAGTATTCCCTTAATCTAAAAATACTTAAAAGCAACTCATAAGATACTTTTCTGTAATATTCAAAATAAATCACCGAGTGAAATACTTTTAAAGAACTTAAATGCCACAGTTTCTTTTTATCTGGTAGAAATCCAATATTTCATGGAATTATCCCAAAAAGCTTTAATGAAAGATTGGCTCAGGACCATATCGAATTTCCAGTCGTTTCTCAAAGTAGCTTTGATTTAATATTATCATCTCTTTTTCAAGAGAGGCATTTTTCACCATTAGCAGTACGAACATAGAGTACGAAATTGGAGAAACGTCAGTCCTAAAAAACGAATTCAAATGTCTTCTTTTTGAAAATTGATATCCAGTTTATTTATGGTGGGAAATCAATATTTCACTCTTTATTTGTTCAAGAGAAACGGACGTTTGGGAAATAGAATTGATTCTTATGATAAATGTGTCAATTTTTTGTGAGTAATGAAACTTAATTGATTGAAGTAACAAGACGCCGTTTCCACATACACGATGTGTTTTGTTACAACAACCAATTCATATAGTGTATGATGCTCTGATGCGACGGGGTCTGGACCTGGTGTAGGCTTTCCTACACCAGGGGGATATGAAACAACAGTAATCCGGTGAGACCTATATAGACTGACGAATTACAGAGAGAAGAAAGTGACCTTATTTTGCAACACTGTAACAGACCGGATAAGGTATTAATTAGAGCGTTAATATAACAATTTCTAAGACTCTGATTTTTTTTATCTTTTAAGATATTTAGACTCACGTTATGTAAAAATTGCATTTTAATTGGTTTGGTATTGATTTTTTTGCAAAGATTAAACAGTTAATTAAAATTTAAAATCACAGCATAGAACTTTACGGAAATATTTTTAAAATTTAGAATTTATTTATTTATTTTTATAATTTTTTAAAGGAGGAATATAGTTTATTAAAGTTGTAACACAGCTAAAGGTATTATACATGAATTTTCAATGATAATTTTTCATAGAATCTAATGAAAATTCAAAAACATCGATTTTGATTCAGCGTTTTAAATTTTTTTATTGAAAATTAAAAATTACATTTAAATTATAAGTCATGTTTTTGCTAATCCCCTCGAAATGCTCTAAATTAATCTAATGGACATCTAAAAAAAATCTGAAAATAAAATTAAAAGTCATAAAAACTTTCATACAACATTTTTAAAAGCCTTTATCATTAAAACTGAATATATTTTTATTTTCTGAATCAAAATCAAAGTTTGCTTTAAAAATTTATTGATGTTAAGAAATTTAGTAGCTCCTAAGTTTATTTATCGAAGATAAACACAATAAGTTTTAAAATGTGAAATCTATTTAGATAAAGGTTTATACAATTTTGAGTAGTTGAATAACTCCCAATTTTTAAATGTCTCTCTTCTATTGAACAAACACAGTAGAATTTAAAGAGCAATAGACCAATGGTGAATAAAATGTAAACCATGGAATGAATTTTTGTGATTTCTTAGCCCTAAAATTAACTTATCATAAAATAGCAGAACTCTCTAAACGTGCCCATGAATAGATGCAAAAGATTATTTCCGACGTTTTGAAACTAGTTTCAAAAGAACAATTACTTAGTTTAAATTCACTCTGCGAATCGCTAAAAAGGGATTTTGCGTGTGGTTCGTCACGCATAACCGCAGTTTGCCGAACCTTGCTTATATGACTATGTTTCCAGAGGAAGAGCTGTCTATATCCATCATAGAATGAGATGGTTCTCACGGGTAGGTTGCATAAACAATGTAAATCAGATGCGAGTCAGTTATGCGATATTGGAAGATCCCTCTGACATCGGAAAGTCGTGTAAAAGCATCGTTATTCAAAACAAGAGAGCAGCTGACTTTATAATTTTTATATATAATATTATTCCAGTCCAGATTTATTTAATTTCATTATAATTATTGTATGTAACCAATATATTCTATAAGTCCAGATTAAATTTTAACTTTAGTATTAAACTTCGTAAATATATAATAAAATGTAACTTCGTATATGTAATAAAACTACTCATTTTTTACTTTAAAAAATATTACATATTATCTACTCCATGGCTCTCCACGTCATTATAATCATTGAATCCGGCCCGCGGATTCGAAAAGGTTGCCCATACCTGGTTTAAGTGAAATTAGTTTTGTAGCATCATAGCTCTGCACTAAGAACTTCTAAAAAGAAAAAATTATATGAAGTAGAACCTCTTGTAAGTTCCTGGTATGAGTGGATTTTAGACGCTAAAAACACAGAAAAGTGAACCTAAACATGTGCAGTGCACTCTTATTTCGAAATCGGCATACCGGTTAGGGGACATCCATAAATTACGTGAGGAGTTTCTTCCAAAATCTAGACCCCCCAAGTGAGATTTACCTACAACTTTTTAAAAATAACACTAGTCGACAAAATTAAACTTTTTCTCCTAACAACAACGAGATTAGGTATTTCCGACTAATTTCAGAGCGTAGAGTTCAAAAATAGTTGTAAAAAAAGCTGCAGCACGTATAGTTTTTTTGTTACCTATATGGCACCAATATTAAAGAAACTGACAAAAGCGTTGAAATCCCTCAGTTCTTAACAGGAAATCTCATTATTTTACCATAAAATACTAACATAATTGAGATTATATACATATTTCAGACAAAATAAAACTAAAACCATTAAACATTCATTAAATACGATGCAATTTTATCACTTTTTTCTCTTAAGTGGCACCAAATCTCCTTTTTTTAATAAACCAAGAGCTGTCGCCCGAAATCGCTATTTAGAATGACCTATGTATCGAATTTGACCTATCGTAAATGACCTATGTTTCCTAAGGTAATCTTTACCCTTGTTTATGATTAACTACAAAGAGATTTCCCGGGAAAAAATTCAAATGTGGATGTAAAATATTTATTTTGAGTGATGTTCAACATCCAATGGCTTGGTATGACTAAAGAAAACCTTCTATTGGGATTAAAACATTTTTATCATTCCTATTTTCTAAGAATCATCTTACCGATCTCCTAAAAACTATTTCCTAACCGATAATGTGTTTTTATTAAACTTTTCTTCAAAAAAAGGGTCATGATTCCTTTTTAATAAGAGGTTTTTACTGACTTTGAGTTTGCCTTCGCTAAATGGCGAAAAAAGTCATTTTAAATACTTTTTGAAATGTTTTTCTGTATTTGTCATTGATGTAACAAATATCCAAGATAATTTGAATGTCCTCCCCATACTATAGGGACAGTAATTTATATAGAACTACTGTTGTCTCATATACACTTAAAAAGTGCCACATTCTAACTTATGCAGCACATGTGAAAAGCCTAGATTTCATTTCAGTCACGTATTTGGACCAAAATCAGTAGAATAAAACCTTTTCCCACTTTTTCTGTAAAGTATTACCCTTGAATTGTAATTTAAACAGTACCTAAGTTTAGCAAAACGTATTGTGCATAAATGTGCAAAATCTACCCCGAAAACTCATCATTTTCAAAATGAACTGTAATCTTAAAACATGGACGCACTTTTAAAAGAATGTCTACATACTAAGATAATGGGGAAAAATTAATTGGACGGGGGTGCATGGTTTCTATTAGAGAAAAAGGGCGCTTAAAAAACAAAAATTAAGAAAAAAATCAGAAGATCGCAATATTTTGTTACACAAAAATAGGACGTGATGGAACTTTTTTACTTGCAGATATTTGAATAACTATAGGAATAAGCAACAAAAATAGTAATTTCGTTGCTGTTAGAAAACCACTGTCGACTAGTGTAATTTGCAGTATCTTATCTGTGTGTATTCCTTTCTCATATTAAAAAAAAGAAAAATCGTATAATTTCTAACTTAAAAAGTTGACTTTAGATTTTAATCGACCCCCCTATCCCCTTGGTGAGATTTGGTGAGATTTTTCCAAACCCCTCCCCCCTCCCCCCCTTTTTGACCTCACGTAATTTATGGATGTCCCCTTAGAGCAGAGTTTGGTCCGAATGGAATTGGTAAGAAAATGTGACCTCTATACGGAAGTTTTTGCTGTTATTCTAAAAATATATTTCTGTTGACTTACCAATTTTTGAAAATCTATGAAAAGATGTCAGTGATTTTACCCCAATTTCTAACAGCAGAAAAATTCAACAATGTAAAAGGAAAGAAAACTATTCCACAGGTTATGGAAAGGATGCTGAACTATTAAGTTAAAATATCAGTACCATTTCCACTGCAGAATGGAGCCTTTTCGATACTTTTATAATATGGAAGGTAAGGATGGACTACTAGGCTCATTTCAACTCAACTCGACCAATGGATTTGGTCATGGATCTTTTTTTTTTCGAAATTTTTCTCATGAGAAATGTCTCCCCAAATTTTTTCAGAATTCTTACTCAAAAAGAGACCCTAGGAAAAATTTCTGAAAATTAGTCATTTTCCGCCATGTTTTGATTGATGAGTTACAAAAAGTGCTGTTTATAGGCTATTTTTCAAGCAAATAAGGTGATTCTGATTTCAATTTAAAGCTTACACACTCTACACTTTCTATTAAAATATAAAAATTCAGAATTACTTAATTGATTTTTTTCTCAAAAAATCGAATACCTCTGAGTTATCTTAAATCACACTCTTCAAAATTTTACAAGGGATTTTCCTTGATTTTTATTTTTCATAGTAAAAAAAATAGGACTTGTGTTTTGGGTTAGTAAAAAATAAGTATTTTTTTCAAAACTTTCAGAGAATGGTCAATGCAAAATGCAACTTTGTCATCTCAATATTAAGCCAATACTAATATATTTTACTTTATTCTAAAAGTGGTGAGTATATATCGTGAGATGTTATAAAAAATAATCGTTAACGTTTCAGTTTCATAATATTCTATAGGTTAGGGATAGGAAGCCAAACTGTTATATTAACAGAACTGTTTCAGTCAACAGTAAAAAACCGAACCATTTATTAGAAATTAGAAAATTATTCTAAGCTTGAATTATTTTTATAATTTTGAGTTGGGAAAGTTTGAACAGTTTCGCTAACAGTCTATATAAATTTCTAAAAATGTAGAAAAAAATCAGGAATATTCGCTACAGAAAAATTAGATTTTCCACAATGTCAGGAGTTCAACTAGTTTAGGAATTACATTTATATGGAATCCGAAAAGATAAGAGAGGAAAAAGATGGACCACCCTACATGTTTCGTTGTATAATTACTTTGTCAAAATTGTCTTAAGTATTGAGTAGTTCTTTAAATTTTGCATATGACCGGATGGCCTAGTGTTAGGGAGAGTAATGCTACGAATTGGATGTTCGTAGGATCAAACCCTACCAACTACTGTGTGGTACTTAATAATTTATAAATAACTTTAAGTTGATGAGGTAAACCAATGGCCAATGGGTGAAGGTGCCCATGGCCGGTGTAAATTGAATTACTGGCATCTCGTTCCCTCTCTTTTTTTTACCTAGTGAAGTATCAATTTCAAATTAATTAAAAGAACAGACTGGTTGCAGGAACGGATGGCTTGGTGTGTTAAGGCACCAGTATGCTAGATCCATAAGGCCCTCGGATCGAATCTCCTTCGGTTCGAGTCTGAGCCTCTCCCCGGGTATAGCACTCGGACATAAATGCCAGTTGTGTATTTATAAATTTATTCCTGCTCATTCAAGGGGGGGGTAAAAACATTTTCATTTTCAACTCTTAACTGTAACCGCACCAGTAAAATTCCTTGAAAATATTACTATTTTTTAAGTATTTTAAACTTTTTGCTATAATCCAAGACTATTCCTTTTGTCTCTTCAACGGACATTGAATAAACTTAAGAATCTTGAGGGGACAAAATTACATTAATGGTCTAAAGTCCATCCCAAACCCCTACCAACCGCCCCGCTGCTTCCTTTAACTTGTTAAATTTTTCCTAATTTTTTGATTGGTGAGTAAAGCACATATACTATACAAACTAAAGGTTTAATTTAACTTCGTAAATTTTTCTTAACTTTTTGAGTGGTGACAAGCACAAATACCTTTAAAACAAGGGAGGATACTTTAAGGGAGTACTTAAATGTCGTTGGACCTTAAAATTCCAATATAAACAGCCTCACTGAGTGAAGCCAGGAGCAGAGCTTGCTCAAACATATCTTGTGAATAAAAGTCAGCTGAATCAAAGATCATTGTTACCCCACGCTAACAGGGTCCTCATTTTATCGACTCCAAATACGCGAAAGGTGGAGCCTGCCTTGCCGAACCCGGGAACAGAACTCGTTGGGCCCTTTGAGTGGCATGGAGACCTTTAATATAGATATAGATACGAAACAAGCTAGACTTGAAATATTTTTCCTTATTCTTTGAGTGGTGACTGAAATTTCTCTAACTAAATCATATTAAGGCTCATTTACACTGTTTCATCCTTATTCCTCCTGAGTAATTCACTCCTGTGAATCGCTAGTTTGCCTTTGCGTATAGAAAAATGAAGGATTGAAATGTGAAACGCCAAGTTACACTTTTCACACTTTGGATGATCCCTCCAAAATGAATAGGCGTACGAACTTCACAGGCTTGGAAACATCGGAAAGAAGATGACCGCGGGAGGCATGAAAAGCGATGCAGAGAAAAGGAAGGAGCGTTGTTGGGTTGTTGATCCGTCAATGGAGCAGGTTGTTCCAGGAGCAGGAGGTAGTTTTAGATTGGAAGATGCAGAACTCTGCTAAGAAGAAGAAGAAATGTCAGTGCAGACCAACCCGTCGCCTGAAAGGCGACACACGGCGGACGTTATGGTAGTCCCGCCCACATAGATAGCTTAGCTACCATGCCATTTGTAGGTATCGAGGTACCGGTGCGTATTAGATTCTTGATTTCACTATGGCTATTGATTTCCTGGGAAAGGGCCTTGTTTTTATTACTGTTTTTTTTGGAAGTTCCACCTTGAAAAGGGGGTATTCATTAGTTGGATTGATGATAAGTTTACACTTGGTAATCGTGGATCGTTCGAAATCGGGAATATTTTCGAGAGGTGAGGTAGCGAATCGAAGTCTCCAAATGACAGCTCTGATTGGTCTTTAAGTTCTCCTCGATACTTCAAAGAATTCAGCGTCGCCTTCCGTAAAGAATTTCAAAAAATACCGTTAGATGGGAGAAAAGGATGCTAAACTCAAAAACTTTTTCATGGTAAAGTGGTGACTTTATAAATTGCTTAAAAATTCATTTAAGCTGATAAACTGATAAAAAATTGTCAGATCGAGATTAATTCTAGCTTATGAATCATAACGGAATATTAAACGTAGCGGATGATCTAAAATCTTTGGAAACTACTTGCGTTAATTAGACGATAGTTGAGGATGCGGAACTTAATAACTTTTTACCAATTTTAAAAGTGGTGATGACTGTAAATCGCTTCATGTATTTTTTTAATAACAGAACCTTTATAGTTGAAGAACATTTCACAGAATTGGGGCTAGCCAGCCTGTGAAGTATTCTGTGATTTAAACGGTTTTGTTACATAAAGGAAAAACCATTTAGAAATTTGGCAAACGTATTAATCACACATTTAGATTATGCATTTGCATGCTACATTATGTCCATACATTGCTTCGATAATTTTCTTGATATACACTGCTGTGCAAAAATTAAGGACGGAACTGTTTTTTCAACACAACACCTCGTAGAAATATTGTTCATCCATGAAAATCATACCAAAAGATGTTCAATGAGTGAGAATACAGGGCCCGAGGACAAATTTTCCCTATCAATATTTTAAGGGGGTAAATGGACCCCCCATTGATAATGGAGTTCCATTACACATTCGGAGCAGTGACAGAAACGTCTGTGTAAGAGGTATTTAACCGAGAAATGTAAGTTTTTTGCAATGAATATGATTATTCCTGAACTCAATGCATATTTTTAAACGGTTTTGCTGCTTTTAAATGGTATTTTTTAAGTTTTATTGAGAGATATTGGTCTAATCGTCATTTTTGGCAAGTTTTAGCTTTTGGGTCATTTTTGGTGAGTGGTAACTTACCGTCAACCATGTTTTTAGTAGGTCTCCCATATGTCTGATTGCGTTTAGGTCTGGGGACCCGAAAAGTAACTTTATTCTTTCAATATCGCTATTTATGAACAACTTTGAGGTAGTCAAATTGTGATTTTGTGCAGCTTTGACACTCATAAAGAGAAATCATTGACCCGAGAGGTCTTCCAAGAGAATTAGAAGGAACATTAGAACACATGTATGCTATTGCAGATAACAGTGAAAAATTCTGTGCTGTATAAGGGGTGCTGAAACGGCCCAAAGAAATGCATTAGTTTCACAGAAAGAACATTTGTTATTAACGTTAAAAAAAAAGAAGTATTTTTACTGTTTATGGACTTATACATGTCTAAAAAGAAAGATATATCTGTAAAAAATATCTCCATTATCTTTAAAATGAAGTTTAAATACATTGAATTTCTCCTTTGAATCTGTACTATACTTATAGACATTTCAACACCCCCTATACTCAAAAGAGATTTTCCCTGATGTCTGCAATTGCATATCTGTATTCTCATGGCTCATTTGCTTCTTTTAGAATACCTTTCGAGTCAATAATTTCTCTTTATTAGTAAAAAATCCTCAGATAATCACAATTTGGCTTTCTCGAAGTTTTTCATCAAAAACAATATTTAAAGAATAAAGTTACTTTTTGGGTCCAAAGACCTAAACACGATCAGACATATGGGAGACCTACTAAAAACATGGTTGACGGTAATATACCACTTACCAAAAATGACCCTGAAGCTAAAACTTGCCAAAAATGATGATAAGACCGATATCTCTCAATAAAACCTAAAAAATATCATTTCAAGGCAGCACAAACGATTGAAAATATGCATTGAGTTCAGGAAAAATCATATTCATTGCAAAAAATCTTAAATTTCTCGGCTAAAAACCTCTTACACAGACGTTTCTGCCACTACTCCAAATGTGTAATGGAACTCCAATATCAATGGAGGACCCATTTACCCCCTTGAAATATTGATAGGGGAAATTTGTTCTCGGGCCCTGTATCCTCACCCATTGAACATCTTTTGGTATAATTTTCATGGATGAACAATAATTCTACTAGGTGTTACGTTAAAAAAAACGTTCCGTCCTTAATTTTTGCACAGCAGTGTACGTGCTGAAAATCTATGAGTACAAATTTTAGTGGGTTTAATTCTTGAGTTCAAGTTCTCTATCACATTATTTAATACACCATGATGGTTCTTGTTATCTTACTTTATGATCAAAGTAGTAAAAATTAACTGAATTGCCTGCGGCTAAAATGCCAATTTTGAAATTTATGGATTTTACTATGTGTTTGAAATTGGCAGCAGGTATTCTGCAGCTTTTAGAAATTTTCTGAACAAACATTTTTCAGTAGTCAATCACTAAGCTGAAACTTATTTTAAACTATTAAAAATTAAAATTACAAACTTAAAAGAAAAGAATAAAAATTCACGCGGGTAGTATAAGCTTTCTTTGAATAAAGTTATTTCAAAACCACCATCTTATTCGGAAAGTATCTGATAAACACATGATCACTAAAAAACATTTACCTGCACAGTTATAAACTCTTTTTGTAGTTATTTATAGTATACTGAAAATAGAGTTGAACATCGGACAAATTAAAAAAATGGTTTTCACGTAGATATGGTCTGAATCACTAAATAACAACATTCTAAAAATCAATCAATAAGAAGTTTTTATTACAAATGGGTATTCCAAATTAAAAGAACATTTGATTTTTTAAAAAGGAACTTTTTTTATAAATTAAACTTTTTTTAAATTTAGAATTTGGTTGAATTTTAGTATGTTATTATTTTGAACTACATTTATAATGTTCAGAGCTTGTTTTAATTTTTTATAAAGCTAATTATTGAAATTAATTTTTAAAATTGATACTTCATTTTCCTAATAAAAATAAATGATTGCATTCCTGAACCATTTCAATCGAGCTCTTTAAGATAGCCTATAAACAGATTTCGCAGTATCTTTAATAATCCTCATATATTGTAAATTTTTAAAAAAATTAAGTTTGCAATGAACCGAATTTCTTTTTTTCTGCGTTATTTATTTACGCCATTCATAAATGAAAACAGTTTTGAAATTTTTATTGCAATTTTTCCGAGGTTTGGCCATTTTTCCTATATTTTCAGTTAATTATTTTTAATAAAACAAATTTTAGATAAATTCATTTGTAAAATGGTTACCAGTTAGTTATGTCACATTTTTTTATTTCTAAAAGACTTTCAAAAATATCTTATACTTTTATTTAAATTGTTTTAGATGCAAATATTTTCTTAAAACGTTTATCTTTTCTTAATTGGAAACCTTTTTAAAAAGAATCAATTAGTTTATTTCTTTTATATTTTTTAAAAGCTAAATGGGAAATTTTTGATTGTTATTCAAACTAGATACTAGAATACTCACGGACAAACTTGATACTAGAATTCATTATTTTCAGAAATTTATGCCATTTATTAATTTGAGCAAATCAATCACTTTTCCCCAAGTAACAGTTATACAGAATGTGCTCCAAACAAAAAATGATTCACATTTCAAGCAAATACTTTATACTGCCGTATGTGATACACAATAGGCAGATAATAGCACAATAGGGTAGATTGTTACAAAATAGAGATGTTTTTACAAAGGTTGTTATTTTTTAATTTTTATCTCCCATTTTTTTCTAATTGACTTCATAAAAGTTAGTTCTTTTTAGATACTTTTATAGAAAAAAAAGTATTCTCATAAAGGATTCTTCAACTTGAAAAATGGGTTTAAAGTAAAAATGGGTTGCAGTTATGTTACTTTTAATAAATGCAATTAATAGTATATGTATGTAATATAGTGTAATACCCTAAATTTGATCACACTTTAATAGAGTTTACCAACAGTAAGTAATGCTAATAAATTAGTACATTTCATTCAATAAAATACAATTCAAATTGCAAACTTTACTCAAAGAATCTCCAGATTCTTTAATAACATATGAATGATAACTCAATGGACCGTTTTTTTTATCGGAGTTATTTTTAATGAAAAACAGATTACCCCAACGGAAAATCGTTCAAACTGGGAAAAACCCAAACGCTATATAAAGTTACACCTCTTTTCAAAATAACATAATTTACATTCAATCTTTTAATTTTTATGAATTAAACTTAAAGATATCGTAGTGAAAAAACCCCAAGGGAATTGGAATTGATAAAAAATGAATGTCCGACCCCGAAAAGTGCGATACATTCCAAGCAGATATTTTGTCTGGCCACATGTTCCTTTTTTAATAAGAGGTAAATATAAATTTCCGTATTATTGTAAAACTCCTGTTTTGAGTATACTTTTAAGATATGCAGTTATTGGTATAACTGCTAACTTAACTACATCCCCTTAACTCACTTATTTACCATGAAATAAAGTATTATTTTAATTAGTTTTTATGAATTACTGCAAGTTATTACTTATGTAAATTCGATAAATATTTTTCTACACCTCATTACTTAAATGAGATTAATTGAGAATGGATAAATAATTTTAGGAAATTTGAATTTAAAATATATTGTGTTTGTTGGACTACTTAGGTAAAAAAATAAGTGAACTAATTTAAAGTCTACGAATTGCCATAACCTACTAAACTTTTATATAAAATGGTTTAAAAACAATAAGAGTAGATATTATTCCAGAGTAGGCTCTTAGAAATGTTAAATAAGTTACTTCTAATCTCAGAATTCCACGTTTAACCACATTTTTATTACTTATAATTTGAGCACATTAGTTAGGCAAAATGACGTTCAACTGCCTCTCTATAGAAATTGAAATACTCTCTTACAATTACACGACTTTGAAATACTATTACCTACCCTCCACAGTTTTAATTTCCTGCAGCCATAGAAATTGAGACCACAGTTTTTTGTGTTATTTAGATCAAAACGCTTAACATAAATTTTAAAATAATCATTGAAGTTATCCTTCACCAGTTTTTAAATCAAAAAAAATTTATATCAAAGGATTGAATTAAATCCCTGTCAGAGGGGAATCAAATAACAGTAATTCTTTAAAAACCTCGCAAAAATTAAATATGCTCGGTTTGAAATTAAAAAGATCTACATTTTAGTGAAAAGTCGATATATTAACACACCGAATGTTTGTATCAATCAAGTCAACAATCTTCACAGCACAGTTATATACTTTTCAAAACTATCCATGTAACTAAAATTCAACTGGATCGTTAGTTATGAAACATCCCTTATACAGATACCTTATAATACAGATTTCCTTCCTTAAACTTAGTATAATATAAGGAGTTTAGGATATTATACATAAATCCTTAAACATTCATTATCTTCTTAACTTGGTATATGTGTTCCTGTTCCTACTAATAAATTTTATGTAAAGTACTTTCTTAATTTCTTTGCTCTTTTTTATTCACTTTTTTGGGTTGGTAGTAGAGGAAGTTTTATGTGTGTCCTTTGCACTTTATAGCAGAAAAATTTACCAGGTCCCAAAAGAAATAAATTTTTAATGCATTTGGAGCTAAATTATTCACCGAATATTAATAAAACAAAATGTTTTAGGGTTTTTTTGTCTTTTCTTTTGTACTTTCTTTGAGTTGAAAAAAACATCAAATGTGTTTTTAATATTTATTTTAAAAGCGCGCTGAGAAGTATCTAAAAACCGTTTTGTGTAACGTGTAATCATGATTCTTCGTTACTGCAATCTAAATTAAATTTTTGAATATAAAATTGAATCATAAAAGCAATTATACAGAGATGTAAAAATAATATTTCATTTTCATCTTAACGTTTTATTGTAATACTATTGTTAAAAATGTGCTAAAATATTTAACTCTACCTTACGTATTTATTCAATTAAAAACTACCTTCTAGTATTTTCATAATACTATTTTGCGTTATAAATTCCTAACATTTACTTTGATAACGGATTCATGACAGCTTATCAGCCCTCACTTTCTATATAAATTCATCGTTTTCAAAGTATATTTACCACAGACATCCAAACCTGATACATAAAAAGATAAGATATTCATTTTTAATATTAGATAAGAACTATTTGACAACCGCTTATCTCGGAGTTTCCTCAGTCTAGTCGTTAGTTTATGGCATAAACTCACCCAAAAAATTTATACATTCTAGTTCTATACACGTTTCATATTCCAGCTAAATATTTTAAAACTAACAGCAAAGTACGATTTATCTTTGAAATATTTTTCACCGACATTTTTATTCACATAATTCACCTGTTGTTCGATAATAGACAATTTTTCACAGTTAGTTTGGCATTCGCCCCCAAGATTTTTACTATCGTTTACCCGAGAAAGAGAAGGATGGTGAAAAAAGAAAAAATATTTTATCAGCCATTTTGACTTTTTTGATAAAGACGGATATTAGTTGGAAATACCTCCAGGAATACCTCCAAGGTTATTAATGAGGAAAGGGAACTCAAAATGTTGGGTCTCTTTCCAGAAAAACGGATGTGCTAGGAGGGAGAAAAAGAAATTTCAATCTGCCATTAGCCTTTTTATTCCGTGAGCACGATGACTATTCTTTTTCCTATCATTTCCGACTTTTCTAGCATATTTTGAGTGGGAAATATCCATGTATCGATTTTAACTTTAGCGACACACGTGAATTGAAAGTGCTTTTCTGTTCCATATCCTGTATTTTAAAAAAAAAAGGATAAATGGGGAAAACGAGAGACACTTTAAATATAAACTAGTCTATTTCATGCACTGAATGTAAATGCGATTTCATAAACAAATAAAAGAATGTAATACTAAATGACTTTTCGTAAATTTATGTCTATTTCATGCTCTGCTTCTCAACACAATATACTCGCTGAAAAAAACTAAATCGGGATGCTGAAAAGAGTGAAAATTCCGGTAACTTTAAAACGTGAGAAAAATATATATACACAGCGAAAAATACTGGAAAGTCTTGAATGACCGCGGTATGTTTTTATTGTTTGGTTTTCCTTTTCCTAGAATTTCATTTAGAATTTCCTTTTCGTAGTGTTGAATATATTCTCCTAGCGTGACACAGCTGGTGGTAAAGGTATTTGCGCTACAAAGCATTGGATGGTTCCGTACTTTAAGCGATAGTAGGAGAAAGGAAAACAAACTAAACGAGTTTTCGCAGTATCTTTAACACAGTTAGGAAGCGGAACTGTTAGTGTTATTTCCTCTCAAATGTCCCGATGTGTTTGCTTTAATACCATAAGACTGAAACAAAAGTTTTTCGAGTTGGGTTTAGAATAGTTCGGCAAATAATGTTTCTCTGCATCTTATCCTCTCTTATGCTTCTGTGGTGCCGTATGGTGGATGTTCTTTTTTGTCATTTCTACGTTTCCAAATCTTTTGGCAACACCACACCTCTACATATGATTGGCACCACCGCTATATTGTACTCCGCTGCACCAGGCTGCTAGAGCATTTAGCTAATTTTTTGTAAAGTTCGTAAATTTGCAAATTTTTAAGTGTTATTGGGTAGTTTTGTGTTTATTTAGTTGAATAAAGACAAAATTTAATAAAAAAACCTTGCAAATTTGCCAAATTTTTTTGAGGCCTGAAAAAGGGCTATTTTCGTATTTTCACATGCTAATATCTCCGCGAATATTCACGATATTTTCAGGAAATTTTTTATAACGTTGGCAACAATACTATCATTGAGAGGAATTTGCTCTATCTTCTTTAGATTTTAAATAATTTATCTAACTTTTTATTTCGCCACTAGGGGCGCTGTAAGTCATCTCAATGGATTCTCCAAGGTCACTTACCTAGGGGTGGACCTTACTTCCGTGACCCTAGGACACGTTGGTTCCAAATATAAACAGCGAAACGGACTTTTTGAAACACCCTGTATGTAAAACTAATTAACCTATCTAAATTATTGAGTAGTTGTTCAGTTTAAACTTTTGTAACTTTTCATTAGTATTCAGCTTATACAAAGCCTCCCGCAAAGACATGGTACTTAGGGAAGCTTTAATCTACCAGAAGAATACTGTCTAGTAATAAGATGCAAATTTATAAACGCATAATATTAAGTCTGATAATGTGTTATTGTATATTCATCTTTACATACATCACCATGTGCTTTTACTGAAAAGTTCCTATTGTTGAACTTCAATGAAAATAATCTGACTTAAATATTTTTAGAATGTTTTTAATGATTTTAAGATCAATTCCAAATATTTATTTATTATTTAACGAGATTATGTGTCAATGTAGAATTATTGATATAATCCTTCGGCGATCTTACTCAAAGAAATATTCAAGAAATATATTTTATTCAAGTGAAAATATTAAGAATAACTTTCATTCCATTTAAAACAAATTAAGTCGGAAGTAAATTTTATAATGTTAAACTGGATAAATAAGACTAAGAAATGATCTAACTTAAGTAAATATTTTGATAGCAATAAGTATAAAGGTTTGGTAAAAATGTAGGGTTTTTTGCCTTTTGTTGGCAGAGCAAATTACTTACAAAAACTTAAATAAAGGATTATTAAGAAAAAATTAAATATGCAATTATATATGAAACTTAAGTTTTCTCTACCTTGGTTTTTAATGAAAAATTACCTTAAAACACAAATTATTTTTGACATTTGTCAAGAAATCATAAAAATAATATAGATTGAAATGAAAATGAAATGTAATTTTTTATGAAGTTAACTAACCCTAATTGTTCAGTTCATGTTCTCCATCCAAGTTATATTTAGAATTGTAGACATGACAGTATCGGGTACAGGTGACATTTGACATATTGTAGATAATTTACATTTTGCGATTCTTTAAGAATTACAAGATGGAAGTTTTTAAAAAATAAACTTTAATTCTAATGTTATGTCAAACTTTCAGTCTAAAAAGGGTAAAGTTTTTGTAATATATTACTAGTTTCAAACTCTACAATATTATAGAAATTCTACGAGGAACTACCCTGCATTAAAATAATTGCTCACAAACTATCGAATAAACTAATAGGACAATTAACTATTATTATAACTTGATACACCCACTCTCATTTAAAGAAACCCCAAACTTTCCACATTCTTTAACTAGTAAGTATCTTCCATAATCAGGCAATTCAAAGTGAAAGCCAATATTCGAAATCAGCACCATTCCAATGCAGTGGTTGCATTCAAATTTGAGATGGAAACAACTTCAGTTGAAGTTATGGGATGCGAAGTCAGTTCTCCCCGTCAGATATGCTAATTGAATTAAGCCCTATCTTCGATAATGAGGAGTAATCAAAGTTTATGAAGCGAAAATGCCGTTTCGAGTTAGATTCCGTGCTATTTGGAGTAGTATATAGATTGGATGCTTCACTGGGCTTGAGATACATATATTTGCATCGAAAAGATGAGAGATCAAAGATAAGAAAGATCTCTGCGTTTGTGTGCATCGTTATGTAATTATGAGCTCTCCTTTTATAATCAATTTTGATTTTATAAAACTAAAATATTTCTATCAGTACCATGTTTTTTTATCATTGTGAAGTACATTAAATAGATTTATTTACTGCGTGAAAGCAAAGTACCAAAATAGTGAACTTTCTTAACTCGGGAATTGGTCTGTTTTATTACTTACTAGCCCTGGCGCGCTAGACCCGGGCTTCGCCAGGGTTTCAGTTTTTTTAATAAATATCACCTGGTGTCTTACAGAGGGGCTGCGCCAGTCCAAATGTGTTTCACTGCGTGCTAGGTCAGGCGTTACTAGGTCAACTTTCCCGGCAAAGTGAGAAATAATTAAAAAATTGATCCATTTTTATGTTTATGCTACAACAATTGACTTTAAACTACAACAATCGATTTCAATCTACAACATTCGATATGATGCACCCAATAATTAATTTTGCATCTTCTCTTATTATATTTGCAAGAATGTGGTTTTTCCATGAAGTTAGGTATGAAATATGGGGTTTTAAGCGTAAAATTGACCAAAAAAGTTAAAAGGATGATTCGATTAAAATTATTTTTATTCAGAAACCTTCCCGGGAGCGAGTAGATCAACGTGGCAAAGTTTAATAATTTATGTAGGTTTGAAAATTTTAAAAATATAAAGGACACACAGACAGAAAAACATTGATTTTTATATATATAGAAAATCAAAACTACTATAAATGGTTCTAGGGGCATAAAACTCTAAGCCCACAATCAACCAATCAAAAATTTAAGTGCTAAAAATGTCTCGAATGAAATAATAGCTTTTAGGGTGGGGTGTCACAAATTTGGAACTCCTCCCCCTTCCCCTTATTGTGTTACCCCTAAACGTGTGACATAATTTGTGAATGGCTTCCATATAAAACTACGACTATCATATGAAACTCTTCCACGCCTCTAATAAACAAATAAAATTTCACATTAACTACGATATAGCCTCTTAACCCTCCACATAGAGTTTCGGATATTCTATTCCAACTAACCCACATTTGATTTCCCTCGCCTGCATTTCTCCCCAAATATGACCTCCATAAAAAAATAACCGATTCAGGCTCTTTTAGGACCCGAATAATAACAAGGAGGGGCGCATATCCTCTCCAATTATCGTCCAAGGCAATAAAGACCGATCAGAGAGAGCCCAGGATGGTCCATACTAATGACCTTGATGACGACGCGTGGGCGCTATTCCAAAACACATCAGCATATTAACGATCAGACTGAACTTCGAATCAATTCGGTTAATTCCTTCGCTGTATTGGGGGTATTAGGCTATAATTAGAGCTCGGTCATTCATTACGAAGGCCATTACTTTTACGAGTGTCTTTTTTGGTTTGCCTTTGTGATGCTATTGAATTGGATGGAGGCATTAAATGAAACATTTCGGGTGTTTCCAGGACGGAATGTTTTGGTTATTAGAATATTGGGCATTATGAAAGAACAGAAACAGATGCTTTTGTTTTGGTGGGAGTAATGAGGGTAATTTATATACGTGATTAATTTTTTCTCATCTTTGAAATTAGTTTTCACTTCTTTTAAAAAGAATATATGTGTGCGTATTGATGTATTGCAATTTGATTCAGATGTAGGAAAAAAGGTAACAAAATAATCATAGATGAAAAAAATACTTTAAATGCGGGAAATGCTCATCGTTTTTTATAGTGCCCCCATTCATGTTTTTCTTATTGGGATTTTGATTTGAATGAAGAAAAGTTATTCAATTTATAGAAGAAAATGTATAAAAAACAAATAGGCAAGAAAAACGTATTCAGTTCATTCAAATAATGATTACAGATAAGCTTGATAAACGTTTAAGATTCACACTTTTTGATTTTTTTTTCATGAAGAAGTAGCTTTTAAATGATAGTTAAATGATTAGAGCGTATAAAATAAACTTCGACTTGCATCCATACGAAAAACGTGTTAAACATTTATGAAGGTAAAAGTCATATTTCTTTTTTTTAACAATCTAAGTGCATTTATCTATAACTCCAACTCAATAAAAAGCAAACAACTATAAAAAAAGTTGCATCATATCTGAAAAATAGTTTTAGCAGAAGGATCCTACTGTAGGTATATTTTTGGAAATTCAGTCACATACTTTGTTAAATGTAGCTGAAAGTCGTTACAATCCATTACAAAGATTTATAGATGAAGAGAACACTGTATCATACACTACGACTAAAATAAGGATGCAACAATTTACACCAGTCCTTATAATGAAAATTCCTTATCAATTTCCCTAAATGACCTAGATTTGCCTAGCCATATTTATACAAAGAGCTATATATTAACCCTTTTAATTCTAGACAATCCAAAATTTCTATGAAAAATTTGGGGAAGTTAAAACTGTAAAGGGTTACTCAAGGTTTTAAGTACTGATATCCTATCTGCATCACTAATAACATAGTACATAATTAATGGCAGAGAAATCCTGTAAATTTGAGTTATCACTACAGTATTTCATGATAAGGATTTAGTGGGGATAATATCGATATCTCTATTCTGGGTCTCAAGCGTTTCAGAATGAGGAATTAATTAATATAATAGCAAACTCTGATGTTTCCCCTCTGTTGCGAAACAATTACTTCCCCGAAATTCAGTCTACTAACTTCTATTTATAAAGTTAATCTTCATGGTTGAAATAGGAAAATGGATAATTAGGTATTGCAAATGTATATTTTACATTGTATATGTAAACTATCTATTAAAAGATATACATTTTATTTTAGGTGTTTTCTTATTAATAGCAAAGTTTCTTATTTGTATCTATTGCATTATAGAGCGATTCTATTACATTTTTGTAAAATAACAGTTTTTCGTCTATATAAAATATTTTCGTCTATAATTATGATGGAAGACAGTGAAAATTGAAAACCGAAAAATATATATGTTACGGGCAAAGTGATTAATTGGGCATTAGTAATAATGCCCAGAGTGGAGGCGGGCAAAGTGATACATTTCACTGAAAAATGGCATTGAATTTATCACATTGCCCTCTTCCACTTCAGGCATTTGTAATAATTCCCGATTTATCACAATGCCCGTAACATTTATATGAAGAAGTGAAATGTGTACAATAATTTATCATGAAAATAAATACGCACCGAAAGATGAAGTTAGACTTCTCTCGATCACGAATATTATGGTAGTTTTCTTTCCTGTTATAAAAGAGTTATGACTGCAAAGGAAGTTTTACAGAGGAGAAAGGTTTACAGGGAAAAACAAACCTACGAAGACTTTTTGTGTCAGGTGGCATCACTACTTTTCCGCTATTGTGAATGTTTTTGATGAATGTTTTTGCCATTTGTTTAGTGGTGGGTGAGTGAGTAAGGTCCAGTGTAATCAGAGGGTTAAAATTAGTTTTATATAATGAAGTTGGAAAAGGTGAATCTTGAATTATTACGGCAGAGTCAGGCGGCCAGCTAGTTCATATTTTAAAGACTAACAAAGTTTTATTACTGTAACCTTAAATTTTCATAAATAAAGTTACTGTTTGACTTTTAGAATAGTCAGTTTTATTGAAATCGTTTTCGAGACGTTACAGAATGCTACAATTTATGAAAGTAATATTCATATCTTGAAAATAATTCTTGTCAAAACTGAAAATAACAGGTATAATTTTGATTTAAAAATGTAATAATTGTAGGGTTTTTCCATATTTTAAACATTTTGTTAAAAATCAATCCACTTGTTAAAAATCAACGCACGTGTTTATTTTTTGAAATCGCATTTTCTCATTTAACTTAATACATTACTTGCAAAAATATTTATGCAAGAAGAATACTACTATGAAAACATGCGATTGCGATGATAACAAAAGACCAAACTCCGTCCAGTTCAATTCAATTCTTGCAATGAAACCTTATTCACAGAGTATAGAGCTTAACAGAGTGTTCATCTCCATAGACGCTAATGGCAACTTTTTTAAACGGGCTTTTCCCATAGACAAACCTCGAGCCAAACGATCCGCCTCCTTTAAAACCATATCATTCCTGCTAATTCTGTCATTCGTCCACTTAAGCTGTCACTCAAATCCAAATCGCCTATGATCAGAGTAAAAATTAAATCAAATACATTTCGCGTTCTCTGATTGGCTGCTAGTGAACTGAATTATAACACTAGTCGACAGTGGTTTTCTAACAACAACCAAATTACGATTTTTGTTGCTAATTCATATAGATATTCAAATATCTGCAAGTAAAAAAGTTCCACCACGTCCTATTTTTGTGTAACAAAAAATTTCGATTTTCTTATTTTTTTCTTAATTTTTGCGTTTTAAGCGCCATTTTTGTCTATTAGAAACCCTGCACTCCCATCCAATTAATTTATTTCCAGTACCTTAGTATGTAGATATTCTCTGAAAAGTGTGCCCATGTTTTTATATTGCAGTTCATTTTGAAAATGACGAGTTTTCGGGGTAGATTTTGCACATTTATGCACAATACGTTTTGCTAAACTTAGTTACGGTTTAAACTACCATTTAAGGGTAATATTTAGCAGATAAAGTGCAAAAAGGTTTTATTTCACTGATTTGGATCCAAATAGGTGACTGAAATGAAATCTAGGCTCTTCAAGTGTGTCGCATAAGTTAGAATGTAGCACTTTTTAAGTGTATATGAGACAACAGTAGTTCTATACAAATTACTATCCCCATTGTGTGGGGAGGACATTCAAATTATCCTGGTTATTGTTATATCAATGACAAATACAGAAAAACTTTTCAAAAAGTTTTTTAAATGACTGTTTTTGCCATTTAGTGAAGGCAAACTCAAAGTCAGTAAAAACCTCTAATTAAAAAAGGATTCATGACCCTTATTTTGAAGAAAAGTTTAATAAAAACGCATTATCAACTTGGAAATAGTTTTTAGGAGAGTGGTAAGATGATTTTTAGAAAATAGGAATAATCAAAAGGCTTTATACCCAATAGAAGGTTCTCTTTAGTCTTACCAAGCCATAGGATGTTGAACATCACTCAAAATTCATATTTTACATAAGCATTTGAATTTTTTTCCGTGAAATCTCATTGTAGTTAATCATTAACAAGGGTAAAGATTACCTTAGGAAATAAATTCGATAGATAGGTCATTGAGAAATAGAGATTTTGGGAGACAGCTCTTGGTTTATTAAAAAAAGAAATTTCACGCCACTTAAGAGAAAAAAGTGATAAAATTGCATCGTATTTAATGAATGTTTAATGGTTTTTAGTTTGATTTTGTCTGAAACATGTATATAATCTCAATTATGATAGTATTTTATGGTAAAATAATGAGATTTCCTGTTCAAAAGTGAGGGATTTCAACGCTTTTGTCTGTTTCTTACAATACTGGTGCAATATATGTAACAAAAAGACTATACGTGCTGCAGCTTTTTTACAACTATTTCTGAATTCTACGCCCTGAAATTAGTCAGAAATACCTAATCTCGTTTTTGTTAGGCAAAAAAGTTTAATTTTGTCGACTAGTGTAATCTGAGAGCTGAATTAAATTAATGACCTAAAGAGGAAAACGGCCGTTTGGCATCTCTGTTAAGCTCTATACTCTGTGACCTTATCATCTAAAATATTTTTATGGTTTATGCAAAAAATAAGATAATTCAAGGACCTCGATGTTGGGAACAATTGACTACTGATATATTTTTAGATTACTCTTATGGACGAGTTCAGCCAGGACAACATTTTATTATGACAAGAAGTTGGCCACCGCCCATTGCATATATTCCATAACATTGAAGATAAATCGTATTTCCGGTTTGAAATACATCGGCGAGTCTTTGACTGCTCTGTGACGTCACACAGTTGAACCCGTCTATAGGCCTGTAGATGCCAAAATATAAAATTTTTAAAATCCTAAGAAAAAAGTGATTGTGGTTTATTTTATTTGTTCAATTCATGAAATTCGGGACCGATAAATTATTGTCTGTTTTTGGTGATAGTTCTAATTGCTGAAGAAATAAATTTCTAAAAAAGGTTTAACAAAACAGTTTAACGGGAAAAAAATTATTCTTTATCTCCATACCAACGATTCATATAAAAGAGAATGAGTAAAAGAATGATTTTCCCATCACCACGCACTTACAAAAGATAAAGATCCAGCCAAACGGATCAAATAACAACAATATCAGCGACTATAAAAAACGACAACTTCGCTAACACTCCCTTAACACGAATCCCCACACCCTATCTCAAATTCACTCCCTCCAGAGAAGACGTCACATTTTGTCGACGGAATTGAAAACCCCTTCAAATAATCCCACTATCCACTAGCCCAGGGCTGACTCCGCGAAAAATTCAATTCTTCGGGACCCCCTCTGGAATCCTTATCATGATGAGGGAAGGATGCAACTTCTCATAAAAATGCATATTATAACAGTTTCGTCCTGGTTCTGTGGCAGCGATGACGTCCGGTTCCCATGGCAACCGAGGGATCGGTGTTCCCTAGGATTTCTCAGAAGTTTTGCTTGCGAAGGCACAAATAACACGTTCCCGCTGCAACACTCTTGTCCTTCTGCAATCAATAAAATCCCTCCTGTGCCGCAAGAAAACAAATGGCTAGTTACTCAACAGACACGGTAAAGGGGCGTGGCTTCGCAGGGGTCCCTCTTGCTTTCCGATTTTTTCCCTCTTCCCGGGAAAGAGGTTTTGGCGCTCGGAAACAAGAGCTGTCGGGATAGCTTTCTTCTACTCGGGTGGGAGGATTTCGGCGCTTTCTTTCATTTCCTTTTTGTTGCGGGAAGGGTGTTTGATTTGTGGGTGGATGTCGTTCTTTCAAATTACCTAAATAAAGAGGGGGAGTCATTCTTAGAGATAAGCTTTTGAAATGGGTGGTATTGTGTGGGGGAAATGGAAATTTTCGGAGTGGAACTAGTATTAGAGGTATATCAGTTTTTAATGCATTTTTATTACAAGAAATATCTGACGATTACAATTTGACAATTACAAACGTTATTTTACTACTAACAATATGATTTTAATTCTGAGAGTTTACATTATATGATTTTGGTTTGATTCTTACCTTTTTGATTGCATTAGATGAAACTATTTTTTATGAAGTAAAAATATTTATAGAAAGAAAATGAGTAGAGAAATACGTAAAGATTTATTTAACATGATATTTAAAGTTTAAACCGAAATCTTGATTTTAGCTTTAAGTATCAATCATCATGTGACATTATATCCAATCATCTGTATATATTTTTTATTTAATTCGAAAGGGAGCAACTTCTGAAAAGTTGCAATCAAAACTTAAATGAAATCTTTGAATGTGAAATGATATAGGTGGAAGTTAGAAATATTTATTTTATGTAATAGTTTGATTTCTCCCAAATGTTTAGATGAACGTTGAATCTCTAAATGTGGTAGGCCCCATCCGGCCCGCATATGTAACTTAGTATTATGGGGAGTTATTCATAGTATTAAATTCAGAGTAATATTTATGTATGAATGTACTGAACATTCACCGATAATGTAATTTGCCGTCAATAGCGGAGGGAATTCCTGCGTGTCCAAGTTATTCATAGAGAATAATTCTATAATCATATAAAAGGGATAGTTAGTTATAAGAGCACCGAACATCAGCAGATAATATATTTTATCATCTATAGTTTATTGTTACAGAGTCTATAGTGGGGAAACTCAAATGTGTCAAATTATATATGGTAAATAATTCAAAAGAATACTATATATTAACAGTTTTTACGTATCTAAAGAGTACCTAATAAGAAATTATAAAGTAAAACACGGATTATTTCATGTAAAAGGAAAATACTAAATAAATTTGTTTTCTTCTAATTTTGCTTCTGAACTATTTAATCCTCCGTCGGTCGCAATATTAAACTGACGTGTTCGGTCGCAATGTGCCAAAACGCACAATCGAAAAAATCACATTTTTCTACCTTTTAATTTCAATGATAAGGTCTTAAAACAATAAAAGATATTCATGTTATTATTTAGACGTAAAAAATTTGATATTTGTAGTAAATAATTAAGAACAAAATTAAAAATGGCATAAAATTAAGCTTACTTCAGCGGGATAAATAATTCAGTATCTTAGTCAAAAAATATACTTAATGATAAGAAACATGAGGGTTATTAATTCTAAATTATTGTTTTTGAACTCATGCCCAGATAATAACCATTCACAAACAAAACTAACAGGTAATAGTAGGCTGGGCAAATTGACCGCTGACAGTCCCTGTAGCAATTGTAAAATAACTCCAAAATACATTATTTTAGCTTTAAACTGTCAACTTACAGGTAGTAAACGTAGATTTGCATATTGCACTACATTTTTTGGCGAGGTAAGTGTATAAGGTACGATTTTGTAGGTGTATGTTCAACCACAATAAATCAAAAATAACATACATATTGAGAAACATTTAATGATATTGATGCCTAAGCACTCATTAAATTAATAAAACAGCATCAGAGATTACAAAAAATAATATTACGTACCTTAAAGACGTTAAACACAATCGAGCGCAATGTGTCAAACAGTAAAATTATGATGAAAACCAAACTAAACAAAGCGCGCGAATTTAATGAATTGGTTAGCGCCACACAACCGGTGAAGATAGGTGACTAGCAAAAATTTCAGACTTCTACCCCCCATAATAAAGGCGAACGAAAATGTATGAGGTGTGCGAAAAAGTACAGTTGCGACCGACGGAGGGTTAACAGTTTTTCTATCCACTATATATAGATGTCTAAATATAAATTCCCTCTTTAATTACATAATTCTTTCAAAATATCACTTTGACATTTTTCTTGCATGAAAACTATTACTATTATATTTTCTGTAGGTACCTACTATAAAGGTTTAGTACATGTGTTAAATATTTGCATCTTATAATTTATTACGTCACTTATTTTTAATTTCACTTTTTGTAATTTCATTTACAGGAATCTTACAAAATGTAATAATATAGATGAGTATCCAAAACCATTATCTCAGTTCATGTACTTTTTGAAATTAATGAATTAGTAATATTTTTAATTGTAATGCTGTGAATTAAACAAAATTCAAGTATAAAAATTATTACATACAGTGTAAATTGTTTTTCTCAATCTACTTAATAAATAAAAATTACTTAAAAATTCAGTTTTAAATCGAAGTCGATAAAGTATTTCATATTTATTTTTCCCCAATTTTATAGACGTCTCACAGGAGTATTTTATCTTTTTAAAATCATAAACTTTGTTTCAGAAAATTCGCCTTCATTTTCTTACTTAATTAAAATTAAAAAATAATCATGAAAGGAGTTCAAGGGGAAAGTTTTAAAGGTATTAAAAATACTCTATAAAAGGAATTCTGTGAAAAATTTATTGAATGTGCGTAAGAAATTTTTTTTGAAAATTGGAACACTGCTCATAGAAAAACCAGCCCAAGAATTAATTCTGCTTAATTAAAGCCAAGGCTGAACTAGATCCAGACAGCAGTAGCATTTAATAAGTAACTCAAAGCTCATTTAATCGTGATTAAACCTTAGAAATTCTAGAAAACCATTAGAATAAATCTTGATGTTCTAAACCATCAGAGCTCAATGAAAGATTAATTGCCATCTGAAGAGTTAAGTTTCGTAGTGAAATATAGTATACTTAAAGAGTACCATTACTTAAGGAATATGTTTGAATATTAGCACATCTAAGAAACATGATATACGTATTTGTATATTTACGGGTTGTTTAGAATGTATTTTAATGTTTCTCAAGCCTTTGAAATACGAAAGCCCTTGAGCTTTTTGAAATTTAAGTGGAGAAATGTTAATGTTAGTAACAAGTTGTATTTGAATAAGGGGCATTAAAATTTGCATTCTAACGAAAACTTTACATTGACTATATTAGGAGAGCCATATTTCTGGCCAAATAATAACACTGGGCAACAATATTTGACAAAGTTTGTGTAAAAATGATGAACATAGCCAATTCCTACTGAACTTGACCTTCTGAACCCGAATATCCCCTTAAAAATCTGGTTTGGTTCGAGTTTTGGAGATCCAAGGGGAGTCTGATTTAGAGTAATTAATGCTGAAATGCCACTGCTTTTTAAGAATATTTTAATATACAATACTCTATTACCCCTTTAATTGCGCAATATTTTATCTGAGATGTTCTCTAACATTTACACATTCATAAAATAATAATGAAAATAATATTTGGTACGAACTTGTCGATAAGAGTCGCCAGGTGGTCGACAAAGTTAAGAGATGTTTTCATAAGAAATATTCCCATACATTCATGATATAATAAAACTAATAATACATTAACATCTACCTCTTGATGTTAACGAGTGGCGTTTGTTCCTAGATTCCTCTAAATTGAGTCTAAAGATGGTATTTCTCCACAATGGCAATAATCTCCCTTCCATTCCCATCGCATTTGCTGCTCATATGAAAGAGACATACGAACACATGCAGTTACTTCTTCATTGAACTGAGTACGCAAAATATGAATGGGGTGTCTGTGCCGACTTGAAAGTAGTGGCGTTATTGATGGGCCTTCAACAGGGATTCACAAAATATTGCTGCTTCCTTTATGAATGGAACAGTCATGCAACAGAATTACACTACATCCAAAAAGACTGGCCTCCCAGGATATGTTTGAAACAAGGAATAATGAATGTCAAGAACTCTCCTCTTATTTCTCAAGAGAAAATAATCTTACCTGCTTTACACATTAAATTGGGCTTTGTAAAGGAATTGATTAAAGCGATGGATAAGACTAAGCCAGCTTTCATTTACTTGCGTGAAAAATTTCACCGTCTGAGTGAGGCCAAAATCAACGAAGGAATTCTTATAATTCCTCAGATTAGAAATATTTTTAGAGAGATTCAAAATTTTAAAACCTTCTAGACTGTGATGAAAAACAAGTGTGGGATGCACTCTGTCAAGTTTGTGTTAACTTTTCTATAGGCAACACAAGATCGGAGTATTATAAAGATCTTGTTCAGGACATGCTAGCCTTATACCAGAAATTCGGTTGTCGAATGTCCTTAAAGCTGCATTTTTTGGATTCTCACCTTGATTTCTTCCCTTCTACCTCTGGAAAATTTAGCGATGAGCATGGTGAACGTTTCCACCAAGATATAGGTATGTCTGAAATAGAGCTACGTTATAACGGAAAGTGGTCTGCTTCTATGCTTGGGGACTATTGCTGGACGCTTTTTAGAGATGATCCAGATATGGAATACAGCCGAAAGAGAACTCGTCCATCATGATTTGGTAGTACATTCTGTTATTATAATTTATATATAAATTATGCAGTGAAAAAACTCAAAGTGCAGTTTAATGTGTTTTAGGTATTATTTAGAGCAATATCTCAACATTACCAAAAAACCCGAACTAATTTCCAATTTTTATTGCCATATTCATGTTCAGCATGTCGAAATCTATTATAATTTAAAATTTTTATCATTTTAACATTTTCACTGTTGCCCAGTGTAATCATAATAATTTATTTTTAACTTCCACATATGATATGATAATGTTTTCTCTCAGATAGTGTTATAATAATCATTCGGCATTCGGGAAACATTTACTTAACTTTTTTAACGTTTCATTTATACCTTCAATCGTGGATAAATATGCTAACGTATGGTTTGATGATTCCAAATTCAAGGTACTATACGAAGTAATTAAGGAAGAAGTAAACGATCCAAAGACAACTCGGAATCACATTGGAAAGTGGAGGTAGTTTAATAGAGAGAAAGTGTGAAAATATTAATTCTGTAGTTTAAAAACACTATTGAGGGGCCAATTTGGGAGCTAGGAGTAAAAAAATTGTTTTCAACAACTCTTTCCTTTCTGTTAGTTACTGTCAGATACTAGATACTGTCAAACATTGGTTTTTTACAAAAACAATTTTAGTCACCCTTTGTATGATATGAAACTATAATAAGAACAGAATTAAAACTAACAGACGCAGAAAACTAAATGCAAGGTTTGCAGAAAATATCTATTGAAGAACAATAAGTTAATATTTTAAGGCTGACCTAAATTTTATTTTCAGTTTTCTCTTCCACCGTAGAATTGAATCCAAAAGATTTTTTTAAAGTCCTCAAGGTTTTCAATTTTATAATTTAAAACTAGTAATGAGTATTATATTTTTGAGTACATTTTTTCTTAATTTTTAAGCCTTTTGGGCTTTTTAAAGAAACTAATAATAGAAAATAGTTGGCTTCTTTTCCATGGTTTCAAATCATTAATATATAATTATATCATTCAAGTTAAAATTCAATTATGTAATTTTAGTACATTTAAAAAAAGATTATACTATTTAACATGCTACTAATTAATATTAATACCTAATAAAAATGTGCCTTTTAGAATATTAAAAGATTTTCCCATCAGAATCCTTATAAAGTTAGGAGAAGAAAATGAAAGAGACTAATGAAGAGATAAGGTCGTAGAACACAATAACTATTTATAAAGCTCTTTTCATTAAAATATGTTACCAATCATCTCTAATATTGACTCTAAATTGCATCATCAGTTTGGGATTAGTATTATACTAATTTCACAGCCTTTGCAATCTGCTATTGTTTTTTTTAATTCACAATATTAATTAATAAATTTTGTGATATTATAAGCTTTCTCTTTCACTTTTTTAATGTTACACGTTTCATTATCTAGTATTACTTTTCCTTTTCATCCTTCTTTGCCATCCTTACAGAGTCCAAATAACATCTTTTCTTAAAATTTGGCATTTTAATACAATTGGGATTACTGTATATTATATTATATCTTAAAAAATAATAAAATGTATTATTATATAATATTTTATTATTACAAAGTTTTTATTAGGTCGCTTTCAATCTTGTCTTTCTGTCCGTCCGTCTATCTACCTGTTCGGGGGGAATTTAGTAATCAATTTTAAGCATACTTCCCCATGAGCTAGAGCTAGATACTTGAAATTTTGAACATAGTTCAGATCTGGATGACAGTACGATATTATCTCGTTAGTTCGGTTCAATTTGCTGTCCCTGAACCCCCAGGGGGACTTAAAGTTTAGAAGTTCAACTATAGGACCTTATAGTTAAAAAATCATTGTTGTGCAGTTTGCCTCTCGTTATCAAGATGGCTTTAGAAGTGTATAAAATATTAGTAAAATGAAAATTTGTAAGAATAAAAGTAATACACAGTACATGGAAGTACATGCAGTACTTCATGCAAGTTTTGTATTTGTAATACATCTAAGGGACCGACCTTATTAATTTTACTGACAAGTTTGTCACCGATATATTTTTAAAACACTTTTTTTATATTACTAGTTTTTCAAAAAACTCCAACGTCATCTGATTAGCTAGAGGCAAAAACTGTGCAATGATTTTAACAAAACAGAGTAAAGCCATGTGTTAAAGTTAAAAAAACACTTTTTAGTTTTATTAAAAAGAGAAAGAAATCAAATTCTTGGAAGGCGTTCAGGTCGCGAATTCTAAACTTTACACAGCAAAACTAAAAACCAGAAAATAATTAATGAAAAAAAACCTTTTTAAAGAACAACGTTTTTAAAATGCACTAAAAAGTATAAAATAATTTTTTGTAACTCCTTGTAAAACGAAAAACGTGGGGATCATGCATTAGGTATTTAATCAAACTTAATTTCATCATTCATCTAAATAATTTTTAACTGTGGATATAATGGTAAATAGAGTGACAAGAGTAGTAGCCGTAAATATTATTGCATGATCCCCACGTTTTTTGTTTTACAAGGAGTTACGAAAAATTATTTTATTCTTTTTAGTGCATTTTAAAAACGTTATTCTTTAAAAAAAATTTTTTTCATTAATTATTTCTTGAAAAATTAAAGACTTGCATTAGGAATAGTCGATTTTTATACTTCCTCTCATAATGTTTTCTCGTTTTGAAGGAGTTATAAAGTGAAACTATGTTTAGATGATTTAAATTAAGGCTAATGTTTTTGAATTTTGTTCTACCAAGCGGGCCCTTAACAATTTGGGTAGGTATTTGTTAAAGTTTCTACATGGTATATTGCTACGCGCTTCATCTTCCACCCTTTCAGGAAGATAGATTGCCTCGCCTGGGAAATGAAGATTAACGGGATCATTGACATAGTCTATTCACCGCAAGAATGTGGAAGACATGTAAAAACAGCACCTTTTTATTCCCTTTAAAGGCACATCAGCCAGTAAATTATTATCAAGATTTGAAATAATAACCAATATATAAAGGACTATCTATAAAAAAAAAGTTCTAACAGATTGGTGTAAAAGGATTGTGGCACGTTTTTACGTCCAGACTATTTATTTATTAATTTTCGTTACTGTAAGTTCCCTTTAGGGGGAAAAACTTACTTCTTCCAAGAGGTTCTTTTGTGCAAATGTCACTAAAATACTTTCTTTTCTATATTAATCTGAAAAAGTATCATAGCTTTACTCAATAAAAATTCACGTAATGATTCCTTTATAATCGTAAAGTAGGATATATTTAAGACCTTTCTTAAAAAATAAATAAGTTTTATTTTTTTACTGTTGGGGGAGCAAATTTTTTATACGTTTCTCCTTAGTGAACGTTACCAAATTTGAAAGGGTGCAATTTTAAATCCATAAGAGCGTATTTTTAATTTCAATAAAGAAATCGTTGTTTATCCCTTAACCCTTTTTTTAAAGATTCCTGAAAAATAAATAAAAATTTATAACTAATACCATATCAAATTTTTTCTAAATAGATAAAAGGGAAATTTCCTGGGAGAAGGTTTGTTAAAGTATTAATTTTCAAAACGTTTCATGCTATTGATATAAAAGCTTCATTTTAAAGGGTGTTTCTCGAGCACGTACTATTCTTGAAATATTTCAAACAGATGTACCGAGAAATTACTTTTAAGTAACTCTTTAATGAAAAAAAATTTATCTTACCACTTCACTGAACATATTAGCTTTTTTTAAAAAGTTGAATTTTTTTTAAATCAATTAGTTTTGACGTTTGATCAAGATTTTTATTTTACCATTTATTTATTGATATTTTATCAACAGATTCTTAGATGTTGGTTTCACTGCAACTGAAGTACACTAAAGGAAAAACAGTTTTACAGAGATATAATGGTTTACCAAAAAGACGACTTACAGGATCCATGCTCGCATTAGCAAATGTAGCATAATAATTTAAAACTGTTGTAATTATCAGAATTGATTACATTTTTTATACAAAGGCAAAGAATTTACTAAGATCTTCACATGTGTTTCATTGTTCCCAAGATAAATTTGTTTTAAATTAAAATTTGGAGTCTCGAGAGGTCTGATTTATTTTCCATAAAAAAGTTTTAAATATGATTGATGCTTCGATAAATTCTGGTATCTTTACAATTTAGAGTAATATTGAATAACCACAAGACAAACTTAACACTTAAGATGAGGAGCATAACATTAAGTTTTCCTTTTAAAAAACATAGTAGCTCAAAACCATTTAAAAGTATTTATTTCTTACACATTTAAACCAAGCTTAGTTTATGCCTAATTAATAAAAATAAAATAAGTAATAAAATAATTATTTATCAATATAAAGTGCACGAAATAACAAAACCAATTTTTCAAACCATGATTACACCACCCATTTTCACCCACATGAACTTATCCACGTGCATTACGATAAATGCTTTATATGTATTATCTACCGCCATGATAAATATTGCATAATCATTTATGATAAAAAGGACAAAAATAAGTTCCTTCGGCTTGGAACTCCGAACACTTAATCTTTAGAACAAAGACAATTCTCACCTTGAACAATAGATCCCGTCGGAGAAACAAGAAGCACACCACTGAGATATGCCAGCAAGAAAAACGTGATTAAATATCCTCCAACCATCATCGAAAAAAATCCTCCTACAGCTAAAAATCACGTTTTATGGAATAAAAATGCGATACCAGCTGGAAGCTCTTTGTAACAGGGATATGCTGGGAGAATCTAGATTCTTCGTAGAGCTCTAGAGCGCTACGTCTCATCTGAAGCTCTGTTGATAGTGGAAAGCGCAGGATTGGCTTCAGGAGACTAGTGAGGCCCGGAGAATCTAGAGAGCCGGTTGGCTGCGCTTGATCACGTGGGGGTATGGAGGGGGGTCAAGAACAAATCCAGAGGAGGTGTAAGTACCTTCATTGTTTTGTGGAGATCAGGTATGTTTAATTATGGGAATATCGACTTAGTACGTAGGTGACGATGTTAATCTAGTGGAAATTTTGGCGAACTCTTAAGAACTGTTGGAAAATGTGTTGGGTTAATTTAAAGGGAGGAGAGAAATAATTTAAAATTACATCGCATTCTGACAAGACTACTCTACGTGTAAAATCATCATTTCATTTCAAGGGGTTATGTAATAGGTTTTCTAACTTTTTAATTAATCATTAATTTTGGCTAATTAAACCTTTCAGAAAAGAATATGTTCTTGGAATATTGTTTATAACGGATCTGAATTTTTTGCATTGTGATCTTTATCGATTTTTTTTTCAAAAACAATTAAGAAGATGGTTTTGAATACACTAGTTACCACAATTGCGAGCACCACAGTCTAATAATTTCTCGCTTAATGCAAAAGTTCTTTTTTCGTGAACATTTTCTTAGCTATTTACAAAATATTAATAAGAAACACGCCTAGTTAAGTAATTGTTTTATAAACCAATTCTTTGAAGCAGTAATAAGCATAAAAGCAAAAAATAGTTTTCCTGGTAGGGAAAGTTAAAATATAAAATATTGCGGACCGGAAGAGTTACAAAAACTTTTTCCAGCTCCATAACTTTTGTTGGTGGAAGTTTTAACTCATAGAAGGCATCCTAAGTGACCAAATTAAGTTGGAATTAAAGTAGATACTTAAAGAGTAGTTTCTTATATTAAAAGACTGGTACCCTTAGACACCCTATAAAATCTTTCTTTAAATATACATAATTACCATCAATAACAGAAAAGGAATATTTTAAGAAAATTGCAAATACATAATACGCGTAAAATCCAATCATAAAATGTCTCTAAATCTTTACAAATATGATGCCTTCAAACATTTTAAATATAGTGCTGTCCTTTGAAAAAAACCCACTTTTTTATGTTTCTTTCATTAAAAGCTTAAAAAAAGTAATAATTAAATCGAACAAAATTGTCTTGTAACGGCTCACCCTTCACTACATTTTAGTGCTTAGTATTTTTAATTACAACTCTCCGTTACAAATTGGCAAACAATTAAGTAAGAATTAAAAAAAACCCATTTTCCTAAAAACCCCATGTACCCTACAAAAACCCACGCTTGAAAATACTCAAAAAATTAAGAGAAAATATTATGGAAAGGTTTGTTTTGATAGAAAAGAGAATAATTAAGATAATTAAAACCAAATTTATTACAATTTATTTCTAAAATTAAAATTGTGATAAGTTTTTCTACTCAAGAATTTTACCTTCAAAACACAACGACAATAGCGTTTTTATTGTTGGATTTTAAGAAAAAACGACCTATTAAATACAAATAATTAATACAATTGTTATAAAAAAGCTTAAAAAACGGTAATTGGCACTGATATTTTGTTTTAAACCCCCAACTATTAACTCTCAAAACCAATTTTCGAGTAAAACTCGGAAGAATGCTATATTTTCATGGAAAATGGCTGTTTTTGGTATCATTGAGTTTTCATCAATAATCTCTCTATATTAAAAAAAGGAACAGTCGCCGCCGCCGCCGCTGCCGCCGCCGCTGTTTCAGAAAATGTTATTTTTGAACACTTTGAACTATCACTACGCAAAAACTATTTGAAGGAATATTATGAAATTTTAACTATTGGTAGACAAATGTATGAGGGTCATTTTAGTTTCCAAACCTAATTAATTAGATAATTAGTTCTGGAGTTATTTAATGTCAAAGTCGAAAATTATTTTTTTCGGCTGCGAGTTCGCCCCCAGCAAAATCTATTTACAGCAGAAACATGATTTTTTGCAGACACATACTCTTAAGTATGAAGTTGTGCACCTCGTCGCCCTTTTTTCGAATTTCGAATTATTTTTGGAGTAATTAAATTCTAAAGTTTCGAAATTTTTTACCCTTTTTCGGTTTTTTCGTTATAATAGAAAAACTAATCACAGTAGAGCTATGATATTTTAAGCACGCATACAATTATTTTTTATAGAAAGATTGGCGTTTCGTTTTTTAAAAAATTCGAATTAGTTTTAGAATTATTAAGATACCAAGTTTCAATTTTTTCTTCTCTTTCGGGTCATTCACTAGAGAAACAGGCGATTATTGTTATGAGTCTGATTTCTTATTCCTTATCCCCGATGATTCACTAGATACACACGTGCATTTTATAAATTTAAAATTTTTTTTAATGGCATGTTTTTTCTCTAAGATGGTTGATGATAATTAGTAGACTTGCTGGATATTTTTGAAAACATTTCGGTTAAATTATTGGTAAACTAAAAAGGAATATTTTAGTAACAGTTTTATTTTGATATTTTTGTAGTAATGGTCCGCATTAAGTTATTGGTAAGTTAGAGAGATAAAAGGTTTCGATTTGAAATGATCATTAACTAAGCAGACAAGTTCCAGGTTTTACTGGATAGTTGAGATGAAACAAGCGAGCTCTGCTCGCTAAGATCGCGAAGCGATCTTCATAGAACTGTGAAGCAGTTCCGGGGGTTGGTGAGCGATAGCGAGCAGGGGGCAGAGCCCCCTAGTACTGAAAAAAATCGAGAATTACTGAAACAACTATTCTGTTCACATAATTAGTTGTATATCATGAATAGTATTAAATATTTTGCATATTTTTTAATTTATTTTGTCATTTATTACAAAAGGAAAAATGGGTTTTTTTAGGCACCCTATGGGGTTTTTTCACCCCTGATTTCAAAGAATACCGTAATGTCCCTAATTGGCGGACTGAGCTGAAATTTTAGTATTTTATTCTCATAATAACGGGATAACACAAAACCACGTGAAAAATGCTTAAAAGTCTTTATAACATACATTTTTAGAGCATCAAAATCTGCATAACTAAATCATATTTTTTGCCCAAAATCGACATTTTCTATTTATTCAAAAAACTAAGTAAATAAACGGTTATTTGACTTGCTTTTACGTTCCTGACACTCTTAATGGAATACAACGACAGGGCATATGAGAATTTAAAATTATTTCAATTATTTATTTAAAATACCTCGATGGGTTTTTTAGGGTACAATTTGGAGTGGATTTTTTAAAGGACAGCACTATACATTAGGGCAATGGTGCCCAACCTACGGCCCGCGGGCCAAATGTGGCCCGCGAGGCTGATCCATGTGGCCCGCGGACTCGTTAAATCTTAAAAACAAAAACCACTTTCAGAAATCTTCCAAGGAAACCACGAAATTGTGCGAGACATTATGGCGCTTCCATCTAAAAAAAGATGATAAAAAAGGAATTCTTCAACATCCAGTAAAAATTTTGTTTATTTACTTCTCTGTCTTTTTCTAGATACGGAATTTGCCATTGGATAAATATTTTTCAGTATCAGTTAGGTTAGCCATTTGAATTCAGTTTATAACATGGTTTATAAGGATCTTTTAAGAACCAAACTTCGAAAAGATGTCCGATCGTAAAAAGTTGAAGATTCACTCAGAATGCAGAAACTTTCAAGAAAAGTAGACAAATTCACATTTCTTCATTCAGCGAGAAAATAAACCGTTGTGTCTTATATGTAAGGAGACTGTGAACAAACTGTCTGTTTGAGAACAAACATTATCTGGTTCTGAAAAGAACAAAAACTAGTGCTCGATCTTGACTTACAGATAATAATCTTAATTCAGTTTTAAGGATAAGAGTTACAAATTTAGAGCCGAATTTACAAGATCTGGTATTCTCCAAACAGATACAAACTTCTCATTGAAAACTGGTAATTTTTCTTTATGTTTAGAAAAATCCTTAAAAAATCCTTTAAAGTGTTTTTATGTTGCCAGCTAGATAATTTTTCATAAGCAAATTGCCCCACGTGAAAAAAAATAGGTTGGGCACCACTGTATTAGGGTGTCCCGAAAAAACCGAAATTTTTCTGATCGCTTAGCGGTAGTGCGGAAAAGTTGTGAACTACCATCACTAAGAAGGGTGTGAAATATTAAAACTGTGGGTTGATATCTTCTGTTTCCTCACGAGGCCTAAAGTTCTGAAAATCGGACTAAAAGTGACTAAATTTCAAAAATTCATAAAAAATTACGAATTTTAGCCATAGTTTTGGGGTTGCGTTTAAAAGGTACTATTATTAACCAACTTCAACTGCAAAAAATTTCAAAAATTTAGGTTAATACCTTCTGTTGCCTCATCGGCTTTAAAATTTGGAGAATTAAGGCAAAATTTCGAAAAAACAAAACACACCAGGGTGTCCCAAAAAAACCCTTTTGTTCAAAAACCTTGCTCCCCAGGGATTTTCCCATTCCTTTTGGTCCCAAAAGACGGCGTGTGAAGTTTTAGCTCCTCAGGTAAACTTTAGTGTTTGCCGGTAGGGCCCCTAAGTATCAAAAAAGTGAGAAAAATTACCATTTTTCAGAATTTTTGAAAATAAATTTTAAGTTTTATAATGTGATAAAACAGGTTCATGTGAGTTATTTAGGACGTATTTAGATGGATTTTATTTATTTACGTTTATTAACTGTACCCTTTAGAGCCTATATTGATGAGCGCAGCGTCACTAAAAGTAGTACTTTTTACTCAAAAACTGTAGGGCTATAGGGTGCAGTTAATAAACGTAAATAAATAAAATCCATCTAAATACGTCCTAAATAACTCACATGAACCAGTTTTATCACATTATAAAACTTAAAATATATTTTCAAAAATTCTGAAAAATGGTCCTTTTTCTCACTTTTTTGAAACTTAGGGGCCCTACCGGCAAACCCTACAATTTACCCGAGGAACTAAAGCTTCACACGCCGTCTTTTGGGACCAAGAGGAATGGGAAAATCCCTGGGGAGCAAGGTTTTTGAACAAAATGTTTTTTTTGGGACACCCTGGTGTTTTTTGTTTTTTCGAAATTTTGCCTTAATTCTCCAAATTTTAAAGCCGATGAGGCAACAGAAGGTATTAACCTAAAATTTTGAAATTCTTTGCAATTGAAGTTGGTTAATAATAGTACCTTTTAAACGCAACCCCAAAACTATGGCTAAAATTCGTAATTTTTTATGAATTTTTGAAATTTAGTCACTTTTAGTCCGATTTTCAGAACTTTAGGCCTCGTGAGGCAACAGAAGATATCAACCCACAGTTTTAATAGTTTTAATATTTCACACCCTTCTTAGTGATGGTAGTTCACATCTTTTCCGCACTACCGCTAAGCGATCAGAAAAATTTCGGTTTTTTAGGAAACCCTACTATATATTCTTAAGTCACTGTTATCTTATAAAATTTCCTGATTGTAACAGCTAATTTTTGGTCAGATTTAAGTTCAATTTGATACTTTTTTACGTAGACAACAAAAAACTTTTTTAGTTGCGCTCTTAAATAATATTAAACTATTTTTTTCTTTTGAAAATGTATTTTTTATTCAGTAAAAAGTTTATTAATGCATAAAACAAAAATATTTTTTTCATTTGAACTTCCAGAGCATAAACTTTGTAATTCTTATATTAAAAGTCCTTCAGCATTAAATAAATTAAAACAGCAAACTTTTTCACTTTGTTTAAGTGGCAATTAACATCTTAAATACAACTATATCTTTTAAGAATGAATGTAGTTAAAATTAGCAAGGCTTACTATAGTAACAAAATTTAAAGTAGAAAATTTCGGAACACTAAAATAGTTTGTCTTATAGAAAGAGTACAAGACAAAAACATGTTTTATGAATCTTGTACGTAACTTTAAAGCGTGTAATCTTACTAATAATTCCTTTGTATCTTTTTATAAATTATAAGAATGTTTCTCTTAAGATAAAGGAGACCTTTTAACAGGATTTTTTCGTGGAAGTATTTTATCATTAAAATTAATTTTTATACTTTTCAATATTTATTGTATGCTTTTTATTAGCTATGTAGTTGTTTTCCTAATTTCATTTAAAAAGTAAGTTCTGTATAGGTTCAAAATGTGTAACTAGATTCATGAAGCAGTATATTATTAAACTAAATCTTTACTTAATAAACTAATACTAAACTTTACTTAATAAGCTAATATTTACCTTTACTTAATAAACCTAATCTTACTAAACTTAGGTTACTAGTTTCACAATTGATATAGGGTTACTTGGGGTAAGTGGGTCACTGGGGTAAGTGGGTCACCCCCCTAAAACTATAATATGTACAGGAAATTTCACGCTTACTCGCATTGATTATGTTACAGCTTGTCACACCGATGAGTTTTGCATATATTTGATATATGTTTAATTTATTTTTAAGATAATAGAACTTAAAATAGATTCCCAGAATGGATTTTTTGGAGAGTTCAAGACGTATTTTTCAAAGAAGTATTTCCAGGTAAGTTTTCATTACATTTTAATATTTATTGAACTGTTTTGCAGAGTTTGACCTAAAATACATACGGCAATTTGAAATTTTTCAAAATTTTTAATTTTGAAGTATTTAACAGGGGGGTCCCACTTACCCCGTAGTTTTAGCATGTTTGGGGTAAGTGGGACCCCTCAGTGTGTTGTAAGTGGGACCCCTCTTTATTTAGTAAATGAGACCCCGTATTATGATATATAAGTGGTTCTAGAGGGTCCCATATGATATAGGATGATGATATGATAAAGGGGTCCCACTTACCCCAAGTGACCCTAATTTTTTCTTATCTATTTTAAATTTCCTTTCTTAAATTTAAATACAAAATATTTAGTTATAAACTTAATTTTAAAATGAGATTTATACAATTTTTAATATTGGGTTGTCCCATAAGTTCTGTTACTTTTTACGAAGTTTTGTCTTTGAAAAATTTTTATGAAAAACTGGTAATAGGTTGAGATTTCAAACAAAAGGGATTTTGATATATGTAAATTTATGAACATAATGTGTGATTTTGGTAGTTCTCGGGATATTATTTCTTTTAAAAATGGCGGTTTGAAAAAAAGACCAAAAACGACGATTTTCACGTAATTTTTTTCTTTTGTTTAAAAAACTAGGAAGAACGCATAATTCATGGCTAAAACAAGTTTTACTATATATTTGAAATGTTAAGATTACGATGTCATAGTTTCAAGATGATTCGATAAGTTTAAGGTTGGAAATTTTGGCTTTAAAACTTCATATATTGGCAATTTCACGTGTTTTGTAAAGCACGCCTATTGTTTTTCTAAGCAGCTGGTATGAAGTAATTAAAGGCAGGTGTTTTTTGAACCATAATGCTTGTTAATGCATTGAATTGATGCCATTAATGCATTGAAAGTATCTTTTCATAATATCATTCAATTGATTTATTTCTAATTGCCAAGGAGTTGTTTTTATTGTAATGTTTTCGTATGAAGCGAAGAAAATTGCTTTGTTCGCTGAGCGTAAGTTCAGCGAGTGTAATTGTGATAAGCTAAAACGTTGCGCGCTTGCATTGTGCGCACTATTTTCTGAAATTAAGTTCAGATATAATTTAATATACTGCATATTTTGAATACTTTAGTCTTTCCTAAGCTTTTTTATGGATTTTGATGCTTTATTTCGTAAAAATTTCTTTGAAATGACTAACATTATTGAGGTAAGTTTTTTGCAATAGATGTTATGTTTGGGACCGAAATTTCCTAAGTTAAACTTATCGAGTTATCTTGAAACTATGAGATCTTAAACTAAACATTTCAAATATATAGTAAAACTTTTTTTAGCCCTGAATTATGCCGTTCTTCCTAGTTTTTTAAACAAAAGAAAAAAATTACGCGAAAATCGTCGTTTGTGGTCTTTTTTTCAAACCCCCATTTTGAAAAGAAATAATATCACAAGGACTACCAAAATCCCACATTATGTTCATAAATATACATATATCAAAATCCCTTTTGTTTGAAATCTCAACCTATTACCAGTTTTTCATAAAAAATTTTCAAACACGAAACTTTGTAAAAAGTAACAGAACTTATGGGACAACCCAATACATTCAGCACGGGATTTAAAAGATAATTCTATTTCCATACCTTATATACCAAAATAAGTAATAAATTTTTACAGGCTAGATACTATCGCTCACCAACCCCCGGAACTGCTTCGCAGTTCTTTGAAGATCGCTTCGCGATCTTAGCGAGCAGAGCTCGCTTGTTTCATCTCAACAATCCAGGCTCGTCGGCTTAGTTAATGCGCCTTTGATACCGAAGCTACTCATCTCTCTAGTTTATCAATGATTTAATTCGAATCATTCATTCCCTCGAAGATATCAAAATAAAACTGTTTCTAAAATATTCATCTCTTTACTTCAATTCTTCTTTTTTCAATTATTGAATAGAAATGTTTTTTAAAAAATATCAAGCAAGTCTACCAATTATCATCAACCAACTTAGAGTAAAAACAAGCCTTTAAGAAACTTTAAATTTTTAATATGCACCTAAACATCTAGTGAATCGTCGGAAATCTCTCTATATTAAAAAAAGTAACAGTGACCGCCGCCGCTGTCGCCGCCGCCGCCGCTGATTTTGAAAATTTTATTTTTGAACATTTTGAACTCTAACTACGCAAAAACTATTCAAAGGAATATTATGAAATTTTGACCATTGTTAGACAAATGGATGATAATCATTTTCGTTCCAAAACCTAATTAATTAGATAATTAGTTCTGGAGTTATTTAATGTCAAAGTCGAAAATTATTTTTTTCTGCTGCGAGTTCGCCTCCAGCAAAATCTATTTACAGCAGAAACGTGATTTTTTGCATACACATACTCTTAGGCATGAAGTTTTGCACCTCATCGCTCTTTTTTCGAATTTCTAATTAGTTTTTGAGGAATTCAATTTTAAAGTTTCGAAATTTTTGACAATTTTTCGATTTTTTCGTTATAAAATAAAATCTAATCATAACAGAGGTACAATATTTTAGACACATATACAGTTATTTTTTATAAAAATATTGGCATTTCGTTTTTTAAAAAATTCGAATCAGTTTTAGAATTATTGAAATTCAAAGTTCCAATTTTTTCTTCTCTTTCTGGTCTTTCACTAGGGAAACAGCTTATTTTTATGAGTCTTATTTCTTTAATTTCCGACGATTCACTAGATGTTTACGTGCATATTAAAAATTTAAAGTTTCTTAAAGGCTTGTTTTTTCTCTAAGTTGGTTGATGATCATTGGTAGACTTGCTTGATATTTTTTTAAAAACATTTCTATTCAATAATTGAAGAAAGAAGAATTGAAGTTAAGATATGAATATTTTAGAAACCGTTTTATTTTGATATCTTCGAGGGAATGAATGATTCGAATTAAATCATTGATAAACTAGAGAGATGAGTAGCTTCGGTATCAAAGGAGCATTAACTAAGCCGACTAGCCTGGATTGTTAAGATGAAACAAGCGAGCTCTGCTCGCTAAGATCGCGAAGCGATCTTCAAAGAACTGCGAAGCAGTTCCGGGGGTTGGTGAGCGATAGCGAGCAGGGGGCAGAGCCCCCTAGTTAAAGAAATAAGACTCAAAAATAAGCTGTTTCCCTAGTGAAAGACCAGAAAGAGAAGAAAAAATTGAAACTTTGAATCTCAATAATTCTAAAACTGATTCGAATTTTTTAAAAAACGAAACGCCAATATTTTTATAAAAAATAACTGTATATGTGTCTAAAATATTGTACCTCTATCATGATTAGTTTTTATTTTATAACGAAAAAATCGAAAAATTGTCAAAAATTTCGAAACTTTAAAATTGAATTACTTAAAAACTAATTCGAAATTCGAAAAAAAAGCGATGAGGTGCAAAACTTCATGCCTAAGAGTATGTGTATGAAAAAAATAACGTTTCTGCTGTAAATAGATTTTGCTGGAGGCGAACTCGCAGCAGAAAAAAATAATTTTCGACTTTGACATTAAATAACTCCAGAACTAATTATCTAATTAATTAGGTTTTGGAACGAAAATGATTATCATCCATTTGTCTACCAATGGTCAAAATTTCATAATATTCCTTTGAATAGTTTTTGCGTAGTTAGAGTTCAAAATGTTCAAAAATAAAATTTTCAAAATCAGCGGCGGCGGCGGTCACTGTTACTTTTTTTTTAATATAGAGAGACAATACACATAAATACTTCTCCAACAATCAACATTCGTTTCCTTTTTGCTTTTCTGTTACACAATTTTTAACCTTCTCCATAAAAATGAACAAATTATGTCCAATTACATAATATATTCCAGCTTATACTACACTGTACATCTCTTTTTCAGATTTTTTTTATGAAAACATAGGATAGCGATCCTAAAAAATTAAATTCTTAAAAGCCGCATTAATCTTAAATTTTTCGGCTTTACAAATTTCAAAACGAAAGAATTCAAGGAAATGAATGACACTTTAACAAAAAGTTTTTTAAATTTTCTCTCTATATTAAAAAAAAGTAACAGTCACCGCCGCCGCCGCCGCCGCTGCTGTTTCAGAAAATGATATTTTTGAACACTTTGAATTATCACTACGCAAAAACTATTTGAAGGAATATTATGAAATTTTGACCATTGATAGACAAATGTATGAGGGTCATTTCAGTTTCCAAACCTAATTAATTAGATAATTAGTTCTGGAGTTATTTAATGTCAAAGTCGAAAATTATTTTTTTCGGCTGCGAGTTCGCCCCCAGCAAAATCTATTTACAGCAGAAACATGATTTTTTGCAGACACATACTCTTAGGTATGAAGTTGTGCACCTCGTCGCCCTTTTTTCGAATTTCGAAGTATTTTGGGAGTAATTAAATTCTAAAATTTCGAAATTTTTTACCCTTTTTCGGTTTTTTCGTTATAATAGAAAAACTAATCACAGTAGAACTATGATATTTTAAACACGCATACAAATATTTTTTATAGAAAGATTGGCGTTTCATTTTTTAAAAAATTCGAATTAGTTTTAGAATTATTAAGATACCAAGTTTCAATTTTTTCTTCTCTTTCTGGTCGTTCACTAGAGAAACAGGCGATTATTTTTATGAGTCTGATTTCTTATTCCCGATGATTCACTAGATACAGACGTGCATTTTATAAATTTAAAAGATTTTAAGGGAATGCTTTTTTCTCTAAGATGATTGATGATAATTAGTAGACTTGCTGGATATTTTTTTAAAAATATTTCGATTAAATTATTGACAAGTTAAAACAAGGATATTTTAGTTCCAATTTTATTTTGATATTTTTGTAGTAATGGTCCGAATTAAGTTATTTATTAGAGAGATAAAAAGTTTTGATATTAAATGATCAGTAACTAAGGAGACAAGTTCCAAGTTTTACTGGATAGTTAAAATGAAACAAGCGAGCTCTGCTCGCTAAGATCGCGAAGCGATCTTCAAAGAACTGCGAAGCAGTTCCGGGGGTTGGTGAGCGATAGCGAGCAGGGGGCAGAGCCCCCTAGTCTCTCTATATTAAAAAAAAGTAACAGTGACCGTCACCGCCGCCGCTGATTTTGAAAATTTTATTTTTGAACACTTTGAACTATCACTACGCAAAAACTATTTGAAGGAATATTATGAAATTTTGACCATTGGTAGACAAATGTATGAGGGTCATTTCAGTTTCCAAACCTAATTAATTAGATAATTAGTTCTGGAGTTATTTGATGTCAAAGTCGAAAATTATTTTTTTCGGCTGCAAGTTCGCCCCCAGCAAAATCTATTTACAGCAGAAACATGATTTTTTGCAGACGCATACTCTTAGGTATGAAGTTTTGCACCTCGTCGCCCTTTTTTCGAATTTCGAATTATTTTTGGAGTTATTAAATTCTAAAGTTTCGAAATTTTTTACCCGTTTTCGGTTTTTTCGTTATAATAGAAAAACTAATCACAGTAGAATTATGATATTTTAAACACGCATACAATTATTTTTTATAGAAAGATTGGCGTTTCGTTTTTCAAAAAAATCGAATTAGTTTTAGAATTATTAAGATACCAAGTTTCAATTTTTCCTTCTCTTTCTGGTCGTTCACTAGAGAAACAGGAGATTATTTTAATTTCTTATTCCCGATGATTCACTACACTAGATACACACGTGCATTTTATAAATTTAAAAGTTTTTTTAATGGCATTTTTTTTCCTCTAAGATGGTTGATGATAATTAGACTTGCTGGATATTTTGAAAACATTTCGGTTAAATTTATGGTAAACTAAAAAGGAATATTTTAGTAACAGTTTTATTTTGATATTTTGGTAGTAATGGTTCGCATTAAGTTATTGATAAGTTAGAGATATGAAAAGTTTCAATTCTAAATGATCATTTACTAAGCAGACAAGTTCAAGGTTTTACTGGATAGTTGAGATGAAACAAGCGAGCTCTGCTCGCTAAGATCGCGAAGCGATCTTCATAGAACTGCGAAGCAGTTCCGGGGGTTGGTGAGCGATAGCGAGCAGGGGGCAGAGCCCCCTAGTTATTGAAAAAAAAACGTTTAATTAGTGAAGCAAAAAATACCGAAGCTGAAGTTTCACTCAAAATCTAAAATCTTCAGAGAATATAGCTGAATCTTACAAATGCATTCCATTTCTTTTACCATAATTTAGAAACAGCAGGGAAAATGTCCAAAGAGATTGCCTTTTTGCTTTTGGCACTTATCTCTCAAAGCTGTTACGTTGCATAAGCCTTTAATCAATATCTCGAACAGTTTTTTTACTGACTTCCAAAATTACCCACGCACATGCTCTTTTATGCTTCGGTTATCCTTTACTTCCAATCGTCTTCTGTAGAATAGTCTCTCTACTTAGTTGGCCTAAAATACTTATTCTAAAAATATCAAAGCTGTGGGTGGATACAAAAACACTTTTTATAATGTCATAGGTTTTATTTATAACATTTTTAATGCAATTACTTTGTTTCACTTCATGTTTGACAATTATTGAACTTTTATTACGTTGGGGTACCTTTGATCCAATGGTATCTGGTGAAATAAGTAAAATACTGATTGATTTTATCGAAGCAGGGGTCTAATATGGATGAGAAATTAGTTCTGAACACGAAATACATTCAAAGTATAAGATAGCAGGCCTTAAATATAGTATGGTGAAGATGGCATCATCTGTGATTTTCGTAGAAGTATCAGTTTTTTGTTCCAAAAGTGGATTTTTCTAAACAATTTAGGCAACCAATTCCTCAAAATATGTACCTAGAATGTTAGAGTACTGTTCATTGTTCATCTATATCTTTCCTTTAAAAATGTATTATGGTAACTCCAAGAGGAAATTCGTTTTGTGTAAGAAAACTTGTTTTATTGCTTGATTTTCTTATAAATTCAACTTTAAATGAACTTGGGATAGATTATTATATTATTGATAGGTAACTTAGCAACACATCTAAATAGTTTATCAGTGGCAAAAAGTAACTCAACGCCTTAACTTTTGGATTTTTGAGGTCTCCCTATCGGAAAAATTTTTATGTTCCATAAACCAGTATCAAATTATAATGGATCCAGTATAAATGATACTGGAACCAGTATAAATGATACTGGATCCAGTATAATTTGAAACTGGTTTATGGAACACCAGAAAAATTTTTCCGATAGGGCTAGGCCAAAGTTACTTAAAAGATTTAAAAGATTTAAAAGATTTAAAAAAGTTTAAAAGATTTAAAAATTTATAACTTAAATCCACATTTTGAAAGCGGTTTATATTACAGTTGAACAAAAAATAATATAAACCACTGACTTTGTCAAATTTGTTTTAGTTAACTACTTTTATTTGCTTTTAATGTGAAAAAAAAACACTCCTAAGTTACCCCATTTTACGGTAGGGAGATCTTGTTAAACATGGGGTTCCAAACTCAAAGAAGTCCAAGGATCATGCACCCTGTTTTTCTTTCAGAAACTTTCACTATGACTAAATTCAAAAGATTTAGTTCCTTTTCCATTTTTAAATTTAACTATTTTACTAAAATTTATGAAGCTTTAATGTGATTAAAAGTCTTAATATCTATCTAAACCTTTTTTAAAACCTAAAATAATTTTCAATCCAGTTTTGAGGTTCAAATCAAACGGTTCAAGGTTGTGCTTTTTCGGACTGGGAAGTCATAGTTGATAATTTAGTGTTGACTGTTATCCTTACATATTAAACAGCTGATAGTCATTAGAAAGAATATTGTATTCACCCCACCTCTTCCAAAGAACACTATTTTAAAAACTCTATTGACGATTTTAAGTTTGTGTTATCCTTTCGCAGAATTCCGGGAATCTCACGGACCTGTTATAGTCCAAGGACTGCTTGTTGGGAACCTCATGGCTCAACGGAGGGCGGTTACGAAGAAAACTACACTCTAAAAACACTTTCTTTAATTAACCCCTTAACAGTGTCACCCGAGCTCAGCTCGGGCAAGTACTACGTGCAGAATTTGTGATGCCCGAGCTGAGCTCGGGCAGGAGATGAATTAACATTTTCGTTTTGTGACGCCCAAACTGAGTTCGTTTCGATGATGATAGGGATTTTTCGTCGTTTAGAGATTGTGAGACATCATGTTTGGATAATCTTTTTCCTAATTGAATAAGATGTGTGCGTAATCCAATACTTTTTTATGTGTATGTTAAAATAATTAATACACTTGTACTTGCATTTAAATTTTGATTTTTTTTATAAAAAATTATTTTCTAATAATAATATAAAGAACAAAATTAAACAGTCAAAAAAAATTTCCAATTTTGGTCAATTTTTCTGAAATAAATGTCACTGTTAAGGGGTTAATAGAAATTAACTAACAGCAATGTTGCTGGTTAATTTCTGTAAATCGAGGATTTTTAATACCTGTGTTTTTTCCTTTTCTTTCAAATGAGAGAAACTTTGCGTAATCTGATGAAACTTCAGAATTCTTTTAGTTTAGTTGCAAGAGGCGGTCTTTATAACAACCGACCTAATTATAACTAATTTCATGGACTCGTAAGATTAGTAGTATTACACAAGTAGCTAAAAGATAGTTTTCTTCGTTTTAACTAAACTGGCACGAGCAAACGAACGGGTACGAATTGTGCATATACCTGTTTTTAAAATTTATTCTTTTAGTGGTAATTTTATTCAATTCTTTAGTGGAAGAATTCACGGAAAACCCACAGGCACACCGAAAATGTTAGTGAAAATACAATGGTAAATTTAATGAAAAAACACGATTTTTTCCCCTGATAGTACACCGTATTAATAAATAGCCTCTAAACGCATATGAATAGTTTTTTAAATGCTCTTTCAAATAAATATTTCAAGCAACGATCTTATCAAACGAAACCGACCAACCTGTAATTAAACTCGGGGAAAAAGCAACAAGTATTCACGCACACTTTGCAAAGCGGAGGAGCGCATCCTCATCATCGGAATCCTTTCCCTCAACAATCGATATCACCCCAAACTCCATCCCAGACCAGTCAACCACCTCGCACAAGCCTCATTCTGCCATAGACATCGCCATCTACATGCAAAGCAAATTTCATCGATTGCTGATGCAAACTAAAACGCACGTATAGCTCGACGGAACGAGTTTCCAATAAGTTGGGAGTTATCTTCTGCCATCAACCAAATCGAATTCCCACGGGGAAACCATGCGCGCGCATTCCTAGAAATGGCTCGATATTAAAGTATCCACCATCCTTTCGTCCTCCTCTCTCGTTATCTGATAAGAAATCGACCGTAATTTTTTTAAGTCTGGAGGAAGTTCATTCCTACTGTGGTTTTATTCCGGAATTTCTCCGAAGGAACTTGTGCTCTATAAAATCATTGCGTTCACTTAGCTTTAATGTTAAATCTTTTATGTCTCTCGCTATTGCCTCGGGCGTAGCATTTGTTTTATGCCCATTGGTTGGTGTGGTAGGTATAGCTAAAGAAATAGCGGGGGAATTTTCCTATTTATGTTTTCAAGCGGGATGGAAAAGTACTCTACCACCTAAATTGAGATCTGAATTTTAAAGTATAGTTTTTGTGGATATAGTTTATATAACTATTATATTAAATTTTAAATCTTAAAATAAAAATCTTAATGCCCAAAAGTTCTTTAGGTTATTGCTGTTGCCATTAAATATATTCCGTATATTCCTTGTCTTTTAACTAAACTAAATTTTTTTATTAAATGCCAGAAAACCATGATGTTTATTTTCTCTCTATTCTAAAAAAAAGTTTTTGGTGAACGGTTTCCAGAGAAAGGCTTTTTAATTACTGATCCGTATAGCACATATTTGGTATCAAACTGTCCGGATTCTTTTGAGGATGTGCAAAGTGCCTTTAGAATTTCTAAAAAAAAATCTCAATTTTAAAATATTTCCATTTTTTTAGATTTCGGATAAGGTCGCAGTTACAAAGCAAGAAACTATGAATTTTAAAACAATTGAAAACATATTTCACTGGTTTTTTAATATTCAAATAGATTAAATAATCATCTTTCTATTTATAACACGAATTTAAAAAATATATTTTGTGTTATTTTTAACAATATTTATATTTTTGTTGTTCACAAAGGGTTTAATTGTTGTTCAAACTGTTTTCATTATATTTTAAACTTATATATAATTAATTTATTTTTTATTTTTTAAATAACAAATTAATATTTTTATATTTATCTTTGTAGTTGTGGCAACCTAATCATTACTATGTTTACAATAAAATATATACTCGCTTTCGGAACTTTTGAATTTTGCATTTATTTTTTATATCCTTTTGCAAGTATGTTTTTTAAGGTAGTAAACTATAACTCTTTATTTCATAATGACAAAACGCAAACAACTAAATAACACGGGTGAATATTTTAGAAATAAGGATGAAAATGTTGGAAGTCTTGACATTCGGTGTCGTTGCTATGAAAATGACACAACTTCGAAGTTTGTTTCTCATGAAGATAAAATTCTAAATTTTCGCGATGTTTAAGATAATTACTACATTTTTAACAGTCAATCATTACAAATTTTAAGAAAGTTAAATTTATTCCTGAGATATTTCAATGCTTCCCTTAATGTATCTGTGAAAAAACATTACCTTAGGGAAATGGGTAAAAGATGTTTACATTGCTTTGTTGTTAATTTTCTTGGGGTTCAATTCCGTTATAGTTCCCGCTAAATATCGCCAATCTCTTTCGAACGCTCAATATTCATATGTAAACCAATTTTTCTAATTTTTAATGATAAACTGAATAGTTATAGATCTAATTAAACACTTTAATCTATGAATTTGAAACAATTTAGCAATATTTATACTTTACTAGCTGATATGCCCGGCCTTGCACGGGTGAAGATGGAGATTTTTTCTTTAAAATTGTTAAATCAATCATTCATTTCTACCTTCCAGGGGGTAGCACTCTGGACAGCACCCCCCCCCCTTGGGTACCCAAAAAGGTTGTCAAAATGAGTAAAACCCTACTTTTACTGGTCTAATTTTCCAATTTTTTTTCTGGTGGAGGACCCCCATACCTCCCATTAGTACCACCAGAGGATCTTCAGTGATAATTTTTAGGAAATCCTCAATATTTTAACATTTTGGGTGAAAAAGTAAAGATAATACTGTTGAAAAGTGCCCCCTTAGAATCAAAACGTTTCTAAAGACGCGAGTTCAAACCCTACTTTTACGCGTCGAATTTCTAATTTTTTCTGCGGGAGGACCCCTATACCCCAATGGGAATCTTGTCTGGAAAAGTGCCCCCCTCTTGGAGGCGTGCGGGATCTGTGCCTATATTTTGATGAGTGAAAGGTGTCGAATCAAGCATTTTAAATTCTGAACGATTTCTGCATTTACCACATGATTACCATAAAAAACAATAAAATATTAGAAAAATATTCTTCCCAAAATCATATCCTGACGTGGATCATGTGCCATAAAAAAACAATCAAAATAAAAAAACCCTTTCCAAAATCACTTAAAATGCTCAATCAGAGCTCTTAATTAATCGTATTTTCATGATTTTATTATATCTTTGGTATAAAATTTAATAAATAAAACATATTCCTGCAAAAATACAATATTTCCTCCTCTGGTTTTTTTAACTCTAGTTTTTGGTCTGTTAACCAACTGTCTTAAAAGCTACAATATGATCATCATTTGATTTTTCATCCTCGTTTCCATGGAGATTATTTTAACAACAATGCTATTCCATGAAATTTTTTATTTAAAAATTACTCTCAAATAATAATATTTTGAACTATACTTACCAGTTTTAAAATTTTAAATTTCATTTAACTATATTTTTAGATTAGTGTTATAATTTTCAAATAGACTTTTATCTAGTTTTTCTTTTTAAAACTTTTTATTTTGCATTATGTTTTTTTGTAACAATGGGGTAAACAGATCTCTTTTTGAGCAGAAATAAAGCTATTTCAGCAAAATGACCATAAAAACGGTCGAAAGAGGGTCAAGGGGTCGTTCTAGAACTTCGAAACATAGCCTATGTTTTTTCTGGGATTCTTTTACGTAGGTATACCAAGTTTGGTGCCGATCGGAAGAAAACTGTGGATTTGTATAGAAGACAAATATACGCAACCACACACATATATATATACACACATTGACTTTTATTATATTAGATAGTGTCCAAAAGAGATTAGTGATATTTAGAGGGAACTATAACGGAATTCAACCCCAAGAAAATTAACAACAGAGCAATGTAAAAATTTTTTTACCCATTTCCCTAAGGTAATGTGTTTTTCACAGATACATTAAGGGAAGCACTGAAACATTAAGGGAAGGTTCATATTTAGCGGGAACTATATATGAACCTTTCTTGGAATTATAAAGCGATCCGCCAATTCATGTTACCATAAAGGAAATGATAAAATTCAACCACTGAATAAATATTCGCCATTTTTGAAAGAGTACCACGGAGAAGTACTACCCCTGTGTTAAGAATGTTTTAGTGAGCTGGGTTTTGTGGGGAATTGTGAAGCGGTCCAAAAGTTACTGCGTCAGCAGTTAACGGGGGTTGGCGAGCGATAGCGAGCAGGGGGCGGTAGCCCCCTAGTTATAAAAATAAAAGGTTATCATAGATTTCTTTTCTCTAAGTTTATCTTCTTGTGAATTGCATTTGGACGCTTTCACAGAGGTTCCCATCCCAACTTGGGGCCATCGCCCACAGGTGGTCGATTTGTGTTATCAAGGGGGCGATAAATAAGTGGGGGGCGATGAATATTTAAATGGGGAAAATTAAATAGTACTGTACTGACAGACTGTATTCCGACTTAATGTACCAAAACAAGTTAAAACACTGTTTCTTAGGGTCAAATTTCCAAAAATTTTCTGATGGAGGACCCCCAAACCCCCCTTTTGTACTTGGAACTTAATTATACAAAACTTTTTTAAAGTTAGTTCATCAAAATCAAAATCCTACCTGCAAATATATGTTCGAAATTCGGAAGAGGTGTACTATAAATAGTTAAAAACCTGTTTTTTGGAGTCTTATTTCCAATAATTTTCTGGGGGAGAACCCCCAGAAAAGGAGAAAAGGAGGTGTATATATAGCTCTTTATGGAAGGAACGGAACTGACCAAATATTTCATCAAAATAATCTGAACTTTAAACCTAAAATATCATTTCTATTTTTAAAAAAAAACTTGTTTTCTCTCTCTAATAATTGAAGGGCTTGGTGAAGGGGCTATGTTACAAGGCCTTTTCCCAAAAGTAATGAGACTGAATTCCGTTCAGAATTAGGGAATTCAGTCTCGTTTCTTTTGGGACAGGCCTTGTAACATAGCCCCTTCATCCACCAAGTCCTTCAATTGTGGTATTAATAGGGGCAGAATCGTGATTATTTTTTTAAAAAAGGGATTCAAATGGGGGGGATTTATTTCTAATCTTTTTTTAAGTCTAAGTTTTTGAGTTTTTATCAAGCTAAACGAAAACAAAATTCACAGCCTACACTCTTAAAACGAGTCTCAAAAATGAGTAAAAATTACTCAAATCTGAGTATGTCACGCACTCAAACAGGCTCCGATCCAAATTTACTCAAATTTTAAAACATGCATGTACTCATTTTTGAAAATGTACAGATACTCAAAAATAAAACAATGTACCTACACATTGTTTAATACGTCCATGACATTCTTATAAAGAGGGTGCAATGGGTTACAGATATGATGACCATATAGCAAGTGCTACGTCACAACGTTGTGTTACACGTTATCACACCAAATGTTACTTTCACTATATACATACATCTTTATTAGGAGCGCACAGCGCCGAAGGCGCTTTATCTCCGCCTGAAATAACAACATGAGATTAAAGGGACATGAATACAAATTTTTGCTTGAAGTTGGTCATGGTACCAATAAATATAACAAAGAAAAGAAGTGTGGAAGTGGGATTATTCATCATCATCAGGCGATTGGTAGAAAATAGTCATTAGTCAAAGTCAGTCTGAAATTAGTTAATATCAACAGGTGATAATATCAGGTGATTGGTGACGTCATCAGGGAGGATGCAGACGTTGGGTAATCGTGGTGGTGGAGTATGGAAATTTATTTGCAGGGCTAGGATCTGAATGGATCATTTGAACATTGATTAGGGTGTTGGGGTGAGTTTGAACTGAGTGAAAGAAATGCTTGGATGTGTCTTCGATGAATTTAGAAAGGTCTTCGGTTTTGAGGTCAAGTTGTAGATCTTTGTTCCTGACATACCAGGGAGCGTCTGTGATACATCGGAGGATTTTGTTTTGGAGAATTAGCAGTTTCTTCATGTTAGTGTTTGCAGCAGTAGCCCAGATAGGAGAACTTTCACTATATTGCAAATATTTCAAATATAAACTAAAAATAAGCATAATTTGAGTGGTGACTATTAAATTGTTTGAAACTGAGTATGTCTGGTGTTTCAAAATTGAAAGTATTGGGTCGTCATATTTGAACCAAAAAGTTTCATACCAAAATGAGAACATAGATTTACTCAAATTTGAAACTGGCATTTCTCTCAGTGTACTGAAAAAATAACCCCGCATGAGCGCATCTGTATATTATGGTAACCGTTTTCAAACCATACACCGTCTCCACTGATTCCGAAGTAACACTTCAAAATTCTGAAACGCATTATATACCCCTGGAGTACGTGAGTTAGATTTCCTCTTCTACAGGACAGCCCCTAGATGGAATTCCTCCGTCTCTCCCAGCACTCTAAAAGTTTCTTTCCTCCAAGTTTTCTGTTTTCGTTTCCTTTCTGCTAAGCATATAGGATTTCATTTGAGAAATGGCTCTGAATCCTTTCGGATGCGAGGATATTCCTTTCTGACGGCTTTCTTCTTTTAGAGAGATATGAGCGATGGGACTGAATGTATTTTTGCTACAATTTGCATACGGAATTTCAAACGGTCTCGTTGGGATTCTTTGTCTCATCATTTCAAAGGATCCACTTGTAATATTCGTATCTCATGAATCACATTGTTCGGTTTGAAAAGTATGTGCGATTTCCCTTTGGGATGGACTAAGCATTATTACATGTATCATTCATTTCCATGTTCAGCTCATTGATTACGTACCGTGTAACCGCAGGAGTGTATATTCTTTGCATATATAATTTATTGCTGGAAGCACAAGCAATTCGAAGTCGATTATTGTTATTGATCTGGTAGCGTCAATGGTGTAACGGGTATCCAAAGGGTAAAAGTACATTTTGAGGATACTATAGGATTATACATTTAAGTACATACTTTGGTACTTAAGGATTAGCCGGGTGCAAGTATTTCCAATCGGACTATATTGGCAAAGTTTTATTATTTACACATAAAAATATTACAAAAATATTACATGAAACCCACATCTAGTGTCATTGCTTACCCCAACCAATTTAAAGGGTAAACGGAATTCCATAAAGCCATACCGATTCCCCTTTCTTGAAACTGGAGGACAAAGAGCATCTGCAGAATCATCATCAACTCGAAATACGAAGAAAAGAGACTCGCTCAGCTGATGAGTCATGGCTCTTCGCCCACGCGTTTCGGTAAGGGGTCTCGCTCTCTCTGAAGCAGCGAATAAAATATCGCGAGAAACAATATGAAAGTATCATGGTGGTAACACATTTTTTATTTTTCCTTTTAAAAACCATTTTCATCTTCATATTTCATTCGATATTGTGTTATGAACCATATTTCTAACATAGTATTTTGATTGTTTTTAAAAATGTGAAGAACTTTTTTAGTGAGTCAAACCTTTAATGCCGGTATTTAAATTTGGATGAACGAACAGGATGAACGATGAGGTATTTAAAGAAAAAAAATTAACCTCTTTTTAAAATTTGTCGAATATATTAAGTTAATTCATTCGTATCATATATAAATAAAGGTTCAATTCAGTTATAGTTCCCGCTAAATATCACCAATCTCCTTCGAAACGCTCAATATTCAAATGTAAAAAATTATTTTCTAATTTTTAATGATAAACTGAACAGTTATAGATCAAATTAAACATTTTAATCTATGAGTTTGAAATAATTAAGCAATATTTATATAGTGTCCAAAATAGATTGACGATATTTAGCGGGAACTATAACGGAATTGAACCGTGTTTTGAATACATTTATCAGTATAAAGCAAACAATATAGTAACTAATGGTATCAGTTTATTCTCTGACAAATGCGATCACAAGCGGAACTCGACTGTAGTTTGAAATTATTTAGCAATATTTCTACTTTTGGGTGACCAAAAGAGCATGGCGGTATTTAGCGGGACCTTTAACGGAATTCAGCCTAAATAACTGTCTTCAAGAAAACTCTTTAAACCTAAAAAGCGGATAGGCTAAAGAATATTACGCCCTTCCAGCGAGATACGTTCCTTGCAAATTTCATAAAAATGAAATGTTTCCCTTATAACCTCTACTTGTGATTACTTTTAAAATTTATACCATTGCATTTCATGGTAGAGAGTAAAATAAGAAGTTTCCTAATTGAGATTTATAACTAGAATTTTCTATTTCAATATCTCTTTTCCGGTAAAAAAAAAACCATATATTCCACGCCAACTTTTTCAAAAAAAATTTAATCAAAACCCGCAAAACTGGAAACCCTATCCTCAACCGCACACACAACCGACACGCATGTCTGAATATTAATCTCGTCCACACGCAATTCCAGAATTTTCGCTTTCACCCTCCGCAGACGATATAAAAAAACTCTACCCTAAAACCCGAATTCTAAGCACACCCCCAAAGAACGAATCCGGATATCGAAAAGAAAGTGCGTTCTGTCTGTTTTCCTTCGTGCGGTGCCTGAGGAGAGAGAAAAGGAAAAGAAAGAGAAAGAAAATAAGAGAGAAAGAGCAGGGGAGGCGACAAATGAAGAGTACACGCACTAGAGATTACGGTCCTGCCTCACGAGGTTCTTGATTAATCGTACTGGTGTGCCATTGGTTATCGTGATTTAGTGCTCCCAGGAAGATTGGTAGGCTTGCCTATAGGTTTAAGGTACGAAGTAATGAAGAGAAATAACGGAAAGAGGCAAAAAATGCCTTCCATATATCAATCTAAATTTTGCATGAAGAGTTTATGGTATCTTCCAACGCCCCCCTAAAAAACTACTAAACATCTACTGAAAACTACCATTTCTATTGATCATATCGGGTCTAAAATTCATACTATAAATGTATTTACCATACGGCACTTATTCTATAACTTTAATATAAATAGGCCTACACATACACTTAATTCTAGAGAACATAATTAAATTGAACTTATGCTATGACCATCTTTTTCTCAGACCCTTAACTTATGGCATGCAATGAACCATATAGAATAGGCAATTATAGTAAAATTGCCCTTATTATTTTGATGCAAAATAATGCAAATTTTTATCGTGAAAAAGGTTACACAAGAATACACAAAGACTAGATTGAATAGTTAAGTTTAATGCATAGTTCGTAATACTGTGTACGTATAAAATATTGTTATTAAATTTAGCTACATTTATTGCTCGAGTTATGTTTTGAGTGCTTGCACAAAAACAAATTTTAGTTTACTTGACGAAGAAAAAATGCAATAAAATGTTTAATTTATTTTAAAAAAACAATTTATAATGCAGCCGGAAGAAAACAAACCTATTTAGTAAAAAACCCTTTCGTATAACTTTAAAAATAGCTAAACTTGACCTTTTACTTTCCCACGAACTTGTTACTTTCTGTTTTACTTTTTTAACTTATTTTTCTCATCCTACCTGTTTTTCGAAAACATCACTTTCAAAGTAATTATATTCAGTCAACTTCCCTTGAACTAAGAATCGATGAGGTCTTAATAAAGTTTGGTTTTTAATATAGCTATCTCAGACCCCTTCTTTATTTGAACTCATTATATACCAAAAAGGACTAATTATATTTCATGAAAAGGATCTTAATATTCTTTATTAGGATATTCAAATAAAATAATTTTTCACAAAAAAGATTCATTTGAATTCAAATTCTGACATGTAGTTTTCCAACTTAAAAAATTTTCATCACAGTTATTCTAGAAGATCAAATTGGGAATTTCAAAAAATCGTAAAAATTTAGCTTCCTTTTAATATTATTTTTAGCTTTATATGGATCACTAAAATAATTTTGTTCATTTTAAAGGTTAAAAATTATTTACGTTTCTATATCTCTCTATTTTGTATTCATAAAAAAATTTTTGGTGAACGGTTTCCAGAGAAAAACTTTTTAAGTACTGAACCAAATGACACAATTCTAGTATTAAAATGTCCGAACTATTTCTGGATTTCCGAGAAGACTATTGGATTTTTTATTCTCAATTTTAAAATATTTCCATTTTTTAAATTACGGATAAGGTCGCAGTTACAAAGCCAGTACTGTAAGACTGTAAGTCAACTTATTATACAACCAACCAATCACAACGACGCATATTTTATGGTGAAACAAATGTTATTTCCAGTGGCGAATCCAGGATTTTGGTCTGGGGGGGCTGAGTTTCACAAATAACCTTATTGCTATTATGGGCTGTTCAAATATTAATGTAAGCAACTGAAAGGGGGAGGGGGGGTTGCCAGTGCCATAACTTGATTTTTGTTTAGGGGGTTACTCAACATCTTTTCTGGGGTCTAATCGTAGGAATACCAAGTTTTAGGTGAGATGACTTCGTAAGGTTTTAATTTTGGTGCCCTAAGTTTCACAATTGAATAAAAATGTCAACTTCAAGTAAAAGGGGGGGTTTGGGGGTTCTCCCCCAGAAATTTTTTGAAAATTTGCCCCTCAAAATAGTGTTTTAGCTCATTTTGAAGCCTTTCAGATTCCACCCAAAGAGCAAAACTCATTGTAAGCGGCAGAATTTCAAGGAAAAAATTATATTATGAATGGCAAAATTTCTAGGGGTTTAGGGGTTCCTATTCCAGAAAAATTTTTGAATTTTGCCCCTAAAAGTGGCATTTTAACTCTTGTTGAGACACTTTAGGTTACATCAAAGAGGATCACTCTTTGCAATTCCCTAAAGTTTCAAGGAAAAACCGTACTTATTAGATTCAAAAATTTTAAGGGGGTTTGGGGGTCTTTCCCCAGAAAAATTTTGGAATTTTTACCCTCAAAAGTAGGGTTTTGATTCATTTTGAGACCCTTTAGGTAACACCACCGAATGTCCGCAACGTAGTGAAATTTCTTTTTTGCTTTATTGCTATTACCAAAACTTGAATGTCTTATTCCTGGGGGGGGCTGCAGCCCCACAGCCCCCCCTACTGGATTCGCCACTGGTTATTTCACGTTTTAAAGAAGTATTTTCTGAATTAAATATCACATTCAAAGAATGATCAAAGTAAAATGATTTGTTTAACAAGTCTGGGGTTTAAATAAAAATATGGATGATGAAAACACTTACTAATTTTTAGACATTCTGGATATTTTTAAGGAAAACATTTTGATTAAATGATTTATTTTCGTTCGGTTAGAGTAAATAAATGTTCAAACTATTAAAATAGTTTTATTTATGGAGATAACCTGTGATGTATTTTAAAAAATCGTTCAAGGCTTCATCTGCTAATATTTTTATTAATATGTTTTATAAAGTGAATTAAATTTAGTGAGCTGGGTGTTGTGAGGATTGCGAAGCAATCCAAAAGGTCCTGCTTAAGCAGTTCACTGGGGTTGTTCAATGATAGCGAGCAGGGGGCTGTAGCTCCCTAGTATCCTAAAAATAAAAAACTTCCTTTCACATTATACTTCAAACTTACCAGAATATTATAGAATTTTGACTTATTCCAACACTTTAATATGAACCTTTCTAAAAACTTAATATAAGTATTTTCTTTCAAATGTATTGAAAATTTTTTAAATTTTATATTTCATTTACGAATGCATCGTAGTTATGAAATGAAACCCTTCTTCTCTAACTAACACAGCTGATTAACTCCTCCTCTCATTCAATAAGTAAATATCCCCTAAAGCTAAAGAAACATCCTTTTCACTAAAAGTTTAAACAAGCCGTATAATTTTCAAAGGCGGAATGTAATTTACAAAAACATTAATCATAAAGAGTGGAGATGAAGTTATTATGATTTCATTTATAACACCAACAAGGAATTTAAATTTAACGAAACTATGTAAATAAGAATTTATAGGGAGCTAAATTAATTTAAAGTACTCAGATGTAGTAAAAATACCAATTAAATTTGATGATTAAACTAGAGTTTAGATGATATACAACTACAACTATTTTGTACAATTTTAATTTCTTATTGGCTTGTAATATAACTTCAGACACCCTATAAAACAATGAGTTCGTTGATAAAACTTTATTACTTTTGACATTTTCTTTTAAACAATTTTTAAACGGGTAGCTGTAGTTTTGTATGTAAATAAATAATTTAAGGAAGATACTTCACCGATTCTTCTTTTCCCAAGTCGAAGGAGTGAAATGTTATTTCCTTGAGATACCAAACATTAGGTACTTCACCACAGTCTCGCCTTCCTTCTGTTTTATTAGAAAATAAATTAAAAACTTCGACAACAACTTCCTTTTATACAAGACCTGAGAGTTTCTCTAGCGGTTAAGCATGAAAAGTTATTATAAAACAAACCATGATGAATATGTATATTAAATAATTAAAATTTTTCAAAACTGTTAAATTAAAACTAATGTTGAATTCCTTAATTCATTACAAAATTTCTCATAATTAAGTATTTTAATACAAAACATAGCTGCTCAGAACAGAATGACAGTGACATAAGTAAGTACGAAATTTGATATAAGAATGCGTGTGTGAGTTTAATTTATTTTTTTATAGAAACTAAACCCATTTGTAGTGAGATAGACGCCTGAATAAATTTTAATAATTTTCCTAAAATAGCAGCCTCTAAAATTCATTTTCAATAGGAGCAACACTGACGCTACTACGAAAAAACTTTATAACTTAGTTCGGTCGACTTGCGTCACTGTCTTTCTGAGCAGCTCATATGATTAAAGCAGTGACACTCGGTTCATTCATTTTTTTGCTGTCAATCTTTTTCTTAATTTTAAATCAATATGCAAATAAAGTTTTTTAGGCATAATAATTATCAAAACTTAATTCACTAGTTCAAATTTAATAGCAAAGAGTTTCCTCAAATATATGTTTAGAAAAAGATAGTTTTCTAAAATACATATTTTTCCTTCTAACTTTCAAGATCCAGAGAACCTATTTATGACTAAACTTGGAATATTATGATTAGGATACTTAAATATTTAAGACTTTCGGAAGAAAGTAAAGGTGTGGTACGTCAGCCACACCCGTTCGAAGTATTGAAGGGGCATTAATAATAGATCCTATCCACACGAGATTTCTTTTTCTATTATAACAAAATTCATAGGCACCGACTCCATAGAGTTAATGTAGGATCAAAGGTGTTGAACCTTGGGGGGTCATACTAGAAACCTTGGGGGAAAGCTGTCCCTGATGTCTTTGGAAACATGATTTTCCCTTAAAAAAATGAAATTTTCTCAAAAAGTTGGGGGAGCATTGCCCCCCTTAAATCCTCCCATGGTTCAAAGCCCTTAATTTCTTCCAAAAGAAGGCTAATTTACACAATATTTTCAGGAATTAATCGATATAATGGTTTAAAGTTAAGCTCAGATTAAAAATTTGGAATCATTATCAGTAGAAAAAGTTACCATCAGTCTTAAAAATGTTCTACAAATACCAATTTCGGTCCAGCCCCAACCAAATTATTTCTACAAGTCGGTGCTTATGACAGAAATTGTTTTAAGTTAAGATTTAAAAGAAATTTCACGGTGATATCAATTTTCGCTATATTAACATTTTAGAATTTTATTTATTTATTTATTTGTTTATTTATTTTGAACTTACCGATTTTTAAATGAAATTCAAATAATAGTTTTAGTTTTTTTTTATAAGTTTAACGTTAAGAAAAGTAAAGTGCTTATATGTATTTGCTGCTTTTGCACAACTTTTTTCACTGTCAAACTTGTTACTAGCTATGGTAAGTTCATTGCAAAGCAAGCTTGTAAAGTAAGTTAAAAAGTTTAAGTTAAAGCTTGTATAAGTAAGTTATAGTTTCTAAATCATAATTATACACAAAAAATGGCCGTGAGCTGTTTTTTTAAACTGATTCAATAATTACGTTGCGTTGGTTTTACATTTTTAAAAAGCATTTTTGAAAAAGAACAATGAGATCCTCTAAGGGGAGTTAGTACCTTTCAGACCTCGCGATGCTTGAAAAAACATACCTTTTTCGATTTGTCATAAATAATTAAGTTTTGTATATTTTTGCATACTATTAGAGCAGTGAGTAGATAATTGTACAAATTTTTAAAACATGCAATCATATTTTTAAAATAACCCACCAAATTTTTGAAAAGTAAGCATAATTTGCCAACATTTCCTACTATTTGAAATGCATGTACTTGACTTTCCCGCAAAATAAATTTTGAGAGAAGCAGTATAAAACCTAAATTTTTGCACCAAACTAATCTATATTAATGTTTCTTCTCTGTGAACTAAGCAATATATAATATTATAAGTTTTAGTATTTTTAAAAAAATCAGATTTAAAAAAATAAGAAATTTCAAAATATTTTACTCTTTAATGACCCATAAATGAAAAAACATAGCTCCAATACACAAATCCTTAGTTCATAGAGTTAAGATCAGCATAAAGAACAACCATACCAAGTTTTAAAACAATTGGTTCATTAGTTTTTTTTTAATCTTGTGGGAAAGTCCAAAAATATGAAAATGAGAAAACGAAGGTTAAAGCGCGAGAAAGAGGAAGCACGTCACTGTTTAGAATTACGTTTTTTTGTTACTGAGAGCTTAATTATGGACCGATTTGGATGGAGTTTGTTTTAAAATGTTCATAATAGTTCAAATAATTTTTTAAAATAAAAATTGAAAAATCGATTTTTTGAAGGTGAAAAGGTACTAACTCCCCAGCCTTTTTACCTGGTTTACAAACATTTCTCCTTACAAACTTTATAGCTTCTTTTTATTTATCAAATGATACAACTACTACATTAGTCTCTTTAGTAAACATAGCTCAAATGAATCGCTTAATTCTGAAATATGTCAAACGCCACTTTTTTTTCAAAAATGAGTTATTGGTGTCATGGGATTCTGTAGGGGTAAACGCACATTTTTAAGTAAAAATTATAAAAATAACGTGATTTTAAAATAGTTTTCCAGCATGTTAAATTTCAGCTTTAGTGCAGAAACATGTCAAACGACGTCGCTTGACTGGTTTCTGCACTTAAAACTGCGGAAAATGTTTCTCCTGCAGTCTCATATGCAACTTGTTTGAGACTGCTGTCATTTATTTAATCGCATAAAAACACTATTTGCAATTGTAGAGGTCATTCTTTAGAGGTTAGCTCCATCAAACCATAGTAAAAACCCTTTTTTTAAGTTTTTGTACGAATCTCAAGACTAAGGACGTTTTGGTAGCTATATATTTAAAATATCCATGCTTGTGACCCTTTATTACATCCATGTGATTACGATTTTGGATCTATGAATCACTTTATTAAATAGGGATTATCCAAATCTATACCCCAGATCATAATATTGAACTAATTAACTGATTTTGTAGGCTTTTAGAGTAAAATCGTTTTACTTTCCACAAAGTTACATCTAAAAAACTATCTAATTGACTTTGAAGATTTTTATTTTAACATTTTGAATTGGCTGACCACTATTTTTGAGTCTAGAGTTGAAATCATTTGTAAAAAAGGTATGTATACATCTACTAACCAAAAGAGGAAAAAATAAGAATTCTATAATAACTTTATGAGTTAATATTTAATAAGGAAATGTCATTTTCAACTAATATTCCCACTTTTATTACCAAATCCATAAATAAATTATAGTTCTAGAGTTATTAGCTGTTTAAAAATGCAGGAAAAACAACTTAACAAAAGTTCTTTGGACATAAGAAAATTACTACAACCAAAATAAAAGTGATAAAAAACATGGAATATTATACCTATAACGTTAGTAGTTTCTTATAAAAAATCATGAACAAAATGAGATGGTTTGATCTTTCTTTATTTTAATTTGCTTTGTATAAAGTCTTCGAATTTGGACTTTTTCACTTCTCTTGGTCATAGCTTTCTATTTAAGGTACAGAGCCCAAACTTTGCATGAATAGTTTTCTCTAGGTCTAAAAAATTGAGGGGATGCCGTGGCAATTTCATAACACTTTATTTTTTCCCATAGAAGAGTGGGACCTAATGCTTGCACAATGCACATGCATATTATATTCAATCAAAAATAGTGGTGGTTAAAAGAAAATACAATACTTAGTTTAGGTAGATAAATTAGTGGATATCGTGCAGATCCTTTTATCTGGGAAGTAATGGTTCTTGGTATTCAAATTAATAGTTTGTTTTTCAAACTTCCTCCCAAATTTTTTTTAAAAATCCATCCATTCGCAAAGAATTTAAAAATCCATCTATTCGCAAAGAATTTAAAAATCGACCTTAAAAAATTGTGTTTTTTAACTGCTCAAAAAACGCGATAAAACGAAAACATCTTTCTTGGGATGTTTTTAAATTTATTTCACAGAAAAACGAAACACAAAGCATGTTCAAATATATATTTCTTTTTAATTCATGGACTACAGACAGCTTGAAACCATGTGAATTTTCCCGCCATTAGTTTAAGAGTGGAGCTTGGATGGAGTACGACAGATGTTCGTATTTTTAAAAAGATCTTTCTTGCCAGGCAGTTTGAAAAATTCCTTTTGCAGGCACTTTCTTTCCTCACGTCAGCTGGTTTGGCAGAAAACATTCTCAATTTTAGTTTTACGGAGAATGGATAATGATCTTTTATATCTTTTGAAAGGATGAAATATGTGGGACAAGAAATGTTCATTTTTGTTTGTAGAGGTCAGTTTTTGGCAAGGGAGAAATATTTTTAACAATCGATTATTTTTGAAATAAAGTTATGCAACATTTCTAAATAAATTAGTATAAGGGTGATTCTCTAGATATGTGCAAAATTGTGAACAAAAATTTTGGAAAATTAAACTTGCTTCAAAACTTCTGATTGTTTTTAAAATGTTAGATGACCACATCCTAGGTGATATCCAATAAGCGGTAGTAAAGTTTGAAACATTTCAGAAATATTAATATTTTTTCTAGAGGCATGTAACACATGTGTTTAGGTTAATTTTCTATTGGTCAATCCACGTCCAACAACCGAATGATTATCACTAAATTCCTTTCGTGGATACTGCGTCCGGTCCGGTCACAGGAACCAGTGGAACCACTAATATCTTAAAATAGCATTTTTTATTATTAAACATACAAAAAGTTCCCCGTATACCACCAAGTAGTATTATACGGGTAAAACACATTGTAATACACATTTTCCATGAGCACTTGAATGATCTTTTGTTGTTTCTGGGACTGGGGTGGCAAATCATAATTTTTTCGGATATTTTTCCAGTAACAGAGGTTTAAAATTTCAGGTGGCTTTTGCCGCCCCTCTAAAATTGTTTCATGATACAGCCGCGTCTCTACATCATGGCACCACACAGCCCTGATTAAACATGTTGCAAAATTTCGGTTACATTATTCTTAGAAATGACCAGATTAGATTAGACCAGGCATGGCCAACCCTCGAAACTCTCTGAAATTTCTCAAAAAAGTAACTTCAAAACACTTTTTAGCACACTACAATTCAAAATTTTTTCGGGGTAGAACCCCCGACCACCCCCCCCCTTACCTCTTACACAGTGGTGGCTCGATGGTAAAATTATAAGGGGTGCTGCTCCGGCGGTACCAAGTTGGCAACGTATTTTAAGCGATATAATGCCAAATGATACTTCACAAAAACATGAAAAGATGGGAACAATATAAAATTTTGATTTCACATTTAATAAGCATTCAAAAACTGTCACCTATATTTAGCTGATTATTACGAATATGAAGAATCAAATATGAAGTCTATTTCATTTAGTATCTCAAAAGAGGATATGATACTAAATCAACATTTCGAATTCAATCTGTTCATTATAAAAAGAAATAAAAACTTGGCTACAAAAAATTAAACAAAAATCTTTGTTGACTTGCAAACATCAGAAAAGATTCTGTTCTTTCTCTGTTGAAAAAAAAAAGAAGCTATAAATAAAAAATTAAAACAGCGTTGGAGTTGGAGTAATGAAAGCTAAAAAACCAATGTGATTTATTAGTAGTAGAAATCGTTTATTTTTATTTTCCCCTCAGTTCGTTTTTATAGCTCTCTCAAGAGAAAAGGCTATCATTCCTTTGGTCGGGGCTGCTGAAAAGCAGCCCCTTTTCTCCTAACAGATTCGCATACTAAATTCTTGATATTTTCATTTGATATGATAGATCTAGTGTTTTATACTACGATTGGTACATCTGCGGGGGCTGACCGACCCGGAAGAAAATCTGTTGTCGAGAGGGCATAGCAGAGAATTATTAATTGAAAAAGGATTATAAAGGACAAAGATTAAAGGGGGATATAGATAATTTTTAAATATTGTAAAGCAAATAAAAATTGGAATTTGGGGGAATTTTGGTTGGGGGTGCTGCAGCCCCGCAGCCCCTATGGACGAGCCGCCACTGCTCTTACATAACCCACGGCCCGGAGTTTGAAATAATTTCAGTCAAAAGTTTAAGTTTTTGTTTTAGGGAAAGTTAAGGCCCCCCCGAAATTCCCCGGACAAAGTGTACCACAACGCGTTAAAACCTGTTAATTAGAGTTGTATTTCCAAAAAAATTTCTGGGGGAGGACCCCCAGATCCCCCTTTAGTACTTGGAACACTATTGTTCACAACTTTTTTAGGATATTAGTAACGCAAAGGTGCAAATCCTAACTAAAAATATTTTTAATTTATGCATTGAACCAATTAAATATGCATGGGGGCATCAGAGGAAGATTTGGGTGTAGGGGAGAGTGGGGCACATTCGCACAAAAAGTGAATTTCGGCATATTTCTCTGGATCTAGATGAGATTTTGAAACAAACTCGGATTCAAATGAAAGTTAAGACCTTCCCGATATTTTAAAACGATAACTGGTCGCATTCATCTAGAATTTCTAACCTATATCATCAATCTAAAAAACGAGAAATTTTGTGCGAATGTGCCCCATGGGTGGGGCAGTTTCGCACACGTGTGGGGCACATTCGTACACATGAAAAAAAAATTATAAAATTATTTATAGAATTATTTTTACAAACTAAAAAGTTTATTGTACTTTAAAGTAAGGATAATTAAACGAAATATTTGGCACTTATACATATTTTTCCTCTAAATTGAAGATTTTTTTACAAAAAGAAAACAGCTTCAGAAAATATTGAACATATAAGTTTTTAATGAGGAAAACAATTGTAGTAATGAAGAGTATATTGCACATTGACACACTTCACATAATATAATTAGTTAGAAAAAGTTTAACCAATATTTTAACTGTCAGGTTTTATTCGAAAAGAAAAGTGAACCAACAGCTCGCTTATTAACACCTGAAACTGACGGTTGGGGAACTTTTAATACGATATAAATTTTTTGTATGAATGTTGAATCATTACTTACTGGGAAAATAAAAGTTTCGTCATTAATTTTAAAGTTTTTCATCATTAATTTTAAATAAGCACCATTCAATTCTAAATTTTCTATTTGACCAACATAAAAAAATTTTTCTTCTTAGTAGCAAATTCTACTAGAATAAAATCACTTAAGTCCAAGTCAATTGGTATTAAACAATTATCAGGGACATTAATTTCTTCAATGTTTAAATCTGGGTCTAAATTCCTTAAAACTGAAGCTTACTTTAAGATGTTATTTTCTATTATCACCAAATTTTGAAACAATTACAATAAAAAACAATTAAACTTCAAGTTATTAAATATACTGCACTTATAAACATATAAATCACTTTCATTATCAAAAATGGGAAAGATGAGGCACATTCGCACTGTCCGAATTTGCCCCATCTTTTGGTGTACGAATGTGCCCCATCTACCAGTTAAAGCTTACCACGTATCAACAAGATATTTATAATTAAAGTAGGGAAATCAACAAAATGACAATAAAATTTACTTTGCTGCTTCTAACGCTAGCAAATTTCTAGTACGTATACAACGAAATGGCTCAGAGCTTTGAAAATTCATGCAGGAGGTGGTAGTCAGGCTTCCATCTACTGGTATTTTTTTCAGATTTTTAAACTAATAATTACTAGGGGAAATGCCGTCTGTCCGAATGTGCCCCATGTGCGAAATAGCCCCACTCTCCCCTACTCTTTCCCGACGCAAATATCTAGCTGCAATTTTTAGAGAAAATTTGGATCCTCGCTCTCGTAGAGTTCTGGGCACCCTCTACTTTTTTTCGAACAGCTAATAGAAGCTCACAGCCAAATTTTCAACTCCGTATTTGAATTAGAAGTCGATGACCAGGAGGAGTGAAAAAATCCCAATTCGAATATTTTTATACAAAACAACTAAAAACCAAAGATCAAACCATCTCATTTTGTTCATGATTTTTTATAAGAAACTATTAACGTTACAGATGTAATGTTCCAGGTTTTGTTTTTTTATCACCTTTATTTTGGTTGTAGTAATTTTCTAATGTCCAAAAACTTTTGTAAAGTTGTTTATCCTGCATTTTTAACAGCTAATAATAAGTCTAGAACTATGCAACTAAAAAACACGAAATTAATCCCATTTTTTTTTGTCTTTGATTTAAAGTGCATCATGACCATCATTTTCAAAAAGTTTTTTTTCTCACAATTTAAAAAAAGTGGGAAAAAAATTTAATGAAAAAAAATTTTATTTGACATTTTTTGAGTCATAGGGACACTCTCAAGTGAGTTTATGAATTTTCCATGAGTGAATCACTTTTGCTGCATAATTTTAGGGATAGTTTAGGGACTTGCCTAAATTTCAAATATTTTTACTTTTTTATACATGATTAAATTTTATTTTCAACTTGAAATTTGGTAGTAATGTTCATTTTAAGAGTTAAAAGGCTTTTAATATTTTTTCAAAGCATTTTTCAAAAAAAATTTTTCATTAAATTTTTTTTCACTTTTTTTAACTTTTGAAAAATTTTTTTGAAAATAATGGTCATGATGCACATTAAATCAAAGATAAAAAAATTACAAACAAAATGGGACTAATTTCAGGTTTTTAAATTGTATAGTTCTAGAGTTATTAGCTCTTTAAAAATGCAAGAAAAACAACTTTACAAAAGTTCTTTGGACATTAGAAAATTGCTGCAATCAAAATAAAGGTGATAAAAAACAAAACCTGGGACATTATATATCTATAACGTTAGTAGTTTCTTATAAAAAATCATGAACAAAATGAGAGGGGTTGATCTTTGGTTTTTTAGTTGTTTTGTATAAAAATATTCGAATTTGGACTTTTTCACTCCTCTTGGTCATCGCTTTCTAATTAAGGTACAGAGCCCAAACTTTGCCTGTATATATTTCTCTGTAGGTCTAAAAAATTGAGGGGGTGCCGTGGCAATTTCATAACACTTTATTTTTTCCCATAGAAAAGTGGGCCACCCTAATGGATATACTAAAGTATTCTTGGGGTTGCTCCTAAAGGTAAATTTGAATGAATATTTTATTTAGGAATCTGTCAAACTAAGCAAAGAAACTAAGAAACCTCCTAATTTATATACCTAGTTTATTCAATTTACTTCCTGTCATTTTATGTTCCTAATATCCTAAAATTTTATATGCGGCCCGCGAGAGTATTGTGGTTTTACAAAGTGGCCCTCAACAACATTTGGGTTATCCACCCCAGGATTAGACCTTTTCAAAGTAAAAAAAATAAATTATATTTTAAAAAATTAATTAAAAGGATAATTATCAAAGGTGTTTTTTATCGGTTTTCTTCTAAAATATGATGGAATTTTATGCATCCCATGAGATACTAAAAAATTGAATTTGAGGTCCCTCGTCCCCTTAACTATTTTAACAAGAAATATATTATATTTTGGTAAAGTCAATTTCTAGAAAAACGGGTCTCAAAATATTACTGAAAAACTCTAAATAAAAACTTACCCCTGTATTCAGAAACATATGCATTTGTAATTTAATTAAAGGGTTTATTTTTTAAGGCTAACAAGTCCCGAAGAAAAAACTGAAGTTTCGGAAAGGGGAAAACGGAAAAGGCTTTCCTCAAATCCTTATACGAAAATTTCGCAGCGCCCTCTTCCTGTGACTTCAAGACTAAAAACAAGTTTGAAATTAAGAGCAATTGGCAATTTACTAAGTGGAAAAAAACACTCTTGTCTGATTTTTGCTTGATTCTAAAACTTATAAAAAATATTAAATAATATAATTAAAAAAATATTAAATAAAAAAACTAGTTTCCCGTATTGCTCCCATTTATATGAGGAAGTAACTTTCTTTTTTTTAATGACACCGGATTTTCCTACGCCATCAGCAAAATTAAAATAAAGAAAAGGAATAAAAAGTTAAAGAGAAATACGTCTTAGAAATTAATTGTTTAATACCTGATGGGAAATTGTAAGATAATTTTTCATTCATTCGAGGAAAAGAAAATGTCTTGTACGGGGGGGCCTTTTTTATTTTCTCAGTTTTGGTGGGGAAACCCAACTGGTGACGTAACATGTTTCTCTGACCAATGGTAACGCCGGCTCCGCCGAAACTTCTTGGAAGCTGAACTCTAAATTCGTAACCATGACTCACATAGCGTAAAGAGTACGCGATCTCAGTTTTATTTACTTTAATATTTGTATCTTGACAAGGTTAGTGGGTTTTACGCTCATGTGTAAAAATTCAATGTGATGTAGTTTCTGTAAAAATTATCTTCATTGGGTAAGTTAGATTTTGTTAATTGTTAAAAATCAGTATAGCGATGTTTATTTTTATGTATTTTATAAATAAATCCATGTTGTATTTCTCTGTTTTTCTCAATTATACTGTGTTTTATCTTTCCCTGAAATATAAATGCGATTCAAATATTTTTAACTTGCTGTACTTTCAAAAGTTTGTATAATTTGATACAAGACCTACCATTCAACACTCATGTGCTTTTGCTATTTGCTATTCAAAAATCTTTGTTTACTGACCCATATTTTTAAATCCTATATCTTGGTTGGTCTTAATTACATGTTATTCCTGAAGTTACACTTTAACAAATGCACTTTTACCTGGTTTTCATGTCTTAAAAATGTATTTTTATCTTTAAATACAATTACAAATTGTGATGATCTACAACCATGAAGCCCAACAATGTTAGTCAAGATAGATTTTAAAATTATAATTCTTTAACGTGTGTTCACCTACAACTATTTTGATTTCTTGACAAATCATTTGGTTATTAGGTATACAACTGTCACATTTGTTTCTGTCATTATATACAAAAAAATTGAGTGTTTTTCTTGTATAAGTATGTCTTTATTCAGTGGCGTAGCTACGGGGGGGCGGTCCGCCCCGGGTGTCACCCCGAAGGGGGTGACACCCAAACAAGTACATGGCACTTTTTTCAAGTTGTATGCTTTGCTTGGAAAAAATTTTAAGTCACTCTACTAATGAAATAAATTAGGGTTTAACAAATCAGGTGTCACCCCTCAAACTATGTGGGAGAGTGATACCGAAGTCTTCGAATTCTGCCCTAAGTTGGTAAATATGCTTTCCTTGAACAAAAAAAATTGATCATCCTGGAAAATGCTCATTTGGCTGGCTATCTAGAAGGGGTGACACCCAACCCACCCAAGCTTAACAATTTCGAACGTAGTTTTAAATATAAACGTAAGAAATATAAGTGTAAGAATTGATTTAAATAATTTACAGTTTTTAGGGGTATGAACTGGGGTTTCACCCATCGAGCTTTATTTAGAATTTAGATGATACAAACTTTCTCGATCACACATAAATGTTTTTATTGAGCGAAAAAAATAATCATTAAATAAATATAAAAATTATTAAATGAGTTCAACCCATTTGGAGAGGGGTGTCACCCCTTTGGCTAGGGGGGACATCAAAGTTTTCCAAGTTGTTCAACAAAACCAATTCAACTGAAAACTACTATGAGATTTAAACCCTTCAACCAGGGTGTCACCCATTCAGCTAGCTGAGAGGTGACATTCAAATTCAAACTCTAGTTTGAATAGTTTTAAAAACCAAGGTAAAGGGTTGGCAGGGAAAAAAGTCCATCACACAGATACTTATTTTAATCTTAAATGAGTAAATTTTAAATTCACATTTTACCTCAGGAAATTTCTGAATAAACCAACTGTTTCATCTTCTGGTTTCACTAGCCATCGTTTGAAAATTTTTCCCACATAAGAAGGGTTTTATCAGGGGTGTAACCCAGTGTCACAAATATCCAAATATAAGTTTTTTCACTATATTTTGAGATCATATTTCAAAAAATTTTCTAGGGAAAGGCCCCCAGACCCCCTCCTTTGATTACTTGGAACTCTATTAACTGGCAATTTCTATTAAATTAATGTATGAAAAAGCTAGATTGAGCCTATTAAAAATGCTTTAGGAATAATATTTTAGGTCCCTCTCGAAAGAAATTTCCCTGTACGCCAATGGATTGAATTATCCGAATATGTTGACCAAGGGCATAAAAGGGGGGAGCCCGAAATTCGGACCACGTTGTATACAAAAACAAGTTAAAATCCTGTTTTTAGGGTTAAATTTCCTGGGAGAGGACCACAGACCCTCTTTTGTACTTGGAACTTTGGTTAAAATGCAAATCCCACCTAAAAATGTGTATCCGAAATTCGAGCTAAAGGCCTCAAAGCTAGTTAAAAATTTGATTTTTGAATGTTTTTTTTCTAAAATTTTCTGGGGGAGAACCCCCAGACCCCCCTTTCGTAGTTCAAACTTTATTACACGCAACTTTTCCTATATTGAGTACTTCTTCATGACGAAAATTCCGCCTTAAGTGTATTAAAAAGCTACATTAAACCTATTAAATATGTATGAGAGATGCTGAGGAATAATTTTGCGCCCTTCCTGAAATAAATTTCTATATACCGTTTGGACCGTTTTATACTAAATATAAAATGGGGTTCCACCTGAGACCCTTTGTTCTAGACTGGTGTCGCAAATTTTATTATTTTTTATAACCGAATTCCAAAAGGGGGTGACACCGAGAGCTTCCGCCCCGGGTGACACCCAGGCTAGCTACGCCACTGTCTTTATTTACTACACACATCTCTCAATGCTCATGATGATGAGTAATGTATATTTTCAAAATGGATATTGAAAAAGTAACTTGCTTGCTTAGATATTTTGATAGGGCAAACTTTATTACAATGCTGAACACCTCTGTTTCCCGAAAAAATATTTTGTCCTCTCATAAAACCAGCAATAAACCAAGACCTTATAATGAATAAGCTAAGCACTATATAAAAAAACATTCCATACTTTTCTTGCTGGTTGTAAGGCAGGGGGTTGCTACAGGGTGTCCCAAAAAAGACTGGGACACATTTTAAAAATCAATAACTAATAACTCGAAAACTAAAAAGATGAAAAAGAGAGAGTCCCATGCGATCGCATGAAGTGTGTACTGAATAAGGCCGTGAGACTTAAAATTTTTTTCACCATAGAAAACAACTAAAGTTACTTCATCTTCATAATCTAAGGCTGGGATGACGAACCTTTTACGATTAGTTTGCCATTTAGATTATGGTTTTATCATTTTCAGGTGACGTTTAGTGTGTCACTTGTTATATTCATTTTTAAAAATCACCTTTTAACCCTTGAAAAATGAAATCCTCCTTTGATGACCGATAGTCTGGAACAGGGGTTTTCAACTTACAAGTAATCAGGCTCCTTTTGCATCCATGAAAGTCTTTAACAAGGAACTTTTTTAGCGACAGAGGGATGAATGTTATTTACTTGGGGTGAAGATATTATATTTTCAAAAAAATTCAGGGTGTGGACCTACCTATTTTAATAAAAACCCAATTGTAAAACTGGGACTTCCTCCAGAAAAGTGTAGCAAATTTCCTTAAAAAATAATGTTTAACCTCATTGCTGGATGTTGGCCTCTCTTCCTTACAATAGGTTTGATCTGAGCCCCTTAAACCTTTTTTTTTTCATCAAGAGGGTATTTCAGCATATACTACCTTCCCCTAATTTCAATATTTTCTATAGAAAACTGCTAAAAATTACTCTACAATAGGTAAAAAAGGGGGTTTTAGGGTTCCCCCAAAAGTTTTTGAATATAAGCATGCTAAAAAGTGTTAAGAAGCTACTTTTTGGAAGTTTTCAGGGTAGGTGGGGTGGGAGTGGGTATGAATTTGACGGCTCAATTTTTTATACCTTTACTTCACTTTAAATTTTTGCTATTTCAACCATAAGATGGTAGTACCTAGCTTATTCAAAAAATGTGTTTATTCACATCAGCTTCCATTTTTGTATAAATTGGGCTACTGAATGTTTTTCTCATACCAAATCTCTCTCTCTGAGGTTTTGAGAGAAAGGAAGGCATGGACGGCGGATTTATGGGGGTGTAACGCACCCCCAACATTTTGAGAAAATTCCATTTTTATGGGGGAAAATCATGTTTTCAAAGCCATCAGGGACAGCTTGCACCCCCTGGCAATGGAGGAAAGTTGTATGAAGGCTTAGATCAACCATTATCACAAGGAGGGACAAACCGGAGTATCCAAAATTTAGTTGAAACACTATTTTGTAGGAAATTTACCAACTTTTTCTGGAGAAAGACCTCCCCCTTTAAGTGACATTCAGTATTAAAAGACGTATAGGGTCAAAAATTAATATGCTCTTAATTTTTTGAAAATACAGTTAAGTACCTTCACAATATGTAAATAACCGTCGTTCCTTTCTCGCCGCTATAGTTCCATATTAGACTCTCCAGAAAAATACATCATGGTTAAAAAGGTGCCAGATTATTTTGCAACCCACCACTTGGATTGTGATTTCGATTGTGGCGTACTTGAAAGTTGGAAACCCCTGTGCTAGACATATTGAATGTTGGAGATTGTGACATTGGGGAGGGAGGGGTCAAATATGCTAAAAAAGTGTGAATTCATTTTTGTATGGACAGCCTCAAACTCCTTTTTGCTCTTCAGCTGGATTTTAGTATGTTGTTGAACATGTTGCAGTGTAAAAGTCAATGTTGAACGGTGTTAAAAGAGCTTTGGGTAAAGATTGTGCTCTCTAAAATGATTAACCCTTTATTAACCAAATTAATTTTCTTATCCTCATCCAAAATATGTCAAGTTTACGTAACTGCAACTATAAGTAAACTAAATTTGGCCTTACATGACAAAAATTGGATGAATTTGGAACATTGGGAAGTGGTACTTACAAGTACTGTCGGCAAATAAAGGGTTAATTGAAGCTGGACTCCTTTACTTATGAAGTCTTGTTACATGTGAGAAAAGGATCCCTTGCTATACATGACAGTTACGGAGATTGGGGGAGAACTCTGTTCCAGGGTGGGAAAAAAACCTGTTTTTTTTTAAAACCAAAAAAACCGGGTTTTTTTGGTTTAAACCAGGTTTTTTTGGTTTTTTTAAAAACCAGTGTTTTTTTTAAACTTTTTTCGTACCCGCATAAATATAGCTACTTAGTTTTTTCTGTTATTAACCCATTGAATTAATAGTTAAATAATTCAGCTATAAACCAAGTGATTTAATTAATTAGCTAATTAAAATTAATTTTTTAAAAAGTTAAATTTATACATAAATCAGGATTTCTGCTGCATATAAAAACTACTGGTTTTTATTGCATCGGAAAAGTGTTTATATGTGTACATTTTAGTAAGATTTTTATTTATTATAAATAAAAACCAACTGAGGTTTTTATAATGGATTCAAATAAATGGGGTTTATATGATAAAAAAACCATATTGGTTTTTATTTTAAAAAAAACAATAGTTTCTTTTCAAAGTATAAAAACCAAGTGGTTTTTATAAGACATACTACTTAAATAGCCGGTGCTAATCGAGTGAGTAAAAAATTGTTTTTTTGGTGCATTAAAATATCATTTTCTTATTGAACTAAAAAAACAAGAATTTCTTTTCAAAGCAAAATATCAAGTGGTTTTTATTATTGGTGCTTAGTGAGTTAAAAAATCCATTTGGTTTTTATAGTGCAAGGTACAATAAAATTTCTTGTTCTTAATAAATTAAAAAAACCATACTTGGTTTTTATTGAATAACACCATGGAATTTCTTTTCAAAGCATAAAAAACAAGTTCTTTTTTTAATATATTAATATATATATTATAATAAATATATTTGTATTTATGAAAAAAAAACAATATATTAAGAGACAATATTTTAATAAATAAATTACTTTAATAAACCCAAAAGTGTTTCTTCAAAAAATTGCATATTTTCTGGAAAAAAACCAAAAAAACCCTTTGGTTTAAACCGTGGTTTAAACCAAATGGTTTAAACCATGCCCACCCTGCTCTGTTCCACAAAATATTTCAACCTTCCCCCAAAATATCTAGGTCATACCCCAGAGAGAGAATTTTTGACCAAAAAGAGTGGAAAAACAAAGTTGTCTCCCAAAATATGTTTCCCACTGTACAGCACTGGTACATGATAATTTGATTTGCACTCAATCTGCAGCCCAATGATCCTGACAGCTCTAGATGTTTCCATTTTCCCTTTTAGATGAAAGATATTGGATGAGTTCATATGTGCAAAGGAAATTAAATTTGTGGCATAGGCAGTTGTATTTTTAAGTCGAAAAAAAATACATGCTTAATTAACTGGGTTGGCAAATTTTTGCCACAGTTAGGTAAAAAAAAGCCAGGTATTAACTGATAAAAACACAGCACACCCATAAATTCATATTTTCTTTATTTTAGGTCCTTTAGATTAGTAAATACTGAATGGCATTATTAGCATAATCACTTAACCATCACCATGATTCCTCTCATATTCTCTTTGAAAAAAAAATTCCAAGTCTAAATTTTCCACTTTACACATTACAAATACTGAATTCTTATGTTTTTGTCAGAGGTAAAAAAACCTGTTGAAAACATAATTTTGATCTTGATCTATTAAATTTACTTTCCATTTTTTTTCTGAACTTGTATTTAAAATCACAGAAATACTCTAAAATCCATGGAAAAAAAGACTACCATGACATTATCACCTAATTTTACTGTAAACAGTTGAGACAAGTTTTTATCACAGATGGAAAAACAACTAAGCAAGTTAAGCTTTTTATCAGTTTTTGCCACTGTCCTGGCAAAAATATATTTTGGCCAACAAAATGTCCAAATCTATTAATAACTTAAAAGCACAATGTTAAGTCTTGAATACTTAATAATTATCTGCTCGATAGAAATAAAACCAGTTTTATTAACATTTTGGTCTGTATTTTGAATTTAATTTACTCTATTATTGGAATAACCCACTAGTGGTGAGGAAAAATATGAGAAATTATCATTTTCGGGCTGTGGTTAAAAATCCTTGACCTATTGTATTCTTATTAGAAACTTCTTCGACCAATTTAAGTATATAGGGACAGAACAGGATCCATGGGGTTGGCATGACGGCACGTGCCCCCTCCCCCAGAAGGAGAAAAATGCACTGTGTGTCTAAAATGACTTCAGTAGTTAATTTCTTGAAAAATCATATTTTTGAAGCTTTGAAATTCTTTACTTTGTATGGTAGCTTTATAGCTAAATAAGTACATTAACCTTACAAATTTCTCATATTTTATTGGGAAAGATGTATTATCCCTGGTGTTCTCTCCCCCAGAAGTCAAACCTTGATTTGCCTTCATTATTGATTTCTCTATAATTAAATTTTATAAATTGGACTTATCGATATAATTTCCATAATTGAGTTTTAAACTTGGTTTTGACTGGCATATTTTTATTTCATATATTATGGTTGGGGGGAAATCGGACGTTTTGTTCGATTTTTTAAAAGGAGAATTTGAATGGGTTTTTTGACCAAGATGTTTCGATTTATGTCTTTACATCTTTTCTCCCATTTGATGCATGAGTAAAAAAATTTGGTAAAATGGTGTTAAATATGTGAAATCTAGGATTTATGTCTTGGGAAGTATTGAGAGTTCCGAAAAGTTTGTATCCGTGACTTTCCATAATTTAAAAGGGTAAATCATTGTTTTCTTCGGTATCATAAATTCCTCATTACTCTTTTTCTCAAAAATTAGCAGGTTAAGTTGAAATTAACAAAGATAGTATTTTAGATAAAATCTAGATAATGGTTAAAACGTGAATAGGCATCTCAAGCAAGTCTAGATTACATTGCAGTGGCGTATAAAGAAATTTATTTCCGAAGGGGCCCTAATTATCAATTCCCCAGCCCTCCCATGCATATTCAGTAGGTTCACTATGTACCTTTTTTTAATACATTTTTAGGTAAGATTTGCATCTTCTTGATAAACTTAATATAAAACAATTGTGAATAATATAGCTCCAAGTAACTCACCTAGTATATTTGTAACATATACTAAAAAGGAGTGTCTGGGGACCCTCACCCAGAAATTTTGTAAAAATTTGACTCGTAGTCTTGGTACACTCTTAGTCTGAATTACTGAGGAATCTTTATTAATAGTAGGTGTTTCTTACGCGTAACGCATTATTTCAGTGTTTGAGGAATTTTAATTTTAAGAAATTCATTTATACGAAATCTCTCGAGTGTTACTTCGAAGTTCCTTGATTGCTTTTGGTAAATATTCAACCTAGTTATCGATTTTATCTTTTGAAAATTATCCCATGGGGTTGGTCATACCGCTGAAACCCATTATTAATACCGTATTTCATATCAGGGGTGTAGTCCCAGGCCACTGTTGTCTCCTAGGCAGCTAGGCGCCTCCGTTACCTTAGAGGCCGGCACGCTATCCGCTTTGGTACTGAATCACGTATCCCACCTCATTGATTTCAGTCGGGGGACCGTACGTTTGGCGCCAAATCTACTGGTCAGCGATTAAGTTTTTTTTATGCTAGACTATCTCAGTGAATGGTTTGCGTGAATCATCGTAAAATGATGAGTAGCTGGTGAGAGAAAGTTATTTTTTTCGCTCGTGTCAGCTGGCTGAAGAGGTCTCTTTATTTTTCCGTCTTCGAATTTCGATATCTTCTTGTTTTAAGACGAAAAAATGGATTTTGGGTTTCTCTAAATTTGAAGTTTATTAAAAGGTGAGATTTGACTAATACTTTTTTGTCTTCGGATAATTTAGGAGAATTAGTTTGACTTATCCGTGGGATGTTTATCATTATCTTTAAATAAATTTCATGATGCGATGTTAAAGTTTCGAATTTCATCTAAGATTGGAGCTCATCTTTCACGTACTAAAAGAGAACTAAATGAGCGCCATTCTATTGAGTTCTTTCTTGCTCTTTCAGTTTCATTGTCCTTTTATAGTTAAGTGGTTATAGGCAAACGTTTTATAGATTTACTAACTTAGACTGTAACAAAGTACTATACTTTTCTGTTGATTTCTTATAATATGTATTATGTTTGTCTATAACAGTGTGTTTCTTCGCATCTGACTCCTTTCCTACCTTCTACCTCTGAATCTTTAACAATGCTGTTTTCCTTCCTAACTGACTCACTAACCATCTCTGATGTAGGTGAGTTATATCTTTAAATAAGCTTTGAATCTTGGCTGTTGTGATTACTTATCATTTTCCTTCCCTTGTCAGTTATTTGAATAAGGTTACCAGATTATAGAAAACCATCTTGGTAATAAACTAGCGTCACTCTCTGTCAAAGCTCTCTCTGATTTGCAAGCATGTGCCCAAAGAGCTTAGTTGGGTGTTTGAAATTAGATTAAAAAGTTTTTTATAGTATATCACCAGAAAATAAGAATGTCTATACGTTTGTGTATTAGACACAATTTAGTTTGTAACTACCTCTGAAATAAGGGTCTCTATGGTAACCTTATACAAAAATTGTTTCTTAAAATCTTCTTGTTATAAGTATTGTTAAGAATGAATCTCCTTTTAACTTAGACAAATCTTGTATGGAACTCTCTTCTCCTCAAACCTGTATCTTTTTCTTTCAGATATATTATCTTCAATTTCAAATTAACTCCTGTTATAGCATCTTAAATGTGATTAGTCATTTCATTTTACTTCTTTAAAATAAGTTGCAATTTTGCTTCCTAAAAAAGAGGCTTATGCAACCTAAAATTCGTAAAGTTTCAAAGTTTCCATAATTATTTTTAATGCTCTACTATTTCTCCTTAATAACTTACCGTTGAGTCGATATGGGGCCGCGCGAGGACGGAAACCAAGTTAGAAACTTAACCAACTTATTTAAGCTGCTTAAGTTTCTCCCCATGCTTAACTTAAGCATGGGGGATTTATAAAATATCAGAAGATCACACCTTTGATGAACAATTCGAAAGGTTTTTAGTTAAAATCGAGAAAAGCTAGTGCCTACCAGGTTATGAAAAGTTATTTTTGAAAGTAGTAGGAAGGGTGTCTTTTTTAAGATGATCAAACAGAATTAGACTAAAAAAATATGCAGATAGAATAAAGAACTCCAGCTTTTCCTTTTACAGATAAATTATTTTCTTACACAAAAGAATTTTTTGGAAAAGGAATAAAATAATTTTCCCTGATTGGTGCTAACATTTAGTGCATTTAATTAGAAGGGGGTCCTGTTGGGTTAGTTGTTAGTTTTTTAAATCACGCACAACTCCCACATAAAAAAAACTTAACTTTGCTGAAGGGTTTTCCTTTTATATGAGTATGACTTTTAGTGAAAGTAAGTTTAATGTAACTTGAGGGTTAAAGGTCTGATATCTCCTGACGACCTTTTTAATTTTAGTAAAATTAAACTTAATTTAACTGTGTATTAAAAGCACATAGGATTAAAAAATACCCCGATCAACAAAATCATGTAAATTAATTCAACAGTTAATTTCTGAAAATTTGGCTGGCCTCCAATGGAGAGAATTTGTGGCTGTACCATATCCATCAATTGATTTGCTTTAAGTCCATAATAGTTCTATATACTAATAATACTAATGACCTAATTATAAAAGGTGCATCTCAAAAACCTGAACAAAGAAATGAAATTTTATCCCAGATGTTAAAAAGTGTTATTTCTGTTATCTTAAGCCCCCAAATAACTAGTTTAGGCATGCATACAATCCATCAAGCATTTTTAAATTAACTTTCACATCTTAAAATTTTGTTCCCTTCTCTTCTTCACCTATATTTTTGTAAACCGAACCTTTTCATTCATTTTCAGATGAAGTGATCCAGTCTCATTTAATGGATCCAGCTACCCAGCCCACCATGCCCAGCATTCCCGTTTTGCATTACTCAAACAAGCCCTATGTCCGAATTGTGGAACAGCCTGCACCCCGCAGTCTACGGTTTCGGTATGAGTGTGAAATCGAAGGGAGATCTGCTGGGAGTATTGTGGGCGTCAACAACACTGCAGAAAATAGGACTTATCCGACAATACAGGTATATCGACTTTTGCTCTGGACAAAAAGATACATAGTGTGTTGTATAAAAGGTATAGTGTAATGTGTTTTGTGTAGGATGTTTATTTTTTAATCTGTATTTGAATTTATTGTAATCTTAGTGTTTTTAATTGCATATTTTTTGTGTCATACACTTTTCAACACCCAACTGCTACTTCAAGTATACCAAAAATATAATTTGTGCAGTCATCAAAAAATTTACTAACATTTAAAAAATCACAATTTAAATCTGTCGAATTACAATTTGTTTTGTTTACAAATATATTCTATTAGGATGAAAAGGCAATCGAATAATTTCATAGTAACTACAATTTTAATTACCAATTTTCGGTTCTTAACTTAGTAATTTCATTATTTAAATTTTACTAATTAACAATTAATTTTACAAATTAACACATTAAAATTAGATTTTAGTTCTAATATTACCTTAAAATAAAACTCTTAGCTGTTTTTGCAAATTATTAATATTTTTGAGATAGAAGGCAGAAAATGCACATAATATATTAATGACTTTTACAGCTTGTTAAAAGCCATACTCTGAAAAGCCCAACTTTGAAAATTATGCACAACTAATTTACAGCTATAGGTCTGAAATTGTGTTAATTTTTTCCAGGTAATGAACCATCAAGGTCCTTATGCTGTGGTTGTTTCATGTGTATCTAAAGATGGGCCACCCTACAGACCACATCCTCATAACCTTGTTGGAAGAGAAGGTTGCAAAAGGGGTGTTTGTACTCTGTTAGTCAATAATGCTGACATGACATGCAGGTAGTTTTCTCCTTAAACTATATATACAATTCTTGTTTTTTTTGGCTTGTTCTGTTTTATTAAAAATAATTTTTCATTGCAGTTTTACCAGTTTGGGAATCCAGTGTGTAAAGAAGAGAGATATAGAAAAATCATTAAAAGTTCGTGAAAATCACAAGTTGGATCCTTTTGGGAGTAAGTAATTGAAGTAGATTTTTAAAATTCTCTTTGAATTTCTTATTATTTGTTCTTAACAAAAGTTTATATGATATGCTAAAATTGTTTTTATTTTGATAGTAAAAGTATAATGTAGCCAGACTTTTAAATTACAGTAAAATTGTTATAACAAACTTCATGGGAAATTTTTTTTGTTGTAACGGTATTTTGATAATTCAAATAAAAGCAGTTGGGGACTTTAGTAATAATGGGATTTTTCGTTGTATTGGTATTTGTTGTAACAGGATTTCACCGTATTATTTATTTAGTTTTGCTAGAATCATTAAAATGAAATTAATTACTTTGGTGTTAAAAATCTAAAATGATGCTTATTAATTACAGTCTTTAATTTTTAGCTGGATTTAATCATCCCAACAACATTGACCTGAATATCTTAAGATTGTGTTTTCAAGTTTTTGTCAGAGGACCTGATAATGCATTTTCTCTACCTCTGCAGCCAGTGGTTTCTGAACCTATTTATGATAAAAGTAAGGTGTGATATATATTTTAAGGAAACATAGAATTTGTGTGGGTTTATTCTAAATGAAAAAAAAAATTGATCTGGGCTGTTGTGTACTATTTTACCATTTGTCTTTTGTCAATTTCTAGAGGCCATGTCAGATCTCACAATTATGAAGCTGAGCCATTACTCTGCTCCTGTTACTGGTGGCACTGAAGTTATATTGCTGTGTGATAGGGTTGCAAAAGGTACTTATTTAATGCATCTTTAAGTTCATATAAGTATTGTCTATATTTTGGACACTTAGGGTCCAGAAAAAAACATAAATTGTTTTAATGAAGTAATAGTAATTTACCTGTTTTTACTATTCAGAAAGTACTATGAATAGAAGTTGAACACTTTGGAATCACATAAATACCTATAACTGTTAAGTTATTCTATTTAACTGGCTGTAACACAATATGGCCTTATTCTATTGAACATCTTAACTGGTCAACAAAAGTAAACTAAGCATACCAGTCAGCTGTCAACTGCAATCTGCCATTCCTAAATCCCATTGAAAAGTTATGTCAAGTCAAGAACCTTTCACTGTTATTTCACTATGCAAAAATAATTTTTGAACAAGCTAAAATGTATATTATAGAATAAAATTATTAACAACTTTTAATTTAACTATTTTTTAGAAGATATACAAGTTTGGTTCTATGAAGAGCAGGGCTCTAGAATTCTGTGGGAAAGTCAGGCCGAATTTCAGCCGAGTGACGTTCACAAGCAAGTGGCAATATCTTTCAGAACACCTCGTTACCCTAATGAGAATGTTACTCAGCCAGTCCCTGTGTTTATTGAGCTGCGGAAACCAAGTGAAAACAAGAGGGGAGAGCCCAGGCCATTTCAGTTCCTACCTATGGAGAGGGGTAAGGTTTTAAGTTTTACTGAAGGGACAAGTGTCAACAAATTCCTTGAAAAAGATTGTCATTTTAAAAGCAGGACCAATTGTAAGAGTTGTGATGATATAATGAGGATCCATAAAGTAAAGCAAATGTCTATAGATTTCATTTCCCATTTGAGTTCTTAATGGTTTTAGATTTAGGAAAATAAATCAAACCTGGAAATATCCTATTATAATAAAATTTTTGCATCTTATTCTATTTATTTTTTGTGAATTAATTCTTAGGGAAATAAATAACACTTTAAAAATTGAGAATAGCCATAATAAACTATGAGTTATTGGACTATTCCCTCCTTGGGTTCTAAATGTACAACCAACATTTTAACAAAATTGGTTACTTAGTAATTCAATGTATCCCTAAATGTGTAGTGGTCAATGGCACCTCGTACATAGGAGCACATGAACCCCCAGTGAAAATGAAATAAGTCAATCAAAATAAATTTAAAATTAACTGAAATATATTACCCAACTTGTGTCATATTCAGGATGACCTTCTGGTCTCCCTTCTATTCAAAGCGTTAAAAAGAGAAAAATTCTATAAAAAATTTTGAGATCTTTCAGTACTTTATGAATTTTTTCCTTAAACGACACATGCGACCAAGATAAAGGCAGGCAGGAAAGACTTCGCCAAGCTAGCTCGAGAGAAATTTTTTTCTTTGCCGACCGCTCTCGACTTTCCAGTTGCACAGTTTGAGTGTGCCGTAGTTTATGTTTCTTTGTTTTGTACCTTTATTTGCTTGTAGTGTTTCACCCGTTTTCAATACTGTTAAGAATTCCATTTTTTTATTAATTGTTGAAAAAAACATTCTTGGCCAAAATACAGTTTGAGCAAAAAAACAGATTTTAAAAGGATATATTTTCACAAAATCAGCATCCTTAAGTATCCGAATAAACTAAGTAAGAAGCCATCATTTATTTGTCTATATTAGCAAAATGAAATGTGCTTCTGGTTGAATGAGTTTATTAAGTTATCAGTGAAACTTATTTTCGTGGCCATTACTATAAATAAATTATGTTGAGATTTCATTGTGGTCATTGAAAACCAATACAAATTTTTATCCTCCTTCCTAATCTAGAACAAGTCCACAGCTTGTTACATAACCCAGTTAACTGAATTGCATAGTTTCTCTACTATAGATGCTATGTTACTCTATGCCATTCAAGTGTGCAGTACTTATTTGTCTTTTTTAACTCTTTGTGTTATTTATTTTTTTATGTAATTCATGACTTGTTTGTTCATGGGGTTTATTTTATCTCAAAATATAGATCCTGAAGGTTTAGCTCGCAAAAAGCTAAAAGTGGAAGAAAGAATTGACCTTGAGAGATATTTCCAAGGGAATGTTCTTGCTGAAGGATCCATTCCTCAAAGTAAATCCCTTATCCTCCATAAAAACTGTCAATACAAAAATTATATATTCTATTCTCTTCTAAACAAAATTAATTTCTAGAACTTCAAATAGCTGTTGGTGTTCCAAGACTTACAAGACAAACTGGACAACACGGTGTTAAGCTTGAACCATCTGTTGGTGAGTTATTTCCTATTAGTTTTCAAATTTAGTGAGTTGAGAAATTTTACTTACCACACACATCTTGTATGATGTCCTAACCCTAACCCAGGGGTCGGCAACCTGCAGCCAGGGCCGCCCATAGGGGGCAGCAACCCCGACAAATGTTGGAGGGCCCGGAGCTTTAAGGGGCCCGGGCCCACGAGTTCCACTTTGTTTTTTTAGTCAGAGTCTGTACTAGATGTTTGTTTTTATTTTCCAAATAAAAATTGAACTCGCTGAATTCATATAATTTAGCATATTCAGTTCCCGAAACGGACGCGGGCCCGTCAAAAGTGGTCGGTCTCTTTTTCAGAAGTTTCATCTCCAATCAAATTCTGAAACATGAGATAACACAACCCCTTCCCAACGTGACCACTTCCCGCACACTGGAAAAAGCTACCAATATTTCTTGCTATGGCATTTTATGCACCAAAATGAGTTAAAACCCTGTTATTTTAAGGTGAAATTTTGAAAAAATTTCTGGGGGAGAACCCCCAGACCCCCTTGGTACTTGTAACTCTATTATTACAACCTTATTTTATATTAAGTTCGTCAAAACGCGGTAATTCTACCATAAAACCTATATCCGAAATTCGGATGGGGCGCATCAAAACGAGTTGAAAAAGAGGGTTTTTTACTTTAATTTCCAAAACTTTTCTGGGGGAGGACCCCCAGTCCCCCCTTTTAGTAGTTTGAGCAGGACAACTCCACTACCCTTTCCATATTAAAATCAAAAAGAAGATTCAATTGGACTTTGGAAATTCTTAGCCCTCCCCCAAAACCAAATCCTGGATCCGCCCCTGCAGGCAGAATTTAATGAAATTCGGTTTACAGGGGTTTTCGAGGTTGCTCTCTCCGAATCTGTAATAATAAATGAAGTTTTCAGTAGAATAAAGTAGTTATAAATGCTACTCCTTCGCCGGCAAACATTGTCCTCTAGCGGACTTGGGTTCCTATGAAAATCTTGTTGGTCATGGCATGACAGACATGCATGCTAATTTTCTACTCGACCTTTTGAGATATCCTGTATATTTTACTTAAGGCATACTTTGTGAATAAAAATTCCTTATTATACTTCAAAAAATTAAAAAGTTAGGGGGCCCGTGAAAAAATTTTGTCGGGGGGCCCGGTAGAGTTATGGGCGGCCCTGCCTGCAGCTCGCGAGCCGCATGTGGCTCTTTTGATGTAAAGATGCGGCTCTTCAGTTCCATACGAAAAAATTTATAATTTATTATCAAAACCCTTAAAAAAACAAAAATTATTTTAAGTACCTAATAAAATTGATGTGACTCAAAAGGAGCGGTATAACCTTAAGTTCTCAAGATGAGTAAAAACACTAGTTTTAGAGGGAAAACCTCCAAACAATTTCTGGGGGAAAACCCCCAAACACCCTCCAAATTTTTGAATATAATATGTGCTGTTTTTCATTGAAAATTCTGTGACATATGAAGAGTGATCTTCATATGGTCTATAGTAGAAGTTCTAAAAATGAACAGAAACACTAACTAAACTAAAAATTTGCAAATTTCCAAAAATTTCCCACCCCCTAAAAATATTGCTGTTCATTATAACTATACCATTTTTCCTTGAAAATTCTGTCACTTAAATAATGAGTGGTGCTTTTAGGGTGGAATCCAAAAAGACCTAAAACTTAGCTAAAACGCTATTTTGAAAGGGAAATTTCCAAAATTTTTCCTGGGGGAGGCCCCCAGACCTTTTTGACCCAGGAAAAATTTTTTTTGCAATTAAGTTCACTAAAGTAAGTCATCTAAAACTTGATGTAAAAAAAGTACCTTACTCACTCTCCTAATCTAAATTAAATATATATTTATGTATTATAAAATTGAAACAAAAAAATTGTGGCTCTTTAAAAACTGGGAAATTTCGTAAGTTGTAATTTTTGGCTCTTCTGTTTCAAAAGGTTGCCGACCCCTGTCCTAACCTAATCTGCTTCATTCCAAATCCATATCTATAATATTCAAATCACTGAAATGAGCATTTATTTTTTTAAAAACCTTACACACATCTTAAAAATTTTATTAACACAAGTCTATAATACATGGTTTATAAAGGTTTCTTAATTGTGCATAGTATCTTTAACAAATTTATATCCACTTTTCTAAAAAAATGGTCCTTTACATACATCTAGGCTAAAAATGTAGGTTATTTACTTAATGAAAAAATAATCTGTATACACATGCATGGTTGAGTATCTCTGTTAGTTTTTCATGTAGCAATTTATTAAGAATAAAAAAAGGATTTTAAATTAACCACGGCAGAGTTGCTACTCAAATCCTAAAATGAAATTCCCTGTATTTTCTCTGTCTCTTTTCTACCCATCACAAACATTTTTTTCAAGCTTTCATAAGCAAGTGCAAAATTTCTATGAATAAAATTTTCTCTTTCCTTGCCTGAGAATACCAGCAGAATTTGGATGCTGCTACAGGTGACTCAGATCTGTGTAAAGTTGTTTTTTCCTCATAATGATCTGAGCTCAAAAAGAAGCCCATATTTTGAAAAGACTTATGGGAATGGAGTAAGCCCCAGTGGCTCAGTGGTAGTGCTTCGCGCTTCCGCACCACAGGCCCAGGGTTCAATTCCCGGGCTGGGCAAGGTCCACTCAGCCTTTCATCCCTTCAGTGGGTCGATAAAATGAGGACCAAGCATGCTTGGGAACTAAACACTGGGGGTCTCGCGTTAGAATGACCACCTAACCGGGACACATGCCTAACACCTTGCACCCCAGGGCCCCACGGTCACGAAAACGAAGATGGGCATCGTAGGCCTTGGCCCACTAGGGCTGTTGCGCCAATGAGTTTAGTTTTTTATGGGAATGGAGATGGTGTTCTTTATCCGAAGTTATGGCTAAAAATTTGTGGCTTAACCACGGTCGCGATGGATTAAAAGAAAAAAGCAAATTCCGGGTTTTGTTATTTATGTTTACCAGGGGTTCATCCAGGTTTTTCTGCCAGGGTCCTGTTTTAGGAATTTTGTAAAAAATAAATCAAATTTTTAAATGAATGGCCTATAGTACAACCACAGCATTCGTAACTTTTGGAATGGGCCCAAAACTAGTGTTGATGTTGGTGGCTGGTAGTAAGCAGGCTTTGGTAAACACAAACATTTATTTCTTCACAAACACATAATTAGGGATTAGATACGTTTGTCTCTTCGCAGAGAGAGAGTCCACACAGCAAGCAAAAGTGAGTTCGTCAATCTCTCGCGCGGGAAAGTTTTAGTTCTCGTTATGAGAGAAAAGGCGGAGCTAAAAGCTGCGGTTAAAGTTACAAAGTTTCGGAGCCGCGGACACAGTTACAACCACTACACTAGCAAATTCCATCCCAAAATGAAAAACAGACTCTGAAAACAATTTCTGAACCACTTTTGATTTTTGGAATTTTGTTAAGGGTCCTTAAACGGTCCCATTTTCTTTCTAGATGAGCCCCTGTTTTCTCAGTTTTCATGAAAAATCATCAATTTATTTTCATGGTTTTTTAGGGTATTTTCAAATTTCCTTGGGTTTTTTTTCCTGTTTTCCCTGTTGCATAGCAACCCTGCATTGTTGGCCATGAATGCTTTTCACTGGCTAACTAGCAGAATTTTAATTCCATATGAGTACTTTTTAGAGTAAAAGGATTTTCAGAAATTTATTCTTCTGGTACATGTAGCAAGTTCTCGCACTAATATCTCTAATATATGTTTTCAGTCCTTGGAGGTGTGTGCGTAGAAAACCCTTACAATCAAGCCTCTACTTCATTTGTTACCACTGAGTTCTCCAGAACTGCAATGCTGTCCTCCATTCCAGTAGGCGTTCCCTCCACATCTCCCCACCTCACCCCTGCCCACTCTCCAAACCTGGCCGCCTCCCCTGGAGCTCACAGCCAATCATCTACGACCCCTCCACCAGGAATGAGTGCTATCCCCTCCCCCATCATGCAACAAATGATGCAACACCAAGCCACGGACTCACCCCAGAATGTTGATTGCGGCGACAACTTAATAAACGCGTCTGCTGCTGAAGACGCCATTGTAGAGAAATTTGACAGTCTGGGGCTTGACATGGACATGCAAAATTTGTCTGCGAGTCTCTTCGATAGCGCTCCAAGTATTACAGACTCCACTTACCGTGATGTTGCGGACAATGGAAACCAACAATAAGTGGTGGTTAATTTATTTTGGATGAGTTATGAAAGCATTTATTTTGGAAGTTTTTTTTCATTTGATTGCATTCCATTGTTACTCACTATAGCATTAGTTTTCTTATATTTCTTTTATAATGTCTACAAAGTGAAATGGCTCTGATATTGGCTATGATGAGTGTTTTGGAGTCTCCATTTTAACTTAAGACTGTGCCTTACACAAAGTGCAGAAGCTTTTATAAATGTAATTGTATTTTTTAAGTAATTAATTCTGCAAGAAAATAATATACTTAAGTTTAATTATTTTATACATATTATTTGCAAAGATTTAATCATCCTTATGTGCCAAATATAAATTTTTACTGGCAAAAATTATCATCATTGCAATTGGTTTTGAACTTATAAAAAGTACTAAAAGCTTGTGTATTTTGTGTTTTCCAAACACAATTATTTTTGAAAATGTTTTCCTTCAACACTCATTATGATAATACAACATCTGTCTTCATCATTTTGACCAGTTAGATTAATATGTCTATTCTGTGGGGATCCAGGTTTGACTTCTGGGGAAAGGAGTGACCATAATTTTGTATTATTCTTTCACAATTAAATTAGAAAACTTTTGAAGTAATAAGATATTAAGTTGGGGGTTTTCAGCTATAAATCTATGTTTCACATATTCAAGATCTGAAGTGTAAATATTTTTTAGTTATTGTTTTAAACAATTATGTATATATATATTTTACTTAAATCAAAATTTCTTATGAAGGTAAAACATCTACTATGCGTATGACCTCTGGTTTTTCATGTCTCTTTAATCTGAGCCTAGACAAAGTAATTTTTAATCATTTATCTTTCAACACTGTAAAAATCTATGTCATTTGCAATATTTTTAATTTTTTTCTTTATCAGAAAGGATTTTTACTTAAAAAGTTAAACTAAATGAGGTATAAAAGAAGGCTTTTTTTGTAATCTGAAATTTCATGAATTTTGGCAGCTAGTTTGAATGTGTGTTGCTTTAGAGGTTTTTTTTTCTTTTTCTACCAAATGAGTTGTTTTATAAAGTAAAATCTCCTTATCCATGACTTTGGATAATCTGGAACAATTCCTTAAAATTCCGTTACTAATTCTTTGTTAAAGAATGATGTGAAAAGTTTTAATGTTTTTTAATCCTGGTTTTTGGTTCTATACAAAATTATTTTGTATTTTAATGTTATAATTAATTGCATAATGTGTTAGGTTTTATGTTAAAGATTTTGTTTCGAATTTTAAATACATTTTTCTGTTGTTCACATCCCTGCAGTATATATTTCTTCTTTGATATCAAATGTTTTTTAACTTATTAATGTCAAAAAGTATATGAAGTGTTATTGTAAAGCTAAGATTGATTTATGAGATGTTGATTTGAAAGAGTAAATTTAATGTGAAGTCTGGTTGTATGTGATACTGTTAGATAATGGATTAATGGATAACGAACTCAAAGCATGTTATAAAGATTCCTGTTAAGCCGAATTCTCATGGGATGCGGATTTTGTAAATTCGCCAGCGAAATCCGCCAGCGAAAACCGTTCGCGGTTTTTCAAGGATTTTTCCCCTAGCTTTTTTGCCTGATCTGTTTCTCAAACCGCTCACTAGAGGTCGCTGGCTTTTGCCGACTTATGTATTGGCGCCAAAATTTACAGTATATAACTTCAAACTTTTAGCATCTTTATTAAGTTTTAAAAGCCTGCATTTTTCATCAAATTAGAAGAATCCACTAAAATCAAATCAATGCTTAAATCATTACTTCTAATATTTTAAAGTTTATTCATGATAAGAATGATTATGACGAGAAGCTCCGAGGTGAAAATGTTTCATATAATGCAAAAGCTGTTGTATAAAATGGAAGTTATTTTAATTAAGAACAAAAAATGAAACTAATTATCTCACTGAAAATATTTTAAAAAGAGCTCTAGGAAGAACATCAATAATTTCTGATTTCACATGGCGATATTTTTTTATTCTGTCACAAATGTATTTATATTCTTTTTTACATACTGCAGTAGATCTCAAAACATTCAAAGTAGTGGGCTTTTTTCCAATTTAGATCATAATAAAAAAAATGACAACTTAATAAAAAGAAAAATTTTAAAAAATGCAGAATACAGACGGCATGGGAAGAATCGGATTATTGTTCTATCAAAGGTCTATTTGTGTTTTTTGTACATCTGGAGGAGTTTAATAATTCAGAAAATCAAATGAGAAAAGTCATTTCAATCTACAGTTCTTTTTACGAATTGAAATATATCCTTTTAAGACATCAACTCACCGTTTTCTCCAGAATTCTTGCTTCCCATGCCTTTTGCTTTATTTATTTAATTATTCCTTGTAATCTGGAAGCCGATCATCGTAACAAAGATGATACTTTTGTAATTTTATTAACTTTGCTAGTAGTTATCTCATCTTAATTAGGATGTATCCTTTAAATTCGGTAAAATAGCCGACCAATATCTGGTACGAAGCATCAAAATAAAATGGATGCTGTTATTGTTTATAGGGCTTTCGTATTGGTCGGAGGGAATCACGTGACCAAAAAAAGTAAGCGAATTTGCCTACTTGAACATGAACCAAGAAAAAACGCAGGTGAATTTCGGACAAGCGAATTTACGAGCGTTTTTTTTACTAGGCCTGTGATTGGCCTCTTCTCGTCATGTGCTCCTGTGAATCTATTTGTAAAAGGAAAGATCGATCTTCTTCAAAAAACGTAGGGAAAGTAGGGGAGCGTTTTTTGTTTGCGGATTTAAAACCGCATCCCCCATGGGAATTGAACTTTAAGGTGAAATAAATGGCTAAAAGTTGAGGGATTAAAGCTGAATTTTATTTTTTGGCTATTGGAATGTTATTGTTTATAGATTTTAACAGAAAGGTAACTTAAATCCTGAATGATCTTATTAAATGTAATGGTACTGATCCACATTATTAGCTATTGTAAAGTTATTGTTCCCTTTTATATTCAGAATATTTCACTGGGTATGAAACTGAAAAATAAAATGTTTAAATTGTTCTAATGTTGAAAAATTAATTTACTTATGAGTAAAATTTAGTCAAATGAAAAATGAGCACTCTTAAAACCTTAACCAATTGAAAAATGTGTCTTGTTTTTCACAAAAAGTTCTAAGGAAACAAACCCTTGTAGGAAGTGAATGTGTGCAGATCTGAACTTTATAAGGCAGTGTGGCCCAACCTGCAGGCTGCATGTGTACTTCAAAGAAAGTTTCAAAATGTATTGCTTACTTAAATTAAATAGATGAAAATTCCCTACTCGGTTTTTATTTTAGAAATGTTTTAAAACATGTTTTATCTGTCAAATTCTCAAAAAAATTTGGGGGGAGAAACCCTGAGCCACATTAACATTTTATTTACAAGTGTGATTTCAGAAATTTCACTACCAGACAGCAATTGTGTCAATGTATTTAGAACTCCTTTTGATAATTAAACTCTTAAGGAAAAAATTATCTCCCTTAGGATATAAACTAGTTTAGGAATGAAACTTTTACATGCAAATTTCTAAATTCTTAAGAACTTCTTGCTTTCATTTCTTTTTAAATGTTGTGAATTGCTTATTTTCTAAGAACAGTTTTCTCTTTACTTTTAGACTAATTTTCCTCTTAAAAATAAATATTTATTCTGAAACAAAAAATAATTTGTTTTAAGTTTAAATTTATAAATAGGGACATAATGTAAAATAGTGTTTGAATTGTGGCACAAAATAAATTCCCTTGAATAAATAAAAAGTTAATGAGACCTAGTCAATATTTTTGCATTACATTTTAAATGTAAGAAAGATATTTCAAAAGTAAAATACTCCTTGGTAAATCTTTATAGTTGAAGTTTATGTTCCAGTGTTGAAATATAATCTGATTTGCCTGTTTTAAATAGGGAAATGCACTTTTTACTGTCTCTGGCACTTGCCTCCCTATAAAAAGATTAATTGGCACTCGGGTAGTTAAAGGTTGGACCACGCTGCAAGAAGGGAAAAACTAATGAAGATTTTATTTCAATTTGTGATAATATTTTCTTGCTTAAAGATGTGTGATTGGTTAAACAGAATGTTCAAAGTTTGATTTCAATCGGAATATTAGTTTACTTTTTTATTGTTAGTTTAGCCATTGTTATGGGAGAATATTGTGTACATATTTATTATTTGAGTAATGAAATCTTTGTAATCAAGTTTCATTCTAAGACGGTAATCTTAAGAATTTCTTTATTGACTTGTTTGTATGTTGTAATATTGTTTTGTTTGTTGTTTTTACCTATTTCACATTGTACCTATTTTAATTTTTATGTTTTCTGTCACTCCCTACCATAATCACTTCTGACATCATTTTGCATGAACAGACCAAGTGCAGAAAGTAACTTAATTTGGTTTGTTTGTTCAAGTATGGTAAAAACTGTTTTTGTTGGTGTAAACTATGCTTTTTCCATTATACATGGGTCATAGACCAGCTTAGAAAGAAACTGTAGGAGGCTGGCTGGAGTATTTTAGAGCACACTGTCCTTGATTGCTCTAAAACAGTCTTGCCATTCTTCCTTTTTAAGGTCTGATGTCGTGAATGAGTAAAAATTAAAGTGTCTGCAAGGAAGTATCATAAGTATGCATTTTTATAAAAATCTTTGGATATAGCTAAGAATTCACCCATGTAAAAATGTTAAACTATTTTGTTCACTTATTACAAAGGAAAAAAGGTTACAAAGATTTTGAAAGTTTAGAAATTTTTAAGTTATGATGACACTTGACAGTATCTTTTGAGCTTGCAAATTATATGGTCACTTTTTTTACATAATTTATTGATCATTATTTGTCACAATGTCATTCATAAGAAAACACCAGTAAGTTTTGAGCAATATTTTGGACAGCTAAAATCCAGTAGACAAAAATCTTCTGTTACTGTTTTAATTATCAGTAAAATTTTATTTTCTTCGATGATAAATAACAAAAAAAATTTGCTGTCTTACTCTTTGATGAGTTAACTATCTAGAGTTTAAAAATATTTATCAAAAAATTGTTTTACATATTTAAATAATAGGTGAATCATCATTATAATAAATACCCTACTTACTAATCATTGGTTGTGTCTGTCTTTTTCAAGATAAATTTGAGGAGGGATTTTGAGTATAAATCATGTTGGTATAAAAAATGCCTTGTAGAATAATAATGTAAAGCTGTATCCTCTTTTGCACTTGATTTATATCCAGGTAAATTTAAAAAATTAATTCCTAATGTTTACAATATTTATAAAGCAATTATAAAAATTATTTTAAAAAAACGTTGGTTTGTGTTTTATAATAATAAATTAGATTGATTAGATAGTATGATTTTAAAATTAGCTAGTACAACTAACATTAAAAATACTTTCTTACTAAGGTTATTATTGTTAAAAATATCTATAAACTGTAAAATAATTTTACTTATTTTAATTTTTTGTCTTAACTTATTCACCAGTTCTTAAATTATTGATACATAAGGTATTTTAGAAGATTTCACATATTTTCTTTACTGACAATATTTTATAAGTATTTTAGCCAATTGTTATGTATGATGTTCATTCTGTCTTAAATACATGTAACGTAACTAATGCTTTGGTATGTGATTTTACAACTAATCATTCCGTCTTTGAAAAATGTTTTTAAATTAGTCTTACATTAAATTTTGCTATGCAATATTTTGTATTGGTTTTCCTGATAATAAACTATCAGCAATCTTTTTTATTTTTGTCATTATTTTGTGTTTTTGTAAGCATTTTGTAATAGGAACAATGTCTTCAGTTTTTGCTTAAATGCTACCTAAAAAACACAGTACAAATTAGCTAAGACCATGCTAAAATATATTTTTTTAATGTGGGAGCTAATATTTCTGAGAAAAAAATTACTTAGAACCATTATATAATCAGTGGCGTAGCCAGAAAAAAATTTCGGAGAGGGATGTTGATATTTCGGAAGGGGATTTGGGGTATTTTTAGTGGTTTTCTATGGTCAAAAAGGAAATTTTCCGAGTTTCGGGGGGATATATCCCCAAATCCCCCCCTTTGACTACGCCCCTGATTATAATCTTTCTTTTAAAGACATTGGATTCCACTAATAGCTAGATTTAAATGAAATGATATGCTGGTGTTGTAAAGGAAAAAATTTGGGGGAAGGAATATTGACTTGAAATTTATTCTTTACATTCACATAAAGATAATTGCTTTTCCCGAGTCGTACTGCCTCTGCAAGTCCACCACATACATTCCATCTAATAAAACCTGTAGTACAAAGATTAATGTTTTCTACAGTTGTCAATATAAGCATGTTTGCAATGTGGTTGTATGTATACGGTATGCACTCTACTAGACTACTTTTATGACCTTTACTCAATTATTCTCTTTAGTCGATTAAATAATAATAAGTAAGAATTATTTTCGTTTTTGAACTCTATTCAATTTTTCTCTGAATTAATGGTTTGATTTTGAATGAACATGAACAAACTACCAGTTGAAGTAAAGAGTGAACACAAGAACATTAATATATAGAAAAAATACTTTTATTGTGGGAATTACAAGTCTTAAGTTCAATAAAATGCACGCAAATTTAAGAAGTGTAGAGTCTCAATTACCCAAATTGACCAAAACTAAGGTTAAAGTAAAATTGTATAAATATAAATAATTATAATGGACTATATATATAATCAGCGTTCGAAATTGTACTGGATTGCTGGTCCGGGACAACCAAAAAACGGCTCGGACCAGTAGAATCAGAAAATCACTGGTCCGCTGGACCAGTGGTGAAAAAATATCCCACCCTCCAATTTTAGCCTGCAATTTCTCTTTGCTTGGAATCGGGAGAAAGGCAAAAAAAATTAATTTCACTAAATAAACCAGATTACAACCAGTTTGTCAACTAACAATGTAAAACTAATTCGAATTTATGTATTAATTTGTGTGCACTATAATTTATTCAAGAAAAGTTCTTATTTTTTGCGAATTAGTGCAATTGTATCCAATTTGTATGTCAAATAGAGAAATTTTATTTAATCAAGATTATTTTATTTGTATGTCAGTTAGTGAAATATTATTTGATCAAGAAAGGTATTTAATTAATAAGATATTTTTAAAATAATTGATTATTTGGAGCTATTGCTTATTTCTCATAAATTTATTTATTACTTATTTTATATAAATTTCATATTTACAGCTAGTAACTTAATAAATATGTATTGATTTTTAACATTACCCTATTTGGTACTCACATTCAGTGCAATGTCACTTTATAATAATATTTAAACTGGTCCTTTTTAATTTTTCGGACCAGTAATTTTTGTTGCGGACCAGTAAGATTGGTAAAGCACTGGTCCGCAGGACCAGTGGATTTTTTTCCCAATTTCTAACGCTGTATATAATAATTATAATTATATCGGGACTCCATTTCGACGTCCCTTTTTGCTTTCCGCCTCACAAATAGCTCTATACACATTGAGGGAAACGTCCATGAAAGAAGCATTTTATAAAATATTTCATGTAATTGGATTTGTTATAATTATCCCAGAACTATCTCAATGCATGATTTGAATGGTGTATGCCAGTTTGATTAAGATTTTTAGGGAATAAGTTAGGAATGTTGATACAATTTACATTTAGGAGAGATTCTAGCTAATGGATCACTCCTGATGGGCAGGTGTGAAAGGATTGATAATCATTTTTGGCTCTCATATGGGCTTGATTGTAGGTATTAGAATCCTTGAAGTTAATTCATTTATTCAGTGTTTATTTATTTTTTGAGTCTCAAGATAGCCATATTATGACCAGAGCAGCACTCATCTCTAGGGGGAAAACTGAACTCAAAATGAAATGGGGTTTATTATAAAAGATATAAATAAAACTTGTCTGATATATCATCTAAAATTTCATTTAAAATTCATTAGTATTCCTTTAAAACAGTTACCAAGTGCTACTATGTACAATGTAATCTTTAAAAAATGGAATAGTACCAAAACTGTGGGTGATAGAAATATTCTGATAGCAGATTATATAAAGTTACACTAGAAACACTATAAAAGTATATTGGGTCAAAATCCTCGTTTAAAAAAGATAATTAATATTTAATTACCCAGGTGCAAATCTCCCAAATTGTTACAGGGCTCATAGTCCAAAAAATAAAATTTCAGGGCATATTATGAAGGAATATGTTAGGGTTGGGTAAAAAAAAACTTTTTTAGAAATTTGCTTACATTACAGGTGGCGCATATTTTTGGCCAAATAGCTTCCATAAAACGTGTAAAAAATTTAAGCTGGATATGACAAGTCCTTCTACTGTCTGAAGTTAGAAAAAATGTCATTTTAAATATTTGTTTTGAAAAATATCTTATTTGAAATCTGCTTGTAGCTAGTATGGAATTTTGATCAGATAGCTTCAGTAGAACAGTCCCTTCTGCTAAGAACTTGCACCCTAAGATTGGGAAATAAACAAAAAAAACACACTATTTTTGAAAAAATCTCTTAATTCAGTTTTTCGAAAATCCCCTTGAGATTTGGGTTGATGTTTGGCCAAATAGCTTCAATAAAGCTTATAAAAAAATTCAGCTCGATACGACAAACATTTTTCCCAATGGAATGTTAACAAGCGCCCTAAAATTAGAACTTCTTTCAGTTTCCATTTTGGGGCATACATCAACACCAGGAAAATGTTATATTGAGCTAAAAGTTTTTATGCACTTTGCAAAATAATTTTAATTGCTTTCTGGGGGTCATCCCCCAGAAAATTTTGGGAAATTTAAGTCAAAAAAGCAGATTTTCAATTAGTTTTGGTACACCTAATCCGGCTTTTGGACTTACATTTTCAAGAATTTAATTTCCATTTTGATTGGATTTTGGCATTTTGACGAACTTTTTTTTTAAGTTGTAAATAATAGAATTCCAAAGGGGTCTGGGGGTCCTCCCCCGTAAAATTTCTGGAAATTTGACCCTAAAAACAGAATTTTAACTCGTTTTGGAGTCACTGCTAGTGCTTATTCCTATTGGGGGTGTTAAATAAGCAACCTGAAGAGGACCACTCCTTGCAAGTCCCAAAATTTTTAAGGATTGACTGTAATAATAGATTTTAAGGGGGTTGGGAGTTCTCATCAAGAAAAAATTTGAATTTTGAACCTTAAAAAAGGGTTTTATTTATTTTAAGACGAATTTTTGAGGAAAACAGTAAGTAAGAAATTGACGTCAAAATTTCGAGGGGGGAGGTTGAACTCCCAAAACCCCCCTCTTGGCCTCTTGGATATGGCCCTGGGTAACAGAAGGAATAATCATATCAAGCTGGAAATTTTATGCACTTTATCCAAATTGTACATCAATATTCATAACAATTCAAAATTTCAGGATAAATCCCTAAATTTCCGGAAGTTTTTTTTTATTTCAGGACAATAACGAGCCCTGGTATGATAATTATAAAGGCGCAGTTTTTCAAAAATTACATCACAGTATAAATACAAATGACAGCAACAGTTAGTTTTTGTGATTTTCAGAACATCAGACTTAATCATAAAGTACCCTGCATAATTTACCTTTAAGAAAAATAGAATATGCAAATAAGGTTTAAGGGGTTTAATAACAAATTCATGATATTTACATTCTAATTTTAATTTTTAAAAACTTCTATGACCTCAATCTTTCTAAAGGCAAACCTGACTTTTCTAAAACTTTCTTAAATTTTTTTAGAGTTTTTAATTTTCTAAACCTTTTTCTAAGAAACATATGAGAAGGGGCATAATCCTTGAACAATTTATGAACATCTTTCCAATCAATTTCATTAACAATAATATTTCTCCTAGATATAAGTTCATCAACTAGTTGTATGTCTTTTACTTTAGTCCAGGGCTTTCTTTTGGCATCAGGCTCCCATGCCATGCATTCTCCCCAATGCAGCCGGCACTGAGAAGTGTTTCGTGTAGGAACCAGATCTGCAACCTTTGACCATGGAATTAAATTCGAGTGCTTTCCAGAAAGATTAGGAATTTTAACAAGGGAATGTATAGCTTTCATCAATATGTCTTCCTCTTCTGGTGTCCAATCTCCCTTTTTAATATCTTCACTGTTCCACTCAAAGCACTTACGCACCTTAAGGTTAGTTTTTTCCACAAGGGCACCTATTCGGTGCCATTTGTTTCCCAATTCCTTTTGATAATACATGACTTCTTTAATTTCTTCCTCATTGCATTTTTGAATTTTGTTTGTTTGGAAAGGATTAAACAATATTCTTGCCCTTTGATAAACTGAATAAAGTGATCGATTATTAAGATTTTTACCCAACCTTACATAAAAATGTTTAGCTTTGAAAAATTTAAGAACTACGGATTTTGGTTTTTTATATCTCCCTATACCAAGGAGCAAATAGGGGTTGTTTACTTTAAAAGTAGAACAAAACTCTTCATAGTTTTCCCTCAAAATAGCATCTTCCGAAGAAGAAAATTTCCCCTGCTTGATTTCAACCCCTTGAGATTTTAAGACATTTTTTTCTTCTTTGGTTAAAGCTTTAAGAGATTCTTTTTCATGCAAAGGGGGAATCGGAAAATTTACAGGTTCTTCAATATCATCTAAATCATACGATCTATACCTTTCTTTCATAAAAAAGTTATCATCAATTAAATCATCAGAATCAGAGGAGTTATCTTCAAGTTCCGACACAGAGGAACCGTTTTTCATTTCCTTTATATCGCTGTTCTCTAAAGATGATGGTTCACACTCAAGAATATTAGAGTTGTTTGGTGCATTAAAATTTCTGTCCTTTTTCTTGCGCTTTTTAATCCTTTCATGGCTATCAAAAGAAACATCACAGTCTTCTAATTCTTCATGTTTGCTCTCTTTATGGCTGTTCTTTAATGTTGATGATTCAAAAATATTAGAGTCTTTTAGTCCATCAGAATTCTTCTCTCTTTTCTTTTGCTTCTTATTCTTTTGGTGGCTATCAAAAGAAACATTACAGTCTTCTAATTCTTTATGTTTGCTCTCTTTATCGTTGTTCTTTAATGTTGATGATTCAAGAATATTAGAGTCTTTTAGTCCATCAGAATTTCTCTCTCTTTTCTTTTGCTTCTTAATCCTTTGGTGGCTATCAAAAGAAACATCACAGTCTTCTAGTTCTTTATGTTTTTTCTTCTTAAGACTGTTCTTTAATGTTGATAATTCACACTCGAGAATTTTTGAATCTTTTGATTCATCAAAATTTCTCTCTCTTTTCTTTCGTTTCATAATACTTTGATGGCTAACAAAAGAAACTTCACAGTCTTTTAATTCTTCATGGTTTTTTTTTAGGGCTGTTCTTAAATGTTGATGATTTAACACTCGAGAATTTCAATCTCTTGAAGTTTCTAAATTTATCTTCATTTTCTTTAGTTCATAAAGCTTCAACTCACAACGCCTTGTACTTAATTTTAAGTTGATAGAGAATTAGAGAAGGGACGTTTGCCACTGTACTGTGTGGAAGTAGGGTAGGTTAGGTACTCATAAAAATTAAAAAATGTTGTGGACGGTGCTGCGCTGCTGAATGTGTAAACAAACATTAAACACGTGACTTTGATGTAGTTAGTTAGTGGAGCAAAGCCGCCAGTTGAAGATTACTAAATTTTAACTGGATTTCCAAAGAGGAAGGTCCAAAAATTCGGATTTTTCACCCCAATCTGGCAAAAAAACTTTTAAAGTTAATTATCATGTCGTTTATGCAAGTTTAAAGTTCTAACTCTTTAACTTTTACTCTGAATTTTTGCGTGCACCAAAAAATTTTTTAAGAAATTTTCAAGCATAATTTTGAAACTCTAAAATGGCAGCAACGACAAAGTAAACAGAAATTTGTATGTTTATTATATGTTTTATTTCGGAAAAGCACGTGTGAGTGGATCTGATTTTCCTTTTATTCGTACCAAATCACAAAATTTTGAAGTGGAGAGCTTCTTTAAGAATTCATATTTTAAAAAGTAAAGTAAATTACAAAGATGGTGTTAGTTAATGCATAACAACAGGCTTTGACTGTCACATAGTAACAGACACAATTATAAAACTAAAGAAAAACTATGAATTAGAAAATTGAAATATCAGTTGTGGATGAAAAATCACAGCAAATTAGTACAAATTCTGAAGTAGAATGCTTCTATAAAAAAACACAAATCAAAGAAGATAAGAAGATTTAAAAAGAAGGATAGCTTTTGTGGTCAGCTAGACTCAACAACAGTTCCAAATATTTACAAATAAGAGAAAATGCATGAAGATTCAAGTGCTTCAGAGTATGAAATAGAATCTTTAGTAATCAATATTAAAAAAAAGAAATCTAAGGAGCTTGACCACTCTGAAATTTCTATTCTATATGAAAAACCAAGTTCAAATTTAGAAAAATGCCTCACTCAAAAACAATGTAAGTTAAAAAATAAAGAATGTTATAACAAAGGTGAAAGTCAATTATTTAAGCCAGAGGTTAACTGCACAACAGTCCCTGATATTTACAAACTAGAGAAAAGAAAGAAAAAATTAGAAACTTTGAAAATTTCAGAGTATGAATCTTCAAAGCTTTTTGATAACATAAATAAAAATTATAAAGATGAAGAAAATTCAGATATTTCAATTGTATATGAAAATTCCCAAAAACGTGGTGGTGAAAACCTGGTCTCTAAAAAACATTGCAAGAGGAAGGCAAGTTGTGATAAAGGTGAAAGAGAGAGCCTAAGCTTGCAGCCAGAGTTTGACTGTTCAGTTTATAAAGCAAAGAAAAAGAAAAGACATTCCAAGGAAATAGAAACATTACAGAGCAAATCTTCACCAACTTTAGTAAATATTGATGAAAATAAAAGGAAGAAAAAGATAAAAGAATGTGGAAACTCCGAAATTTCTTTCTCTGAAACATTTGTGTCTGAAATTTGTTTCAAAGGATCAAAAGATTCAAATCATCCTGAATGTGAATTGCCAGTTTTAGAGAAAATCCATAAAAAGAAGAAGAAAAGTAAAGGACTAGAAAACTCAGAAGGTTCTATTGAATATGACACACCACAAGAGAAAAGCCATAAAAAGAAAAAATGTAAAGAACCAAAAAATTATGATCGTTCTATTGAATATGACACTTCACAAGAAGAAAAAAGCAATACAAAGAAAAAATGTAAAGGACTAGAAAACTCTGAAGGTTCTATTGAATATGACACATCACAAGAGAAAAGCCATAAAAAGAAAAAATGTAAAGGACTAGAAAACTCTGAAGGTTCTATTGAATATGACACATCACAAGAAGAGAAAAGCCATAAAAAGAAAAAATGTAAAGGACTAGAAAACTATGATGGTTCTATTGAATATGCCACATCACAAGAAGAGAAAAGCCATAAAAAGAAAAAATGTAAAGGACTAGAAAACTATGTTGGTTCTATTGAATATGACACCTCACAAGAAGAAAAAAGCCATAAAAAGAAAAAATGTAAAGGATTAGAAAACTCTGAAGGTTCTGTTGAATATGACACCTCACAAGAAGAAAAAAGCCATAAAAAGAAAAAGAAAGAAAAATGTAAAGGACTAGAAAATTATGAAGGTTCTATTGAATTTGACACATCACAAGAACCTAGTATATATTCAGTAGAAAAATATTTCTCTAAAAATAAAACCAAGTTTAAAAATAACGAGAGTTATGAAGATAATGCAATTCCAAATCTACAGCCAGATCCTGATTGTTCAACTATTTCTGAATATATTTACCAACAAAAGAAAATGAAGGGAACTTTCAAAGGATCAAAAGATTCATATGTTCCTGAGTGTGAATCACCAGCTTCAGAGAACATCCTTAAAAAGAAAAGAAGATGTAAAAAAAGAGAAAAATCTGAAGTTTTAGTTGAATATAAATCATTACAGGAACCTATTTCTAATTTAGAAACAGTATCCTTTAATGAAAAACACAAGTTAAAGCATAATGAAAGTTATGAAAAGCATGTAATCCCAAACCTACATCCAGATCCTGAAGGCATAGTTATTCCAAATAATGTTTGCCAACAAAAGAAAAGGAAGAGAAATTACAAAGGATTAAATGTTCCAGAGTGTAAATTGACAGCTTTAGAAAACATCCATGATAAGAAAACGGCCTTTGTGTCAGTTCCTGAAGCTAACTCTCGTATATTAGATGAAAATGACTTAGGAATAAAAGAAAATAATAGCTCAGTTATTTTAGGTAATCCCAAAAAACCTGAAGAATTAAAGGACTCTGAAGTTTCCATGGATTATGAAAGAAAAGGAAATCCAAAGAAAAGGAAAAGAGATTTTGATGGGCTAAAAGATTCAAATGTCCTTGAGTGTGAATCACCATCATTAGAAAACAGCTATAAAAAGGAAATGAATAAAATTACAACTGTGTCAGTACTTAAAGCTAACTCCTCTGAATTTGATGATGACTTAGGCACAAAAGAAAAAAATAGATCAATTATTTTAGATATTAAGGAAGAACCTATAAAATTTCCAATTCCCCCTTTGCATGAAAAAGAATCTCTTAAAGGTTTAACCAAAGAAGAAAAAAATGTCTTAAAATCCCGAGGTGTTGAAATTAAGCAGGGGAAATTTTCTAGCTCTGAGGATGCCATTTTAAGAAAAAATTATGAAGAATTCTGTTCTACTTTCAAAGTGAACGATCCATGTTTTCTTCTTGGTATTGGAAGAAATAAGAAACCCGAAGCTGGAGTTCTTAACTTTTTCAAAGCTAAACATTTTTATGCAAGGTTAGGTAGAAATCTAAATAATAGATCACTTTATTCTATTTATCAAAGAGCAAGAGTGCTATTTAATCCTTACCGGAATATCAAAATTAAAGAATCCCTGGAAGAAAAACTTGAAAAAGTCGTGAAATATCAAAAGAAATTAGGAAACAAATGGCAACATATTGGGGCTCTTGTTGAAAAAACTAACTCTGAAGTACGAAAGTGCTTTGAGTGGAATTGTAAACATATCAAAAAGGGTGGTTGGACACCTGAAGAGGAAGAGATACTGACATTTGCAATACATTCCCTTGTTAAAATTCCTAATGTATCTGCCAAGCATTCAAATTTAATTCCATGGTCAAAGGTTGCAGATTTGGTTCCTACACGAAACGCTTCTCAGTGCCGTCTGCATTGGGGTGAATACATGGCATGGGAGCCTGATGCCAAAAGAAAGCCCTGGACTAAAGAAAAAGATGAAGAACTAGTCAAGGAACTCATATCTCGAGGAAAAATTAATGAATGTGAAATTGACTGGGAAGATGTTCATAAATGTTTCAAGGATTTTGCACCTTCTCATATGTTTCTTCGTAAAAGGTTTAGAAAACTAAAAACCAAAAAGGAATTTCAATGCATGTTAGAAAAATCAGGTCTGCTGTTAGAAGGGCATTAGTCATAAAAAGGTAATTTTTTAAATTGGAAAATTTTATTAATAAGTTTTTAAATGTTAAATCCATAGTGTGTGTGCTTGTTTAATACTTTTGCTGAAAAATAATGTAGTGGGTTTTTTTACATACCTCTTTGTGTCTTTTTTAAGACAAGCATTTTCTACAATTTTAAATTTTTCTAAACGTTTTTCAGCCAAAATTGGTTGACTGTATCATGCCCAGTCTGAAAAAGTAATATGTGCTGTCCTATCAAAGACAGTTCTGGTATATTAAATACTTAATGTACGTTGGTAGTGATAGTAATGTACGTACCAGGTAGTTGATATATTAATACACAAATACTATTTGTCCAAAGATGTACTGTTTAAATTTTTAGTTGGCAAATGAATAAAGAAATCTGTTTTCACTTTTTAAAAATTAAGTTAATGACTAATCACAAAAGCTATAAAATTTGTGGTTGTGTATCTCTAAAATTACAGAATCAAAATAGAGGGAAATTTAATGAAAAAAACCATAATTTTAACCATAAAAAGGATGAGTTTTCATCCTCTCTGCTTTTTAAAATTTTAAGAAATGAAATAATAATATTAAAAACTTTGAGTTTTATTGCATTAGACTATTTTCTCCTTCATCCACACAAGTGCTTGAGAAAAAGGTTGGCAGAAAAGTTTTCCCAAAAGAAAATTCCAATTCTGTAGCTTTATGAGTGCAGGGCTTAAATTTCTTTATACTGGTTGTTTGTCTCAAATTTTTCTGTTGTCGATATTTGTGATCATTCCAGTGGCGGCTCATCCATAGGGGCTGCAGCACCCCCAACCAAAATTTCCCCAAATTCCAATTTTTATTAATTTAAACATACTTAAAAATGATTTATTTTTTCTCCTTATCCTTTTTGAATTTATAATTATCTACTATTAGCCTTAATGCTAGTAATTATTCTCTCATCTTAAACACAACAGTCAAAAAACTCCGCTATCTCGCCAACAGATTTCCTTTCGGGTTGACAGCCCCCGGATATATACTGAACTAACGAGGTATAAAAACTGTTGAGAATATTAGCTCTATCATATCAAATCAAAATATCAAGAATTTAGCACGCGAATCTGTTAGGGAGAAAAGGGCTGCAGTCTCATCAGCCCTTCCTCGGCGCCAAGCAAAAGAATGATCATTTTTTTCTTTAACCCCATCAGAGATAAGAAAAAAATCCTGATTTCTACTAATAAATCATCACATTGGCTTTCTAGCTTTTCTCACTTAAACACTATTTTCATTTTTTTATTTATAGCTTCTTTTCAACGTGACGTGAGAAACAATTCTGTTCAACTATTTCGGCTATTCAAAAAGGATTTAGTTTTACTTTTGAGTAGTTATGTTTTTTCTTTTTATATATAACGAATGGAATTATCTCCAGTTTTTGATTTCATTCAAAGCGAGCTAGGATCAACTTCGTCTTTGTAAGATTGGATTAATGAGTTAGGTAAGTGACATGTTTGTGATTGTTAATTAAGTGTAGGGTGACCAGACGACCCGCTTTTCTGACTAAGTTTCATAAAATGTGAAAAACGTAAAGAAAAACCTAGATTTTTTCAATTTTGGGGGTTAACTTTCAAAAGTTTATTTATAGGTAGTCTGAATTATTATTTAATTATGAGTTATTTAAAAACAATTGTCTTAATAAGGGTGCTTTTACAATATTTAAAAATGTTCTTATAATATAGTTCCCATATCTTCTATTTGATTTTCTCAACATTTTTGTTTAATAGAAATAGTGTAGGATTGAATTGCATCCCCACAAGAAAGCTAGGTGCAATTCTGTGTGTGTGTGGCTGTAAGTGAACTTCAACAGCTTAAATTTTTCTTGCTGTCTTATCATGAGAAAATCATAGCAAAGAAAAGAGGTCCTTGTGTCCACGTTTTTTAAATTTATTTAGCATAGTATCACCTAATATATACGTTTTCAACTTGGTCCAGCTGGAGCAGCACCCCCCAGTGGCGGATCTACGGGGGGGGCTTTCAGGCTGAAGCCCCCCCAAAGCATCTAATATTTTACTAAGTTTGTCAAAACGCAAAAAATTATATCCAAAATTCAGATGAGGCGTACCAAAACAAGTTGAAAAAGTGGGGTTTTTGACTTAAATTTCCAAAAATTTTCTGGGGGAGGACCCACAGACCCCCCCTTTTAGTGGTTTCAGTAGGATAATTCACTACTTTTTCCGTATTACCATTAACAAGAAGATTAAATTGGATTATGAAAATTCTTAGCCCCCCCCAAAACCAAATCCTGGATCCGCCACTGGCACCCCCTATAATTTTAGCTACAGGCCGCCACTGGATCATTCTTAAAAATTCACTTGTGTAGTTGTTAGTCTGAATGTATTAAAACAATTTTATTACTTCAATTATCTTTCAGGTTCTAGTGCTTGTGAAAACTAAAGAAGCAACAGTTATTTACTACTCCTAAAGCTAGAGATAGTATTATAGATTTTTCATTCCTTTAACTAATTCTACTACTATTAGAACATTTCAAATGCAAAGACAAGTCTTTTCGTCAAGTTTCAATATCTTGAAAAGAATTATTAAACTGTTTTATTTTGTAAAAATGTATATTTTTTGTACATTGAAGTAAAATGGTGTATTTTTCTGAAAGTAGCCTTTTCTTATAGCAATAGTCTGACCACACATGAAAAACTGAAACATTTATCACAAAAGATTTTCCATCATTTAAAATTACCATAGGCTCTTTAATACTAACAGTAAGTAGGCACATTATTTCCCTACTCAAGATTTAAATTTTTTTTATTTTAAGCTGCATTTTTCTTTACACTAGTAGGGTGGAAAATCTGTTTTAAAAGTATAAAAAGCTTTAATTGAGAAAGCGATGAAAATTTTACTATGACTACTTAAGTTTCTTATAATCCTAAAAATACTTTATTAATGCATGAAAAAAAGAGGAGGGGATCTTATAAAAAAGCTAAATCCTTCCCCTCCCTTGGGTATATTTTTTGTGTAAGGTTATTGGTGTAAAATTTGTTCAAGTATGAAAAAATATTTCTGTACGTATGTTTTTGTTGTCTAAAGAGACAACAAAGGTTTCTTTGTACAAGCAGGGGTCTGTTTAGAAGAAATTTGGGTCCGTTTTCGGACCCTTCACAAAATGTGTCATTGTGCAAAAGGACCTTTCACAAAGTATTTTACCTTAAAAATGGACCCTTCACAATGTATTTTGGCCTTTAAATGGACACTATTTTTCACAAAACTGAAAATTTGTGATCTTATTTTCACAAAAACAGGCTCCTGGCTGAAAAGAACTATTTTAACGCTAATTCACAAAATTATGAGTAGATTTTCACAAAAAGTCTGGAATGACCCCTGACAAGGTTTGGTTCTTACGTATTATACCGTCGACCATGCTGCTTATTCAAAAATGTTATTCTGAATTAGACGGCCACTGAACGATCGACGGGATAATACGTAAGTACCCAAGGTTTTATTTATTCCATCTATTTTCAATCTTATTTAACAAAATCAGACTTGGGCAGTGTCATCAACACAAATGTCAATTTATTATTTTCATTGTCTTGAAACATTTAAATGAAGAGAATAAAGTCGAGAATTAATTAAAACAACCCCTCAATTAACACATTTCATGGTTGAATAAGGTGTCACTATTCAATTTAGTACTTTATTATTTTATATTTATATTATCTTTAATTAAACTTGATGAAACAGAACTAATTTTTTTTATCCCTCACTTTGGTTGTTTCCTTGCAAAGAGGTTAGAGTATCTTACTTAACCCGTAATAGGGGAGGTGAAAAAATGGAACATACGGGAGGTCTCAGAGACCGTGCAACATTATTTTTTTAATCTTCAAATTAAGATACGATTCTGATATTTAAGTACATTTTTTTAACATTTATATCTTAATAGAAAAATATTTAACTTTATGATGAATTAAAAGTTTTCCCAGACATTTTTCCAACAGCTTTAAATTTTTTGATAGAAACCATATAAGTAAATTCTTTAAAATTTAAAATAAAAATGAATCTATTATGAATTAATTATTTTGTTTTTATGATTTAATTAATAAGGCAGATTTTAATGAGAAAAAATTCAGTGTAGAACAATGCAAAAAAATTTTGACAGTGCATGAAGTATCAGTTTTTCCACTAGTGTTTCAGAAGCAAACAATTTAGAAATTGTCATTGAAATCTTCTTCACAGTCCATCTTCTCCCCTGTAATCCCTTCAAACTTAATCTTTAGTTTAAACTCTTCCACACAACGTGGATCAGAGAATTGAATTAATCTCTGTGAACTGAACTTCAATGCCATGCGTACTAACACTGGTCGAAAACTGTTACACTGCAGAAAAGGTGAAGTCTCTGAGACCACTGAAAAATAATTTGTGGAATTTCAAACAGTTGCATTTGTCAAAACATTGTGATAAGAAGGGGTCAGTCCCAAGGTCACAAAAGGTAAAGCTAGAGGAAGAATCCAATCAGTTTGACTAAGCATGTGGTAGGGGGGAGGGGAGAAAAATGTGCTGTCTGGGAGACCATACGTTTCCTGCAACAGGTTAAAAGCCAGACATCTGGGGTTTATATCCCTAATAGAGTATTAATGTTAATTTTTATTCTAGTTGGATGGCGGAGTGTTGCCCCTCTTCAAAAAGGGATGAACATATGTGTTTGACTTCACATATCAGACCACAAGTTTTCGCAGGATAAGTATTTATATCTTAGCTTTATTATGGATTAAGTATTGTTAATAGCTAAGTATCAGCTACCCTTAACTCAACACTTTGATAACTTTTAAGGGCCTATATTCATTAAAAAATTGGATTGGAAATATATAAAATATTTTAGGATTTCTAATCTAAAATTATTGAGTTTGCTGCAAAAAAAAACAAAAAAACTGCAATGTTGTTTTTACCAAATTGCTACTTTAACTTGGCAACCAATCTAGAAGTCTTATCCTCTAGCTACTGAACAGTAAATACATTAACCCAATTTGCAATGAGGTATTTGCATGAGTGAGGGATTTGCTTGATTTTATACTTTTTTGATACATTATGGTTTAAAACTCCCAAATTTCTGATTTTTAAGTTCAAAAATGTGTTTTAAATAACTTAAAATTCAATTTTATTTTTGCCAAAACGTCAGAAAAGTCACGTTATCAGAAAATGGGCTTCTATTGGATGTGACATCACAGCGCATGAAAACCATTGTGTTTACAGCTATCACGTGATTAGAAAACGGGCTTCTATTGGATGTGACCTCACAGCGCATGATTTGTGAATCGAGAGTGTTTTCGCGCCAAAACAAAAAACGAAATTTCAAAAATTTTTATCTCAGAAACTAGGCTACGAAAAAACTTGATGTTAACGTCAATCTTCATGGTTTTTTATCTACTATTTTATTAAAATTAAATCTCAAAACGTGAGAATACCTCATTGTGTTGTTCCTGCCCTGAAGATACGATATAACTTGTGAATTTTCTGAATCACCATTCAATTTTGCATCTAATACAATAAAAAAGTAGGTTTTTGTCTGACTAAGGGACACCAACTGTTAAAATGAAGAAGCCATTTTTCTTTACACAAAATATATTTTATTTTAAAAAAAGTTTTCCTTACTAATGATTATATACATCTCAAAGGTTCAAATTAAAACTTGAATTTCAATTTTATAATTTCAAATTATACAGGAGGGGTATTAAAAAGCTATACAATTTTATCAATATAGGATTTTTTCATTAGTATTGATGGATCCATGTAAGTAAAGACAGTTGGAACTTTGTCACTTAAAATAATTCCTTTTTCCTTATCGTTATTAAGTTCATCTATATATCCTATCCAATAAATAACCAGTCCAGGACCAAACCTGAAAAATAATAGATTAAAAAATACAGATCTATAATTTACACTACATTTTTTTCCTATTCAAACCCTGAATAGATTTCATAACTTAGGAATTAATAATTTAGATATTTTATACTTAATGGAGGCTTTATGGTGAGTTTTTGCAAAAATGATTGACCCAGCCAAATGTTTAAAAAGTTAGTAAATTAGTTCAATTTTACAATTTGTGGTACTTGTGGCAAACCGAAATCAAATTTGTAGTAAACAGATTTCATTTGGAAGGATTACTTTGGTTTAAGTCTCCTTTTTTCATATGAATACTAAAACTTAAATTACCTGTTACAATAACTCCAGTACTGATCTTTCAGATATTCTTCATGCCGTTTAATATCACCAAAAGAAGCCTTACTTTCTATCCAATTTACAATATGACCATCAACAACTGAAATTGTACAACCATATAATGTAAAACAAAATTTAAACAGAGTTTGTAAAACTCATTACAGTGAGACATTACCTATTGGAATCTCTAGTTTTATATCGGGGGTTTTATCAAATCCCTTTTCTCGTAGCTGCTTTTCATCTGAAACAAATATTTCCTTTATGTGTAGCTCTTAGCATAATTTTTTATCTCATAAAATTGAGCATTACTTGTAATCAACAAAAAAATATTAGTTACTTAGCTTATTTTACACATCATGTAAGAAACTTAGAAAAATGGTATCAGGCCCTATCCACAAAGATAGTAAGATTTCTTTAAAATACAATGCAATTTAATATTATTAGTAGAAGTAATAATTATTATTATATATTGTTATTTTTAGACTTGGCAAACTAGTTGGAAAATTTTGGAAGGATAATTTTTTTTAAAATGTTAAATTAAATATTCCAGATGGGCTGTCTTACCAACAAAGGTAAATCCCAGTTTCTTAAGATCTTCTTTTAATTTCACCTCATATTCGCTTCCAACTGAGCTATAATTATAATATTAATAGATAATTTTTGTTTTAAAAATACAGATATAATTGCAAACTATTTTTATTTAAAAAAACTACTTTATGGAACAATTAAGGCATACATTGATAACTTTTCTCAATGACTGAAGTTATACAGTAAAATCCTGTTATAACGAACTTCACAGAACTGTAAAATTTCTTTGTTGTAACGGAAATTTTGTTGTAACCGTACTTTTGCTAATTCAAATAAAAACGGTTGGAGACTTACGTAATCAGTGGCGTAGACAGAGGGGGTGCAACTGGTCTTTTGCACTCCCCCCAAGCCCCAAACTTTTTTCTTTGTGAAATTAAATATTTCAGAATTTCTTTTGTTCTATTCCCGAAATTCGGATTAGGTACACCAAAACAATTTAAAAACCAGTTTTTTAGGTTCAAATTTTCTAAAATTTTATGGGGAAGGACCCCCAGACCCCCCTTTTAATAGTTGGAGCAGGATAATTCCTTATTTTTTCCATATTAAGATCATCAAGAGGATTCAGGGTTGGAAAAAAACATGTTTTTTTAATAAAAAACAAAAAACATGTTTTATTTGTTTAAAACGTTTTATTTGGGTTTTTTACCCTCAACATAGAAATGATAAAAAATCCATGATTTTTAAAATTAAAATTTGACTTTTCAAATTGAAATTAGATTAATAAAGCTATACTTTTAAATACACCACAAACAGTTCATTCTTTTAAATGATTTTTGTAAGTTTTCTTCACAGCATCATGCTCTTTATCAAGCAAAATACTGCCTATGTCATGGCAGTTTGTACCCAAGCCTTATACTTGGCACCATCTTTTTAGGCTCTGGGTGATCCATACATGAAAATAGTGAGTTTGTTGCCTAAATAAAGTGAGCAACTTTGCTAAAAACTACATGTGTTTTAAACAATGTTTTTTTCTTTGTTTTAAACATGTTTAAAACACTTTGTTTTAAACAGAACAACCCTGAGAGGATTCAAATGGATTATGAAAATTCTTAGCCCCCCATAAAAACCAAATCCTGGATCCGTTCCTGCTTATATTATTTAAGATTTTAAGTAAATAAAATGTTCTTATTGAAACATTTTATTTATGAGTGTTGATGAAATACTTAGTTCTAGTTTGTTGTTAATGGATTTCTTTGTTTCATGATTAAAATACACCATTAATTAATTTATTTTAATGTTAAGTTATTCATTCAGTGAGAAAAAAAATTGTAATTTAAAACCTTAATTTTTTTCTTTCATTTCGATATCATCATGCACCCCCCAAAAATAATTTCTGGCTATGCCACTGTTCGTAATAACAGGATTTTTTGTTGCATCGGTATCTGTTGTAACAGGATTTCACTGTATTGATATTCCCCAAGTAAAAAAAAGAAAAATGATAATTACACTAAAAGGTTATAGAAAATAATTCATTAAATTTTACAAAAAATGTCATGCCTAAAAATAGAAAAGTAATATTTTTGACTGAACAATACAAAGAAACTTACTTTTTAGTAACATCTGATATGAAACCATAATGTTCATCAGCAAGAACACACTAAAAGAACAACTTTGATAAATAACTTGGTAACGTATACTATCTGAATACCACCAACAAAATTTTGGGAAACAAAAGACAACTAATCTTAAAAAATTCTAATCTTTAGGGTCATAGCAATGTAGAATTATATAAAAAAAATTGAAGTATAAATTCAAATTAATTACTTTAGGAATAAAAAAAGTTTTTGAGGAATAAAGTCTTATTAGAAGTAAAAAATATTCATTTGTACAAAAATTGTATCAATTTTAATCTCGTTTATCTCCCCTTACTTCAATTTAATATACATTACACTTATTTAAGAAAGACTAAAATTCATGCAAGCTTCGTTATTAAGTTTAAAATTTAGTATTTAGTTATCAAATACAATTCATAGATTGGTATCAAGTATGAGAGTTTTCAAATAATTTATAAACAATACCTATCTTTCTACCCCATATTTATAAACTGATCTCTTAATCATTTTGTTAAATTAAATGCAGGGAAAATGAATGTTTACTTACCATTCTAACTTCAGCAGCAAGGTCTTTGCATTTTATCAAAGAAGTATCTTTTAACATTTCAGACAGCATACCCTTAGAAATTGAGTCTAAATACAAAATGTTTAGCTTAGCTTTAGATCAGTGGTTCCCAACAGGTGGTCTGCAGACCACTGGAGGTCTGTGAGAAAATTGTTAAACTCATCCAAAAATTGTGTGGAAATTTTTTAACTATAGTTTTCCTTATCACACATTCCAGAAAGTTGTAAGAAACCATAAATGAAAAAATTATGTCTCATAAATTTAAAAATGTTAGGATCTTTCTGTCCTATGATTCAATTTTTCATTTCACTTTATTTAACTGTTGTTTATTACAAAGTAGAAACAAATGTGATGATATGGCAAAGTATTTCAGCAGATTAATTAAAACTGACAAGCGCCACAGGGTGAGGCAAATAAAGAATTGAATGATCAGATTTTCATTTGGTTTAATTGATACACGCAGCGAAGCGCAGGAGTGTTAAAAGATACTACAAAGCTGCATTTTTTTTCATTACTCAGAATTGTCTCTATCCTTTCATTCTTCATTCCTCTTATATATTTAAGAAAATTTTATTGCCTATTATTTATTATTTTATTATTAAAATATTGTATAAGTTATTTTTTTTATTAATCGCTCCTTTGAAATAACCACTCACTTTCAACCTTTCGATGTGGTTTCTTTGGGAGAGAACATCAGTTAACCTCGCTTATAGAATTTCCGCTGCCACCACTCATAGTCAGTACATGTGCAGTTTACTTTTTGTGATCAACAGAACTGGTCATCTCATTTGTGTTGCAGCTAATTCCAAGCTAAGTACTTTGTTTCAAATTTAAATGTGTTAATAATATATTACTTTTGTTGTTGGGTATGGAAAAGTAAAAAAAATAAATTTTTATACTGATATTATTTAAACTTGGGCAGCAAGCAACCACTGGGTTTGGTTAACACTATTTCCACTCACTTGAACAATTATCATTAAATATCTATTATCATTTGTGAATTATTATCCTCTTCTATGCATTTATAAAAGATAAAGAAAGTGTACTTGGTTAAGTCTATCATATGCTGAAAAAAAAGCATTTTTCTTAATAAATTTCCTAATTTAGTTTAACTGAATAATTAAATAAGCAATTGTAATTAATAATGGATTCGTTTTTATTTGTTTAATTTAGTAAGAGCTTGATAAGAATGGTAAGATGTCTTTTATAAAAGGTACATTTTTTAATAATTGGATATAAAAAAATTAAAGTAAATTATTTGATTTTCAATCCATTATAAAACTGAAACATATATTTAAGATTCGGTTTCCCTTTGAAAAAAGTCAAACTTCAGACCCTCTGTGAGGAATAAATGCATTAAAAAAAAGGTTAACATTTTTAAGATAAAGTTGGGGATAGAGATGGTCCGTTCCAGGTTCAAATTTAAGTGAAGTGGTCCGCAGATATATTTGAGTTGGGAACCACTGGCTTAGATGAAAGGTGACCACAATTTGAAAAACAAATAATAATGAGGTATTTTTTATGTAAACTAAGTTATGAAAATTAGAATTTTAGTATAAAAATGAAATAAATTAATAAAGTTTAAGAATAATTTGTACCCTGTTCTTCTGAATCTGGTTGATTTTTACAATGATGTTCAAGAATCAATTTTGCCATAAGAGCAGGGCTCATGTCTAACTAAAACAAAAGATGTAATAAAATTAAAGCACACTAGCATGAAAATAAATTAAATAAGCTTAAAAATTGAAACTAATTTAAATTAAATTTTGAATACGAAAATTAATGTTACCTCATCTGCCATTTGTAGTAAAAATCCATATTTTCTATGACAGTTTTCTGCACGGCGCAAATATCTGAAGGAAAAGGTAGACATCTTATTTTTGGATTCAGTTATGAAAATATAGATTTAATTAGAATTAAGTTTATTTTCTTTGCCACTTTAGAATTCATACAAAAAGAAAATAGGATATAAGATATTAAGATAAAAGGGACTACAGTGAAATCCCGTTACAACGAATGCCGATACAACGAAAAATCTCGTTATTACGAAAGTCAAGAAAGTCCCCAACCGTTTTTATTTGAATTAGCAATAGTATGGTTACAACGAAGAAATTTTACGGTCCCATGAAGTTCGTTATAACGGGATTTTACTGTATTTTGTTTGGGAGTGTATACATTCCTAGTAATTAGTTAATAAAATCAATTTATAAATTGGAAGTTATTAAATAGAAACTTTTCCTTGATGTATTTTTTACCCAAACTTTATAGTGTTTGAGGATTATTCAAGTTAATAATTATTAAAATTTTATATTTCTCTGTTAATGTACACACAATACACTTCAGAAGAAAACCACATCCCTCAGTTTTGACAGAGTAGAATAACAGTACTTGTTCGTAACATGGTAAGAAATATACTGAAAAGAAGCATTTTGCAGGTACTTGAAATAAATGATGCTTGCATAAATGAAACAAGGGCCGCAGTAAACCGCATGAGCACTAGGGTGGTCCATATGTCTATGGAGAAAATTTTTTTTTTGAAAAGTTTAACTCTCACCCTCCAGTTTGGTGACATTATGAGAGTTAATCCCCCTGTTAAAATATTAGATCATTTAAAGGTTATTTAGAGGTAGCTCAAAGGCTTTGAAGTTTTAGCCATTTGCGTCTATGGAAAAACGCATGTTTTCGGTAAAGGAATTTACATTTCAATTGATGTAGCAGTAATATGTGTTTATAAAATGTATATTTGTTTTGGTCATAACAAGATAATTATAATTTAAGTTTTTGACAAAGATTATTCCTTGTCTGGAACTTGCATAACAACTTCTCGAACTCTAAATAACAACTTTTCATCCAACTCTAAATTAAACGTCTACTTCCAATCAAAAACATTAACATCAACTAGCTAAACTGCTAGAGCTGCTAAAAAATGCTATTTACTTTGCCTTCTTGACTTTGTGAACTGAGACAAGATAATTTCTCGATTAAGCATTTATCTTTTTGTGCGAAATTCCTTCTAACTAAAGGTATTTACTTCAGAGCTCTAGGTGCCTTCCATCATGTAAAGTAGATAATGAAGATTATGTACTGTTTAAAGATATGGCTGTTTCATCAACAGTTTAAAGTTTAAATTATAACTATCAAGGTTTAAAAGAGAAATGATACAAAAGCTATTAAAACGACTTGATGTGAAAATAAGATATCCACCTGTAACGGTGAAGTCTCTGTCACTCCTCATTGCAATCTATAATTAATTAAATTAATGCAATTTTATATGAGCATGAACAGGAGCTTCTGTTGAGATAGTACCAATGAACCAGTGCTTCATTTGTATAAATGTGCTACAAACAGGTTAAACTCTTATAAAGCCTTCTCTCTTGGTTTTAGTAAACTTTAAACTGTTGATGAAACAGACGTATCTTTAAACAGTAAATAATCTTTATTATCCACTGTATATGATGTAAGGCACCTGGAGCTCTGAAGTAAATACCTGAGAAAGAGTTTCACACAAATAGATCAATGCTTATTCGAGAAATTATCTTGAGTTTTTGTGTGATTGCTCCTCATATCACAAAGTCAAGAAGGCAAAGTAAATAGCATTTTTTACATGCTCTAGCAGTTTAGCAAGCTGATGTTAATTTCTTTGAGTGGAAGTAGACGTTAGTAATTAGAGTTGGATCAAATCAAATCAAAGTCTTCCCGGGCCTAGTGGCCCATCAGGCGGTGCCCATCTCCGTTTCTGTAGCCTTTTAGAGTTGGATGAAAAGTTGTTATTTAGAGTTCCAGACAAGGAATAATCTTTGTTAAAAACTTAAATTATACATAATTTGTTATGACTAAAACAAATATACATTTTACAAACACATTATTGCTATATCAGTTGAAATGTAAATTCCTTTACCGAAAACATGCGTTTATCCATAGACGCTAATGGCTAAAACTTCAAAGCCTTTGAGCTACCTCTAAATGACCTTTAAATGATCTAATATTTTAACAGGGGCATTAACTCACATAATGTCACCGAACTGGAGGGTGAGAGTTCAACTTTTCAAAAAAAAATTTTTTTGGACCACCCTAATGAGCACCCTTACACAAAGCGGCAGATATTTTATTGGCTTTTGAAAAGTGTGTGTAAAAACTCGTGAGGAGCAGTATAAAAAGGTCTCAAGTAACCCCAATGGCAACCGCCAGAAAAAGTGCCAAAAAAGTAAAGAAATGATGTAAAAATTTTTAATGGGCTACTAGAAAGTGTGCTTAGCACAACAATTAATTTTAAACATTGAAGATTAAAAGATTATGTTGGAAGGAAATTTATTACTAGTCAGGTGCCCAAAAGGAGGAATCGAGAAGTACAAGAAAGGCTAAGAGCGTGGGAACATTAATGGGCAAACGGTCGAGCAAAACCGGGATCAAAATCAATAATTTTGATTGAGGAAATTTATGATATGCAAGAGAGATGAGAAAATGGTCAACAGTTTGCTTAAAAGTAGAAAGAAGGAATGAGGCTTAAAAAATTATAGTGGGAAATTTAAAATAAAGATAGAAATTTCGTTATTAACTTCTTACAACATCCTTTTTCTTGGGTTAACCTTTATTTAAGCCATGGTAAAACATGGTGGAAAACTATCCGATCGGCCGTGTTGCAGTGCCAACTTGGCAAATGGAGGCAACTTGGCATTGCGGTTGCCAAATGGAGAACTTATCGAAGCTGTTCCTTTAAATCATTATAGGGACTAGTTTCTGTTCACTATATGCATTTCCATATCTGATTTGAGGTCATTTTATTTATCTTTCAGAATCCCTTTTAAATTTCTTAACCAAAACTTAACAAACTGCATTAAACCACGGATGCAGAATATGTCCGATCCGGCGATCTAGGATCGGGGGAAATTTTAGCCACATGGGAAAATTATGTGGAAAAGTACAATTGAATTCAATTTCAGTTCATTTATCAAAATTTACTTGGTGACTTTCTCCTTCGTCACAGGTATAAGGTTCCTTTTCATATTGCGTTTCCGATCATTACTTTTGTAAACATGAATAGGAATTTTTTTAGATCTTTAACGCTTTTTTAAATTTTGGGGAAATTTTGTATTGATTGGGGGAAATCTTGGATGTAAAAACATTTTCTGCATCCCTGCATTAAACTTCACTGCAACTTTAGAAGAAAGCAGTTATAATTGACTGATATAGCAGGTCCACAGTTTATTTTTAATACTGCAGTCCAGCTGGTCAGATAACCTAATCTGTTGTTTAAAATGAGGTCAGATTCTACTGTATTTGTATTTAACTCAATAAGGATATCTATTCATTGGTTTTGAAATATAATTATTAATCTCCCACTAAACAAAATTTAGATAGAACATTTATTATTTTTGTTACAACTCTATGAACATACATGCCTTTGGTAATATTCCGCCCCTTTGTTGATGTGCTTGTAATAATATTTCTTAGTTTTTCTCTGCAATGGAGAAAAATGTTAATTTTCAATTATTTTTTTAAAAAAGCTTTATTATTGTTAAGAAAATTAATAAAGAGCTAAATAGTAAATATAATAAAGTAATAATAATATGTTCCTAGAATCAGAATTAAAACAAATTTTGAACAATTGGGAAGCAACAAACTAACTATGCTTTTAAATACTTTGAAGTTAATTTAATATACATATTTTTCTCAAAAAAAAAATTCTAATTTTTTTAAAAACCTATAGTTAAAATTATGACAAATATATCCATAACAAGTACTAAACACAGTAGGGGTTAATTTGGGTTGAATTACGATTTTTGAATATTAAAAAATATCTTTCCTTTGTACTGAATATGTTACAAACCTGATATTCTTGGAAAACTATACTCTTCAAAGTTTGGAGTGGGACACTAAAATATAAAAAGTATAAATAAAAATATTTGAAATATGGTTTAAAATTTTAAAAAAGGAATAGCAGATTAGTGCCAACTTGTTCATGCACATGAGCTTTTGAACCCTTTCTTCTATCAGAAAAATAAGTTAGGAGAAAAATAGTTAAGGAAGAACATAAGAAAAATTTGAGGGACTTGTCGCAAGTGCGAGCCACGGGGAGATACCGATCTGAAGGTCATACCACTCAAATATATTCGGAGTTATATTAACTTCAGTCGGTTTTTATAGCCTATTTGAATTAGTTGACTATTATATTGGTGACTAAGTTCGCCACAGACTTAAATAGTGCATGACAGTGGCGGCTCTTCAATAGGAACACCCAGTGAAAAAGTAGAACTAAACTCAAATATTAAGATACATAAATATCAAAAGAAATACAATAAATCATTCTCAATTTCTTTTTCATGCTCAGAATCAAGTTTCTACCCCCCTTCACCTGTCAGTAAAAAAATATTGCCGTAAACGCAAATGTTTTGTTTTAAATCAAATAAAGAACACATTTTTATTCTTATTTCCTTATTTGCATGTGTGACAGAAAAAATTATATGAAACCGAAGAAACCCAAACTTTTCCCCGGAGAACATTTGGGCTTACGGCAACACATTGGAGATCCCTGTCCCCACAGATTATGCGTGCCGAGGCTTGCGGTTTTGAGGTTTAGCTTGCTTTTTTGTGCTCCGGATTTTTTTACGGCTAATTGGAAAATGAGATCAGAACGTTTTGAAAGTATTAAAATTTTCTTGTCAACTAACTTGTAATAATTAATTCTTTTGAATCGGTTATTTTTTAAGTGGCGTTGGAGTAAAATTACAGATCTTGAACATAGAGTATTTTTCACAATCAAGCATATATATAAAACCAATAGTGTTTGGCAACTACTGGTCAAAAAGTAGTTAACTACCAACTAGTCTGGGCAAAAGTAGTTGTAACTACTAGTTAACTACTTTTTCTTGGAAGTAGTTGTAACTAGTAGTTGATTATTTCCCAAAGTAGTTAACTACTAGTTAACTAGTCTATTTAATTTCATAAGATATTTTCCCCCAAATTTTTGATTACTTTTTCTTACCTATAGCAAAAATATCATGGCTAATGATTCGCCAATTTTTGATAGGTATACAGGTTTTTGGTGTCTTAAAGTTTTCTAAGTTGTATTTATATTAGTCAGTACAGTGTCGTATATAAGGGGGGTTTAGGGTTCTAAACCCCCTTAGCCTGAACAACAATATTTTAAGCACAAAATTGGGCCGTTAACTTAACCCCTTAACAGTGACATTTATTCCAGAAAAATTTACCAAAAATGGAAATTTTTTTTGACTGTTGAATTTTGTTCTTTATATTATTATTAGTGTTAGAAGAGTGTATTTATAACATAAATCAAAATTTAAATGAAATTACAAGTTTATTAATTATTTTAACATACACATAAAAAAGTAATGGATTACACACATATCTTATTCAATTAGGAGGAAGATTATCCAAACATAATGTCTCCCAATCTCTAAACGAAGAAAAATCACTTTCTTCATCGAAACAAACTCAGTTTGGGCTTCACAAAATGGAAACGTTAATTTTTCTCCCAGTTCGGGCATCACAAATTTTGCACGTATAGTAGTTGCCCGAGCTCAGTTCGGGCGACACTGTTAAGAGGTGAAGTATTGCCTTACTAATTTTTAATGCAGGAAAAACATCTAGAATCCTCGTAAACCTAGCCTAAAATCGCTTTTTAAAATGCTGGAATTTCCAAGAGAGAAAACAATGAACTCCAGGGGCGTCATTTCAGTTTTTCGTTGGGGGGGGCAAGGAATTTTTTAAAAATGGGTCTGGACCTTGCAGTAACTAGGTTTTTATGGTGGGGGTTGCCTCAACTTCATTTTTAAAGAAATATCATGTCAAAATTTGACAACGTGAACTCCAAGGATAAATGGGGGGTCTGGGGGTTCACCCCCAGGAAAATTTTGAAAATTTGGCTCTTAAAGTAGTGTTTTAGCTCGTTTTGAGACACTTTGGGCTGCATCCAAAGAGAACAATTTCTTGTAAACCACAAAATTTTGTAGGAAAAAAAGTTGTAAATAAACGTCAAAGTTTTAAGGGGGGCTAGGGGTCCTCCCCCAGGATATTTAATTCCCCTTTAAACCAGTGTTTTATCTTTTTTTTTCAAACTCTTTGGGGAGCTTTTAAAGAGAAAAGCTTCTTGGAAGAGGAATCGTTTTCAAGGGGGAAAACAGTAAATAAGAGACGTGGAAATTTTAGAGAGGGGCTGGGGGTCCTCCCCCAGAAATTTTTTGAAATTGAACCCTCAAAAGTAATGTTTTAACTCCTTTTGAAGCATTACTTTTAACTCCTTTCAGTTACACCCAAAACTCCTTATGGAAGTTACAGAATTTTCATGGGATTTTCAGCTATTTTTCATATTACAGTGGAAACCTTGGGGGGTGGTTGCCCCCCCCTGTCCCCCTAAATGACGCCCCTGCTGAACTCCCTAATTTCTAGAAAGGATTTCAAAAAAGGGTTTCATTTATATGTCAATTGCTGGGATGAAATATATTTCAAGGTTGCTAAATATGAAAATGTTCACGAAAAATGGCATTGTTAGTAGATGTAACATAATTTTTTAAAATTTTGATCTTTCAATATTTTTTGAAGTAGTTGAACTTTTTGAAAGTAGTTGGAACTAGTAGTTGGTGAAAAAAGTAGTTAAACTACTAGTTCAACTACTCTAAACCAAAAGTAGTTGAACTACTAGTTAACTAGTAGTTGCAACTAGTAGTTAACTACTTTTCAACTACTTTTAGTTAACTAGTGCCGAACATTAAAAACCAACACCTCATCTGAACAATGTAAAAGTTATCAAAAGAAAAGACTGAAAGAGTAATTAAGAATTATATTTATGGCAAATATAAATGGATATGCAACACAATGGATTCTAACCAGCAGTAGGAGTGAAGACAGACCCAGTGCTCTTGTCATGCTCTTAATTTTAAAAAAAATGATTAGGTATTATGCCTGATTTTAATGAAAGTGTCAAAATTTATTTGCCTCAAAAAAAGTTAGATGTGATTAGTTATAGGTTAGATCAGGCGCGGATCCAGGGGGTGCAGGGGGCACTTTTCCAGACAAGATTCCTTAGTGGTATTTTGACCCAAAATGTCAAAATTTTGGAGATTTCCTAAAAATGAACACTGAAGATCCCATTATGATACAAATGGGGGGTATGGGGATCCTTCCCCACAAAAAATTTGAAATTATACCTATAAAAGTTGGGTTTTTACTCATTTTGAGAACCTTTTCGGGTCTCCAAGGGGGGGGCAATTTCCAGAGTGTCACCCCCTGGATGCGCCACTGAGTTAGATTATGTTACAGGCTAGGGGCATTATAAGAATTAAAGGGCTTCTTTTATAATCATATAGTTTTTGCTTATTTCCATTAGACCAGGGGTTCCCAACCTTTTTGCACCTGCGTACCACTTGACTTTTAGAGAAATTTTGGCGTACCACCCAGTACCTTCTAAAAGTTTTCAAAGGATTTTTGAATTAAATTCCTGAGAAAACTTCATATTTAAAGGTTAGATATTTGTTTATTTATAACATGCTTATAAAAAAGGAGAAATATTAAGATGAAAATGGTATTAATTTACAGTTTTATTTATTATTCCCCATAGGTCTAAAAACATACAAATATATCGCTTTCACTCACGCGTACCACCTGAAACGTTCCCGCGTACCACCGGTTGGGAACCCCTGCATTAGACACATATTTAAGAAAATAAAAATGCAAGCAGTAAAAAATTTAAGGAACTTAATATTGAGTCTAGTAAAACCTCTAAAACATGCTGTGAATCATATAGAGGCATAGCCACAAAAGGGATATATCCCCCACACCAAAATTAAGAAATTTCGTTTTGCTAGCCATAGATATGGACAAATTTTATCCCATATCTGAAATCATAAACTGACACATGGTTGACATTCCCTCCTCCCTGAGTTGCAATGCGACAAATTTCAATCACTGGTTTTGAAGCCACCTTTAGGTGATGCTTTCAGAGATAGGGTCGACAGGCTACCAATTTCAACTGAAAATTGTGTAAATACCCTTTTGCAAACTCCTAGTAAGGATTTAAAAAAAAGACTCATAATTTCTCAATAATCTTACTCAGGAAAAAAAGAAGAGAGTTCTACAATGCAATCCCGCTTTTTAAGTTCATAATATTTATCAATAATTTGGTTATAATAACTGAGCTTCATGTTTAGAACTTAATTTTTATTTCAAGAAAACTAATTGACACATAGAAAATTTTAATCAAAATTTCGTTTGAATGTTCTGTTTATGCGATTAAATAAAAAAATAAAATTAATGTCATGGTTAAACTGGGTTAAACTTAGACCAAAGAAGTTAGCCCATGATTTGTTAGTAAATAAAGTGTTGAAGTTAAAGTTGCTTATGATAGCTAGGAAATACTAGACTTTTGGAAAGTTTTTTTTTCTTCAGTTTTATTGAATATCACTTTACTTTAGTATGAAAAAATTACCTAACCTTGAACGTGTTGCAAATTCTTCTCTTTTGCAAATTTTTTATCTTTTAATTTCAAATAGTTTTATTACCACAGTTTTGACGGCCACAATGGCTTGGCAACATTAATTTCAAAACAATAATAAACAGTGAGAACATGAGTGAGAATGATGTTTCTAGGATTCTTCCTTTTGAACTTTAGAAGTAGACGAAACGGCCGAATTTGGGTCGTAAATGTCTCAAACATGTACATTCAATAAATTCAATAAATAAATGATGTTTCTATTATAGAACTTGAAAATCAGAATTAGGTATTTTTTCACTCATAACTTTGTAATATTAGGAATAAAAAATGTTTTTATTTCTGAAAAAATAAAAATGGAAAAGTTTTAGAGAGAGTCCTCCAGTCGCCATGCCTAACCACAGCAACATGATTATGTGCTGTTAGCAAAGAGATCTAATAGTAAAATCTGGGGGTTTACGGTTAAGCAGAAATTTGCCAGTCATCATTTAAACCACATATGGGCAACCTCCGGCCCGCGGAACATATTAGTACCAGGACAAGTTAAAACCCTGTTTTTTAAGGTATAATTTCAAAAAAATTTCTGGGGGGATCCCCCAGCCCCCCTGAGGTCTTGGACTTTAATAGCTCAAAACTCTTGTATAATAAGTTAATCCAAATCCTACCCAAAATGCAAATCTAACATTCGAACTAGGTGTACCAAATCTAGTTGAAAACCTGTTTTTTTGGACTCAATTCTCCAAAAATTTTCGGGAAAGAACCCTCAGACCCTCCTTTGGTAGTTGAAACTTTATTACTAAGTTCTTTAAGACTCAAATTCCATCCAAAAATGTACTGTAGTGCTACATTAGACTTATTAAATATAGATGGGAGGGGCTGAGAAATAATCTGGAGCCCCTCACGAAATTAATTTATTTACACCCCTGAAAGTAATGTAACTCAATCATTATACTTATAATAATGCTTAATCAAGATAACATAATTATACTCCAGATTAATGTTTAACTTTAGTACTATAACTCTGCTTTTTAATAAAAAAAACGCCTTTATTTTTCCAAAATTACCTGTTATCTACTCTATGGCCCTCCAAGTCATTTTAATCTTTGAGTCCGGCCTGCAGATTCAAAAACGTTGCCCACACCTGATTTAAACTGTGGGTTAACATGCATACTGCACTTTTTCTAAAGCTGTACCATAAAAATTGGTTAATGAAGCGAATCCAGCCCACAGATTTTCAGCGCCAAATTTGGCAATAACAATTCGATGTTCAGATGCCATTGGTTTTCCACTTGGCGACTAAAAAAATCGCCAAATTCAGCTTGCGGGCCGAATTTGCTTCATTTACCTAAAAATTAATAGACTTGGGGTGATTATTAAATCAAGGGAACTCTATTTTGCTGAAACTCCTATGATCTATAAGAGAAAAAAATAGTTATATGTATATCAATTGTTTCTTTTGTACTTTTAATATTGAAATTTTTCAGTCAGGATTAAAATGGTAGAAGATTCAAATGCTTGTATGGACTATTTATATAAACTAGAGCAAGTTGGACAAGATATTTTGATTGATCGAGAACAGATTGTAAACTACAGTAGAAGAAGTAATGCATTGCGCGAAGCAAAAAGGTAAACTTTTTCTAGTTGTCTGAAATATATTTAAATAAACACCCTATCTGTTCTCTTTCTGAGATTATTTTCATTCATTTCATTTTACAGAGCTTTACAAAAAGATATCAAGAAGGATTCACCACATTCCAAAACCTGGATGTGCTTTGGTAACATGTTTATTAAATGCCCAAAAGAAAAAGCTTTAGCCATAGTGGAAAAAGGTATAAATATTCAATATCGTCATCTTTACTTTTCTGCAAAAATTTTATTTATATCATTTTTAGCCTGTCTTATTAATTGACTGTAGAGTACATTCATAGATTTAATTTATTAAATCTATAAATGTTAACCTTAACATTGAAAAAATCGGATCCAGGCACTTTTTCACATAGTTTAGAATTTCACTTATATTCAATTTTTAAATCATAGCTTTTAACAAACTACCAATAAAAACATTAATCACGTAATTTCTGAGATGCACTCTTTCCAATTTCTCTCACTTATAATCTCTATAACTAGTGGTTTCATAACAATATTTATATGCATCTTTAGTCTTTTATTCTGTATTATATTAGTTAAACTAATTTTAAAAGATGTGTTACTGTGATTCAATCTATATAACATTCTATGTAATTAATATTTAATCGTAATCGTATTTCTACTTCCTTGTTCGTATCGAGTTAATTTTATACTGTGTGTTAGATCTCAATAAAGCATAAACATGAACTGACGCTGTGTTTTTATCGTTTCTCTGGAGTGTGAGTTGTGTCGTACGTAGGCATACCCCCTTCCCCCATTGCAAAAATAAACAGGTGCCCTAAATTCTTCATAAAATAGCCTGTAATTTCAAGAACAAATTTTACTACCAATGACAGAAATGTTTTTGACAAAAAAGGGTAAATAGCAAGGTTTGAAATCAATAATTGTGGTAAACTAAAAAAGAATTAAATAATTTTTTTTACCTGGTGTAAAATTTTTAAAATACAAGTAAGTTGAACATTTTTATTGGAAGATTGTTTTCATAATTTTAGTCATGTTTTCGAACTAATTTTTTATTATATTACATAACCAGAGGGAATTTTAGCCAGAGAAAGCCCTATTCACTGTTGTCTGTACATGACTGCCAATAAGTAGCTTACTTAATTTATTTTTTATCCTTTATTATTATTTTAAAGAAAAAAACATTTATGTAGGGGCAGACCTCGCTTAGTACTCTAAACTCTCGCCAGATGGCCCGGAGCATGTAAATAATAATCCTGAACTTTTTCGATGTGAAGTGAAGAGAGTTGACGTTATGATGTTGTGTTGCGATTTGTTGTGTTTGTTGTTAAGAGAGAAGCGCGCGTCTGTGTGACCGGGAAGTTTGTACCTATCTAATTGATCACCATTAAACGTTCCTGTTAATTAATTGGGAGTTTTGATTGCCTGCTAATTCAGACACTACAAAAATTACTTTGAGTAAAATTAATTTAACTGAATCAATATAATTCAGATTGATTTTAATTTTTTCACAAAAATTAGGCATGTTTTTTTTAGTAATCATAGTCACAATTTATTTTCCAAACCTAATACATATTAAGAATGAAGGATAAAAATTTTAATAACTGATGGTACAATTATTCATTCGCCCTTTTGGATGGGCATCACCTCGGTGAAACGGCAGTGAACTGTTTCCCTTAATTAATTTGATAAGTTAATGCACAAAATAGATAAAAATTCGGATATTAAGTAATGCTAAATTATTATATCACATTGAAATTTCAATATCATATCATTAACTAGTTCCAGGAAGTTCAGGACTAGTAATTCATTTAAATAAAAAAATCTGATTTAAATAAAAAAAAGTCTGATTTAAATCAAATAAAACCTATTTTTTTTTAAAAATCAGCAATCCTGTTCACGAGTTAGTAAAGTTTTAGATCCCTCTGTCAGAATGGCAGAGCGTTCTAAGGTACCAAAATCAAGGTATCCTTTACAGTATGACTGGTTTCAAGTGTTCTGATCCACTTATGTGGGGGAATAAGCCTCTATTACTCAGATACAGCAGCTTTAACTTAAAATTTAAGGAACTACACTGCTCAAAACAATTTAAGGATATTGGTGGTTTTGATACATATTGGCAAGCAAATAAAAAATATGCTGTGGTTCAAGCATTTTTCATAAACTTAGGGTCATTTTGAAGCTAAATCCATGCAGTTATCAAAATTTAAAAAAATTATTTTTACTTTTTTTTATCGAAATTGGAAAATGCACATTTTGTGTAGTTAAGAAAAAAAAGGGAAAAATTCATCACCTCTTAATTTAAAACCCATTTCTTTTGAGTAGCCACTGGAATACTTGATGCCTAAAGTAGGGTCCAAAAATTTTGGGTCAGGCCCATGGGGTTGTCAAGAGCCGGGGTCCCCCCCCTTGGCCTTAATTTAAATAAATAAATAGCATGGTCTTAAAATTTCAAAAGAATTATGAGTTGCAGCTATTCTCACTACTATTCAATACCTGATGAGAGAACCATTATTAAATCATGTTTCTTTTGGCTGCAGTTGGGGATTTCGGGGAAAGATTTGTCATTTAAGCATGCAAGTCACTTAACACTCCATCTTACAATGCTAAAATATACCAAATTTCTTGTTGAATTGAATGTAGTGTTTTATTAATTAAATTGTATAACTTCCCAGTGGGATTATTTTATTATGTTACTAGCTGTTACGACCCGGCAAAGCCGGGTCTTACAGCTAGGCTAGCCTTTTATGCGAGCTTCCCTCGTTACTACTTCAAGTTCCTATTAATTATACATTAAATAAGAAGTTTTGCATGATTTTTTTAAGTTACTCCATCCAAAAATTAAAGCGTTCGCGGGCAGTCCGTGGCCGGCGTAATCGGATAACCGGTATTAACGTAGCTTCATTACATAAAACAGCTAATAAATACAGCGCCATCATATAGATGGCGCTATATTTATCGCTTATCTCCTAGAGCGTTCCAGAATCAGTGAGTCAGTGAGTGACGTGGGCTTTTATATGAGAGATAAAATATTTTTCAATTTAACAAATTATGAAGAAATTGGAATTCTGACTCAAAGTAACTATTCCCACAGTTTTAGGAATTTCTTTGTAGTGGTTGTATCTTCACATTCTCTTTTTGTTTTCATTTATGTATTTTCTTGTAAAATAGAATCTTGGTTCAGAAGACTTTTTAATACTTTGTCTACCAAAGTTTTTTTTCTTATATATCATCAATATTCTGTTTTATGATCTTTACTTGTAAACTGTTTAATAAATTTAAAATTTCAAACTTCCTTTTTTTTTTCAGATCAATCTATTATGGACAATGAAATAGATAAGTTACGAGATAATTTGAAGGTGAAAGTAGATAAGATGAGACAACTGGAAGGAAAACCTGATCACTCTTTCAACTTGAAACCAATGACTAAAGATGAGGTGAATGCTATGAAAAAGATACTTTATTCGGTCCATTAAAATTGAACAATACTATTTTTGAGTATTTCTTATTTTTTATATAGTGTGGCATAATTAAACTAAAATATTTTTACTATTTGTGTCTGGTTTTATGTAATTGACCAATACAATTGATTATTATCTATATTAAAATAAGTAATGTTTATAATAGGAAAAGAAATGAAATGTTAAAGATAATAGCCAAAGAGGATTTACAATTACAGTGTTGAATATTAAGGTGGACACAAATTAGAGCCGAGCGCTGTAAGCGAACAGCCTCGAACACGCTCTGCGCAAGCGCCTACGAGTTGCACGTGCGCAGAGCGTGTTCGTGGCTGTTCGCTTACAGCGCTCGGCTCCAATTTGTGTCCACCTTTATATACAAACGAGCACACACACAAACTTTTAAATGAAAAAAAGTTTCTATAAAATATTAATATAAAATAAGTGTTAAAAATAATAAAAAAAATTTGTGTCCTTATTGAAAAGATGTTTTTATTGTGCCATCTGTCAGGAATCGAGCCCAATCCTCTCTAGTAGGGCCGTACGGGAGAGGTACGGTTAAGTGACTTTTTACTTTGATTGCCAAGTATGGCAACACCTTTATGTAAATAACCCTGTGTATATATATGTGTGCTGTTTCAATAAATCTTATTCGTTCGATCTTAGCCTGCATGCCGTAATTATTTAATTCGACTCTGCTTAACACCATCTTTATAAAAAAAATATTTTTGATTCACATATTTTTAAATTAACTTTTTACCTGCACATACCTTTGTGAGATCTCTTTATACCACTTAGTTTTTCATGCAGGAAATTGATACTTGCTAACAAAAACAACACTAAGGTATGAAGTTATTTTACATCATATGAAAATATATAAAGTTTAAGTCTACTTATTATGCTAAAATTAAAACACCTTAATTAATTTGTTAATTAATTAAGCTTAAAAGAAAAATAATTAATTGCTAAAAATTATGAAATTATCTTGAAATTTTATGTAATTTTGCATTTTGTATGTATGTTTGCATTTATATAATTTTGCATTTGCATAAAAATGTAAAAATCTTAAGGGATGTCTAACGCCGACTAGCACCCAATTCGAGTTATGCTGGAAGAAGATAGAAGATCCCTTCCAAAAGCAAACACTCAATTACATATTTTAAACTATTTAAGGTATTCAACAGTAAAAAACAGTGTTTATAAAGAATTCTCAGAATTTAAAGTTGTCCAGCATTTAAACATCAAAGTTCCTTAACATATCTCCATATCAGACATTCGTTTTTAATTTCTCCCCATCTCTCTAGCAATCTGTTATCTACTTAATATACATTAAACACTCGGAATTGGACTTGCACCAGGAGTTGAATACAAGAAGAGTTCACTTTTATTGTCTGTATAACTTCTTTTCAAAACCTTTTCTGAACCAAGAACTAATTAATAATCTGCTTCTCTTTGGCACTTTTCCTAAACATTATTTTAAAAACACCAGTAATTTCAAATCGTGATTCTCAAATATTGATTCTTCGGAAATAAAAACAAATTTTTAAAGTGTGAGGATTGTTTCGACAAAATGCTTACTTCTAATATTTTAATCATTATTTTTGTTAGAGCTCTTAACCTTTGTGAACATTATTTGTTACAAAAAAGGAAGAGAAGAAGATGTCTATCCAATCTACATTTCCCTGTTTACTTAATTTTTCCCCTAAAAAACCTGATTAGCTAGTGGACGCTTAGGTACGTCACCGAGACAACCTCTTCCACTATCAGTGATGTCACCAGTAGCAATGTGTAATGGGCCCCCCCGGTAGTTCACTTAGAGCTGTATCAGCACTCCAGTTCTACTGGAGTAGTTTCCTGGAGGAGCCCAGACTTCCTGTTTTTGCTAGGAGCTCACAATCACATTGTAAAATTATGACCAGGGGTGCCACTCTTCAGTACTGAGGACGGAATTCCGTCTTTTGAAGAATTCAGTGGACGGAATTCCGTCCGCCGAATTTCGGAAAAAAAATTATTTTTTGATTTTCCTAGAAGAATATTTTTTGGTTTGTTGTGATCGAAATAGGCCAATTACATCCCGAACGCCGATGTCCGCTACTACTTGCATCTCCGTGCCTCTATCTTCCCCTCTTCTAGGAAGGACGAGGGAATCCCATCTTCCTTCACAGAAGAGTTCCGTGAATCCCGGCCCCATAATTATCAATGGTGTTTAGTTAATCAAGTGTGGTTACTTGCTAAGCATAAATAGTCAGGAAGATTTTAGTATTACAGTAACGGACCCTTTATCCAGCAAACTCGGGACCGACACAGGCCCGTAGCCAGGAATTTCCCTTTGGTGGGGCGCTCACTATTTCAGGGGGGGCAAGGGGATTTTCAGTTTTCAGGATGTATCATAGGCATAGGTTCAACTGTATGACTAGGGGACAAAACCCATAAGACCCTCAGCTAGAAAGCTGTTACAAGACTTTTGTTTCAGGAGGAGTTAGGTCCTAAATTTTTCTATGTTGTACCTTTTCTGTTTTCTTAAGTTTTCCTTTTTTAAATTTTAGAAATTTGGAGCTTAGGAACTGCCTATTTTAGTAGTTTTATTAGTGTTTATTAGTTTGTTAGTGTTATAGTTTTTTAGTAGTGCTATTGGAGTAGTTTTAGCCTATTTTAGATCCTTGGGGTTAATAAAGTATAGAAGGAACTGCTCCATGTACAATGTAAGCTCCAGAATTGAAAAGGAAAACTCGAAAATCGAGTTGGATCACTCCTTGTTTATCTTTAAATAGACATAATTTTATAAAGGGTGTCAATCTAACCTCCCTTTTCAGTCAGTGCTATGGTATATAGAAGTTTATATGGATAGGGGCCTAGAAATATTAGTTCTAAAAATATCAGTTAGGGTTGAATTTTCGTCTAAGGGAACTTCATTAATTTGCGTGATCTGTTCTTATATTAATATAAGAACAGTTTGTTTTTTGTAATAATGGGGGGATACATGTATCAAAGGGGGGTCTTGAGGTCCTCCCCCAGAAAATTTTTGGAAACTGGACCCTAAAAAAAAGGGTTTTTAACTGCTTATGATACTTGTAGACCAAAATTCAGACATATATTTTTAAGTAGAATTTTGATTTTAAAGAACTGGTTATTTAAAAAAAATTGAGAATAATAAATATTCAAATACAAATGGGGGTATGGGGGCCCTCCCCCAGAAAAATTTTGAAAATTTGACCCTAAAAAACAGGTTTTAACTTAGCTAGAAGGAAATAAAGAAGAAGGGGGCAGCTGCCCCTTCCCTGCTCCCATGGCTGTGGATAGAATTTGTGAAAATTTTCTAGGGGGGCAAAGGAAGATGCCAGGGGGGGCTCAGCCCCCCCTGGCCCCCCCGTAGCTACGGGCCTGGACCGACATCATCCCGAGTTTCCGGATTTCGGGTCTGTTCCGAAAAAAACTCCTTTTAAGACGCAGCTGCTTTAGTAAAACAAAAATACCCGCTGAAACCGGAACAATAATAATAGTAGCAAATTCAGCAAAAAATTCCGGCGAAGCGTGTGGATCGTTCATGGAGGGATCGTCGCTGCAAGAACCGATAGCATCATCATCATCATATATGAGGAGTGCAAGCGCCGGAGGCGCTTTTGCTCCGCTTGAAATTAAGAATCATCAGTAGGGAAAAAACATGACTAAAACGGGAGAATGAGATAAGCTGGGAGGGTCAAACGGTCAAACATGTTATTTTTAAGCTCAGTATTTTTAAAGACTACAAGTTAAAATGTAGTTGTCTCAAATGACACAATAGTCGCCTCAATAGCTACGACACTGCCATGCTGCCATGTTCAGTTAATAGTTCAGAAACGGAAACTGCCTTTCTATAATGTTGTTTTGAATCTCTTCGATTTCATTAATACAAGTCGCATTTGAAACCAAAACAGTCTGTGATATCAGTTCATTATGGAAGCCCTGTATTTAACAGCAGAAAAGTTTAAGCTACCTAACGTTGGCAAGGAAATGGTATGAAAATATTTTTCCATATCGTGTTGAATTCTGTAGTATTATTATAGTTTTAAAGTTGTCTACCACCCAGTGCGCATGCGCAGTACACGGTACTAATACTTATAGTGCAATTCAAAAGTACTGAATTTTTTACGTTGTTTTGAAATTTTACCATATATTCAATGGCAAATGCTGTCACTGGAAAGGTAAGTTCTGCATTGAAGAGTCCTCTGCATCACAGAAAGTTTATTATTTTGTGTAATAAAATGTTTTACCGGCCGGTGCATTCTAGGCCTATAAAATTAACTCCGTGAAAAGGAATGAAATTAAAGTCAAACTGTAATTAATCTCTATATCCCAAGTAGTTTCAAGCTATATTTCTTGATTCTGTGCTAAAATCGAGTTCTAGTCTCCAAAAACAAGTTAATCATACCCACGTTGCTGTTCAGAGAAATCTGGTCTTCGATTACACTTCACGGAATGCATTGCATGAAAATACTTGGAATCCTATTTTAATTACATGTTAAAGGATTTATTTACCTTTATTGATTTATTTTATATTCTTTAAGAAGAATCTTAATGACCCCTATCTAATTCATGTATATATATATAAAGGTTTAGGCTTATAAAGCAGTTAAAGTAGAATAAATCAAAAGGCAATAGAATCAACTAGCGCTAAAGCAGCTGGAGAAAAAATCCTAATTTAAATATAGTTATACAATAGAAAAGTGACAAAATTTAAATTAAGCAACCAAAAAGGGAACTCTTCAGTGGCAGCCCCAAAACATTAAGAACAAGACAAAACCAGTAATTGAAAGGTGTTTCGTTCTTGTAGTGTGGCAATCGGCGTCCAAAAAAGGCTGAGAGCCAAACTGAGTGGCAGCCCCACAGTTTGGCTCTCAGCCTTTTTTGGACGCCGATTGCCACACTGCAAGAACGAAACACTTTTCAGTTACTGGTTTTGTCTTGTTCTTAATGTTTTGGGGCTGCCACTGAAGAGTTCCCTCTTTACAGTAGCGGATTTCTAAATAGGCTAGCTAGGCTATAGCCTAAGGCGGCAAATTTTAGTAGGCGGCAAATTTTCGACAGCAGAATTTTTTTTAAAAAAGAGAAGAGAAAGGAAACACTAAACATAAGCTCTGGAAAGATGGAGAACGTCCTTTCAGAAAATCAATTATGTGGTTTACAAGAAACTGTGTTCTCTTTGTTACCCAAAGGGTCTCAAAATGAGCCAAAACTACTTTAATGGGCAATTTCCAAAAATATGTCGGGGGAGAACCTCCAAACTCAAATTTTTATCTGTTACAGTGTTTTTCCCTTGAAAAGTACGCCGCCTACAGGAAACTTTTCCCTTTTGGTGCTCTGTCCATAAAGTTTGAAAAGTAGATAAACACAAGTTCGGGGAAATTTCCAAAAATATTTTCTGGAATTTCCCTTGAAACTTAAGGGTTTTACAAGAAGTGATCCTTTTTTATGTAACCTAAAGTGTCTCAACATGAGTTAAAATGCCACTTTCAGGGGCAAAATTTAAAAAATTTTCTGGAATAGGAACATCTAAACCCCTTAGAAATTTTCCAATTCATAATACTATAAACTTTTTTCCTTGAAAATTCTGCCGCTTACAATGAGTGGTGCTCTTTGGGTGGAATCTAAAAGGTTTCAAAATAAGCTAAAACACTATTTTGAGCGGCACATTTTCAAAATTTTTCTGGGGGAGAACCCCCAGACCCCTTTTACTTCGAGTTGACACATTTACACAATTTTGAAATTTAGTGCACCAAAATTAAAACCTTACGAAGTCAACTCTCCTACAACTTAGTATTCCTAAGATTAGCCCTCAGAAAAGATGTTGAGTAACCCCCATAAACAAAAGTCTAGCTACGGCACTGGCAACCCCCTCCCCTTTCAGTTGCTAACATTAATATTTGAACAGCCCATAATCATAATAGTAATTTGTGAAACTCAGCCCCCCCAGACAAAAATCCTGGATTCCCCACTGCCTCCCCCAAACCAAAACTGAAATGTTCCTTGTTTAGTTTTGTAAGTATAGTTATAGAATGTAGGCGCAGAGCCGTGCTAAGGGGGCGGCCGCCCCGGGCGCCAAATTCATGTTTGAGAACTATGTTTTTTTTGTATCACGGACACTCACACCCCTTTTGGGAGAGACGCCATGGGGGTCGCCTGTTTGCGTCTCCAGTTGCGATGAGAAAGAAGCGCGGCACGCTTTTTGTTTGGTAAACCAGATGTCCAGTCTTCGGTTGCAATGTTGTTTTAAGACACAGTAGGGGTGACGATTGACAGAGAATGGGGTAGGACGTGTGAAAGATTTATGGATCAGACGGACCAGGAAGGTTTTGTTCTGCCTGGGGCTTACTTCAAAGGGGGTGCTGTTGTGATAACAAACATTTCAGGTTTCTTGACCAAAGAATTCCAGGAAAATCTTGAGTGCCCAGGGATGGAAAGAACGTTCAATTAGTTCCATTGCCACCTGCTCAAAGGGGTCATAAATAAATCGAAGATAAAGAATTCCCAACGCTTCTTGAGCTCTTCATCAGCTATTGGTTCATTTTACGAAAAACCAATCCTGTGTATTCGGGGGTTGGTTTTCATCCCCTTTCATTGAATGTGTTCACGAGACCGCTTGCATATAAGCTCTGTTTTGCTTCTATATTGGCAGTAGCCCTGAACAGTGAGAGACCTTCTAAATTTGTGTAATGTAAGTTCCAAAATACAAATTGAAACATCGTTTTCTGGTAAGTTCCTATTTGTTTTTCGTATTTTACTGTATTAATCAATAAATTTCATAAAAATAATTGGATATTCGTACTTGCCAACTTTTAAGGTTTGTCCGTAAAATGTTAGGATTTTCGTTTAGCTTACGGTCTTACTGATGGATCGAAAATTTCTGCGGTTATTGGGTTTATTTTCACTTCAAAATCAGATTCCTCTGCTAATCCCTGTCTATTTGATTTTCACAATTTTGGTCTTTTTATTAAATTAATTTTAGACTTTTTTGTAAGTCTTGGATTCGTTCGCAAGTCTCCTGAGTCTTGATGGGCATTCTCTGGGTAAGTTTGCTTATCTTACAACTTAACCGAGATAAGACCCTGAAAGATGCTTCGATGCATGAAACTTGTTTTCAATCAATGTTTCATATTATTTCCCTTAGTAATAGTTGATACGAGTGATAATTAAAACATTTACTAGAAAAATAAAATAGATGAAGGAAAATATTTGTTTATTTCTTAGAAACTATTGCAGATTTTTAATTATATTTTATACAATTTTACATACTGTTTTATAATTTCGATTGTTTTCTTGAGTTAAAACACTAATTTCGAGGATCAAATTTTTAAAAAAAGAAAAAATTCTGGTAAAGAACCCCCAATCCCCAAAATTTAGCCTTGGTTTTAGGTAGTGTTTTTCTCATTAAAAATTCTGATGCCTAAATGAAGAGGTCTCCTTTAGGTGTTTCCCCAAAGTGTGTCGAAATAAAGAAGACTTCCAGTTCCCCTCCAAAATTTTACGTCTATTTATGATTATTTTCCTTTAAAATTCAGTGATTTTTAAGGTCTCAAAATGAACTAAAACACTTTTTTCCGAGACATTTTTCAAAATTTTTCTGAGGGAGACCCCCCAGATTTACTTAAGCTCACATTAAAAAAATTCGACAATTTGTGCAACACATTCAAGAGCTTCTTTCAAGTGATTAAAAGTTTAACGCATAAATAATGGTACTCGTTAGGGGTACATTAACGTTAAAAACGTTGAGTCAATCCCCCCTCGAAACAAAGGTCTGGTTATAGCCCTAAAATTTCCCCACATAAAAGGGGTGGTTTAAAAAATAAAGGGGTCGCCAATGAGCCATCTTCGCCTCGGGCGCCGTTTTACCACGGCACGGCTCTGTGTAGGCGGCAAATTTTGGTTCAGCCTATAGGCGGCGCATTTGGAAATCCGCCACTGCCTCTTTAGTTGCTTAATTTAAATTTTGTCAATTTTCTATTGTATAACTATATATACATACAGGGCTCGATTTCAGCCGGAACGCCGTTCCGGAACCTTTTTTTCGGAAAAAAAATTGCATTCTATTTTAGGGTCTCCTAACTACGGCCCGCGAGACCCATTCATCGGGCCAGTGGATACCGTCAAATTTCAAAAAATTTTCGGGGGATAGAACCCCCTTTTTATACTTAGAACTCAACTTATCAGATTTTTTTCAGATTAAGTTCATAAGAGTAAGAATCCTACCAAAAAAATATAAAAAAGGCATATTTCAAATTTAAAAAAATACTTTTAATGAATTTTTATTTTTTTTGCAAATAACAATACAGTAGAGCCCCGATTATCCGCGCAATTGGGTGGCAAGGGTACCGCGGATAACGAAAATCGCGGATAATCCGAAAAAAGACTAAAAATGAGGTGAAAACACGAAAAAAATTTTCAGCATAAAAATTATGTTTTATTGTACAAAAAACATGATATGTAAAACTTTTAAAATCTGTACAATACAGCAGAAACCTTTGCTCTACATCTAAAATATCTCTAATCTCATCTAAAATTTGCCCTCATCGTTAAAAAATGTTCTTCGTGGCACTCGCGGATAACCCGCACCGCGGATAATCCGCTCGCGGATAATCGGGGTTCTACTGTATTTGTGATTTAATTGTAAGGTTTTTACTAAATTGTTCTTTTAAAACATGATTGTGAACCCCCATTTGAACTACCCACAATCCGCTTCTGGTGTTGATTCATTTTTATTTGAACCAGATTTGCCAGATCGCTGGGCAAATTTGCAAAGAAAATTTGCGGCATCTTTCGATTCTACCATTTAAGGACTTTAACAACCCATTATGTTCTTTAAATTGGCAAAATATAAAACACTAATGGTTCATTGGTGATAAGCTAAGCCGTCTCACCTCCTACAAGAGGCACGCTGTTGGAAAAAAAAGTATAACCCACTGTAAAAAAGGTGTACAAAGAGTTCGTCGTCTTATACAATCAATAATTAAGTTGGAACACTCTTCCTAATCTAGTATAACACAATTGAATTTATTTTATAAATTTAAATTTGAAAATAAATGCTTAAGTTTTGGTATTAAAACAGGGTTGCTGATTTTTTTGATTTAAATCGGACTTTTTTTATTTAAATGAATTACTAGTCCTAAACTTCCTGAAACTGGTTAATGATATACTGATATTGAAATTTCAATGTGATAAAACAATTTAGCATTACTAAATCTCTCAATTTTGATCTATTTTATGCATTAATTAATCAAATTAATTAAGGGACAGTTCACTGCCATCTCACCAACAATATGCCCATCCTAAAAGGGTGAATGAATAATTGTACCACCAGTTACTAAAATCTTTATCCTTCTTTCTTAATATTAAGTTTGGAAAATAAATTGTGACTATGATTACTAAAACAATGCCTAATTTTTGTATAAAAATTAAAATCAATTTGAATTACATTGATTCAGTTAAAATAATTTTACTCAAGGTAATATAGGTTTATTTCTTTAAAATAATAATTAGGGATAAAAAATAAAATTAAGTAAGCTAATTATTGATAGTCATGTACAGACCACATAGAAAAGGGCTTTCTCTGGCTAAAATTCCATCTGGTTTTGTAATATAAGAAAATTATTTCGGTAAACATGACTAAAATCATAAAAACAATCTTTCAATAAAAATCATCAACTTATAATCGTATTTTTAAAATTTTATACTAGGTAAAAAATAATTTAATTCTTGTTTAGTTAATTACAATTATTGATTTCAAACCTTGCTATTAACCCTTTTTTGTCAAAAACATTTTTGTCATTGGTAGTAAAATTTTTTCTAGATATTGCAGGCTATTTTATGTAGAAGTAACTTAAACCTATCTCTCCCAGTTAATATCTAGAAGAGTTTTTAAAAAATGTAAGCAACTAATCTTGCAAACCATTTTTAAAGCATACAACTACTTAATTTTTTTATTTAAATTGTGCTACTTTAAAATTTCTGATTTAAATCAATGATTTTTTTAAAAAATCAAGTGATTTAAATCAAGCAACCCTGTCAGGGTTGCTGATTTTTTTGATTTTTTTTAAAAAATCAAAAAAATCGGATTTATTTGATTTAAATCGGACTTTTTTGATTTAAATCAGATTTTTTTGATTTAAATGATTTACTAGCTCTGAACTTCCTGAAACTGGTTAATAATATACTGATATTGTTATTTCAAAGTGATATAATAGTTTAGGATTCCTTAATATCCCAATTTTGATCTATTTTATGCATTAATTAATTGAACTAATTAAACGGAGCAGTTCGCTGCCATTTCATGGTGAGGTACCCAAGCCCATCCTAAAATGTTGAATGAACAATTATTATACTATCAGTTACTAAAATTTTTATCTTTTCTATAACTTATTTCTTTAAAATAATAATTAGTAATAAAAATAAAATATCTAATAAGCAACTTATTGACAGTCATGTACATAGAGAATAGAGCTCTATTCGCTGTAGTTATGTAAAAGAAAACAATATTTTGGAAAACACGACTAACTACATAAAAGCAAGCTTAGGATAAAAATCCTTCACATGCTTGTATTTTAAAAAATTGATGTACCAAATAAAAAAATTAAAATATTTTAATTCTTGTTTAGTTTATCACAATTATTGATTCCAAACACTGCTATTTACCCTTTTTCGTCATAAATATTTTTGTAACTGGCAGCAGAATTTTATATGTTATTTTATACATATCTAGCAGAATTTAAAAAAAATTAATAATCTTGCCAACCATTTTAAGGCATACAACTATTTTTTTATTTAAATTGTGGCAGTTTAACATTTTTGATTTAAATCAGATGATTTTAAAAAAAAATCAAGTGATTTAAATCGTGATTTAAATCAAGTTGATTTAAATCAAGCAACCCTGAGCTGTGTAATTTGATTTTTAGCTTTAACTGTTGGTAGGGGTTCTGAGCTTGAGTCTGGCCAGAAAAAAAGTACGATGGCGCAATGTAATAGTTTATGAAGAGATAGTAAAAATCATGCTGCAATGCGAAAACGAAACCTGGACAAAATTGCTGAAAACGCAAACCCTAAAGAGCTCCTTTCATTGTAGCTTCCGAATGCAAAACGAAAGCGAACCTTTGATCTGTGGTGAAGGTGAAAATCGCCACGTAAATTTTTATTACTGTACTGAAATTCAATATAGTGTACTTTTCCACAAAATTTCCCAAGATCCTAGATTGCCGGATCAGACATATTCTGCATCCCTGGTTATTCATTTAAATAAAAAAAATCAGCAACCCTGGCATAAAATAAGAAATTAATAACTTTCCAAACCTCTCTTTTGGCAAATATTTAGTATTTTATGGTGCTATTTTTTTACTAATTTTATTTTATTATTCAGGTTAATGAATACAAGGAAAAGGTGAAGACACAAGTAAGAAGTTGAATTTTTTTACATAACATACAAAACCATACATTACTTGGCACAAATTAATGCTTGGATTATTTCAGGCTGAAGAATTGGTGCTGAATCTTTTTCCTCAGAAAATATTGGAACTTGATGCACTACTAAAGGTAGTAAGTTTATTGCCTTTTATAAAATAGTACAAAACAGCAATCAAGTACATGTGGGTTTGGATTGACAACTCTTGGTAACTTTTTATTCTTGCCAACTTAACTTGATACTTTGGTTAACTATCAAAAGTACCGAGGGTACCAATTTTAAACTTAACACAAGAGGCAAACTCAAATACCCTAAATAAGCAGTTACATTAACCCCTTAACTGACGCAGAAATCTGATGTAGCTCTCTCTCTAGTGTCAGTTGTAAATATAATTGAATTCATCCAATCATCATTTTATCTACAATTAAGATCCCTCGACATTGATCCCACAGGCCTTGAAAAGTACTTGAATTTCATTTTGTTTTCAAGGGCCCTGGAAGTACTTGAATTTAGTGCAAAGCTCTTGAATTTTATTTGAAATACCTACTATATTATCTGGAATTCTCTTCCATTTGAATGTGAAAAAGTTCATATTTGATTCAAAATATCAAAGCTGCCAACTCTTCCATTTTAGCCGGAAGATTTCCGTTTTTTAAGAGAATTTTCCGTAATCAGTTTTTCAATCAATTTCTTTCGTTTTTTTGTCCAAATAATTTAAGCAGCCTATTTTTGCAAAGTTCAAAAAGGTTTTGAAATTGTGTTTGATAATAGTTTACTAAAAAGGCTGAATCTTGCGCATATCAGGCCTCAAAAAATTTACCTTAAGAATAATAATTAAAAAAGTAGTAAATTTCTGTTGATCTGAAATTAGTTTTTTTAATGTGTGTGTAAAGTTAGGTAGGTTAGAGTGTGCTCATCTGATATTAAACTTGTTTTTCTTTGATTTTTGAACTGGAAGTTATTCATTCAACTTAGGTGTTGTAACTATGGTAGATAGTCTTGACTTAGCTTAAGAAAAAAATAAGTAAAAAAAAGATTAAAAAAAACGCTTTTATTGAAGTGTTCTAAAAGGTCAGAAATAATTTATTCGGTTTGCCAAATAATTTATTGGGAAATAGAAAATAACTTTTTGGTAAGTAAAAAATGACAGATTTTCTAATCACTAAAAATAAAAGCGTGGGCGCTAGTAATTTATATATATTTTTTAATTAAAAAATTTTGTATTTATTTTAAAAAAAGTTTTTTTACTTTTTTTTAAATTTGTACGAATTCACCTGACGGTATGGACCCGTGTTGGTAAATTCAAGTACAGTAACACTAACATCTATGCCTAACGAGGATTCGAACCCCAGACGTACGGCTTTGCAGTCAGATGCTCTAACCACTAGGCCATTACGTCGGCATTCATGTACAACTTTATATAAATAAAAATACCTAATAGAGAATTTAAAGTGAATCCATCCCACTCAAAACTCATGAATGAGAAATTTGTAAATTTAACCTCATAGAACATATAATAAAGAAGTTAGAATAAATAGTGAATTAAGAATTACTAGCGCCCACGCTTTTATTTTAAGTGATTAGAAAATCAAGTCCCGTAATCATTCTACAACACCAAAAATTAGCTGTAACATTAATAACCCTCCTGAAATTGAATAAATAGACTTGCCTCTAAATCGACTACTTGCTTCATCACTTATTTCTAAGTCCCTAAGTTTATTCACCCGAAACCCCTCCTGGGGGTTCAGGGGAAGCAAATTTAGTTGAAACAACGAGATAATATTGCATTGTCATCCAGATCTAAACCGTGTTCAAAATTTCAAGTCTCTACCTCTTCGGGAAGTTAGTTTCACCCGAAACCCCCCCTGGGGGTTCAGGGGAAGCAAATTTAACCGAAATAACGAGATAATATTGTATTGTCCTCCAGATCTAAGCTGTGTTCAAATTTCAAGTCTCTACCTCTTCGGGAAGTTAGTTTCACCCGAAAACCCCCCTGGAGGTTCAGGGGAAGCAAATTTAACCAAAACATTTTTTTTTTTATTTCTAATGGGCGGGTACTAGGACATTATCCTTTTACCACTGAAAATGCCCTAAGAAGTACCTACTTAGCGTTACCCAGCGAGCACCTGTGGACCGAAGCCACGGAGGTGAGGTACTGTTGCCCGCGCCACACACACATTCACTAGCACAACCCCTTTTTACAGGGGGGGCCACATTCATTCATCACACAAGGACAGAAATTAACATCCATGCCAAACGGGGATTCGAACCCCGGACGTACGGCTTCGCAGTCAGATTTAACCAAAACAACGAGATAATATTGCATTGCCATCCATACCTGATCTGTGTTCAAAATTTCAAGTCTACCTCTTTCACGAATCACTTAGGGGTCTTTTTCGTGTCTCTATATAGGGCCGACGTTCTTGGGGTCATTCCATATATGATTCGTATTCCGTGATGATTAACTATGTAAGACTATTGTAGAAAAAACTGCAAGTTATTAAATTGAAAGTATTATGGTTTATTCAGGCTATTAATTTTAATATAGACTATTTACAGTTATTTTCATGCATATCTTCCAGAAGAGCTATTGCTATTCTCATCCTATTTTCAAAACAGAACCTCAAAATCATTGTTGTTAACATGTGTTTGTTTCATCTATTTTCATTGTTGGATTTCTCTATTTGTCGCAACAACCTCTTCGGGAAGTTAATTAAAAATCGATTTTTAAAATACACCCGAAAGCCCCCCTGGGGGTTCAGGGGAAGCAAATTTAACCAAAACAACGAGATAATATTGCATTGTCATCCATATCTGATCTGTGTTCAAAATTTCAAGTCTCTACCTCTTTGGGAAGTTAGTTAAAAATCGATTTCTAAATTCCACCCGAACAGACAGACAGACAACAAAGCGACCTAATAAAAACGTGGTAAAATAGAATTAGTGTATGAAGGAGCAAACAGTATTATCCACTCTTTTCAGCAGTCCATAAATTATAAAAGTAGTATATTTCTCTTCTCTCGCGATTCCTCGGGATGGGACACCAATTTTCGGCGATTTCTTTCTCGCGGTTATTATCTTAAATCGCTAATTATCTTCGTTGTTAATTGGAAGGTAAGAAATCACGTTTTGAAGATTAAATATTGTAGTGATATACCTAATATATTATCTTGCATGTTTTGGGAGCCATTGGCTTCACGGAAGTGTCTCAAATTTGAATTAAAAGGATAACTAAAAACACTCGTTAATTACCTTAATTACGGAGGTTTTGACTAGTTGATTATTGAATATTGCTTTGTCATCGAGTTTACACCATGGTGCAAAGTTTCAGGACTTTATATCATTTGGAAGTGTCTGAAATTTTATGTACAAGATCTTGCAAAAAAAGTGATTAATCGTCTATAATTATCGTAATTACTGGGCAATTCTCATTTTGACTTTTGAATATGATGAAGTTATGCCTTATACACCATTGTGCACGGTTTAGGGAGATTAGCCCCTTGGGAAAGGTCTCAAAATCTGGTTTTTCTGTTAATTAAAAATATTCGTTAATTAACTTAATCCTTTGGTTGTTTGACTAGATAATGGTTGGATATTGGAGTGTCATGAGGGTTACACCTATGTGTAAAGTTTCGGGGCCCTAACATATCGGGAAGTGCCCGAAAATCGAGTTTTAAAATTCCACCCGTAAAACGCCGCCAAAAGCAAGTAGAATAAAAGCGTTTAAAAAAAGCCATGGGTACCTTTATTTTTAAAATCTTTCTTTTTTTATAATCTCAATGTTGGCAGGTATGAAATATAGTTTGATTTCTATTAGCTTCTTGTCAATACAAATGAGATTTTAAAAATTGTAGACTTACTATAACTTGACAACTTTTATTTTTAAACGCTTTTATTCTACTTGCTTTTGGCGGCGTTTTACGGGTGGAATTTTAAAACTCGATTTTCGGGCACTTCCCGATATGTCAGGGCCCCGAAACTTTGCACATCGGTGTAACCCTCATGACACTCCAATATCCAACCATTATCTAGTCAAACAACCAAAGGATTAAGTTAATTAACGAGTATTTTTAATTAACAGAAAAACCAGAATTTGAGACCTTTCCCAAGGGGCTATTCTCCCTAAACCGTGCACAATAAGGAAGTTGCATGTGTCAGATTTTCAAAAACAAACAAGTGTTCCGCATGGTTTTTTGTATGGTAAAATGAGATATCTAGTCAGTTTTTCAAAAAAATGTACAGGTAATTAAATATTTTAATTTAAAAGTCGAGAAAAAAACATGCGATTGAAAACGTTTATTGTTTAAACTATAAGATGAGGTCAACAATAATACCATCAACTCCATTGCTTTTCAACAATGCCTAGTATAAGATGACGTCACATCCAAACTCTTGGCATTTTCGAGCGCTTTTAAAAAGGGGATTTTTGTTAATTTTTTTTGCTATCAAAAAATTTCTCGATAGGCCTCAAATTTTGGGAAGTTGCTTATTTTTGCAAGAAGAATCGATTAAAAAAATATAAAAAAATAATGCAACTTCCTCATTGTTTATAAGGCATAACTTCATCATATTCAAAAGTCAAAACGAGAATTGCCCTGTAATTACGATAATTATAGACGATTAATCACTTTTTTTCTTTCCGTATTCTTGTACATAAAATTTCAGGCACTTCCAAACGATATAAAGTTCTGAAACTTTGCACCGTGGTGGAAACTCGATGACAGTGCAATATTCAATCATCAACTAGTCAAAACCTCCGTAATTTAGGTAATTAACGAGTGTTTTTAGTTATCCTTTTAATTCATATTTGAGACTCTTCCGTGAAGCCAATGACTCCCTAAACCTGTAAGATAATATACTAGGTATACAACTACAATATTTAATCTTCAAAACGTGATTTTTTACCTTCCAATTAACAATTAAGATAATTAGCGATTTAAGATAATAACCGCGAGAAAGAAATCGCCAGAAGAGCGAGAAATCGCCGAAAATAGGTGTCCCATCCCGAGGAATGGCGAGAGAAGAAAAATATGTACTTTTATAATTTATTGACTACTGAAAATACTGGATTTTACTGTTTGCTCCTTGATACACACACACTAATTTTGAGTTTTTTACGATTGTTTTTTTTTTATTTTATTGAATGCTTTCTTTTTATTGTGAATCTTTTTGATATCGATGGATTTCATCGGCGAGTGAGCGATGCGAGGTATATTCTTTGTGCGAGGTATTTTTCCCGCTCAGCTCTGTTATTATAACGTACCCAGCAATATTAAATAGATTTTAATTAACTTTGGAGTTGATTGTCCTGCTGAGTCGTCAGAGGATTGTTCTACTTTGTCAGATATGTGAAAAAAATTTTTTATACATGAAACTAAAATTCCATCCTAACATAACATTAAATATGGTTGAAATAAATACATTTTTTCTTGTGAGTTTTTGTTAAAAAATACCATGACTAAAAAGTAGAAAATAAAATAAGTAAAAAAAGATTTTTTTAAAAATGCTTTTATTGAAGTGTTCTAAAAGGTCAAAAATAACTTTTTCAGTTTGACAAATAATTTATTGGGAAGTGGAAAAAAACTTTTTGGTAAGTAAAAAAAACTGATTTTCTAATCACTCAAAATAAAAGCGTGGGCGCTAGTAATTCTTAATTCACTATTTATTCTAACTTTATTATATGTTCTATGAGGTTAAATTTACAAATTTCTCATTCATGAGTTTTGAGTGGGATGGATTCACTTATTCAAATTCTCTATTAGGTATTTTTATTTATATAAAGTTATACATGAATGCCGACGTAACGGCCTATTGGTAAGAGCATCTAACTGCAAAGCCGTACGTCTGGGGTTCGAATCCCCGTTCGTCAGGGATGTTACTGTTACTGTCCTGTAAAAAAATTTAAATTTAAAAAACTAGGGAGCTACCGCCCCCTGCTCGCTATCGCTCGCCAACCCCCGTTAACTGCTGACGCAGGGCCTTTCGGATCGCTTCGCAATCCCCACAAAACCCTGCTCACTAAAATTATTTATTTATAAAACATTCGTTATAACAATTAGTAGAAAAAACGGCGCAAGTTTAGAACTGCTGATGGTTGGCGAGTTTTGGCTATTTGGCGCCATATTTAGAAGCCACTTAACAATGAATCTGTTAAATTTAATATAGTACCTAGTAACTCGTCAAAATATCTAGTGTTTTGTCATTCAAGTTTTAGTTTTGAAACAGACTTTTTAAACAATACGATTTAAGCTATTAAAAATATTAAGAGACAAAATCTACATTGCACTCAATGTTTACAAACAATTAATTTTGGTGTGTGAAATTCTATACTTGAATAGTAGATCTGTGAGTTTCTGGAAAACTCTTATCAGTCTTTTAAAAATATTTTATTTAGAAAGTACATATTTTGAAGCGCATTTTTAAAGCGTGAAAGGAATTATTTTCATCATTAATGAATAGCGTCGGTTGGTCATTGTGATTGGAGGTATAATAAATTGTACGACAGTTTCTTGCTGTTAACTGCAACCTTATCCGTAATCCAGAAAAATGGAAATATCTTAGAATTGAGAATTTTTTTAGAAATTCTAAAGGCACTTTGCACATCCTCAAAAGAATCCGAACAGTTTGATACCAAAAACATGTTATACGGATCAGTAATTAAAAAGCCTTTCTCTGGAAACCATTTACAAAAACTTTTTTTTAGAATAGAGAGATTACTAGCGCCCACACTTTTATTTTTAGTGATTAGAAAATCAGTTTTTTTACTTACCAAAAAGTTATTTTCTACTTCCCAATAAATTATTTGTCAAACCAAAAAAATTATTTTTGACCTTTTAGAACACTTCAATAAAAGCGTTTTTTTTTTAATCTCTTTTTACTTATTTTTTCTACTTGACTTTCCTAGTGTTTGAAATTGTTAAATATAGGAATATGTCAGTGGCGTATATAGAAATTTATTTCAGGAGGGACCCAAAATTCTTTTTCACCCCCTCCCAAGCAAATTAATTACATCATATGTAACTTTTTATACATTTTTGTTAGGATTTACATCTAAAAGAACTTAATATAAAAAGTTGTGAGTAATTTAGCTCCAAGTACCAAAGGGGTGTCTGGAGGTCCTCCCCCAGAAAATTTTTGAAAATTTGTTAGGTTAAAAAAATGGTTTGTAAATAGTTTTTGGTTCACCTAGTACAGTGGCGGATCTACGGGGGGGGCTTTCGGGCTGAAGCCCCCTCAAAACGTCTAACATTTTACTAAGTTTGTCAAAATGCAAAAAAATTATATGGGAAATTTGGATGAGGCGTACCAAAACGAGTTGAAAAAGTGGGTTTTTTTACTTAAATTTCCAAAAATTTTCTGGGATAGGACCCCCCTTTTAGTGGTTTGAGTAGGGTAATTTACTACCTTTTCCGTATTACCATTGGCAAGAAGATTCAATTGGATTATGAAAATTCTTAGCCCCCCCAAAACCAAATCCTGGATCCGCCACTGACCTAGTAGGAATTTGGGATTCATATTTGTAGATAGTATTTGAATTCGTGTATTTTTTTTAATTATAGGTCCTAAAAAAGCATATTTGAGACAATATTCGATTCAAAACAATATTTGAGCTTAGATTAATTAACTTAAACCAAAAACATAATCAAAACTAATATAAATTATGATTTTAACAATATACGGCTGCTTTAAATCTTAGCGAAAATGCGGCACTTAGTTGGCTTTTTCCGAACATAGAGTTCAGCCAAAAAGCAGATTTCACAGGAAAGGATGGTACAGAAAACATTTTATGATGCAATTACTTACATTTTCTTATAAAATCCATTTGTGTGATAAATTTTAAAATAGGGTGTCAAACACAATGCCACTTGCGGGGTCCATTCAAAATCCTGACGCCGAAATCCTGACTGGGTCAGAATCCTGACACAGGTTAACGCTCTAATTTAGTAAAAAAAGTTTTTTTAAATGTTCCTTAAGTCTAATGTTTAGTTCTTAGTAGATAAAAAGGTTAAGTTTTTCTTAAATTAAATAATCCAATAAAATCTCTATAAAGCTTGATGGGCTGTTGGAATTGTAACTTGTCGGGAACCTGATCGTCAGGATTTTGACCCACACCCGTCACTTGCGATCTGGACAACAAGTAAACTGGAGCGCTTTTTTTTAGTATGGGGACATTGAAAATAAAACTATGTCTAGCTGGTTTTCAAACAATAAAACAGCTGCAGTGGAAATTGCACCTCATGAGAGCAAGAAACTGATCAGGGATTTTGCTCCCCTAACATTTTTTCTTAGAAGAGAAAAGAAAGGGAAGAAATCGCCCACAAAAGCATAAAGGAATGCATGTCCAATTGGTGAACTTCACGGTTGAATAACCAAATAGTACAGTCAAATTAGGGTTTGAGGTAGACATTTAGAAATACAAGCAGAAACCCCCTGGGATGTGTTTAGGGGGGTCTGAGGATGCCTCACCTGAAAATCCCAAAAAATCCGGTGACGGGTTTTCCGCCATTTTGAAAAAGAAGTCGGCCATATTGGATTTTTCCATAGTTCATAAAAACAGCTATAGCAGGTGAAGTAATTGGTTTAAAATGTTCGTTCTTGTTTTAAAATGCGTAATTCAGTGCGTTCTTTAAGTTTCAGTCGTCAATTATTGGTTCTAAACAATACATTTTTAAAAAATTAAGTTAAAATAGCAATTTTTTCGTATTTTTTTCGGTTGTAGTTCTTTCATTTAATACTGCGTCGTAACTATTATAAATATCAAGACCGAAACAACTGGAACTTGTTAAGGAGTGTTTTAGGCTATACCATACCAAAATTTTAAGAAATCCCACCATTAGTTTTCCGCCATTTTGAAAAAAACGATGGCAATACTGAATTTTCAATGTTTCTTATAAACTGCTATAACAAGCGAACTTATTGGAATAAAATGCTCAATTTTTTTGTAAAATGCGTGTCTAAGTGTACGTTTTTGAAATATCCTGCAGTAAGTTAATGTTCTTAAAGATTTAATTTTAAAATCTAGGAAAAATTAGTAATTTTTCTGTTGTAGTTTCTTTATAGTCCAGCCAAATTAGACATTCAATATAACAGGCTGAAAATTGGTGGAAATGTAGAGGATAGTGTCCTTCTTGATATCCTGAAATTTCCGAAAAATCCCTCCAAGGGAAAATCCGCCATTTTGGAAAAACCAACGCCATCTTGGATTGAGTTTTCAAGCATAGCGACTGAACCAAGGGGCCGATTAAGTTCGTTTTTGTCCCAAATTGTTTAATATTGTGTAATTTAAGAGAAAACATCAAAATATTCGAAATGAAAAACTTAATTTAATAATAATTAATTTTTATTTAATTACTGTTTTGCTGTCTTAAAATGTTGGTAAGCATTCAAGATAACCAGCTGAAAATTGGTGAAAATACAGAAGGCAGTGTCCTTATTAATATCCCGAAATTCCCAAAAAATCCCTCCAAGGGAAACCGCCATTTTGAAACAACCGCTGCCATCTTGGGTTGTACTTTTAAGCATAGTGACTGAACCAAGGGTTCGATTGAGTTCATTTTTGTCCCAAATTGTTCAATAATACGTATTTTTAAGATAAAACCTGAAAAAGTTCGAAATAAAAAACTTAATTTAATTATAATTAAATTTTCTTAATTAATGATTTGCCGGGTGAAAATGTAGGTAAGAATTCAAAATAAGAAGCTGGAAATTGGTGAAAACAAAGAAGATAGTGTCCTGATCGATATTCCAAAATTCCCAAAAAATCCCTCCAGGGGAAAATCCACCACTTTGAAAACACTACCGTCATCTTGGACTCTCAATTTAAGCATAGTGATAGTGGAGTTTTCTCTTTCCACAACAATGAAATTTCCCCAAAAAGGCATTATTAAAGCTAAAAAAAACTGTAATTTTAAAGTCGAATATTTCAAAAACTATTCGTGCGATTTAAGTAAATTTAGGCTTAAAATGTAGTTTATTTATTCAAGAAAAACATCCATTTAAGTGCATGGTCAAAAATGTGACCGTTTGATTGCAATATCGTTTGAGAATAGTTTGTTTTCTTCAATTTGACCGTTTTGTCCATTCTTTTTTATTTGGTTGCAACTAGTGATGGGCAGGTATCGATACCAAATACTTAAGTACTCGATACCTATAGGTATCGAGTGTATTCGATACCCACAAAAGTATCGATACTTTATTGACATATTTCGTTTTAAATTTTTCAATGAAGTAATCTTTATAATACCTACTGTAGATCAAACGCAGCCTGTTTCCGTTTTCATTTTGCAACGCTCAAACCCAAGTCGTTAATCATCCGCGAGAGAAATTTGACGCGGCTAGGTTTTTCCCCCACCAAATCCTTCGCCTCTATCCACCTCCAGGCCCGTAGCTACGGGGCTTTTTGATGGATCGCTTTCAGTTTTTTGAATATTAGTCTGATTATGGATAGGCCCTAAAAAAATTGTCCCTTCAGGTTCATATCCCGACATTGAAAAAAAGTACTCGATACCTATAAGTATTCGATACCAATCTATTCGATACCTATATGTATTCGATACCTAAAATTATCGATTTTGCCCATCACTAGTTGCAACCAAACAGTGATATTTTTTACCATGCACGTAATTGTATGTTTTTATTGAATAATTTATCTACATTTTAAGCCTAAATTTACTTAAATAGCGCGAATAGTTTTTGAAATATTCTACTTTAAAATTGTAGTTTTTTTCAGCTTCAATAATACCTTTTTGGGGAAATTTCATTGTTGTGGAAAGAGAAAACTCCACAATCTCTATGCTTAAATTGAGAGTCCAAGATGACGGTGGTTTTTTCAAAGTGGTGGATTTTCCCCTGGAGGGATTTTTTGGTAATTTTGGAATATCGATCAGGGCACTATCTTCTTCGTTTCCAGCTTCTTATTTTGAATTCTTACCTACATTTTCACCCGGCAAATCATTAATTAAGAAAATTTAATTATAATTAAATTAAGTTTTTTATTTCGAACTTTTTCACGTTTTATCTTAAAAATACGTATTATTGAACTATTTGGGACAAAAACGAACTCAATCGAACCCTTGGTTCAGTCACTATGCTTAAAAGAACAACCCAAGATGGCGGCGGTTGTTTCAAAATGGCGGTTTCCCTTGGAGGGATTTTTTGGGAATTTCGGGATATTAATAAGGACACTGCCTTCTCTATTTTCACCAATTTTCAGCTTGTTATCTTGAATGTTTACCAACATTTTAAGACAGCAAAGCAGTAATTAAATAAAAATTAATTATTATTAAATTAAATTTTTCATTTCGAATATTTTGATGTTTTCTCTTAAAATACACAATATTAAACAATTTGGGACAAAAACGAACTTAATCGGCCCCTTGGTTCAGTCGCTATGCTTGAAAACTCAATCCAGGATGGCGTTGGTTTTTCCAAAATGGCGGATTTTCCCTTGGAGGGATTTTTCAGAAATTTCAGGATATCAAGAAGGACACTATCCTCTACATTTCGACCAATTTTCAGCCTGTTATATTGAATGTTTAATTTGGCTGGACTATAAAAAAACTACAACAGAAAAAGACAGAAAAATTACTAATTTTTCCTAGATTTTAAAATTAAAACTTTAAGAACATTAACTTACTGCAGGATATTTCAAAAACGTACACTTAGACACGCATTTTATAAAAAATTGAGCATTTTATTCCAATAAGTTCGCTTGTTATAGCAGTTTATAAGAAACATTGAAAATTCAGTATTGCCATCGTTTTTTTCAAAATGGCGGAAAACTAATGGTGGGATTTCTTAAAATTTTGGTATGGTATAGCCTAAAACACTCCTAAACAAGTTCCAGTATTTTCGGTCTTGATATTTATAATAGTTACGACGCAGTATTACTACAACCGAAAAAATACGAAAAAATTGCTATTTTAGCTTAATTTTTAAAAAATGTATTGTTTAGAACCAATAATTAACGACTGAAACTTAAAGAACGCACTGAATTACTCATTTTAAAACAAGAACGAACATTTTAAACCAACTACTTCACCTGCTATAGCTGTTTTTATGAACTATGGAAAAATCCAATATGGCCGACTTCTTTTTCAAAATGGCGGAAAACCCGTCACCGGATTTTTTGGGATTTTCAGGTGAGGCATCCTCAGACCCCCCTAAACACATCCCTGGGGGTTTCTGCTTGTATTTCTAAATGTCTACCTCCGGCCCTTTTTTCGCCTAATTTGACTGTACTAAAATTGATCATGCCTGTTCCTCTGATAAGAGTGAAGAGGTCTCCTACGGATAAGTAGTGACATTTGTGTAAAAAAGAGGGTTTTAGCTTGTTTTGGTACACCCAGTCCGGATTTTGAGGGGGGCAGGGCCCCCTCCCCCCTTATATATGCCACTGGCATGTTAATATAATGTAGTCTTTACTTTAAGAAAGGTTTTTGAGGGAAGTTGTTTTCTGGGGTAGGGGTACTAAAGAGAGCAAGTTTCTTTGCTCGTATCTAAGGCTTTTCTGAATTTCTACTTAGTCCAGGAACTTAAAATGAACTGTAAATGGTACTTAATTTTTTCCCTCACAAAAGAGTGGGAACTATGCTCAAATTAACGTCTATTTATTAATAAAATGGCGTAGGGATACTTAACTATGGCATTGACAAAATCACATTGCAAATGCTTGCACTTAGAATACATGATCACTAGGATTGATAACTGATCATTCCACACTTAAATATTCAAAAAGTAAAAAGTGTTTTTAAGCTTCTTTTTGTGGTTCTTAAGGCTATGGCTCACAACCCCTTCCCAGGAGCTGCCACTAAATGATTGCTTATTTTATTTCATTGGTTATTTTCAAATGTTTTTAAAATCACCATTTTGTAATAACTCTGAACTACAATCGTCAATCAAGCATATTTATAGTTAATATTACAATTTTATTGGTTTTAGACTTCCAATTTCACCATCAATGATCTGTCCTCAATTCATAGTGAACTCAACATTCCTGTTCCAGAACCCCCTATTCAAAATCATGAAAATGATGAGGTTAGTTTTCAACCATTTACTGTGTTAGTTGTTATATTTATTGAGTCTTGTTGGTGTGGCAATTATTTTTTATTTTACAGGTTCCCTCGAAAAAGCGGAAATTTAGTGTTTTAAATGATATTTCTGAAGTTCAAGGTAGATTTATCACACTGCTTCCATTTATATATTTGAATATTTTTCTAATTTAGATTAATAATTTGATTTTTGAAGTTAATTGTGTGCAAATATTTAAAATACTTAAAACTTAAATATCTAATCTACAGGATTGTACTTTCTTGAGCTTAAAAAGGCAAGTAGGTACTAAAAGTTGGGTATCACAGATACATATTAAACTCATATTTAAATGTAAATTGGACTTAATGATGAAAAGAAATTCCACTTTTAAAAGACAGTCTTTAATATTTTTAATTTGATGAAAATGAAAATTGTCTTGGAAATTTAATTTTAAATGCTCTATTGCAGTGGTTCCCAAACTATTTTGGTCATGGAACCCCCAAATTTGTTGCCGATGATCGCGGAACCCTGAATATTTTTTAATCAACGACTTTTCAAAAATTAATATCTGATATTAAATGAATCCAGCACAAGGGGGGCACTTTTCCAGAAAATCACCTTTACCTTATTAATGAAATAAAGTTTGTCACATGGAACCCCTAAATTTTTTCGTGGAACCCCCTTTGGGAACCACTGCTCTATTGTTTGTGTCCATATTATTCTGCTTATTGACTAGATCTTTCTTTTAAGGTACTAAAGTTTTACTGCTCCCAAATGGTACTGTACCCTCAAATAGTCGAATAGTATCTATAGTTGACTTAGTGAAACCTCACATCCAACAGCTTGTTGAAGATGCTAATGTTGTAAGTAATGCTTTAGTCCCTATTAGTCAAATTTTAAGGTTTTTTTGACATACATAACTAAACTTTAATGTGGATAATTCAGGCAGGGATCCAGTAGGGATAAAGCTAGAAAAATTACGGAAACTACTCTAATTATATTTTAAAGACAATGTATTAAATTTTTCTTCTAAATTATCTGTTTTTAGCTTCAATCCTATTAATACATATATTTTTTACTTGGAATTGTGAATAAAAACGATAATGCTATTCGGGGCTAGTAACTGATGAGATGGACAATAAGACGGGGTAATCAATCAGAATTCAGAATATTCTAATCTACATGGATGATTGATTCATGGGAGAAAAAAGGCCTTTTCTCAAATATTTGCATTCTCAGGACTTTTCTAAAACTTGTAAAAAGAATGGGTCAGCTTTCTACGTGCAGAAAGCGTGGCGTCGGTCGGCAAGCTACGCATCACGCCGGATTATGTGGACGGGGGCGATTACGGATAAGTGTTGTCTCAGGTTGGCATCCCTGCCATATCCTTTTAAAGTGTACAAAATATGAAACCAAGAGAAATGGCCTCCGAAATTCAGCTATCTGATTTCCCCTAAAATGGCATTTTATTTTCTCCTTAAGTTCAGCAATAATTTAGCACTTTAAGCCTTTACCTTTTCAAAATTTTAACTTAATTAATTTATTATTTTTAGTTACCTTCTCAAAATTTCAAAAAATTTAAACTTTATTTGTTATTATTTTTAGTTTTGTTTTTGTGTTATTTTAAGTGTATTGTAGTGTTTTTCTTGTAAAATTTTAATTACTTACTTCTGTAAGCCCCGTGCTATACATAGTGGTGCACGGGGAGCTTTTTCTTTGTTAAAATAAAAAGGCATTAGTCCCCTTGCATTTTTATATATTTGGTTGACATCATTTTGATGAGCTTTTAGCCCCCTCCAAGATAGAGCTTTAGCCCTCTCTGCTCTTTTATATAGATGGAATTCATAACTTCAAAAAAGGTTGTAATGAGCTTTAACCACTACAAAATCTTTAGCCCCCCCTACATTTTTATAGATTCGATTCACAATTTAAATGGAACTATGAGCTTTAGCCTTCTTGTGTTTTTAATTTAAAAAACTTAAGCTCATTAGTGTGATTTATAGCCCCTCCTTTAGTTTTTGCAGATTCTATTCACTATTTTAAGGGGCCTATGAGTTTTAGAATTGTTGTAAAAATTTATATTTTCTTTCATATTCTAGTTAAAAATGTGGATACAGTTTCTAATACCTAGAATAGAAGATGGTAACAACTTTGGGGTCTCAATTCAGGTATTTATGTGAAAGTTAGTTTACTTAGTGTATTGCTTAACCCTTTTAGTTCTAGCTGTCATAAAACTTCCATAGGATTCAATATTGTTATTCTCTATCAGCTTAAGATACAAAAGTTTAAATATATGCTAGGCCAGCGGTTCTTTAACTTTCTATCGACACTGACCTCTTTATGTAGCAGTCAGATATCGCGGCCCCCTAACATTTTAAACACCAAAATCTGTAACCAGACTTTTGTTTTTAGTTTTAAGATTTATTAAAAGTAGTATATAAATTATAATAAATTTAATAATCACTTCAGAGGCGTATATAGAAATTTATTTCAGGAGGGGACAACAATTATCCCTCAGCCCCATGTATATTTCATAAGTCCAAGTAGCAATATAAAAAGGTTATTAGTAATTAAGTTCAACCAACCAAAGGGGGGTCTGGGGTCCTCCCCCAGAAATTTTTTTGAAATTCAACTAGAAAAACATGTTTTTAATTAGTTACGATACCCCTAGTTAGAATTTTTTGAATATAAATTTTTATATAAGATTTACATTTTGATTAACTTAATCTCTCTATTCTAAAAAAAAGTTTTTGGTGAACGGTTTCCAGAGAAAGGCTTTTTAATTACTGAACCAAATGACACATATATGGTATCAAAATGTCCGAATTCTTTCCGGATTTCCGAGTAAGCCCTTCGATTTTTCAAAAAAATTCTTAATTTTAAAATATTTCCATTTTTTTAGATTTCGGATAAGGTCGCAGTTACAAAGCAAGAAACTATGAATTTTAAAACAATTGAAAATATATTTCACTGGTTTTTTAACATTCAAATACATTAAATAATCATCTTTCTATTTATCACACTAATTTAAAAAATATATATTGGATTCTTTTTAACAATATTTATATTTTTGCTGTTCAAACGATTTTAATTATATTTAAAACTAATGTATAATTAATTTATCTTTTATTTTTAAATAATTAATTCATATTTATATATTTATCTTTGTCGTTGTGGCAACCTAATCATTACTATATTTACAATAAAATATAAACTCGCTTTCAGAAATTTTGAACTTTTGCATTTGTTTATTACAATAATAATTATTTTTATATCCTTTTGCAAGTTATATTATTTAAGGTAGTAAAAGGTAACTTTTTTTATAATGCCAAAACGCAAAACTAGATATGGCGGGGGAATGTTTTAGAAATAAAGATAAAAATCGAAAGTCAGAACATTCGTGTCATTGCTATGAAACTGACACAATTTCGATGTTTATTTGTTCTCATGAAGCAAAATTCTAAATTTTCGTGATGTTTACGATAATTACTACATTTTTCACAGACAATCAATGAAAATCATTACAAATTTTAAGAAAGTAAAATTTATTCCGGAGATGTTTCAGTGCTTCTGAATGGATCTGTGTGAGAAAAACATTACCTTGGGGAAATGGTAAAAGAAAGTTTACACTGCTTTGTTACTAATTTTCTTGGAATTAAATGGCGATTCGCCAATTCATATTGCCATAAAGGAACTGTTAAATTTTCGCCGCTGAATGAATATTCCCCTTTTTGGAAAGAATACCCCAGAGAAGTAGTTCCCCTGTTTTAAGAATGTTTTATAAAATGAGTATAAGTGTTGTGAGCTGTGTTTTGTGAGGATGGCAAAGAGATCCTTAAGTATCAGCGTCAGCAGTTAACGGGGGTTGGCGAGCGATAGCGAGCAGGGGGCGGTAGCTCCCTAGTTATTTAAAAAATAGTTTATAATAGTTTTTAGAGCAAAAAGGTATCAGGGAGGTCATCCTCTGAAACGTTTTAGATAAATTTGTCCCTAAAAACATAAAGGATTTTAACTTGGTGTTGATACACTTTGTCCGAATTTCAGACTATATTCTTAGGTAGGATTTCAATTTTGATGAACTTATTTTTAAAAAGTTTTTAATAATAAAGTACCAAGTTCTTAAGGGGGTTCGGGAGTCCTCCCCCAGAAAATTTTCGGAGATATGATAAAAAGGCTTTAACTTCTTTTGATACACCCATTCCAAATTTTAGGAGGGGGCACGGCCCTTTCATACGCGCCCAAGACCCACCCTTATATATGCCCCTGAATTACTCCAAGGCTCTGAGATGAGGGCTGGAAATTTCATGGAAAAAAATTATGCATTGAAGTCAAAATTTCGAGGGGGCTGGGGGTTCTCCTCCAGAAAACTTTAGAAATTTGCCTGTTAAAACTAGTGTTTATCTTCTTAAGTCTCTTTACGCCTATGTGGCGCATGAGGATGCCAGCACAGCCCTCCACCCCCGCCGATCCAGCGCCGCTGACCTCGCGTTCCCCCAGCTCAGCCACCCGACAATTTCTTTCCTTAAGCACCATTTGCCGCCAGGTGTATTTTGGCCTGCCTCTTTCTCTTTCCATCTGGGGCCCAAGTTAAAGCTATGCGGGTCGGATCTGCTGGAGGCATCCGCAGAACGTGCCCTATCCACTTCCATCTACGATATCTTGTTGTAGTGGGTTTGCTGTTAAAAATATTATGTAATTCGACATTTGATATCTTAGGCCAATATATTTTGAGGAGTTTTCTTAAGCATTTAGTTTGAAATGAGTCGAGTTTAGCTTCTTGGTGCTTGTTAAGCTTCCATGTCTTGCAACCATACAATAGGACTGATTTAACGGTAGCTCTGAAAATCTGGACATGGGCGTAGCCAAGGGGGGCTGGGAGGGGCAGCTGCCCCCCCAAAGTTCCGAATATTTAACTTTTACTTTACTTTTAGTAGTTAAAACCCAGTATTTTAGGGTCAAATTTTCAAAATTTTTCTGGGGGAGGACCCCCAAACCCCCCTTTAGTATTTCAACCTTTATTATTCACACTTTTTTGTTATAATAAGTTCATTAAAATCAAAATTCTACCTTAAAATTTAGGTCCAAATTTGGGTTTATGTGTACCAAAAAACAGTTTACAACCCTGTTTTTAGGGGCAAATTTCCAAAAATTTTATGGGGGAGGACCCCCAGACCCCCCTTTAAAACTTGACAGCCCTCTCTCACGGGGCTTTAAAATTGTTCTCCACACAGTGGTGTATATAAGGGGGGGCCGAAGGGGCCCTGCCCCCCCCCCGAAATTCTGACTTGGTGTACCAAAACAAGTTAAAACCCTGTTTTTTAGGGTCAAATTTTGAAAAATTTTCTGGGGGAGGACCCCCAAACCCCCCTTTAGAGTGCTTGGAATTTAATTATTCAAAACGTTTTTACAAAAAGTTCAAAATCCTACCTGAGAATGTATGTCTGAAATTCGGAAAGTGTATCAAAACCAAGTTGAAATCCTGGTTTTAGGATCTAATCTCCAAACTTTTTCTGGGGGATGACCCCCAATATCCCATTCTGTACTTAAAACTATATTATTTATAACTTGTTCATTAAATTCATCAAATTTTACCTGAAAATTTATATCCAAAATTCTAACTAGGGGTACCAAAATTAGTTAAAAACCTGGTTTTTAGAGTCTAATTTCCAAAAATTTTCTGGGGGAGGACCCCCAGACCCCCCTTTTGTAATTGCAACTTAATACATCTTAACTTTTCAATATTAAGTTCTTTAAGTTGCAAATTCTGCCTAAGAATATACTGAAAAAAGTTACATATACATGAGAGGGGCTGGGAAACAATTTCGGGCCTGGTTTTTCTCCTGGCCATTTTCTCCTGGTTTTTCACAATTTTCAGGAAATTTCTCCATTTTTGTGAAAGTTTTCTACTTTTGCTCAGTTGAGCCTCAAACAGTCTGCATTTTTCAGATACTGATCCAAAGTGTGCAATTATGGCAGAATTGTGTAAAATCAAGGAAATGTTGAATGATATTGAACATTTTACTGTAAATGTAAACATTAAAATGTTCCTCATTTCAGTTCATAGAAGACCGATTTTTTATGTAATATCTATGCGTCCATGTATATTAAAATCTTCCGTTTTTTATTAAAAAACTTCCGGTTTTTGAACAAACTCAGTTGGCAGCTATGATTAAGGTAATTATAGTTGAAGTACGCAATTTTAAATTGACTTGCAAGATATAAGTGAAAATTATATAGAAAAAAAAACAAAATAGTTATCACCTGAAATTCACACTGGTAAGAACCAACGGTACTTGCTAGTACCGCTGCATAAAAACAGTCATAAATTTTATATAAATGGAAATAACTAAATTTCAAACAAAGCATTTATCATTATTACAAAAATCATATTTATCGAAAAAAAATGTTTTGGACACATAATCAATTCACAAGGAACTGCAAGAATTGGTTCTAACACATGAGACGTCTGCAAGAAATAGCACTTGAAAGCACGTGTCAGGCTATAAAAGAACTTTCTAGAACAAATACTACTTTGCGGACCCCGTAACGCTATCTCCTGAGTAAAAGGGATACTATATAGAGTAGATATGTGCTAGTACCGAAGGAATTGGATTCATCCAGCAGATTCTATTGGTTTTTAAATCTAACGGTACTCAAAAGTACCGTCGGTAGATAAAGGGTTAATGCAGAATTTCATTCTAGATGACTAAAAAATGCAAATATATTTGTTTTGTTTTAAGCACTTTTAATTTATATAAAAAGATCATTAAAAAACCATAAAATTTTCATTTTCTTTGATCAAAAATAAAAGAAAACAGCTGTGTTACAAACTTGCTTTGCTGAATTCAAAGAGCAGGTTCAAAATTTTCTCACAATATGCATAAAAGGAAACAAGCTGAATATTTTTTGCTCTAAAAGCAAGATACTCAAAGAATAACTCAAAAATTGGGATCTAAGTTGATTTTGCAGAGAATTATCAAAAACTAGAATCAAAGAACTATGAATCAAAATGTGTGAAATTCAATCACATAATTGGTTGTATATTCAGATCACACTCTTTACTGTATGTGCATAGAAGCCATATATCTACACTCCATAATTATATCTGATTATATGTCACATAACAAATAGGCAGTAAATTTTTAAAACTAATTATTCAGATATTAGAAGCCCAAGATAAGCAATATGATGACATGATATTTTTCTGACAAAGCAGTCAGTTTCAAGGGTTTGATTGATTCTACCCTTCACAACTTAATCCCTGAATCTGCACAGGAAGATTTTTTCAATATTAAAAGAAACATTATTTTTGATGGAAATAGTGTAGTAAAGTTGAATTGCCTCTAATAATGTTATTTTATTCTAAGATTAACACTTAAAAAATTAACTATTAATTTGTACAAGATATTTAAATTGTAACTGGTTGAAAAATATCAAAGCACACCAAAAATTATCCAAGTCTGAATCAGCTAAACATATGGTAAACCAAAAATTTTATTTAAAAATCAAACTTGTCTTTATTGTATGTTTTTTAAATGTTTTTGAAAATTTGTTTTTAGGAAGATGCATTAGGCGAAATTAGAACTGTTGAAAGTGAAGCTGCTGCATACTTTGACCAAATATCCCGATATTTTCTTACCAGAGGAAAAATTGTCTCCAAAGTTGCAAAATATCCTCATGTTGTAAGTTTTTGTTGACTACTAGAGAAATGAAAAGTGCTCTTAATAAATGCTAACTCATATGTACACAGTTGGGGAAATAAAAAACGACTCAGTTGCGATTTCTGGCGAACCAATTGGGTTAGGAAGACGAATGAGGTGTCATTTTTCATTGTTTAAAGTATTCTTTAACCAAAAAAAATTTCGGGTTCTTAGGGGGTCGTCTTCATATTAAACGAAACACTAACTTTTTTTTTCCAATGGGGACCCCCAATTATTATTAGTTTTTCTGAAAGGCCACCCCCCCAAACCCTTAAATACCAAGTTTCATCCAGATTGATTAAAAAAAATTTATTTTTCAAAAATAAAAAATTTTTTAAATCGTGAAATTTTTTTATGATAATCGATTCTTTAAGTAATTTTATGTAGGAAACCAAAATTTCAATCGATTTTATCCAATAGTTTTTGATAAAAACGACCTAATATCTTAAGGGGCCGTATACCGTTGCCGAATGCATACCGCAAATGCTCTTTCTATAGTTCGTTTTATCAAAAACTATTGGATAAAATCGATTGAAATTTTGGTTTCCTACATAAAATTACTTAAAGAATCGATTATCATAAAAAAATTTCACAATTTAAAAAAATTTTTTATTTTTGAAAAATAAATTTTTTTCAATCAATCTGGATGAAACTTGGTATTTAAGGGTTTGGGGGGGGTGGCCTTTCAGAAAAACTAATAATAATTGGGGGTCCCCATTGGAAAAAAAAAGTTAGTGTTTCGTTTAATATGAAGACGACCCCCTAAGGACCCGAAAATTTTTTTGGTTAAAGAATACTTTAAACAATGAAAAATGACACCTCATTCGTCTTCCTAACCCAATTGGTTCGCCAGAAATCGCAACTGAGTCGTTTTTTATTTCCCCAACTGTACATGCAATCATTACATAGTATGAAAATTTAACTTTTATTGGAAGTTACTTAAACTGTCCCTTAAGTTTTATAAATGTATTATTTATTTGATTATTTATCTAGACAAACTCTTAACATTGGTTCAGAAAAGATATTATGCAGATTAACAGTACTCCCATCTCTTCTAAAACCATAGCGTTTAATTGCACACAAACTGACTCCTGCACTGACTCATTATAGAAAACCTTTTACCTTGTCCACTTCCAACACTTTTGCTGTAAATTAAGATGGACCAATTGCAATGAAAAGGTTCAGCAATATCAGTTGTAAATGTATGTTCTTTAACTATCAATTAAATTTTTTATTTTAGAAATGTTAAAGCAATTACCAAATAACACTGTTCTACAATGAAAAAATATCTTTGATGAAAATAGTCATTTCTTATAGATTTTTAGTCCCTGAATACGAAAATCACCTTTAATTTAATGCAATAACACTTATTAATGGTGCACATCTGGAGATATTTTTGGATGAGGAATAAGTGCTTGATGCTCAAGTTGTAGTGTTTTGTTCCATAGCGCTACAAATTGATCTTTGGTTTGGACAAGATCCACGCAGCTTTTCATCCTGCTGTGCAGGGTTTTAAAAACCCTGGTATTAAAAGACTTCCCTGGCAGGTTTTTATGGGGGTGTTAAGTATTAGTGTTGCAGCTAGTAGCTGTTTGAATAATTAGTTTTATTTATAAAGATGCTAATATTAGTTTAGACAAAGATATTTTGGTGGTTGCAAAAAATTTGATAGTATAGAATCACAAAAGTCATCTTACTTACTTTCTTAACCTCTTCGCACCGAGCTGGCACATGAGGCGTCTAGTCTCCTCCTCCATGCACCCCTGTCCCGGGCCAACCCTCTTGCCTCTTCCCATCCATTTAATCCGGCCCTGCACAAGTCCTGATGCATGCCTCTTTGCCATGTGAGTCTTGACCTGCCTCTTTTCCGTCTTACGTCGGGAGCCCAAGTGAGTGCGATGTTAGCTGGGCAATCCCGTCAGGAGCGGGGGACATGTCCTGTCCATCTCCATTGTCTTTTTAGTTTCCTCGTAAATAGGTGATAGTTTGGCTTTCATTAAAAAATCTTTATTTGATATTTTGTTTGTCCAGAAAATTTTAAAAATAATTCTTAAACATTTGTTCTGGAATGTTTCTAGCTTCTCTATTTCTGTTTTATGGAGGTTCCAACACTCAGCACCATTTAAAAGTATGGAGCGGACTGTAGCTTTGAATACTTTTAATTTTGTGTTAGTTTTTATACTTGTAGCTCTCCAAAATTTTTGAAGGTACTGAAACATATTCTAGCTTTTATTATTCTTTTATTTATAACTTCGTTACTGCCTCCCTGTTTATTTACTATTGCTACAAGTTATGTGAAAGAATCAACTTCCTCTACTTCATCAGAATTTATTTATATGCTGTTATTTGATTTTGAATTTATTCGAATGGTTTTTGTTTTATTCTTATTGATTTGTAGTCCAATTTGATTTGCATATTTATTAAATTTCTCCGTTTTCTTTTCAAGATCGACGAATCTAGACAAAAGTCATCTTAATGAAAATTTAAAAAATGTATAATTTATAACAAAAGTTTCCAATTCATTTTTTGACTTAAGTTTAAAGTAAATTTCATCACCAAAAAAGTATGTTGTGATTTTCAGTTTTTTAATCATTTTTAAACAGAGCAAACACAAAATTGAAAACCCTTGATAAAAAGTAAATAAATTGGGTATGAGAATAATTTGGATTCCTTTACAGCTATTAGTTTAATTTATTGTAAAATAATTAGCATTTTTATAAGTAGTATTTTTCTTGTTTCAATAATTAGGATGATTTTCGAAGAACTGTCATGGAGCTGGATGAGAAAGAATTTCTTAGTATGCGCCTTATCATCTGTGAATTGAGAAATCACTATGTGAGTATTGTTATAATGTAGTGCATATTCTAGGCAGTTTTGCTTTTACCAATTGGTTAAATAGGCATGAGGCCCTGTCTCATGGCTGCGGAAAATGGTATTAAGCCTTAAAAATACACCAACCCTAATGATATTTCTCTAAAACTTAATCTGTTATAGTCCCAGTCGAGAACTTTTTTTCTGGGGTAATCCCGGTAATATTTTTTTCAGCATGAATCCTGGGTTTTATCGATAATCTCAAGTTAAAAAAGAACGCAAAATTAGGTCCAATTAAAAATGAGTGAGAATCTGGTCCCACCATTAATTCTAAATGCCACTACAATATCACCATAACTTTCCCCACCATAGCTGTGATCAAGTAGTGTTAACATATGGTGCCGTAGTTAAAACAATTCACAACCATTTTGCCTTATCAACTCAAGTTTTGTGGGAAAATGCCTTCAAATGAAGGAAAATATTTTTTAAAAAATAAACTTAATCCAGATTCAAATCCAGATTTTGAAGCATTGCAGAATTTGGTATTCCATGTGAATTAAATATATATAAAGTTTTCATTTAATTTACCTAACTATTGATTTTATTGCAGGCTACTTTACATGACCTAATCACAAAGAATTTGGAGAAAATAAAGAAGCCTAGGACATCGAACGCTGATACTATGTACTAAATCTTTCCAGAAAGTTGGAAGAAACTTGTTTTTTCTCAAACAAAAATAACCAGTAAAGTGCTGGTGGTACTCCTTTGCTCTTGTTTTAATCTAAAAAATCCTGGTTTAATTTTTTAACTCTCCATTCTGAGATTGTACATATATTTTACTTTGTACAAATGAGGAGCTACCGCTTTGAATTTACCTGATGTGAAGTGTTTGAGATTAAATGTTTTTCTTCTGTTTCAATAAATTCATTTTTTAAAAAAATGCATTTAATTATTTTAAAGCACTGTCTTCATTTGATTAGGATTTGTTTTAGCATCCTATTTACTGGCTTGTTCATTATATACTATTTTGGAAAACTTGGGATACTTATGTTTCAAATGAATAAACACAAATGACAAATATGGCATTGTTATGCATTTAAATTTAATTTGTCATTCCTTATTTAACTCCCTTGCACTGACACTGTAAAGACACTGAACCGTATTTATATTTCACACATTTGTCAAGGTAGCTGAAACTGAGCAAGTAAATCATATCTTATGCCAGTCTCTTCATCCAATATTAATTTTATGAGAAAACCAAACACTTTCTATGATGAGTCCAGATATTTGATTTGGGCTCGTTTTGGATACGACATCATAATCATGAGATAACTGTTCTGACTGCTATGCACCTTTATGTGTTAAACTCAGGGCCGGACTGGGAAGAAATTTCGGCCCGGGCATTTTAAGTCTGAACTGGCCCACTGCATATTTTTCATGGAAAATATAACTTCATAGAATTAAAAATTTCGGGGGGGGGAATCATGGTACTAATATGAAAAAATTAAAACCCCCCCTGAAAACCTAACCAAATCATCAAAAGAGACAAATCAAACGGTTTTCATTTAGAAATGACCTAAATATCAACATACTAAAAGTAAAAAATTTTACGAGTTAAAGAAACACAATTTTTTTTTAAATTTCAACTTTTTTTTGCGAAAAATGCATTTTTTTTCTAACTCGTGCCCCAAACTTTTGAGGCTTTTGAAAAGGTCATTTTTCGGTGGACATTGTCCACAGATAGTTATATAATGGAAAACCGGTGGAATTGACCCTCAATGAAATAGTTTATTATTTTATTTAAAATTTTGAAATAGGTAAAATGTAGTAAAAAGTGAAAAAAGGTAATACTTTGGCATATTTACATCAGAATTTAAAATAATTAACTAATTCATTGAGGGTCAATTCCACCGGTTTTCCAATATATAACTATCTGTGGACAATATCCTCTGAAAAATGACCTTTTCAAAAGCCTCTAAAGTTTTTGGCACGAATTTGAAAAAAAAAAGCATTTTTCGCAACAAAAAAAATGGAAATTTGAAAAAAAATTGAACTTCTTTAACTCGCAAAATTTTTAAATTTTAGTATGTTAATAATTAGGTCATTTCTAAATGAAAACCGTTTGATTTATCTCTTTTGATAATTTGGTTAGGTTTTTAGGGGGGTTTTAATTTTTTCATATACTAGTTCATTTTTCAAATTAATTTTAAAAATTGAAATTTCAATTTTTTTCAAAACTAAAGGCAATATTCGGTTTTAAAACTCAAAAATAACCTATAAACATGTATAACAAGAACAAGGTCGGCGCAAGTTCAGAGGTGCGGATGATTGGCGAATTTTGGCTATTTAGGAGCCAAATGACTCTTTTAACATTAGTTAGGGTTACCATATTAGTCATGTTTACTGCTAAAAACTTGGCGCATTCGCACCTCTGAACTTGCGCCTAGTCTTATATTATTGTTTTGGGTTTTTTTTAAATTTTTTTTCGGCCATTTTTTAAAAATTTTAAAAAAATTAAACTTCCCCCCGGCCGATTTTGGCCGATTTTTAGTATGTTATTATTGAGGTCATTCCTAAGTGAAAACCGTTGAGAAACCTTTTATTGCAATTTGTCCGAGGTTCAACTCTATTTTCAGTGGACTATTCCATCTTTGCTTCAAAATAAAGGTAAAGGTCTGTTACAGAACAGCGATTTCTATCGACTTGATATCTCATCAGGATTTTTTTATAAAATTCAAAGCGAATAAAAAATTACTTTCCAGAGATGTAAAACAAAACTTTCACTTGCTAAAAAATATTTTAAATAAATATTTCTAACGATAGATGTTTTGCGTTAGCGTTACCTTGAAGCATAGACCTTAGAGAGAGATAGACGGAGCAAGTGGGGAAAACCGGTGTTCGAACATGTCAAGCCGAGCGACCCACAATCACGTGACCTCTGTCGTTGTTTTTGCGCTCTTTTGCGGGGCCGATGTTCTGCGCGGACTTTGCGCGTTAACATATTTGGCTTTACGATGTATTTCGGTAAGAACAGTTTAAAACACATTTTTTAAGAAACACACAAGCCGGCGAATATGCGATCCCAAGACTTTTTTTTTACTTTTTGTTGATAATCTTATTCTTTTTTAAAAATTTAGAAATGAAAGTACTTCTAAACTATAAATGAAATAAAAAAAAGTAACTGAAAGTTTAGAATACAAATCAAAAAGCATAATTTCGATACATTTAATTTTGAAAAGCTCATATACATTACTCTTAACTAAGACTGTGAAGAAGGTACTTCCTTATTTTTATTGTTGATTCTATGATAATCAAATCCATTCATTACTGCATAGATAAAAAAAATAAGAATGATGCAAGTGGTTAACATTATTAAGAACTGTCTTTTGAACTGAGTACCCAATTAAAATACTTCCCCAAACTCAATAAACAAACTTTATCAAATAAATTTAAAATCAATGAAATATTCTTAAAATTAATTTGTTAGAAATATATTAATCACTCATCATCATACATACTTACATCATGAATTTTTAATTTCGATATTACAATTGAATTTTTTAGTTCGAATTTTTTTTATTTCATTAAAAAGCACCTAGTCTTAATAGGGCCTGCCTTCATCTTTGATTAACAATTAAGCAAAATAACTTAAAATATATATACATTCAAGACCAATGACAAAACAAAACAATTTAAGAGAAAAAAATTTATTGAAAAATACAAAACATTAACATTTACGACACAAGATTGGAAAAGCAACATAATTTGGTCATACTCATACTGATCAGAGAAATGCTCTTTGTTTAAACAATATTCCACAATATAATTTTATATCATTCAGTCAATGAGGATTCCCGCATTTTTCAAGTAAAAAAGGATCTAAATTCAAATACCAACACGGAAAGTTCTTAAAAAATTAGTTAATTCAATAATTTAAAATAAAAATCGACATTCGCTTTGAATTTTAAGAACATTGTTGTTCAGTGCTGCAACCCTTGACTCTTGAGTAGGCGGGCCGAGCGGCGCCGCATGCCTCATAAACCTATCACTAATGTTTAACCAATGCTTTTATATATGTAATTATGCTTTCGTCTGTGCTTGTTACTACGCATCTCGTTCACTTTGAAATTAGATTTTGATTGTATCGCACGCGCTTCTAATCCCTTATTAAATTTATTGTTAATTTTAAACTGTGTAGTCATTCTTTGAAATTGAATTTTTGTCTTTTGGACACCACTGAACCACCAATGAACATTTTGGTGCATCGCGGCTCGGAAAATTATTGAATTTATTTGTGTAATGAAGAATTTGAATGAATAATCTTCGAAGGAATGTCGACGATGCTGTTTCGAAACAAAGGCCGTGAAGCTTTGCGATTCGGATTGGACTTCGATTCCCTTACAAGGTAAGGAGAACATTATATTAGATGCTCCAACAAATAGTTATATTTATAACTTTTGAAGAATATTATTGAAGATTAGAAAATTTGTTGATTAGTTGATTTGTTGATATAATTGAAGAACTTTGCTTAATTTTGAATATAGAATTTCTAACTTTAGAGAAGTGTGTTGAATGTGTATGGATATAGATATAGAGATATAGTAGAATTTAGATTCATAGAGTTGAACTTAGATTTATTGATTATTGTTGGAGCATCACTAAACTTGAGAGATGGATGAATTGTCGAAACAAAAAAAGATTAGAGGCGTTATTCGTGCTTCAGTAACTAGATTTTTGGGCCAACTTGAAAGCGAATTTGATCAGTTAAATACTGAAGCCCAATTAGAACAAAATATAACACATCTTTTGGATTTATCCAAACAAATTAAAGAATTGGATAATTTGATTCAGTCTCTTATAAAAGTCGAAGGAGAATTCGATTCAGAGATTAATTCTGCTTTTGAATATAATAACAAAATAACATTTTGGAATGCCAAGCTTTCCGCACATTTGAAAATTATTCGTCGTAATGTCGTTCTCAATACTTCACATGAAGATAGTGTTAGATCTGAAGAAAACAATACTAGTAGTAGATCTCACGAAAATATCGCTCAAGTTTCATCAATCTCTCAAAATCATTTGAAAACTGTTAAATTACCCAAGTTGAATATTGATAAATATTTTGGAGATCCATGCAATTGGTTGGAGTTCTGGAATAAATTTCAGAACGCTATAGATAAAAATGAAAGTTTATCTCTTATCGATAAATTTAGTTATTTGAAGTCTTTGTTAGGTGGTGTAGCCGCTAATGTAGTCAATGGATTTGCATTAACTGAAACTAATTATAAAGAAGCGCTCCGTTTATTAGAAGAAAGGTTCGGTAGAAATGATCTTGTCATAAATGCTCACATGAATAAGTTGCTCAATTTGTATCCTATAAAAGATTCTAATAACATAACTGGATTACGTAAACTTTATGACACCTGTGAGGTGCAAATTAGAAGTTTGGATTCTCTCAATGTAACCTCTGGAATGTATGGTCATTTATTATATCCTATATTAATAAAATTGATTCCAGAAAATTTATCCTTAGACTTTAATAGAAAACGTTTGGATAAACAAATAGACCAATTTGATGTTTCGGAATTATTAAAATTTCTCAAAATTGAAATAGAATGTAGGGAATCATCTATATTATTTCAAAATTCAAAAAGTGAAAGGAAAAAACCCAACTATCAACATTCGAGTCCTAAATATCAGCCTAATAATAATTACGGTTCCCGTGACGCATCACGGAATCAAGGTCGTCCTTTCATTCCATCAGGCAGAACTGTAGAGTACTTATGTCCGATATCGGAAACGGCATGTATCTACTGTGAAGCGAAAGATCACAATTCCGAACACTGCAATAAATTGACTGTTGATGAAAAGAGAGAACTTTTGAAAAAACAAGCGCGTTGCTTTCTGTGCTTACAACCAAAACACAGAATAAAGGATTGCAGGAGAAAGGAAATGTGCAATATTTGTAATCATAAGCATAATAGATCAATTTGTTTTCAATTTGACAAACCAATTGACGAGAAAGTCGTTACTGCTGTTTCGCATTGTCAAAATAATATTAAAAATAATTCGGCATCGAAAACTTCGTCTGGAGTTTTGTTACAAACCTGCACTGCGGTGATAAAGTCCCCCGCAAATGATAAGAAAGAAAACATTAGAATTCTCTTAGATAACGGATCAATGAGAAGCTTTATTAATCGTACTGTTTCTCAAAAATTAAAACTTCCAGTAATAAGAACCGAAAAGCTTTCTGTTTATGCATTTGGGGCCAGGGAAGCTACGCAAAAAATGTATGATGTTGTAAAAGTTCATTTAGAAAATAGAGATGAACCTTCTTTGAACATTGAAATTGAAGCATTAGTTACCGACCAAATTTCGTCCACTAACATACCCACCCCTGACCCAAACGTATCTAAAAGATATAAACACTTAAAAAATCTACAGTTGGCTGATTCTTATAATTATAGAGATAACGAAATAGTTGTTTTGGTTGGATCAGATTTCTACTTTGACATAGTTAGTGGTCGAATCAAACGATTAGATGGGAAACTTGTAGCCTCAGAAACACTATTCGGTTGGTGTATAATGGGAAGAGGAGATGTTAATCAAGAGTTGGTTAGTTTGAAAGTTGCAGTAGAAGAGAAGACCATTTGCGATCAGTTGAAAGAGTTTTTTGAACTCGAAAGCCTCGGAATCAGTGCAGAAGCTGATGCCAAGGATGAATTTGAAGAAGAAATAATGAAAAGTTTTAATGAAAGTATTTCTTTTCAGAACAACCGCTACAAAGTCAAGTTACCCTGGAAACCTCAAATGAAGCAGATGTTGGGTGATAACAAGGAAGTTGCCATCAGAAGATTCAAAAATCTTGAAAAATCATTCATTAATGATCCTTTGTTTTTTACAGAATACCAGGCAGTTATAGAGGAATATAGAAGGGAACAAATTATAGAACCCGTTGACGCTGGAGTGAAGGAAGGGAACTCTTTTTATCTTCCTCACAGAGCTGTTATAAGAAACGACAAAAGTACCAGTCGTCTACGCATCGTTTTTGACGCCTCATCCCATGGAAAAGGACAATTTTCTTTGAACAATTGCTTATATTCCGGTTTGAACCTCTTACCTGATCTTTTCCTTCTCTTATTGAAATTTAGGTCCAACAGAATTGCTGTCACCTCCGACATCAAAGCAGCGTTTCTACAGATTGAAATCCATGAAGAAGATCGGGACTTTACTAGATTCTTCTGGAGCGAACGTCCAACGACGGAGGAAAATCTTCAGGTGTTCAGACTAACAAGAGTTCTGTTTGGAGTAACATCTAGCCCATTTCTGCTAAACGCAACAATTAAGTACCATCTGAAGAGGTATGTAGAAACCTTTCCTCATACTTGTCAATTGTTGCAAGATTGCCTGTACGTCGATGATTATATTTTTGGTGAAGATACTGTTGACTTAGCACTAAATACATGTGTAGAAAGTCGGAATATTTTTAAAGAAGCTAGCATGTGTTTGAGGAAATGGAGGACTAATTCTCCAGAATTATTGGCTAAATTAAAAGAACTTGGATTTGAAGTAGAGGACTTTGAGGACTCTTTTGACAAACCGTTAGTTCCTTCAAAGGTTCTTGGAGTTAGTTGGAATCCCAAAACCGATGAATTTCATTTTGATACTCGCGGAATAGAAAATTGCTTATTTAAAGGCCACGAAACTAAAAGATATATACTGCAAGTTGCCGGTCGATTATTTGATCCCATCGGCATTTTAGGTCCCTTTACGATTCGTATCAAACGCTTACTACAAGAGATATGGAGTTTAGGGCTAGACTGGGATGAAAGCATACCAGAACAAACTGCCATCAATTTTAGAGAATGGTGCGATGATATTAAAGGGTTAAGTAATATTCGTGTACCCCGTCATTACTTTGCATGTGCCCTAAATCAAGACATTGACGATATTCAGTTGCATCTTTTTGCAGATGCCTCTCCTAAAGCATACGGGACAGTTGCTTATTTACGGATAAAACTGAAAGACAATACCGTTATGGTTAGTTTTGTTGCATCTAAAGGAAGGGTAGCCCCTTTGAAAACTCTGTCTTTACCGAGACTCGAGTTAATGGGAGCCCTGTTATCAGCACGGTTAAGCGATAAAATCGTTAAAGGCTTAGAATTTCCGGTTACTAAAGTATTTTGGACGGATTCATCCATTACTTACTTTTGGATTAAGGGTTCACCTGAAAGATTTAAAGTCTTCGTAAAAAATAGGGTGAAAGAAATACACAAATACACCAATCCAACTCAATGGGCTCATTGCCCAGGAAAAGAAAATCCGGCGGATTTGATCTCTCGTGGACTCGCCGTGACTGAATTGAAAATCAGCGATTTGTGGTGGCAAGGACCGCCCTGGTTAAAACAGGATGAATCCACCTGGCCCAAGAACTTAGTGCCATCAAAACACTTAGAATGTGAAAATCAAGAGACACTTGAAATTAAAGCAATTGCATCGCTTAATACAAATGTCTTGGATGAAAATCAGGACTTTGATAGTTTTGTAGCTAAATACTCCTCTTTTTCTAAATTGGTTAGAATAACTGCTTACCTGATGAGATTTATTAATAATTGTAGAAAAGTTGATAGGAAAGGGAGCAACTTAACCGCAATAGAGATACAAAATGCGACAGACGTTTTAATTAAGAAAATACAAGCGTCTGAATTTAAGACAGAAATCAAGTGCCTAAAGAACAAACAACCTCTTCCGAAAAACAGCAAAATTTTGTCATTGAACGTTTTTCTAGACAAAAATGGGTTTTTAAGGGTTGGTGGACGATTAAGGTTATCAGAGCTACAGGAATCACAAAAACATCAAAAACTTCTACCTAAATCCCATCACTTTACTCAACTTCTGATTAACTACTATCACATAAAATCATTGCACTCTGGAACACAAACTACCCTATATTTAATTCGACAACAATATTGGATACCCTCTGGGCAAGATAGAGTACGGAGAATCATCAATAAATGTTTGACATGCTTCAGAAATAAAACTAAAACAATTAATCAGATAATGGGTGATCTGCCTAGAGACAGGATAACCCCTTCTAGACCATTCGAAAAAACCGGAATTGACTTTGCTGGACCTATATTAACTAAACCAAATCTAAAAAGATCAAAAGTTGTTATTAAGTCTTACATAGCTATTTTTATTTGCTTTTGTACAAAAGCTGTACACTTTGAAGTCGTTTCAGACTTAACAACTGAAGCATTCCTAGCGGCATTGCGAAGATTTGTTGCTAGACGTTCAAAACCATCGATCATTTGGAGTGACAATGCCACAAACTTTAAAGGAGCAAAAAATATTTTGAATTCATTTTTTGAAGTTTGCAAGTCAAACCCAGTTCAGAACTACAGCACTGAAGAAGGGATCCAATGGGCTTTTACGCCACCTGCCTCACCTCATTTTGGAGGCTTGTGGGAAGCCAACATAAAATCAATGAAGAGATTACTTTCGAAAGTTGTCAAAACTACCATCCTAAATTTCGAAGAGTTGAACACTTTGGTTGTACAGATAGAGAGCATTCTTAATTCTCGGCCCCTGTGTCCACTGTCTGCGGACCCCAACGATTTACAACCCTTAACACCAGGGCACTTCTTAGTTGGTGGCCCTATTACGTCTTTTCCCGAACCACATACTGTTCCAGATTTCTTTTCTCCCTCCTCTAGGTGGAGCTTGATTCAGCAGATGAGAAAGAAATTCTGGGACAGATGGTCTGTTGAATACCTAACCCATTTGCAGAGCAGACCTAAATGGACCAAGAGAAACCCAGATCTGGAAGTGGACCAACTTGTCCTGTTGAAGGAGCCGAACAAGACCCCCCTCGAATGGGCCCTCGCCAGAATCACGAGGGTTCATCCTGGACCAGACGGAGCAGTGAGGGTGCTGGACATCAAGACCTCTCGTGGTACCTTCCGACGGGCCATCACCTGTGTCGTACCTCTGCCCATCACGAGGGATGTTGGACAACCGTCCAACGGTGGCCGGGATGTTCAGTGCTGCAACCCTTGACTCTTGAGTAGGCGGGCCGAGCGGCGCCGCATGCCTCATAAACCTATCACTAATGTTTAACCAATGCTTTTATATATGTAATTATGCTTTCGTCTGTGCTTGTTACTACGCATCTCGTTCACTTTGAAATTAGATTTTGATTGTATCGCACGCGCTTCTAATCCCTTATTAAATTTATTGTTAATTTTAAACTGTGTAGTCATTCTTTGAAATTGAATTTTTGTCTTTTGGACACCACTGAACCACCAATGAACAATTGTTTTGGATTACTTGACGTCACTCATCATCACAAAAAAATTCCCCCCCTTGAAAAAAAATTCAAACAACGTTTGTACAAGGATAAAAGTACTGCCTTTTAATCTAAATTAAAAAAGACTTCATTAATATATTTTTAGTTTTCTGACACAGATTAACTTAGATGGAATCATGAATTATACATCTTACGTTTGTTGACCATTCTAATCCAATATACCACATTAAAGTACAAAATCTACTTAGAAATATAATTTACTTAATTTTTAATTAAAAGTTATTATATTTTCTAAATATTAAATCTTACACTATAAACAAACGATGATGTTATGTGAATGAGTAATTGATTGGGTCTATTTTCGTTTTAACTCATTCCTAATCAAAGGAAGTTTTATACTAAAGTAAACTTAAATGAATATACCGTAAAGTAAAAGGTTTAAAATAATAATTACGAGAATAATGAATATCCTTGGCCGGCTCTAACCGAACAATTGTAAGCAACGCAGCTGTTCACCATTACTTTTCTATGGGAGAGGAGGGAATGAAGCCTGGAAGCTGCCCACAGTCATGTGACCTACAGGGACACGATCTTCGAACATAACAACCGGTTTCTCGGGTATGCCCTGCTCCGTCTATATCTCTCTCTAAGGTCTATGCCTTGAAGGCAGTGGCGAATCCAGTAGGGTAGGGGGGGCTGCAGCCCCCCCAGGAATAAGACATTCAAGTTTTGGTAATAGCAATAAAGCCAAAAAATAAATTTCACACATTGCGGACATTCGGTTTGTTACCCAAAGGGTCTCAAAATGAATCAGAATTCTTTTTAAGGGTAAAAATTCCAAAATTTTTCTGGGGGAAGACCCCCAAACCCCCTCGAAATTTGGAATCTAATAAGTACGGTTTTTCCTTGAAACTTTAGGGATTTTTTCAAGAAGTGATCCTCTTTGATGTAACCTAAAGTGTCTCAACATGAGTTAAAATGCCACTTTTAGGGGCAAAATTCAAAAAATTTTCTGGAATAGGAACAACCCCTAGCGGTGTTCATTTTTTTCGAGCTGAGCCATAGACCTTAGAGAGAGATAGACGGAGCAAGTGGGGAAAACCGGTGTTCGAACATGTCAAGCCGAGCGACCCACAATCACGTGACCTCTGTCGTTGTTTTTGCGCTCTTTTGCGGGGCCTATGTTCTGCGCGGACTTTGCGCGTTAACATATTTTGCTTTACGATGTATTTCGGTAAGAACAGTTTAAAACACATTTTTTAAGAAACACACAAGCCGGAGAATATGCGATCCCAATTTGGTCCAAGACTTTTTTTTACTTTTAGTTGATAATCTTATTCTTTTTTAAAAATTTAGAAATGAAAGTACTTCTAAACTATAAATGAAATAAAAAAACTAACTGGAAGTTTAGAATACAAATCAAAAAGCATAATTTCGATACATTTAATTTTGAAAAGCTCATATACATTACTCTTAACTAAGACTGTGAAGAAGGTACTTCCTTATTTTTATTGTTGATTCTATGATAATCAAATCCATTCATTACTGCATAGATAAAAAAAATAAGAATGATGCAAGTGGTTAACATTATTAAGAACTGTCTTTTGAGCTGAGTACCCAATTAAAATACTTCCCCAAACTCAATAAACAAACTTTATCAAATAAATTTAAAAATCAATGAAATATTCTTAAAATTAATTTGTTAGAAATATATTAATCACTCATCATCATACATACTTACATCATGAATTTTTAATTTCGATATTACAATTGAATTTTTTAGTTCGAATTTTTTTTATTTCATTAAAAAGCACCTAGTCTTAATAGGGCCTGCCTTCATCTTTGATTAATAATTAAGCAAAACAACTTAAAATATATATACATTCAAGACCAATGACAAAACAAAACAATTTAAGAGAAAAAAATTTATTGAAAAATATAAAACATTAACATTTACGACACAAGATTGGAAAAGCAACATAATTTGGTCATACTCATACTGATCAGAGAAATGCTCTTTGTTTAAACAATATTCCACAATATAATTTTATATCATTCAGTCAATGAGGATTCCCGCATTTTTCAAGTAAAAAAGGATCTAAATTCAAATACCAACACGGAAAGTTCTTAAAAAATTAGTTAATTCAATAATTTAAAATAAAAATCGACATTCGCTTTGAATTTTAAGAACATTGTTTTGGATTACTTGACGTCACTCATCATCACAAAAAAATTCCCCCCTTGAAAAAAAATTCAAACAACGTTTGTAGTTGTACTTTTAAACAAGGATAAAAGTACTGCCTTTTAATCTAAATTAAAAAAGACTTCATTAACATATTTTTAGTTTTCTGACACAGATTAACTTAGATGGAACTACAATCATGAATTATACATCTTACGTTTGTTGACCATTCTAATCCAATATACCACATTGTACAAAATCTACTTAGAAATATAATTTCCTTAATTTTTATTAATTAAAAGTTATTATATTTTCTAAATATTAAATCTTACACTGTAAACAAACGATGATGTTATGTGAATGAGTAATTGATTGGGTCTATTTTCGTTTTAACTCATTCCTAATCAAAGGAAGTTTTATACTAAAGTAAACTTAAATGAATATACCGTAAAGTAAAAGGTTTAAAATAATAATTACGAGAATAATGAATATCCTTGGCCGGCTCTAACCGAACAATTGTAAGCAACGCAGCTGTTCACCATTACTTTTCTATGGGAGAGGAGGGAATGAAGACTGGAAGCTGCCCACAGTCATGTGACCTACAGGGACACGATCTTCGAACATAACAACCGGTTTCTCGGGTATGCCCTGCTCCGTCTATATCTCTCTCTAAGGTCTATGAGCTGAGCTGTCTGCTTATGATGCCTTTCTTTCTTAACTGTAATTGTGTATGACATGAATTCAGATTTTAGAATTTGTGGCACAGCAAAGGTGTTATGATGAAGAATCTGGAGTGAAATATCGTAAAATATTTCAAGAAAAATGATATATTTAGATTAAAGTGAGGTTCAATAGTACCATTATTATCCGCGATGGCAGGTAAGCTGGGGTTGACTAACGAAGTTAAGGAAATGAAGCTAGGTAAAAGTTTTGGAAAGGGTGAACATCCATGTTTTCATACTTTTAGATGTAAGTACATAAAATCTCTTAAAAGTGTTTGTTTATTTCAATTATTTGATAGTTTATTGTGTCTAATTTTTCTGATCAACATGTTTCTTACCAATTTATACAAACCCATCTGGGTTGTATTTGTTTAAAGTTGGTTTCAGGTCCAGTTGCCTGGACCTGAATAATCATTCTTACACTTTCATACGAAGTTTTTTGATTACCTACTTGGTTTAATTCTGTTTACGTTCCCGCTAAATGTAGCCAATCTCTTTTGGAACCCAAAAAGTAGAAATATTGCAAAATAGTTTCAAAATCTTGGACTAATTTGTTTAGTTCGTCAATAACTGTATAGTTTATCAATAGAAATCGAGAAATTTGTCTAAAATTGAATATATGGCGTTCAAAAGAGCTTGGCGATATTTAGCTGGAACGTTAATGGAATTGAATATACCACCTACTTTATTTAAATTAGTTAAATGAATGTTAAATGGAATGCTAAATTCCTTTTATTGTTATAGTTCGCTTTCATTGATCTAAGATTTCAATAGTTTTCTTATCATTGAAGTTATCTTTCTATAGAAGTTGTAAATAATGCTTGGGAACAGATTTAAAAAAGGGCCTCCATGGTGACTGCTCTGTAGCAACTGTGTTTGCCAACCCATTGCCTTTCAAACCATGGAGTTATCAATCCAGCCTGTTTTTGTATCACAATTTTCCAATGCCACCCTTCAATTAATACGTCTGTTATGGGGAAACCGAGGGTTCCTGTCAAAAAATTTTAGATTTTAGCATGCAAAAAAGTATTTTTAGGCACTCTTAGAGGACATAGATGCTGTATTTTGTGTACCAATGGAATATTTAACATCTAAAATAGGGTCCAAAAATATTAGGTCGGCCCATGGTTGGTCTGGACACCCCTGGCTACGCCCCTGCCTGTCTATGACAGAATGCCTTACACTTAAATTTATTTGCAAAAAACGCTTGATTAAGCTTTCCTGTAACTAAAAATGTTTAAATCATGTTGAGGTTAGAATTAATCAAATAGGAGTAGAAATTTAATAAGGAAATAAAAACTAATAATTTAATAATTGGATACCTTGTGGCAGGGTTATTACGTTTAACCCTTTCACACCGTCTGGGACAAATGCTGTCCCACGGTGGAAAAATTTTGAAATTACGACTGAGGCAACATTATGTCCCAGTTGCTGAAAAACTTAAAGGAACAGAATAAAATGCTCCTTTGTGCCTCCCAACACATCATGATCTTATGATATCTCATCGCAGTTGTCCCCCAGGAGCTCAAACAAGTGCCAAAATTGCACTTTTCCGATTCCCTTGCTGTATTGAAAGGGTTAAAACACTTTGTTTATAACAAAGCAAAAAAAACCTTGTTTAAAACACTCATATTTTTTAGCTAGTTGCTCCCTTAATTTAGGCAACAAACTCACCATTTTCAAGTGTGGATCACTCAGAGCCTAAAAAGATTATGCCAAGTATAAGGCTTGGGTACAAACCACCAAATCGTCATAATATAGGCAGTACATTACCTGATAAGGAACACGATGCTGTGAAGAAAACGTACAAAAATCAATTTAAATAAACAAACTGTTTGTGGTGTATGGTAATATTTAAAAGTATAGCTTTATTAATCTAATTTCAATTTGAAAAATCAAATTTAAATTTTAAAAAGTCATGGGTTTTCTTAGCATTTCTTTGAGGGTAAAAAACAAATAAAACATGTTTTTTCCAACCCTGCCTTGTGGAATATAAGGTATACGTTTTACTGCATATGCGTCCCTAGTCTCTATAACCTAATAATTGGTAATTAAATTATCAATATTGCCATTAAAATATAAACTAGCTGTGTTTCTTATGATTTTGGTTGTTTTTTCTTATGTGTGAAGGAGACCAGGGAGAGATGGGACATTTTTTACAAGAATATTTTTTTAAAGGTTATTTTCCTTGTATAAATTTGAAACTTGAACATCTAAAAATAACATCTTGAACACTTTAACATGTTTAAAAATATAACCAATGTGATAGCAAACGAAGCTTAATATTTATAAACGGATTAAAGTAACTAAAAATGTCTAGGCTTACCCCATATTTTCTCAGGTCCAACACGGGACATATTTCTGAAATTTCTTAATAAGTGCTGTATAAAACTACCAAAGATTACACACTAAGAAAACACTATTCAAACTAATAAATGTTAATCAGAAATATCACATTTTATATTTTCATTTAACATTACTTTTTCAAAAATTGTTTGATTGACTTAATTTTTATCACAAAATTTTTTGAAGTAAATAGACTTTGAAAATGTAAAAAAACACAACTATAATATTGTGTATCGTGTAGGTTTTGTCTCCTATTTTTTAAATGGCCTAAATATGATTTTGTTTAACAAGTCGGTTGAAACAAAAATATGAATAAAACACTAGTGGCCGTATTTATAGCCATCAGCATTAAATCAATAGAGATCTAATAGTATATTTACTATTTAGATCTCTATGGTTAAATCCTAGGCAAAAGAAGGATTCCGCCAATCAGTCAGGGAAAACCCAATTTTCCTTTTGCCACATCGGCCCTGAAGGTTCCCCATGTTATGCTCGCAAGCCAAAAAGGACGAAAATTGGTTTTTCGCCCCTCATTCCTACTCTAATCACACGACCAATGTTTTCACTCGAGTTATGGATCCTATATGATGTAGTATGCTACCCGACAAAACTTGAATAACAGCTTAAATATCTTTATATGATGTGGATTGTTGCTCTAATTCGAACGAAAAAAGACGAGATTTTGGACAAAATTTGAGTCCACAAAAAAACGTAATATAGAGATTTTGGCTGTTATTCAAGTTCGGTAGCATTACACATCATATAGGGTCTATAGAGTGAAGACATTCGTTTTGTGGTCCGGGTTAGGTGGTCATCCTAACTAGCTAGGTACTACCTACAATATTAATTTTAAAAGATACGATTCATTTTCAAGTTTTTCGGGGTGTTTGCTGTCAATAAATTTTAATAGACTTGCTGGATACTTTTTGAATTAAAATATTTTAGTTAAATTATTGAAAAGCCAAGCTATTGATACTAATGAGTTGTGACATATTTTCAGAAAGGAGGTTAATGTTTCCATTACCAAGGTTTTAGTTGATAGTCAGGGGTTTCAACTCGCCCACACTAACCCGGGTGGTTTTTATAATAAAACCCACTTAAGAAACCTAATAAATCCCTGCCCTAAGTGGGTTTTATTGGATTTTTTTAAAAAATGGGTAAAATTTCATTAAAAACAGCATGATTAAGTCTTTTGATGATGCATATTTCTCAAACTAATATTTGAGGAGACATATATTTAAAAAACTATTGTTGTTGCTAAATAATATTGGGCAAGTTAAATGAAGGGCTATAAAACTCACTCCCTCAAGTGTTTTTTTTTTGTTTTTTATATCAAATTTTTGTTGCAATTACTTTAAATCTTTTGCTATTTCTTATAAATGGGAATCTATCTTACCTTACTGCATAATCGGACAAAAAACTAATAAAACCTGAAAAACTCTATAACCTAAAAAAACAATAGTACACCCCAAAAAAACTTGGGATTTTTCAAACCGTGGTTGCTAGTATCGAAGTTGCTTTGGTTTGTTACATATTTTACGGAATTCTGCGAATAGTGATGCTAGTTAGGAAGCGTACCCATACTACGTGACCCGTTCAGGGGAGGGAGTGGCGTCTTCAAAATACTACGCTTGGTCACAGGGGGGAGGAGGGGGGCCCTGGGTTTCGTCACGTAGTCAATTTCCTCTAGTCATTACGACAAATTTAAGCCAATTTAATTTGTGAAATCAGCCAAATTATTAATTAAAATTATACAAATCAAGCCAAATTAAGTTTTTTAAACTTTCTGTTCGCAAAAAATTATTGAAAACCGTATTTATGATTTACTACGTGAAAACTAGAGGGGGAGGGGGGGTCTTGGCATATACTACGGATGGTCACCAAGGGGGGAGGGGGGTCAAAAACAGTAAAAAATGGGTCACATAGTATGGGTACGTTCCCTTAATAGTATTTGATGGACTTTTTTTTTGAGGAAAGAGAGCCTGTATAGAGAAACACAGTTTTTCGGAGGATTATTTATGGGGGCGAGCAAGCTTCACTCACAGTTGATTTTTATTTATAAATAAATAAAATCTTTAATACTACTGCTCAGCCAACAATAGTAAAAGGGTCACGTAATTTTTACAGACCGGTGATAGTTGTGGTCTTGCTTCTATATACAAGGCAAATGTCTCTTCCTCTTTCAATCAACTGCCCCTCAACTTCCACCTGTCTCCCTTCCGAAATACTAGTTTCAGCGTTATCAAAATCACGTGACCCTTTTACTATCGTTGGTTTAGCAGTAAATATGTACATTACATATTTAAGTCTATCTTTTCCATGCTTTTGAAACCAGTTGGTTTTTTTATGCAACAAAAAAATTTATGTTTATAGTATATAATTTTACCTTTCTTAAAATTAAATAATTTCAATTGATAAATTAGTTAAGTCACTTTTTATAGCTAAGTTGATGAACTATTTATTATGAACTAGAAAAAAAATCTTAAAAAAAACGATTTAAAAATATAAAAAACCTTTTTTACAACACTGAAGTTTGACATGTGCTGTTACTGGTAAAGCCCTGGATCTCTAGAGGTAGAGGATCTAGGGCTTTAGTTACTCGGTCCCTCCAATCCTGTAAGCTTAGCGTACTATTAATTTATATATTTGTCTGAGTGACTTCAAAATTTTTGGAACCTTCACGATTGATGGTAGTAATGACTCAACATCAAGCAATCCAAATTAAAAGTATTGCAAACAATAAATTAAATTATATTTTGTTTTAATTGTGGGTTAGAATATTCCTTCAAGTTATTATCATGCATGGGAAAAATGGACAGCCAGGTGGAAATGGGAGAAAAGTGTGACTTCATTCATAGGTGGATGGCCACATACGAAAATAAACTTCTGGTCCTTTTTACATAGTGTTGCAACAGCAGTTAAAAAGATTCACCATTGGTTGATAAGTGAAAAAGCGAGACAGAATATTGATAATCTAGGGGGCGATAAATAAGGGAGGGGCGATGGGTAGTCCCACTTCCCAATGTTCCAAATTCGTCCAATTTTCGTCATGTAAGGTCAAATTTAGTTTACTTATAGCTGCAGTTACGTAAACTTGACATATTTTGGATGAGGACGAGGAAAATAATTTGGGGCATAAGGGGGGAAATAAAATAGTACTATGCAGGGTTGCTTGATTTAAATCAACTTGATTTAAATCACGATTTAAATCATGATTTAAATCACTTGATTTTTAAAAAAAAAATCATTGATTTAAATCAAAAATGTAAAAATGCCACAATTTAATAAAATCTGCTAGATATGTAACTGGGAGAGAGGTTAAAGTTACTCTACATAAAATTGCCTGCAATTTCAAGATAAAATTTTTGCTACCAATAACAAAAATGTTTATGACGAAAAGGGGTCAGTATTAGGGTTTGGAATCAATAATTGTGATAAACTAAACAAGAATTAAAATCTTATTTTTTACCTGGTATCAAATCTTAAAATACATTTTTACACATTTAAATCTTTAAATAAAATTAAATGTGGATGATTTTTATTGAAAGCTCGTTTTTATAATTTTAGTCATGTTTTCCCAACTAATTTTTTTCATATACAAAACTACAGATAATAGAGCTCTATTATCTGTGCATGACTACTATCAATAATTAATCACTGAATTTTCATTTTTATCACTAATTACTTATTATTTTAAAGTAATACACACATAATTCGTTGTGTAAAATTAATTTAACTGAATCAATATAATTTAAAGATTGATTTTAATTTTTACACAAAAATGAGGCATGATGTTTTAGTAATCATTGTCACAATTTATTTTCACACCTAATATTAATATCAAAATTTGGCAAAAATAGTTATAGAAAGAAGGATAAAAATTTAAGTAATTGAGTACAATTATTTATTCGCTCTTTTCAAACGGGATTCTCATCAGTGTGATGCCAGTGAACTTCTTCTCTTAATTAATTCAATTACTTAATTAATGTATAAAATATATTAAAATTGGGTAATTAAGTAATGGTAAATTATAATATCACATTGAAATCACAATATCAGTATATTATTAACCAGTTTCATGAAGTTTAGAACTAGTAATTCATTTAAATCAAAAAAATCTGATTTAAATCAAAAAAGTCCGATTTAAATCAAATAAATCCGATTTTTTTGATTTTTTTAAAAAAATCAAAAAAATCAGCAACCCTGGTACTATGACAGACTGTATTCTGACTTAATGTACCAAAACAAGTTAAAACCCTGTTTCTTAGGGTCAAATTTCCTAAAATTTTCTGGGGGAGGACCCCCAAACACCCCTTTTGTACTTGGAACTTAATTTTTCATAACTTTTTTTGTAATTACTAGTTCATCAAAATCCTATCTGAAATACATGTCTGAAATTCGAAAGAGGTGTACCATAACTAGTTAAAAACCTGTTTTTTGGAGTCTTATTTCCAAAAATTTTCTGGGGGAGGACCCCCGGACCTAAAATTGCTTTTTTATTTACACTTTACTTCAAATTAAAATTAGACATACAATGGAGAATGAAAAGGGGGCGATAGGTGTTAGTCAACCTCTAGAAAGGGGGCGATGGGCTACAAACAAAAGGTTGGAGCGACTGACTGATCTAGGTTCTTAAACACTTCCTGAGAAATTTAATGTGTAAGTAGTTTATGAGCATTTATGTGTTTCGAATATTTTGTATTCCTTTTATTACTTTATTCGTGTACATATTTATAAAATAATGATTTTATTAAAACGCTGCCCCCTATCGTTAATTATTCCCGTATTTGTTTTCCCGCACTCTCGTCCGTCGGCTCCAAACTAAAAGGGAGTTTTACGTAGAGAAGCAAATCAAAGGTGGTTTGTGTCATCAATCTACCTGTTCTGCTCGAAACAAATGAGTGGGGAAAGCTCTGGAAAAGAGGTCGGCGGAACTAGCTTTGCTCCATTTAACTCGCTTCTCGAAACTAGCCTGTTAGGTTTTTTTTCATTCCGCTGACGGTGCTTTTCTCGCGCTTTCACTTTTTAATGATGAGTTTTTAATGGACGTTCATTTTCGAAAAAGCATTTTTGTGATGTAGCGGGCACATTCCATTCTCGCTCGTGGAAGAAACAAGGAAATGTCGGGGCATAGTCATTGCTGACGATTGTTCCACGCTAGTGGATTCTCGGAACAAATTTTTTCTATTCGATAAATTCGGACGTGTTACTTTTCTAAATTAAATCACACATCCCTAAATTTTAGTGGGCTACTAAAGAAAAAAAATACCTCCCCTCTAGGATTTCTATGATCGCTCCCCCAATTAACACCCTATTCAAGTGGCAAATTTACTGCGACCAACCAACGAAAGAGTGGTACCATTACTTTCGAAATCAATCTAATTCCAACTTGGGTAATGAAAGTGTAGTGTCAATAAGAGGCAACTTTTTGTAGGTAACATTTTTCCGAGTTTCTCCTCAAGGCTGTCGTAAATTTTAATGCAAATAAAGCTAACATTTATTTTTTATGCGATTTCCTACAGATCAACCACATTTAACTTCTAGTATTACTTTAGTAATTGATTTTTTCCCATCCCATAAAAATGTCTATTTAATTAACATTGATGATTGTATTAGATTGCGAATGTTTTTCTTCGAAATAAGGGCTTTTGTTTTCTTGACAGACACCCTCTGTATTAATTTCCAGAGAACTGGCCTTGCTCTCTCTCTCTAAACAGGTCTTCTGGCCCTCTCTTTTGTTGCAATATCTGGGTCAGTATTGTTGTTCGAAAGTGGTTAAGCATTCCTATTTTTTTCTTTAAGTTGTTACTTACTGGAAAAAATCGATTTAGGAGTTTATTCCACTGTTTAATCTTAATTCGGCAACGGTCATAGCTGCAAGTTTAGAATTTACAAGTTTTATTCTTAAACAATTAGATAAGAGACAAAATTGTAGAACAGCATCGATTTAGCACGAAATCACATCTTGTGCATTTAGACCCCTGAATGCCTTGAAAAGAACCCCTAAAATTCACGCCCGATCAGGCAGAATTTCCAAGTTTTAACTTCTAAAAGCTCTCTCTAAACCGAAAATGAGAAATTTTTCTTTTTCTTAACTTTTTCTAAATGACTAAAACTATTTATTATTAAATCATAATAAAATAGGTTTTTATTATGATTTAAGAATAATTTTAGTCATTTACTTGAGTTAAGGAAAAGAGAAATTTCTCATTTTTGGATTATGGGGAGCGTTTTAGGGGTTCTATTCATAGCAAGGCTATTGCGATAATTAAATGAAGAGACGTAGTGGTTAGGGAATTGAAACCTGTCTTTCTTTTTCAAAAGTGTTTCATTAAAAATGCAGTTTAAGATTGTTCATACTTATTACTTTTAAAAACCTTAATTTAGTTCTAGCTCAATTTAACTAACTAGTCAAGGCTAACAACTACTTAGGGAGGTCAAACATTTTCGTCTACCAAATCTTAAATTTGCAAGATTGGTCAATCATGTGTCCTCTAACAGAGAGCAGTTTAAAAATGAAACAAGTGATGCTAAAATGTGTGATTTTTAATTGAGCTTAATATTTCATTTTGCTATGTTTGGTAATTCTATAAGTCCACTACATTCCCGTTTTCGTAAAGGTTTCTGAAGAGATCGCCAGACTACTGTATTCAAGATAAGAAAGGTTTTATTTTGGGATGCTTCTTTTATCTCCGTTCCAAGAAACAGGATGAACAGAGGGTGGCGGTTCGAAAAATTCTTAAGACGTTATTTTTACTGTATCTCTTAGAATTTTGACAATAGTAATGGGATCTCTTATTTTACTGTGGGATTTTCGTCTCATCTTTCTTTTAGATGCCTTTTATGGGATGCCTAAAGATACTTTTTATGTCTATGTAAATTCTATATAGTTCAACAGTTTATGACAGTCCACTTGGGATAAATATACATTGTAGTGCAAGGTTTCAGCTCTTAACTTAAACCCTTCATTCAAAATGTTTGCTAAATCATGTCAGTAGACAGGTGTATCGTTAGGCTATTTAAAAAAAAAGACTGCACTTATCGTCCATTTCTTAAATCTTGAAATAATACTATCACTTAGGACTGGGAGGCGATGTATCGAAAAATATAGATATCAATCCGATATCGATAAATCGATATTTTCTCGATATGTCGTCAATATCAATATTTCTCCATATATCGTCAATATCGATATTTCCCGATTTTTCGCCGACTTCGATATATCAAGAACCGCGATATTTCCCTTTAAATCGCCATTCTCACGATGTTTGGAACTCTGTTTGGAAGCATGTTCTCGATAAATCGCCTTAGTTCTCAGAAAGCCAATTTCACGCTCATATAATCAAAGCTAAATCTGCTAAGGTTTTAGAACACTTAATTAGACCCCCCCCACCACCACGTGACCGCTAACTCCTGAAAATCGTTTTCACTGCCGAACGTGTTACAATTTGAGGGGGCTTGATATTTTAGGTTTGAGTGGTTCTATGATGCTGCGTCCGAAGATCCCCTGGCCTTATCACGGAAAGGGGCTATAACACGAAAACTGAGGTCATCGAAAAAAAAGTGACTTGTCATTTTTGGAGTGGATCCTACTGTACAGGCATGAGATTCTTCCGATTTTTGTTGGATTTTCCGACTTTTTCTGATAATTTTCAGATTTTTCCCTCAAACCACTCACCGCAAATAATTCGGACCAGTGTTAAATATAAGCTAAAACCTTGAATTTTAGGATCAAATTTCCATGGGATCTGGGGGAGTACCCCCAAACCCCCCTTTTAGTACTTGGAAGTCTGTTTTTCAAATCTTTTTTATATATAGTACATTAACATGGGGCCGTTCAAATATTACGTAAGCACCTAAGGGGGGAGGGGGGTTTGCTCTTTGCTTATTTTTCCTGACAAGGGGGGAGGGGGATATGAGTGATGCCTACGTAAGATGCTGCATTTTCGAAAATCTCTTGTTTCTTGCATAAATAATTTCAAAACTTAACAAAAATAAATGTAACAAAAAATTGAATTAGGAAATCTGACGCAAGTACTTTTTCTGGAGATAGACCACCCAAACATTTTGAAATTATAAACCTGAAAAGTAGTGTTTCGACTCATTTTAGAACCCTTTGGTTTACACCCCAAAAAGACCGCTCATTGTATGTCACCTAATTTTTAAGGAGAAAAAACTACCAACTAAAGGAGATGTCAAAATTTCGGGGGGGGGGTCCGGCAGTTTCTTACGTAATTATGGTGGGGGGTTGAGGTTTGCTTATCTTTGCTGACAAGGGGGGGTTAAAAATGACCAAAAAAGTGCTTACGTAATATTTGAACGGCCCCCATGCAAATTCTACCTAAAAATAAATTGGAAAAAAATATGGAAAATGTCGTTCACGCAGTTTTTCAAACTTTTTGCTTTTTTTGTCAATCTCATCCCTGTTTAATAAAGATAAAAATTCAAAAATATTCCTGGGTGAGAACCCCCTCAAAATTTTAAAATCTAGTAAGTACGGTTTTCCTTGAAAAGTTTTGCTAAATTGGCTGAAAATGAGGTATAAGATGATTTTGTTCCTTGGCTTTTCTTGAGCTGTCATCTCTGAGAGCATCTTAAGGTACCATCACGAGGTAATGAAAAGGAACACCTCTTTCATTTCCAAAATATCTTGTGTCGTGTTTGATTCATTTTCGTACACAAACACAAAAAAAGTAAGGGTACCTTCTGACCTGCGCAAATTTTATGCATAAAACCAGGGCTTCTAAAACGCCATTTGCATTCGTAACCTTAGCAATGTTTTCTCACTCACGTGGTTTTTTGAGAGACAAATGTGAGGTAGAGATCAATTGAATTTCTATGTGTGCAAAAAAAGCAACAATAGCATCGGTGACAGTTATTGCCTTCCTCTCTCTCTCTCTCATTTTCGCGCGATTTTGTTCGCGTCCTCTGTCAGGGGCTGTCTTTTTGATCCGGTATCTGAGAAAGAGAATACAAAAGCTGATGGTAAAAAGATATTTGGTGGGTGGCATGAAGGGAAGGGCCAATTCCAAACGTTGCGTCGGGGGCCTGCCTATGCCCCTCCAATTATGTTAGGATATTCTATTTTTCCTAAAGAGGTCATTCCATTTCAAGCGGTCCAGCACTGGCTGCTCGACCATTTTTAAAAAATTGAATTTTTTTGTACATCAACCCTAACCTAAAAGAAGATCAAACCAACCATTTTTTTTAATTTATTCTACTATTTTGTTTGCCCACAGCAGCCAATTTAACTTCGTCATTTTCGACAGTTTTCCTTAATTCGACGATTTACAAAAAGACGAATATCTCCTCTTTAAAATTATCAAATCAAACGGGGTTTGAAGCAAAATTGTTTGGGAGAAAACGAGCTACAAGCCTGATGCAAAACTGTTTTCCTAAAATAATTATTTATTGTAAGAAATTAAGTTCAAAGTTAAGGAATTTTTTCGAGATTGATTCGTTTTCCAAAGGGCTTATTTCTAAGAAGGAACCCTCCCACCGCGATGTTATTTTTTTACAGACTAGGGGGCTCTTCCCCCTGCTCGCTATCGCTCACCAACCCCCGGAACTGCTTCGCAGTTCTTTGAAGATCGCTTCGCGATCTTAGCGAGGAGAGCTCGCTTGTTTCATCTCAACTATCCATTACAACCTGGAACTTGTCTGCTTATAGTCTGTTTATTTAGAATAGGCGCCTGAAACAGGATCAAAAACGCTCAACAATGCTTAATAACGCTCATCAGACAACTTCAGTGACCGATTGTTTCTACAATATTTTAACTACTTCTGCTTAGGCTGACTTGTCATTGCAGAAGAAAATTTTTTCGACGATAATTAGAATTATAAATGCTTCTAATACATTACGTCTCAGGCGCTAATTCTAAATGAACAGAGTGTAGTTGATGATCATTTAATATCGAAACTTCTTATCTCTCAAACTTTTCTATAACTTAATTCGGATCATTACCACGAAAATATCAAAATAAAACTATTACTGAAATATTCCTTTTTAAATTATCAATAATTTAATGGATAGGGGGCTACCGCCCCCTGCTCGCTTACGCTCACCAACCCCCGTAACTGCTATGCAGCTCTTTACAGATCGCTTCGCGATCTGTAATATCTGCAATCGATCTTTAGCAGAGAAAAAGTTGTCAAAAGTTTAGCAGAGACAAGTTGTCGAAAATCCTCTTCCTTTCATCGGCACAAATAACACTCAAAAAAGCTGAATTATTTATTGCTCTAGTATTTCAAAAAATATCGAAGTATCTTTAAAAGATTATTAAACAAGTCTATACTATATCGATAGCAAACTTAGAGAAAAAATGTGCACCTCAAAACTTTAAATTTAAATATCCGTGCTCGCGACAATCTAGTGAACAGGCAAATATAAAATTTAAAAACATTAAACACGTCTGATAAAGACCTACTAAAACTATGAAAAAAAGGAAACTTTGATGCTTAATTGCTCCAAAACTAATTAGAATTTTTTAAAGAACTAAACGGCAATCTCTTTCTAAAAAAGAAGAATATAAGTGTTTAAAAAATCATATTGATACCGTGATTAGTTTTCATTTTAGATAGAAAAAAAACGAAAAAGTGTCAAAATTTTCGAAAATTAAAAAATTAATTACTCTAAACCAAATTCGAAAAAAGGGCGACGTAGTGCACATCTTCATACTTCAGAGGATTAGGCTGCAAAAAAATCATAGTTTCTGCTGAACTGGATTACGCGGCGAAAAAAGAAAAACTTCAACTTTGACCTTAAAAATACCCCAGTACTAATTATCACATCAGTTAGCTTTTTGTTCGAGAATGTGCCCCAAATATTCCTTTACAAACATTTCAAATTTCATAAATTTCTATCAAGTAGTTTTTGCGATATGAGAGTTCAAAGAGTTCAAAAATAAAATTATCTAAAACAGCGGCGGCGGCAGCGGTGACAGTAACTTTTTTTAATATAGAGAGATAGTAAGAATATATTTAAACTCGTATAAAAAGTTGTAGAATTGACTCTTTGTTTTTCTTTTGATTAAAAAATCCCTGAGTTGACAATTTGTCAAAAATCGCACTTTTGAGGGGTTGATATCTCTGGTGGGGCACGAGATAAAAATCTGAAACACCGCAAACAGTTCGTTCATTTAAATGATTTTTGTAAGTTTTCTTCACAGCATCGTGCTCTTTATCAAGTAAAATGTACTGCCTATGTCATGGCGATGTGGTGGTTTGTACCCAAGCCTTATACAGGGTTCCCATGGGTCAGGGAAAAAACCTGGGAAAGTCAGGGAATTCAAATTTCACCTAAATATCAGGGAAAATTGCTCATTTTGGCCCAAAACCTGGAAAATGAAAGTGTTTAATGTTTACGTGTCAATTTCAGCTCGACTAAGTGAAAAAATAGTCAATTTATTGAAAATTATATGTTCAAAAATGCAAGAAGTATCCGAAAAACGAGGTGAATTTCTAGATTTTTACCGAAAAATCTTAAAAATTGACCTGGAAAAGTAAGGGAATTTCATTTCTTAAATTGAGTGGGAACCCTGCTTATACTTGACACCGTCTTTTTTAGCTCTGAGTGATCCACACTTGAAAATGGTGAGTTTGTATCCTAAATAAAAGGAGCAACTTGCTAAAAAATATACGTGTTTTAAACAAGGTTTTTTTGCCTTGTTTTAAACGTAACAACCCTGTTATGTACTGCATTCAATTTGGCTTTTTGCTGATTTTATGAGCGCTCAGCTAACATATATTTGCCCTGCAAAAGGAAGTCCAATACCGTTATTAGTCCTACTGACCTTGCGCACTCCATAGCTCCCGGTGGCTAAAAGAACCGACATGGGATCTCTTTCCTCTTCGGTTTTTGACCTTTTGTGTAGTATGATGGCTAAATACAGAAGAGAATGCATTTGCAGATGCGTTTTGATGAATCACTCAAAAAGCAATGTGTTTCGAGTCGAGTAACACTTCATTTGAGTCGGCTTATCTCATCTTGTAAGAATAGGTGTCCGGCGGAAAAAAACCGTTTTTTTTTGGGAAAAATTGGAAAAGTCGGAAAAATTGACCTTTTTGCTTAGAAAAGAGCGGTTTTTGAATACATATTTTTTTAGAAGCTAAATAATCATTCGTTGTATAAAAAATCATTAGTTATTATATATTATAAGTTATTAAATCATTAAAAATAAATCTTCCGAAATAAAAGTATGCAGCATTTTACGAGTAATTTTAAAACTAAAAAAACTACAGTTTTTATAACTATAAAATAATATATGCAATATAAATATAAAGCATGCGATTGTAATAAATAACGTTAATGTAATATTTATCTATTAAACATAAGGTACTTTTGATGAATAAATTTTGTGTTCATGATCCAATAACAAATAACATGTTTGCTATAATATCTAACATCAATATACATAATTGATCCTAACCTTTTGCACATAATCATTGCAATCATGTTTTCTTAGAAAGGTTGAGAAGTTTTAATTACATTCTGCCAATTTAAAAAAATGTTGAAGTCATCATATAAAAAAATTAAAAATCGTTCATTGTTTTGTTTAAATATTTTTTGAACTTATTTTTTTATTTAATTTTCATGATATTAATGTGTTCTGTTCAATAAATAATCATACACCATAAATATTTTTTAAGCAACCCCGTAAAAAGCCTCCAATAATCCCAAACTTTGAAATCTGATCTAAATTTTTTTTTAAATTCAGATAAAGCAGAGAAACTTGAAGAAGTATTAGTAAGTCATTTCATATGCTTATGATTGTTAGACAATCTGATTTAATGGTTAAAATATTTTTAAAGTGCTGCATTTTATAATTAATATATAAGAATACCAAATTTAAATTTCTTCTAATCCTAATTGTTATCATTGATATTAATTTGCATTGCATAATTATTTTTGTTTTTAGAGAGTAAAATAAATAACACTTGGAGGTTAAAATAATTTATCTTGCAGCTTACTTTTTCCAATGTTTTCACGTGAAATATTGAGTATAAAAAATATCTAGAATGTGAATGTAGAAAATTTTTAAATGCTTATAAACTTAAAAATTTTCAATTTTTCCCGAGTGGAATCCAACTTTTTTGGGGAAAAAATGCCTATTATATGGTTAAAACTTAATTCTTAAGTACTTTAATGTATAAGATTATCATCTAAGTAATCTTTTAATTGATATTGGTTATAAAATATATAAAAATCTGTTATAAAATATATTATAACTAAAGTATTTTAAAAATTAACAGTTTCAATTTTTCCGGAAAGAAATAAACCCTTCGGAAAAAAAACTGGAAAACTGGTTTTTTCCGGCCATTCCCATCTATAGTCCGGACAGGGATCAAAGTTGTCCTACATATCCTATATTTTTCCAAAAACCTTGAAAAACGTTCTATATTGTTCTTAGTTTTGAAAATGCCCTATATTTCTTATCTCAGCATATTTTTTCAGCAAATCGGGTAAAAAAGGGCGGGGCTCAAACGACTTGAAAACGACCTCTTATGATCAAAAACTTTACACAGTTTTTATAAATAAGTTAAAACATCACATAGCTATATTTCTACCTCCAATTGTTTGCCCCCACAATATCTCATTTTCACAATAACTCATCACTTCTAGCAATTTTCATCAGTACCCTAGCACCTTAGAATTGCTTCTTCAGGGTCCTCCTTTCTGAATTGTGTCTTTGAGTAGTTTATCCCCCCTCTATCATTTTTGTCTATGAGTTTTGAATCACCCTGTGATATGTTTCAATCTGAATTTAAGAACATTTAACCCTACAATGCATGATTTTTTAAATTCACTTGAAAATCATTTATGTGACTTCTATTATGGTGTAAATTAGTAAAAAAATACTAAAAAAATAATTTAATTTTTTTCTACTTTTTATTGGCAAAAAACTTTGTCCATGTGAAATTAATTTGTGTCCCTTGTGAAATTAATTGTGAAGTGAAATAAAACCAAATGCTCTAAAAATATAAAAAACAACTTATCTTTTCAAAACAATTTCTTTTCAAGCTGGAAAATTTTTTTATTTTAATTTATATGGTCCTTTTATTTTGGCGTTTTCTGTGTCTTGACTTTCGTCTCACTAGCTACTAACAAATGTCTCAAAATAGTACCCCTGCTGCCATTTACTGGCAATCTAAAGTGCTAATACGATTAAATGTTATATCTACTGTACTTATTGCATGTTGTTGCCGTTTGGAAATGAAAGTTCGAGTAGGAAATGGGGAAAAATGTCGGGTTGCCAAATGGCATCAGTATGCACTGTAGGGTTAATGAATGTTTTAAGTTTTTTTAAGTCTTTCTTTATTGTTTATCCAGTCTAAAAACTGTTACCTCTCAGTGAATTTAAAGTAAATATAAATAAAATATAGTTAATAACCCTTTTCGGAGTGTCCCATACTTTTTGTATAGATTGTCCTATATTTAATGAAGTAGTTGCTTCTTGCTCCTACCCCTGAAAGAACTTGTTTTGGAGAGTAAGGGTTTAGTTTGAAAATAAAAATTCTTTCTGAGAAAGCAAAGTTTATGCAAAATCGGCTCTATTTAGTGTTATGGAGCAACTTTTTTTTAACCGGATAAAATAATTGTTTTGTTCAACTACTTTTACTTACAACAGATTATGTTGTGTAAAAGCTATGTTTTTTTAAAGTCGTATTTTTTGTCTCAAGGTTACGATTACAATATTTCTACTTGTAAAAAGCAATATTTTTAATAGTTTTCTTACTTAAGCTTATTATTCTTAAAAGTAACATCAATTTAGTAAATTGGAATCCTGCTCCTAATTTTAAATTTGACTGCTACAAAAATGCTTTAACTTGCTACAAATTTTGAGTTTAGTTGCTACAAGAATGCAGAATGCTTTAACCTGCTACAAATTTTAAGTTTAGCTGCTACAAAATGCTCAAGTGGTGCATCATCTCTGCTATGTACAAACCAGTACAAACTATGCATATACTATATACTGGGTGTTTCAAAAGTCCGTTTCGCGGAAAGGTGGTATTACATGACGCGTATTCCACGCGTTTTGGGAGCGAGCGTAAGCGCGCGTTTGGCATTTTTTCCCTAGCGCTACTACAGCACTACCTAGCGGTGCAAACCGGAAACCTTGGGCGTTTGGACGCGTGGAGCTGCGGCCAGGTGGCGCTGTTGGAGCGACTGTTCTCCATCGGCGCGCGACGTTGTGTTGGTGGTCGTGACATATCTTTAAAACAGGGTTGCTTGATTTGAATACTTTTCTTTTTTGTAAAATCAATTTAAATCAAAAACTTTAATTTGCAATTTTTTTAACATTAAATTATTACAAAGCTTCAAATAAATATTTTTTCAAGGATTATTTATTAATATTTTTTTCACACAACATAAAAAGAACAAGAGAAAAAGTTTAAATTTCACTTTTATAGTAGAAATTAAAAGGATTATTTTCAGGGTATTGAGATATTTATTATAACTAACAAAGCTAATAGAAATTAGTATCTTGTACTCTTAATTTATTATTTTATTCAGGAGGGGATTTTCCTTGGCCACTTTTCAAATGCAAATTTTCTCCAAGATATTGCCATCAATAGTTAGATTATTTGAAAAAGAATGGATTTATATATTTTTTTCATAACCCATGTAAGATATTAAAATTTATATAAAAATAACTTGATTTTAAAACTTTAATTAGCGTTAGTAATCTTGGAAAATATGCATACCAAAAAAGATTAAACAAAAGTGTGCTAGTAAAGCATAGTTAAATTATTCCTTTAATATAAATAAAAGGAACAGTTTAGAAATAGTCCTCCAGTCACCATGTGTAACCAGTACTACAATTAGGTGTTGTAAGCATACAGATGTAATAATAGATCTCTAATAATATACTAATTATTTTAGGATCTAATAATGATAATTAGATCTCTGGGTTTTTTTTGTCATTTTAGATGTGAGTAAACATGGTGGCTGGAGGACGGTTTCTAAAAAGCTGTACCAAAATTAATTATCATGCTGATTAAGAAGTCTAAAATGATAAGGGATACTTAACATAGGTACAAAAATTAGCCATTATAAAAATTGACTAAAATAGCTAATTGTAGAATAGGACCTGAATTTGTTGTTTTATGTTTAAACTATTTTAATCCAGTTTTAAAAAACTGTTAATAGAATTTTTTAAAATCTGATTTAAATCCAATCAGTTTTCAAAAAATGATATACCATCTCAACTAGTAAGATTAAATTTCTTACCTGGATGTTTTCATTAAGTAACCTAGATTCTTTTTGAAATTACTCAAAAGTTGCACCTTATTTATATACACACTTGCATGTCATACAAAATTTAATTGTCTATGATATTTTATCATAAAATATTTTCACTATTTGTTTTGAAATTTTTTTTATTTATTGATAACATAAATAACAAAGCTATATTAATACACAAGCACAGTAATTTTTTTAAAAATAAATGATGAAAATTCAATGCATGCTGTAAAGTATCGTAACCTTTACCTTTGGAAACTCACACTATGCTAGCCTCCCTCTCTTTACAATAGTGAAAAGTCATTAGAACCCCCCCTTTATTGCAATTTTTAAAAGCATGCAAAACTTTTTGAAAAACTTAAGAAAACCATTTTTTATTAACATTCAATTTTTATACAACACACCCTCAATTTTGATGAGTACACAAAATTCCATTTAATGGATTTCCAAATCAGCAACTTTGTTCACAGGCCCATATCTGAAATAAAAAATAATAATTCATAAACTCAACAATGTAATATTTATTTTAATAACACTTTGAATAATATCTATGATTTTATTTAAAGAGACGTATTTTACTGAGAGCATTAAAAATCTAGCAAGACAGTGCTTACTAAATTACATATTTCATAAACCCAATGAAAAAAATTGAATCTCTAAAATTTTAAAATCAAGATTATTTTTAAATTTGTAATAACATAGACCTTTAATTTGATGTGACAGGCCTTTGGTTTGATATAAGAAACCAGTCCCCACAAAAACATTATTACAATTTCAGAAAATGTTATCCCACAGATTTATTTAGTCTTTTTTTAAAACTTACTTGAGTAAAAAACATTGATATGAAAGCATAATCTCTAAATAGCCCAGCCAAGATGGCAAAAAAATATTGTCAAGTTTCTCAAGAGTAAGTGTATATTGTCTTTTCATTATTCATTCCTCTCCTCCAATTTCCATTACAATTGAGTAATTTATCACAAAGGATCACTTAAGATTAACACCGAAATTTAAATTGTGTAAATGAGCCTTTAGGTAATTTGGCTTCAAGCGATATCATAACTAAAATTTCTGCAGTTAATTTCTGCTTTGTAAAATAAAGTTATAAACTTTGACTTTTAATGGACTTCAATTAATCGGACACATTAATGAAGTTGCATTTCTTATAAATTTACTTGATAATTATAATTGAATCGTTTATTTCAGAAACAAGTTAAAAGCTGTGTTAATCCAATGGGGTTTAACTTGTTTCTGAAATAAACGATTCAATTTTAAAACCTCACAACTTGGGTTAAAGTAGTAAGAAAGGGATTTTTTGAAAGGCATCATAGTTAAGGGATTTTCTTCTACCATATACACCATATATACCTTCTAGTAGAGACAAGCTTCTCTACTAGAAGCTAAATTAATTGCCTTTCTTCCCTCAGTAGAGGAAGTACAATCGAAACACTAGCTTCCTACATAAATACTTTTTTAGGTACTTACGTATTATCCCATTTACTGTTCAGTGGCTGTCTAATTCAGTGGTACATCAATAGAAAAGTCAATGAGAATTGATAACGTTTTTGATTAAGCGGCACGGTTGACAGTATAATATGTAAGAACTTTTTTTGATATGCCAGGCACAAGCCCAAAATAATCTGATAAGTTGTCTAAAACAGTTAAAAATATATCAACTGTCAATAAAGTTAAGGACCTTGAAAATTTATACATATTTACAATGATATTTTAGTCAAATTAAATCATTACAATAAGAAAATGAAGTTAAACAAAACATTTCATACCTGGTTTTTCTAAATCTAATTCAGTTGTGGACAAATAACATCTGGGATTGACAATTATTACAACTGCATAACTCCATGGAAAAAGGCTGAATCTCTGCCACTGGGAAACTACAAAGAAATATCAGGAGTTAATGTTTGCCATGTTATCCCTCCATTTAAAATAAAAATCTACTTATTTATAAAATTAAGTATGAAGTTTACACCAGTGGGGAAGAATGAGTTGCAAACAGGGGAAGAACTACACAAATTGATAAATGATTCAAATTTGAACCATTTCAAAAAATGGAATATTTCACAATCCTTTTTACAATATAACGTAAAATTGCCAAATTTAAGTAAAATTTTACCAACTAATTTTTTGATGGAATTTTTTTCAGCAATTTAGATCACCATCAGCTTCCGCTGTTTGCAACTCACACTGTTTAAAGGGAGGTGGAGTCGAAAGACCAGTTGTTTAAACTCTAATTCAAAGCAGGATTTTGTACTATATGAACAGAGGTACTTATAAGGTGCACATAAATTAGATCCAAGCAGCTAAGGCGAACAGTCACAAATAGCTGTAAACTGGTTTGGAGCTTGTATCACAGTGTAGGTGAAAAAGTTGTTTCCCATGAAATTTCAAGGAGACCCCCATCGCCAAAAACACTTTTGAACACAGCGAAGGCGAAATGGCTGTAAACTGTTTTGGCACTTGTATCGCAGTGTAGGTGAAAAGTTGTTTCAATTGAAATTTCAAGGAGACCCCCCCATCGCCCAAAATACTTTCAAACACAGTGAAGGCAAAATGGCTGTTTGGCACTTGTATCACAGTGTTGGTGGAAAAGTCGCTTCCCATGAAATTTCAAGGAGACCCCCCAATTCCAAAAATACTTTTGAATACAGCGAAGGCGAGTAGCCGCATTTGCGACTGTTGGCCTTCGCCGCTAGGCCAGTTTATGGCCACCATTAGATGCCATTTATACAAGCCGAGAGTTTTTTGATACATTGTCCAAAACATTCGACAGGCTAATAACATGTACCAAAATATATTATAAACCAGAGTTTCTCAAACTGTGGGTCGCGACCCACTGGTGGGTCGCCAGTCAGTTTTTGGTGGGTCGCGAGAAGATTTTTAATTTTTTCACAAACAGTGTTATTGACTTTTGAATTATCAAACTATTAGTTGAACTTTAGAAATTATCAAATTACCATACTATAGTAAAAATAATAAAAATTTGAGAAAAAACTACACTACTTGGAGAATGTGCCGATCATGCAAATCTAGTCGGTTATTCAAATAAGATTTGAAAAAAATATTTAGTGTTTCTCCCCATCCACACTGGGGGGATCAATGCAAATTTTAAGAATTTTCTTGGCAAATGATGCAACTGATGTAATTTATCCCATATTGCTAAAAAACAAGTTAAAACATGTTTTTAAGGGTCAAATTTTAAAAATTTTCTCTGGGGGAGTACCCCCAGACCCCCCTTTTTACTGTAGGGATCATTGTTAGAACACAATTAAACGATTTCATACCCTTGTAACTAAATAGTTGGTGAACACCCCCCAGTCAGAGAAGTTAAAATTCTGTGGGGAGGGGGCATGAGATAATTATCTCAGTTCAGTTAATTATAAATAACTGAAGCTGGTGGGTCGCGTTAGATTTTGTTTCTCAAAAGTGGGTCGCGATGTTAAAAAGTTTGAGAACCCCTGTTATAAACCATTACCAATGAAATACAATTTGCAAGATATTCGCTCCCTTAATTTAAAAAAGTACCACAATAACATGGAACTTCATGTGAAATTAAATACACAGAATCTATTTTAAAACGTTAGGGGAAGACAGATGACTGTTAAAGGGAAATAAGCATTTTGCACAAAAAAAATCAAATACCTTCCCTTATTGAAACCATTAGTAAAACTGAGCAATTAAAATTGTATGTTTTTTGTGTTTTGGGTACATCAGGATAAGCTGGGCACAAATCTCGCTAAAAATGTATAAAAGAACCACTTCTAGTTCAAGTATCTTGATTATTTTTGGCAATATCCAATTACCCTTAAGACTTGCACTCAGCTAATCCTAAAGTACATTGATTTGTTTTTGAAACTTGTATTATTTGGTCATATGGTACAATAAGGAAGTTGCATGTGTCAGATTTTCAAAAACAAACAAGTGTTCTTTATGGTTTTTTGTATGGTAAAATGAAATATCTAGTCAGTTTTTTAAAAAAATGTACAGGTAATTAAATATTTTAATTTAAAAGTTGCGAAAAAAACACGTGACTGAAAACGTTTATTGTTTAAACTATAAGATGACGTCAACAATAATACCATCAACTCCATTGCTTTACAACAATGTTAATGTTTAGTATAAGATGACGTCACTTCCAAACTCTTGGCGTTTTAGTGCGCTTTTAAAAAGGGGATTTTTGTTAATTTTTTTGACGATCAAAAAATTTCTCGATCGGCCTCAAATTTTGGGTAGTTGCTTATTTTTGTAAGAGGAATCGATTAATCGATGAATGAAATGAATTATAAATCACTATATTTATTTTTGGTGTAACTGTATTTTATTTTAAAAGCATGTTAAAATACAATTAAATTTTTTAAAAAATCAAAATAATCTAGAATGTAAACAATCAACGCCCCCCCAGCGGGCCGCTGTAAAATTATCAAACGTTGACCGGTCAGTGGTGGTAAAAAGGTTGGGGACCACTGCCCTATAATACAAGCCGAGAGTTTTTGATACATTGTCCAAAACATTCGACAGGCTAATAACAAGTACCAAAATATTTTATAAACCATTAGCAATAAAATACAATTTGCAAGATATTAGCTCCATTTAAAAAAGTACCACGTAAAAAGTATCCATTATATTAGTAAAAAGTATCCATTATTTAAAAAAGTACCACGATAATATTGAACTTCATGTGAAATTAAATACACGGAATCTATTTAAAAACGTTAAGGGAAGACAGATGACTGTTAAAGGGAAATAAGCATTTTGCACAAAACAAAATCAAATACCTTCCCTTATTGAAACCATTAGTAAAACTGAGCAATTAAAAATGTATATTTTTTGTGTTTTGGGTACTTAAGGATAAGCTTGGCACAAATCTCACTAAAAATGTATGAAAGAACCACTTCTAGTTCAAGTATCTTGATTATTTTTGGCAATATCCAATTACCCTTAGGACTTGCACTCAGCTAATCATAAAGTACATTAGGTACATTTATTTGTTTTTGAAACTTGTATTATTTGGTCATATGGTACAATTGTTTACATTGGTTTGAAGGCTTTGAGATACACAAAAGCAGTTAAATAAGAGCATATATAATATAAAGTACCTGGGAAGATTGGCTGGATGCTAGAATCCCCGCAGGGAATTTTCCCTTCTTATGTAACAGATGAGTCGTTGTTAATAATTAATAGGGTTTAGTTTTGTCCACGTCGGTGGTCGATTCCGCTCTCCGTGCACACATCTTTCTCTTCAGATACATCAGATTCAAGGTCTAAAATGAACAAAACATGAATATCTACGACACAATCAGCTTCGGCTACCCGATTCAACAATAAGAGTTCAAATAAGAAAAAAAACATCCTGTGTGTTGTGATCTTACTAAGCTGTAAGTTTAACTTGGAAGTTTTATATAACGAAGGATACAGGATACAAATTTAAAACGACACAGGTTTTTAGACTGCTCCAACTGTATGAGCTATAGAAAAGAAACAGAAGTAAACGCTTTTAAAGATATGGAATAAATCAGCTGCGATGTTAAACATTTCATAAAAAAGTAGAAAGAAAGATATTATATTCACTCACTTGATTTATTTCAAACAGATTTATTCGATGATCGACGAGGAGAGGAAAACTTCGATGGGCCTAGTCGCAGCAGCCATGTTTACCAATTTCGACGGTTTTGATTGGCTGATTTCGGGGCGCTCCTAAAAAAACTCCAACCGGCGCGATTCTCTGGGCTCCTTGCGTCGATCGCACACGCGCGTATGGTCTCGAGCCTGCCATTGGTTGAGTAGGCGAAATAGCGTGGCGCCCCACAACGACGTTTATGGCGGGCGATGTCGCGCGATTCGGCGCGATTCCGATGGGGATTTTTCGGATTTCCTCCCCCCAATCGCGCGTAGCGCGCGCGCCCTGATCGCATGGAATACGCGTCATGTAATACCAGCTTTATATTTGGAACCAACGTGTCCTAGGGTAACGGAAGTAAGGTCTGACCCTGGAGAATCCATGGAGATGACTTACAGCGTCCCTAGCGGTGAAATAAAAAAGTAAAAAATAATAATTTAAACACTAAAGGAGATAAAGCAAAAATTTCAGTAAGAGTATTGTTGCCAACGTTATGAAGAACTCACTGAAAAAAGGTTCATGAAAATATCGTGAATATTCGCGGAGATATTAGCATGTGAAAATAGCACTTTTTCAGGCGTTAAAAAGCAATTTTTTAAATTAAAAATTTGCAAATTTTTTTATTGTTTGATTAAAATGTGCCTTAATTCAACTAAAAAACACAAAACTACACAATAACACTGAAAAATGTGCAAATTTCCGAACTTTTTCTTTTTTGAGGCCCGAAAAAGTGCTATTTTCACATGCTAATATCTCCGCGAATACTCACGATATTTTCATGAACCTTTTTTCAGTGAGTTCTTCATAACGTTGGCAACAATACTCTTACTGAAAATTTTGCTCTATCTCCTTTAGTTTTTAAATTATTAACTTTTTTTTTATTTTGCCCCTAGAGGTGCTGTAAGTGATTTCAATGGATTCTGCAGGTCGTTAACCTAGGGGTAGACCTTACTTCTGCCACCCTAGGTTGTGTTGGTTTCAAATAAAAGCCCCAAAACGGACTTTTGAAACACTGCTCATGTTTCCTTGAATATGAATAGTAGTAAAATAATACAATATTTTTTTTATTGCAGACGATTTTATGCCAGCATCTTTAGACACAACCAAAAGGGCTTCTGTAGATATAGGAGATGGTCATCAAGTGACAGTAACTGTACCTCATATTGAGGTAAACTCTTATTTTATGGATAAAATAGTATAGAATTCTAATACTAAAATTTTATATTGAATTCATTTTTTATTATCAATTGTGAAAGCGATTGGGTTGCTTGATTTAAATAGTGATTTTAATCTTGATTTAAATTGATTAACCCTTGATGATGGAAAGGGGGTAAAAATCAGGGTTTAAATGCAATAATTTGGATAAACTATACAAGAATTTAAAATCCTATATTTTTTATCTAGTAATAAACTTTTTAAAATCTATTGATGATTTTTTATTCAAGAGCTTATTTCTTTATTTTTAGTCATGCTTTTAATAATAATAATAATTTATTTTCAATTTTCTGTTGGTACATTATTAAATTGAAAGAAAAATATGAGTCATCTGGGGTTTTAGAAAAAGGTAAATTTAGTAATGATTGTAATTAAAAAATTTACCCTAAATTAAAAGAGGTACAAAAAATTAGGATATTGATAATAAAAACATACGAAGTGATAAAGAAATAAGAAAAAAATACAATGCAAAATTGATAGAACACAAACGTACAATGAATAAACAAAAAATGTAAAAAATATAAATACAGTAGAACCCTGATTATCCGCGCGGTGCGGATTATCCGCGAGTGCCAAGAAAAAAACTTTTAATGATGAGAGCAAATTTTAGATGAAATTAGAGATATTGTAGATGTAGAGAAAAGGTTTATGCTATACTGTACATATTTTTAAAGTTTTTCATATCATGTTTTTTGTCCAATAAAACAGTTTTTATGCTGTAATATTTTTTTTTCGTGTTTTCACCTCATTTTTAGTCCTTTTTTCGGGTTATCCGCAATTTTCACTATCCGCGGTTACCTTGCAACCCAATTCCGCTGATAATCGGGGTTCTACTGTAAATTGAAAAGAAAATTGGCACAGCTTTAGGCATAAAAATTACTCTTTGCTTCTATAATTTTAAAAAAATCATCTAAATAATTGATTTCAAGTAAAAAATTGAATATTAAGTGCTTAAAATTTAGCTTGAGTGGAATATTTTGTTAGGTCTTCTATTTGAAATTGCTTTTTTCTGTACACAGGTATTTTTATTCAATATTTTCAATCTAACTTTTCGTACACATAATAACTATCAATTACAATGCATTACTATCAATGATTACATCATTTAATTTTAATTTTTATCACTATTAGTCTTTATTTTATAAAAATAAACATATTTCTTGGAATAAAATTTATTTCCCCTTTCAGCTCGGGTATCTCACCAGTTAGATGGCTGTGAGCTACTTCCTTAAATTAATTCAATTAAAGTATAAAATATATTGGAATTAGATGCAAAATTATTACATTGCATGGAAATTAAATACAATTATACATTCTTTAACGTTTTTTTTACAAATGCTATAAAATTGTGAGGCATTAAAATCATCATGTTTTAAAATTCTTTACAGGGATCTGGAACTGACAACACTGTATTTAAAGGTTCTAAAAAGCCATACCAAAAAGAGTGTGTACTTATAATTGATCATGCCACCGGTGAAATTACCTTAGAAAAGTTAAGTTATAATGTTCAACTGAAAAAAACGAGGTATGTATTAAGACATCTGATTTTGTTCATGTGTTTATTCAAAGCTTGTTCTATTTGTTGCTGTTGTTTTTCTTTCTGATGACTCAAGAACCATTCAAAATCTTTAGGGCTGAAGGTAGCAGCAAGATACGCTCTAATACACCTATAGAAAATACTTTTAACTCCAAGAAATCTCCCCAGCCTTCAAGTCATAAACTATCCCCACAACAGAAGTCACACTCTGCATTTGGAAGATCTTCTCCTATCCAGAAGTCATCTCCTCTGCCAAAGAGCCCAGTGAGCAATCAGCCAAGCCCTAATGGCAGTTCCAATCACTCTATGCCTTGTTTCAACACTCTTACCAAACCCCCTGTCATTCCAGAGACACCTGCAGTTCATGCACCTCATGAAGATATTCGTTAGTATTTTTAAGTCTTTAAATCTGTTTTTCTATGCTGGTCACACACCCCACTGAGTGGTAATTAAATAAATTAGATAGGCAATTAAAAGTTTTGAGAATTTTCTTAATATGTGTACTGCAATTAATTGTGTGTGTGTTCTAGTACAACAATTTTTTGCTTTGCATATTGGGGGCTTATTATTTTCCTATAGCAGAAAAAAGGAAACTTTCAGATGTTATAAATCCAGAAATACACCCTTTAGTACATGAAGTACTTACTTTCATAAATCGGAAATGATAAGTCAGTAAAAGCTTTGTTTTAAAAGGAAATAGGCAAGGGTTTGTGAGAAAACTTGTAAAAGTTCAAATCCCCATAAAATGTGCTAAAAACGTATTGGCAAATTTTCATTTTTAAGTTCAATAAATGATATACAATTACAATGTACTACTAAATTAAATTAATCAAGTATTCAATTAATGATGTACAGTAAAACCTCTCTTGAGCGATCACCCTCCGTTCCACGAAAAATCGGTCAGTAAGAGGGGTGGTCGCTAGGGTGTCCCTTATTTAGGCGTTTTTTCAAAAAGTCGGGGAAACTTTTGTGACACCCCCCAATTTTTTTCCTTTTGGTGCCCTAAGACTGTGTGCAAAATCTTAAATCGATCAGATAATATTAACACGTGCCCCAAACGGCCTAAAGTTAGAAAAATTTGACTTTTTTCTCATTTTTTCGAAAATTTTTAAAAATGTGTTTAATAAATCCGTTGCCAAATAATAGGGCTCTAACACATTTAAACAATCTTATTTTACCATTTTTCATTACTAGTTAGGCCAAAATGCCCAGTTTGTAACCTAGCCATCAATCAGAAAATCATCAAATTTGTCCATTTTACACTGAGAATAGAAGAATCAAAACGCAGTGGTAAATGACTTAAAACCGCAAAATTCCATGATTAAACACCATTTGTAGACCATATTGATGTGGAGATAAATTATCTGGAGCTCAAATTAATTATGGGTTGCTTAATTACAGACGCCATATTGGGTTGCATTAAAACTATAAAAAATTCTATAAAAACGGTATGGGCATGTTTGATATCGGGTAATGGGTGTATGAGGTTTCTAAACTCAATTAAGACTAATAAAATCCTCTTACACAACTTTCTACAGCTCTTTACGCAATTATAAGGGCCATCAGATCTCCTAATACAAGTGCAAACCATGATTTCAGAACTATAGATGGTAATAAATTCTATACACATAAAACCGGCAAGAGAAATTCCGGAAATAAGTTAATAATAAGACTCCACAGTGTGTCCACGTATTTTATTCCGTAATTTAGTTGAAAAGCTGAAGAAGATACAAAATTAACCCGCTCTTCATAATGATTGAGTTATACTATGTGAAGATTAGCAATAATCATGTTTATAGAGATTGTTCTTGTATTTTATCATAAATTTATACATAAACATAAAAAATACCTGCAATCTAACAAATCAGTGTCATTAAAACAATTAAACACTGATATTTTGTTTGAGGCTGTAAGAATTATGTTAAATTATAAACTTCAGTTTCTATAACTCTTCTACTATATCCTTAGTTCTTCTTCGCGCTGTCGACTTATCATCAGTAAACGTCCTTGAAGAAGTACTTAGATTTCGAGTAAGTTTTTCATGAAAATTGTTTATGAAATTAAATTATTTTAAACCCTCAAAGCCTTCTTTGAGAATGTAGAGGTAGGAAACTTAGAGCGAAGAATAGCTCTAACTTAAAAACAGACTTTAAAGAAGGAATTATTTTCAGAAACTGTTGTTAATATTTATGATATTCACGTAGCCAATTAAAGTGTCTTAGTTTTTAAAGTGCCTAATTTGTTGAATTGCATGTATTTTAATGTTAATGTATAAATTTATTATAAAATACAAGAACAGTCTCTATAAACTTGGTTAATTGCTTATCTTCACAGAGTATAACTCAATTATTATGATGAACGGGTTAATTTTGAATCTTTTTCAGCTTTTAAATTAAATTACGGAATAAAATACTCGTGGACACACTGTGACTGTGGAGTCTTATTATTAACTTATTTACAGAATTTCTCTTACCGGTTTTATGTGTATAGAATTTATTACCATCTATAGTTCTGAAATCATGGTTTGCACTTGTATTAGGAGATCTGATGGCCCTTATAATTGCGTAAAGAGCTTTAAAAAGTTGTGTAAGAGGATTTTATTAGTCTTAATTGAGTTTAGAAACCTCATACACCCATTACCCGATATCAAACATGCCCATACCGTTTTTATAGAATTTTTTATAGTTTTAATGCAACCCAATATGGCGTCTGTAATTAAGCAACCCATAATTAATTTGAGCTCCAGATAATTTATCTCCACATCAATATGGTCTACAAATGGTGTTTAATCATGGAATTTTGCGGTTTTAAGTCATTTACCACTGCGTTTTGATTCTTCTATTCTCAGTGTAAAATGGACAAATTTGAGGATTTTCTGATTGATGGCTAGGTTACAAACTGGGCATTTTGGCCTAAGTAGTAATGAAAAATGGTCAAATAAGATTGTTTAAATGTGTTAGAGCCCTATTATTCGGCAACGGATTTATTAAACACATTTTTAAAAATTTTCGAAAAAATGAGAAAAAAGTCAAATTTTTCTAACTTTAGGCCGTTTGGGGCACGTGTTAATATTATCTGATCGATTTAAGATTTTGCACACAGTCTTAGGGTACCAAAAGGAAAAAAATTGGGGGGTGTCGCAAAAGTTTCCCCGACCTTCGATTTTAAGGGACACCCTAGTGGTCGCTCAAAAAGGGTCATCTTAAAAATAGAAAGAGATTACTTTAGAACTTACTCAAAACATTTTTCAAACAACTAGTGATAAAAAACCCCACCAAAACAGCTTATTATGTACTTCCACTGAAGTCGGCCGATTTAATCACTATGCGCTTATTAGGCTTATCTCTAAAAAACCATTGCAGTCTCATCCATGTTGAATATTTCATTTGTGTTCATAGCTAGCTAAAAGAAATGGTAGTGTTCTCATTTTCCAATCTTGAGAGATCTTTAATAATTTCTTGTTAGAACAAACGTGATTTTAAAAAACTGTTCTGAACTATCTCAATCTACTCAAATAGTGTACGTATTTATACTATATTCATTTAGAATTGGCGCTTGAGAAATAGTGCTTTCCCCCACGCTAGAAGCGTAACCATAGTTATTATCTTCGAGCAGCCAATAGAAAGCCTTCGTCGTCACTTTGAAGAAGATAGTTGCTATGGTTACCGATCGGTGGTGGGGGAAGGAAATATTTTCAAGCGCCAGTTCAAAAGGAACAGACTATAATATGGAATTGACTTATTAAATGAATGAATTTTTAGAATTGATCTAACTTGATCCACAGTAAAAATTAAATTTAAATCTTTATTTTTTATTTTTAGCCCTTTAATGTGACAAAATCATCTTTATTTTCAATCACATTCGTATCAAATTGAAAAAAAGTATCAGAACAAAAAATATATAAAAGAATTGTTCTTTGTCCATAACTTTGAATTTTAATGCAAAAACTCCGGTTTATTGGTAAAAAATAAGAATTTAAGAAAAAGATAAGAATACAAAAATGTAACGTGTGTTCTTGTTTTGATTATTTTGACGTTAAATAATAATTTAGAATGATGACCCGGTTCTAGTTATGTCTTTCCTTTCCCAGCCTTAAAAGAAAACAAAAAAAATTATTCTGAATTTAAAAAAACTGGTCGCTGGGAGGGGTTTTAATGGTCGCTAATTGGGGTATTTTAACATTAGGAGAATAGGGGGAAAATTGGTGCCTTCAAAATCCGGTTGTTAGAAGGGGGTATATATAGGGGTGGTCGCTCAGAGAGGTTTTACTGTACTTGTATTTTTTCCTTTAGGTATATTTATTGGAACTGTAGGTACATTTATTGGAACATTGAAACAATATTAAGTAGTAAATAATAAATTTATGCTGAGTTTGTATTTATTGCATGGAGTAGGACATTAAAATTTAAGAAGGGCATAAGGGGACATGGCATGTAAAAAGTTGAAATATTCTGCTTTAGCTAGGAATTTGGTCATAAAAAGCTATTATTCACTTTTAGTTTTTTAAAAATTTTTAATTGCTTTTCCCAAGAAAAATTTATTTAAATAAAAGAAAATTTGTGTTTGTATTAGGAGTATGTTAAAAGTTAATTATAATCATTTTAAATGAAAACTTTTGATTAATGGTATATCTACCTCTTTACGATGTAGTATTACTATTTTTCTCAAGCATAACCAAACTTCCACATTTTTACTTGAAATGGTCAAGAGAAAAAATCCTTTAGTATCTTAATTTCACTACATCATTTTAATCCTTAAAAATTATATAATGTATGTAACTTTTAATGCTTTAACTATTTTTGTACCATAATTTTACATTTTTTCATCAGTTGGAATTATGAACAACAAGAGTGCTAACATTACTTTTCAATTTAGTAGTACATAATAAGAAATGAATACCATGTTGATTGATTCTCTGTGAGGAAGAATTATTTAGAGCCTGCATTAAAGTGGGATGGTAAAAAATGTAGATAAATTACAATACTATTATTCCTACTGGTTTGTATTTTACAATATTTTTCTTTAAGGTTTGATTTTGTGAATCTTAGTTTCTGAATCAACTAATTTATTTCTGTGGACCTTTAGTAATAAATTTTCTTTTAATTTACTCTTTGGTTTGGTAATTTACTCTAGATGGTTCTGAAATTGGTCTTCTTTCATCAAGTAGTTCTAGTGCCTCCAGTAGTAGTGAAGATTCCAGTGACTCAAGTGCTAGTGACAATGAGGAAATGGTTGAAGTTCCTCACAAGTCTCAAGGTGGGAGAAGCTTGCACATCATTATTGTATTATATATTGAAAATATGAAAAGTGCCTACATTTTTGTCAATGTTCTTTTCTTGTGTTCTTTGAATATTGAAAGTATTTGCTTATTTAAAAAAAAATAATCAGGGTCAGACAGGCTTTCAAGAAAAAATAAATTTGAGGTTAGAAAGGATGTAGCAGTTTTTCAGTTTAATTGACGTCTTTTCAAAAGAGTGTGTTAAAAATTTTTAGTTCCATGGTTCCTATATTTTGGTTGTTTAATTTTATTTCTATTTTAAATTATAGTTTAATTTTGGGAAAGCCATCCACCATCACAGCTTTTTTCATCCTCATTATATTAAATTTGCATTGTCTTTTATAAATATGGGTTATATATAATTTGATAGCTCTTCATAAATTTGATGCAAATTTCTAGTACTAAATAAAATTTAATTTTTTCTCTAGATGTTTCTAATGGTTTTAATGAATCTCCCAGAAGAAAAGAAGTACCAAGTGCTCAACCCTCTTCCAACCATCTTAGCATGCCAACTTCAAACAATCTCAGCATGCCAACTTCAAACAATTTTAGCATGCCAACTTCAAACAATCTTAGCATGCCAACTGCTAACTCCTTACCCAGTATGCCAAAGTTCAATCTGCTGAGTAAGTGATCTTACAACTATACAAATATACCATAGTTCATTTTCCTTATGGTTCTGTGCTTTGTGATTGCTGAACGCAATAATTTTTACACTTAGATTTTAAGTAGTTAGAGTGTATTAGACATGGGTGTAAAGATCTATAAAAAGAAAATAAATAGATATCAGTAGATTCCTGTGTAATGAAAATTCATAGAATGTGAATTCATAAAATACAACCGGAAAACAGCTGAAACAAAAAAATCAAGGGGTTTTATTAGAACAGAAGTTTTTTTTCTTCTTTTAGTTGGTTGGTTTTACTCAATTTAAGAGTGAGTCTTTTTAGTAAGTTGGCATATTCTGGAAAAGTTATGTAGCTTTCATGAGTTAAGCAGTCTCCAGGTTTAAAGAAGTAGATTAAACAGTGGTTTAGCAAACATGTTTTTTAATCCAAAGTGATATAAAAATAGATGTGTGTGAGCTCTTCCTAATGTTAATAAGCAATAGCAAGCAGAGAAGGAGCAAAGCACCCATGTATAGGCTTACCATACATTTGGGATTACCCCAGACAGTCTGGGGTCTCTCAAAAATCTCTTGTGGTTTCATATATTGCAAGACATTTTTAGAAAAAAATTTATATCAAGGTGTTTGAAATTGAAGTGTTTTACTTTTTGTTGTATGTGGATTTTATGATGAAATTCAGTCAAACAATATTTGAAGGAAAAATGTCAAAATAAAAGTACAAATAAAATGTATAATAGAATATTTCTGTTAAATGATTTTTAGTTCAAATGTTTTTAACTTAGTTTTCAATCTTTCAAGAATTTATATGGTACTTGTTAAGTAATTTTAAAAATGTCCTGGGTTGGACCCAAGAAAATGTGATATAAGCCTACCCATGTGGGTGCATAAGAAGTTGCTGAAGTTAAATTACAGACTTTTCCATTCATATTATGGAATTTTAAAGCTTGAACCTAGTTTTAAAAAGTGTGTGTTTTCTTTTGCTTTTCAAGATTACATTAATGTTATGACCTAAATTAATGGGACATGGTACCTTTTTGGTGAAAATCTTACTATTCATTGTTATTTGATACTTTTTGCTGGTAATATATGTATTTGCCTTATATTAGATGCATTTCAAGTTGAAAATACTAAAAAATTGAAAATTTTTGAGTTAAAAAAACACTTAAAATTTAAGAGGTTTTTTTAAAATGCTACTCCTCCTATGATAATTGACTTGCACTCATAAAATATTGTATTTAAGTATCTCTATCTATATACAATAAAAGTTAGTATTGGTTAAGGGTTTGTACTATTTTAAGTGATAAAAATATTTTTTTGTTTCATCACTATAAAAAACCCTAAAAATGCTGAAAATCAAAATTCAGTAATATTATAAAAATAATTAAAACAAAATCATGAATATCCAAAAACTCATACTACCTTTTGTTAAACCCACTTCCAACAATAACCAGAAAAAGTTTCAAGATATTTGGTCAAAAAGCCTTAGCATTTTAAACAATGAAAACGTCGTTCTGAGAAAAGCGGACTTGAAGTGTCTAATAGCCATATAGAAGTGAATACGATCAAACATGAAATTAGCCATAACTTGGATAATTTTAAATAAATTTTGTAGGATGATAGACAAATGCATATAGATTAGTTGGAATGAAAAAAAAATTTTTAAATTTTTGTCAAAGAAAGGTACCATGTCCCCTTAAAATAATTTGTTGGTTTAAAAACATCTTTATTTGTTTACAAGGATTGTAAAAAATTTCTGGAAATCTAATAACCTACAAATTTTAAAATATGGGATTGAACTGCTTCGCTTTTTTTACCATGATTTTTATCCTCATGTCTTAATAATTCAAAGTAAATTAACTGTTTTAATTATTTTTTAGATGAGGACTTGAAACTGAGTGAATCAGACAGTGAAGACAGCGATGACTAATCTTGGAAAATTTAATGCTTATGAGAAATATATTTTCTACTGGCATTGAATTGTCAATTTGTTTTTGAATATTAAGTAATCTGCTGTGATATGTTGATTTATTATGTAGCCACATAATTTTTTGAATTTTGTGTATCATGGTAAAATAAAATGTCTATTATGAGTTATTTCTAGTTATTTTAATTTGTGGAAACTCGCATTCAGATCCCACCTTCATGAGGAGTTTTTTTAAGAGATTTAAAGAAAAATAAATTTTTCAACTTAGTCATGGGGGGAACATTTTAAGAGTGTTTTATTAACAAACAAGTACATAGCTATTGTAGCAGTGGCGGATCCAGGATTTGGTTTTGGGGGGGGCTAAGAATTTTCATAATCCAAGTGAATTTTTTTTGTTAATGGTAATATGGAAAAGATAGTGAATTATCGTACTCAAACCACTGAAAGGGGGGTCTGGGGGTCCTCCCCCAGAAAATTTTTGGAAATTAAAGTAAAAAACCCCACTTTTTCAACTCGTTTTGGTACGCCTCTTCCGAATTTCGGGTATAGATTTTTTGCGTTTTGACAAACTTACCGTAATTTCGAGCATATAGTCCGCGGACTATCTGTGTTTAAAAGTCAAATTTTTGAAGCTGCGGACTATCCACCAGTGCGGATAATACGCTGGTTTTTCACGGTTAAAATCGTTGAAATTTAAAAAACACGCTGTCCTGAACTGCCGATGGATCAAATATAATGTTAATGTAATGGTTTTCGTTAATGTAGTAGAATTTGTGATTAATTAAAATATGATTAATTAGTAAGCACTGTTTTTTATTTGTATTAAGCGTTTTATTTCTGAAGGTACATTAGTAAGTATAAGTACTTTTTTCTATTTATACTTAGTTCTTTTTTTCTTTTCCATTAATATTGCCGTATTATAAAATAACGTAATTTCGGACGTATAGCCCGCGGACTATCCGGTGGTGCGGACTATCTGACTATTTTTGAAAAAAATTTTACATAAAATCATGTCTGCGGACTATACGATGGTGCGGACTATATGCTCGAAATTACGGTAGTTAAATGTTAGACGTTTTGGGGGGGGGCTTCAGCCCGAAAGCCCCCCCCGTAGATCCGCCACTGTATTGTAGTATAATTATTGTATAGCATATAAGAATAATTCTGATCTGAAAAGGAGATTAGTATAATTATTGTATAGCATATAAGAATAATTCTGATCTGAAAAGGAGATAAAATAATTAAAACTGTTGACTACTGATTTGAGAAATAATTTGGCAGGATACAAAACATACTTTTCTAACTCATTTGCATTTAAAGTTAAGGGCACGTTTCAATATCAATTCTTAATTTAGATTTACCATTTCTCACTACAATGATCTTTGATTCGATAAAGGTATCGGGAGTGAAATCCTTATTCTGCCATTAAGTTTTGAAATGTTGGATTATCAATTCAATCAAATATACATTAGGGTGTTTCAAAGGGATTTTTTTTCCAAATTTCCCAGAAGCCCCCTCCACTCAAGTTGTTACAAATACTAAAATATTATTACCTCCGAATTTTCATGTCTCTTGGACAATTTTTGACCCCCTCACATTTCAAAGGTTGGTTTCCCATGTTAAAGTATAGGGAAAAATTGAAAATATCGTCATATTCGGTTCTTTTCAATTTTATGAGCCTGAACGCAGTTGATATCGAATTAAAACCTATTCATCATGTTTGGGATCTTATATATTAAAATAATTGGGTTTTTCTTTCCGCCGGCCGCCAGGCTAAACCCCTCAACCGATTTCGAAAAACTCGGTCACGATCGAAAGCTTTCCACCCCTAGATGAGCCCATTTTAGGTCGCGTTTCTCCAAAACCTTCCATTTTAAAATTATGCGTTCTTTTCACTTTTCTGTAATGTTAACTCTATGGAGAGGTTCCGTTCCGCCGGCCGCCAGGCCGAACCCCTGAACCGATTTGGACAAACTCGGCCTTGATCGAAAGCTTTCCACCCCTAGATGAGCCCATTTTAGGTCGCGTTTCTCCAAAACCTTCCATTTTTAAATTATGCGTTCTTTTCACTTTTCTGTAATGTTAACTCTATGGAGAGGTTCCGTTCCGCCGGCCGCCAGGCCGAACCCCTACCCCGATTTGGACAAACTCGGCCTTGATCGAAAGCTTTCCACCCCTAGATGAGCCCATTTTAGGTCGCGTTTCTCCAAAACCTACCATTTTCAAATTATGCGTTCTTTTCACTTTTCTCTAATGTTAACTCTATGAGGGAGCTTTCCGCCGGCCCCCAGCCCGAACCACCGGACCGATTTGGACAAACTTGGTCTTAAACGAAAGGTTTCCACCCCTAGATGAGCCATATTTAGGTGTAATTTCTCCAAAACCTTCCATTTTAAAATTATGCGTTCTTTTCATTTTGCTGTAATGTTAAGTCAATGGGGAGCTTCCGTTCCGCCGGCCGCCAGCCCGAACCCCTGAACCGATTTGGACAAACTCGGTCTTCAACGAAAGCTTACCACTTCTAGATGAGCCAGTTTTAGGTCGCGTTCCCTCAAAGCATTCTATTTTTAAATTATGCGCTGTTTTATTTTTCTCTAATGTTAACTCTATGGAGAGGTTCCGTTCCGCCGGCCGCCAGCCCGAACCGATTTGGACAAACTTGGTCTTAAAAGAAAGCTTTCCACCCCTAGATGAGCCAGTTTTAGGTCGCATTCCTCCAAAACCTTCCATTTTAAAATTATGCGTTCTTTTCGTTTTGCTGTAATGTTAAGTCAATGGGGAGCTTCCGTTCCGCCGGCCGCCAGCCCGAACCCCTGAACCGATTTAGACAAACTAGGTCTTGAAAGAAAGCTTTCCACCCCTAGATGAGCCAGTTTCAGTTCTTATTCCTCCAAGGCATTCCATTTTTTAATTACAAATTGATTTCAATTTGCCCCATTGTTTTTAGTCAATATTTTTACCAACACAGGCAAAACGTCCTTGAAAGAGCGTGAAGAAAATCTACATTGAAATTAAATTTCAAAGTTTGGACGGTTCACTAGATTTATCCCAACGAGATACTAGAGCCATATTGAATTTATAAAAAATTATGGAATACATGTTTGATTGAAGTATTTCTTCTTTCCCTTTACACAGAAGGGGATTAACATTTAACTTCAAACAATGAGACAAATAAAAATCAAATAATAATTTAAAGTGGAAGGTTTTGGGAGGATGCCACTTAAAATGGGTTTATATCGGGGTAGTAAGATTTCATTTAAGAACAAGTTTGTACAGATCCGGTTCGGTGGATTGGGCTGACGACCGGTCAAAATAAAATGACAATTATTTGAATGTAATAAATTTCTGACAATGCCATGTGAAATCAGAGACTAAACCCCTTTCGAAGATAATGAATTAAAACTGCATATTTAATGATAGGGAATGAATAAATACGAACAGGTAGTAACGAGCGAATATCGCATCAGCGCCAAAGAAGGCTAGCTGTAAAACCCGGCTTTGCCGGGTTGTAACAGCTATAAAACTTATTCCAGCAGCAGAGTCGTGTGGAAGCCTCATAATAGTATAAAGAAAAATACGGCCTTGAGTATAAACTCGTTTAAATAAAATTAAATGTGCAGACAATAATATTTAAATACTTAAAGTTGAACTGAGCATACATACAGCCTGAAAAACAGTTGCCACTAAAAACAATGTTAAGGCCAAAAACTCGAACCCTAATTCAACCTAAAGGTTCGATTCCCTCAAGAAGGGGGAGATCAAATATTCCTAACAATATCATTATCTGAAGATCCTATTATTGGAAAAACATTCAATGGCACCTACTGGGGGGAAGTTCCACGAGGGTTAAAAGCGCACTTTCACCGAGAAAAGAGGAGGCTTTCGGGCGAACTCTGATGGATGGTTGGTGAGTATGGCTGTGTTTCCACTGTGTACTTCCCAAAGCTGAGATATAAGTTTATCAGATTATCTTCTACTGTCATAGACAACTTTTATTTCGTATTTATTTTTTCAAAAAAAAAATATTTTTCGTTGTGTGATGTCACAATTCTTATATCCTCTCTCCGTTGTCACAGGTTTATAAACCTCACCTCCCCTCTCTTAAAGCATGACATCATTTGGACAACCCCAGTCTAGGCCATCCAACTCCGGGTGATGACGTCAGACGTGGGTGAAAATGCCATGTTAAGTCTATGGAGTGACGTCAAAGATGAGTGAAAGTTATGACGTTGCACGGCCGAGTTGGGTGGCCATGTATATAGAGGGTCTTGGTCTAGAATTGTTTAAAATTAAAATAAAATTTTCCCAAACTTCTAACAGCATAAACTAATTAGAGAACTTTCTTACCTCTATTTGATCAGGAAGGTAACAGGATACTACTGGATGATATAATCTCCTGACTAACAGTATAAGTATCCCCTGATAAAAAAAATTAAGGCTGTATCTATCAATTGTAAAACACGCTAAAAGCAAGAATTTCTAGAAGATAGGGAAAATCATTGGTGCATTATTCTAATGATCATAAGAATAATGCAATTCCCTATCGAAAGGGAATTTTCCTGTAGATTGTAGATATTGAATAATGAAAAATAAATATCGTTCCTAAATAGCATTATACCTAATAAGGAACTTGCATGATTTTTTTTATTCTTTTAATCTATTCTTCAAGCAAAAATTAGCCACTACACAAAATTTGAGGCCGATTGAGAAATTTTTTGATTGCAAAAAAAATTATCAAAAATCGTCTTTTCCGAAGCACCTGAAAACGCTTAATTGCATGCATAGTGACGTCACAATTTATTGACATTGCCTAAAATGTTTGCTTTGGATTTCTGACCGTCACCAGAAGTGTCTAAAACAGGGGTCGGCAAGTAATTTTACTTGGGGTCCAAATAATTTTGAAAATTTTCATCGAGGTCCGGAGAAAAAACAGGTTGCTATTACAAATTTTCATTCTTTTCTTCAAATACACATATATTTTTACAAAGATGTAATTTTGTAATGTAATAATGTAATTTTTACATAAAAATGGGTCTGTGGTTTCCCCCAGGGATTTTTTTGAAATTCTACCCTTAAAAAGTGGGTCAAACTGATTTTTGTCCCACTTTTTGTTGAAACTGATTTTTGTGTGGCTGTGGGGAGCCTAGTGGTTAAGGCATCGGCTTCGGGATCGGAGGGTCCCGAGTTCGATTCCCGACACCGCTAAAGACCCACCGAGTATATGCGGAGTACGTGCTCGTTAAATCTGTGGGTCCGAAAGTCCTGTGGTCCGTCATGGCGCAGTTTACCATGGGTCCAGGTGTCTGGAGACTATTTCCCTCCCCTTCAGATACATGGCAAAATTGTGGAGATGGCGATAGATAGTGGCAGCATCTATCATCTCATGAGGCAGAAGTCGGACTCCTGCCATTTATGGGCCTCACTTTCTCAGGAGCCGCACCCCCTTTGCCTTGAATCCTTGTGGAGCTTGGGTAGTACCAAGTGGCACACGACAACAACAACAACAACAACAACAACTGATTTTTGTAGTGTAAAAATACAACTTAATGAAATTCAAAACCTTTTGGCGGTCCGGGAAATAACCTCACGCGGTCCGGATGCGGACCGCGGTCCGCCAGTTGCCGACCCCTGGTCTAGAAGGTAAATATTTATTAAAAAATTCATATCGGACACTTCAGAAAAAAGAAATCATCAACTAAAACATAGAAATTCAATTTTGATTGTAATTTCGCCCAATGGAATTCTACGTCACTATGCATGCAAACACAGTTCGCGTTTTCAGTCACGTGTTTTTTTCTCGACTTTTAAATTAAAATATTTAATTACTTGTACACTTTTTTGAAAAATTGAAAAATATTTCATTTTTTTTCCAAAAAACTGTACGGAACACTTGAAAGTTTATGAAAATCTGACACATGCAAGTTCCTTATTATAAGTGTCTGACTTCGATGAGAGAATTTATTAATAGCATTTCAAAACTAATATATTTTAATGAAACAAGTTCTGATTCTTCCGAATATTGCCAAAGTATCATGGTACGATCACTCTAATAAAATTTAATGCTCAGGGGCTTATATATTTTCCGCTTGCGTTGATGTCAAAAACTTCCATTGAAGCGCTAGCTTTTGGATGGAATCTCCAAACAGTTTGTGTTTAAAAAACATGACATCGAGCTTCCACATTCACTTTAACTGTAACGGAAATTTATGAAGCTGCAAAATAGAAAATAGCAACAAAAGATGGTAGAACTAAAAGTTGAAAAAGATCAGGTAAATAATACAATTTCTTAAACAAAAATGAGTTAAAAAGTCTTTATAAATACTTAACAACTATTAAGGTTCATTAAAATTTGATAATCTCTTTACTGTGGCGCGATTTTATGCGTATTTATATGCTATCTTCTCAGTCCTGCGAAAGCGGAGAATAACAAGGTATTTCGATTGAGTTTGTTGGCTAATATAATAACAGTTCCATGGATTGTTTGTTAATCGATTGACATCGATGATAATTATACTACAAGATTCCAGGTTCAGTCAGTAAACTTGGTTCACTAGTCTCTTCGGTAAGATTTTAAACTGGTCCTCCATGGCTAAAAGGGCGATGGGTCATTAAGAACGAGAGATTGACCGCTAATATAGAGCAGTTGACAAGTTGTCGGTCGCAATGGAGGACCTGTTTTCTGTTTCGTATCTTCTCTATTAAACTAAACTATAAGTCAGAATCATTATTCTATAAATTCAAACAATCCAGGCCGTGGTGACATTTTTAACAAAGTTTAGTTTTGCTAATCTGATAATTGGTGAGAAATGACAGTTCATCCAAAGAATCCACACCTGTGCCAAAAAATATTTTATTCTGGCAACCCAGTTCTTTAGAAGTTGAATTGCTAACTCATCAATAAACAGCATTGGCAACTCCAAATATCTCCCAGGCCCGGATTCTTTGAATATACCAAAAATACTTGCCCAACTGAGTTACCCGAATCCATCGCTGCATTTGGTGTCAATCTGAATTCTTTAGATTAACCCCAATCTGGGCTGACTGGATACTAAACAAGCTAGCCAAGATACAGAAATTAGTAAACCTATGGATGATAATAGCTAATTGGCTAACCATTTCCATAGAATTGAAGGCAGTGTTCATAGCTCAAAAATATCTTTCCCAAGAAAATAGAAATTTACTAATAAAGTATTTATTGTTAGTTAGATTGTAATGAAATCAAATCAAAGAATGACAAAGTTTTCATAGGAACTCAGGGATGTTGCGGCTGCGCCAAACTGCGCTAAATCCTAATTCATGTGCTAAACTGCTACAAAAACCGTATTTTGAGCAAAATTGCGCCAATTAACGATTTTCTTGAAATTGAATTATCAAACTCTCCTCTCACGCGAAGAATACCTTCATCCTTTGGAAAAAAAAACTCAAATCGTCTATGGCAGGGGTTCTCAAACTTTTTATGTCGCGGAGCCCTTTTCAAGAGACAAATTATTCACGGAGCCCTTTTCCGAAATAAATTTTTCAAGGTATAAAAGCAAATTACATAAAACCCATTGCTTCTAGAAATAAAAGCATAATAGAAATTTATTTCGGGAGGGGGTCCAAAATTATTCCTCAGCCCCTCCCATGCATATTTAACAGTTTAACGTAGCTTTTAAAAACATTTTTAGGTATAATTTGTATGTAATATAATTTATTGCATGCATGTAAAAAGGCAAAAACCAGCAGACCTTACCAACACCTTACAGAAAGTTATTAATAACTTTTCAGAGAAAAGCAAATTAGAAATTATCAAAAAATGTTTTTAAGTAACGGACCCTTTATCCGGCAAGCTCGGGGCCGACATCATCCCGGACTTCGGAATTTTCCGGATTTCGGGTCCGTTCCGGAAAAAACGCCATTAAAGACGCAGCTGCTTTAGTAAAACCAAAATACCCGCTGAAACGACATAGTCCGTTCCAATCGTAACGGATCCAGCAAAAAAACTTCCGGTAATGGACGTGGGTCGTCGCGTCAAGAACCGATAGCGAGGCAGCAGCCGATTTTGGAACGGCCGTTTAAGCGCGGGGACGATACGATTCGGCCGCGTCGGCCCGCGCCGAATCGTCCCATTCCGTACCGAAACGATGTCACAAAAGGCGCGGCGCATCCAATCGTAGCGGATCCAGCAAAAAAAACTTCCGGCAAAGCACGTGGGTCGTCGCGGCAAGAACAGATTGCGAGGCAGCAGCCGATTTTGGAACGGCCGTTTAAGCGCGGGGACAATACGATTCGGCCGCGTCGGCCCGCGCCGAATCGTCCCATTCCGCACCGAGACGATGTCGCAAAAGGCGCGCGCAACCATTGCGCGTCGTAACAGCATTTACTCACTAAAAATTCTTCAAAATATAAAAAAACAAATTGTAAACGCGATCCGGATTTCGGGTCCTTCCGGATTTTGGGTTCCCGGATAAAGGGTCCGTTACTTATTTCCAATTTCTTCGCGGAGCCCCTGGAAATGCCTGGCGGAGCCCTAAGGGCTCCGCGGAGCACAGTTTGAGAACCGCTGGTCTATGGAATCTTTTCCACATTTCTACCACTTGAATTCAAAACCGATGACGTCAGCTCAATTTGCTGTGTTAAGTCAGTCGAAAAATCGCGATTTTTCCCAAAAGTTTCGTTTTTTGCGAAGTGTTCCGTTCTTCCCCACGACTTTCGTGGATGGCCGCGGGTGCCGATTCAAGTTGGCTTCTTCTTGCGTCTTTATGGCGATGTAGAAAAAAACTTTACCGTGGTCCGAAACTCACTAGTTCCCGGTGTTCCGGAAGTCGGGAAAAATATATTTTTTTTCGGGTTTTTTTTGCGGAGTGTTCCGTTCTTCCCTCGACTTTGGACGGCCGCGGGTGCCGATTCAAGTTGGCTTCTTCTTGCGTCATTATTGTGATGTAGAAAAAACAATTTTACCGTTGTAAGAAGGCCACAAGTCTGGTGTTCCGAAAATCGGGAAATAGCGATTTTTCGCGACAGTTCCGCTTTTCCTACGGCATCTTCAACGGCGGTGCAGAAAAAACAACTTTACTTTGGTCAGAGCAGCCTGAGAAGTCTAATAAGATTATTTTTTCTCCATTTAAGTCAGTATTTTCAACTAAAGAGGATTTTCTAAGTTGTAAATTTTTATTGAAAGGTCTCTTTATAGCAACTTAGATTATTATAGTGTTTTCTATCTGATTTAAGATTCCAAAAATACCTTCAAAATTACTAATTTCTTACTTTTTTGCTCTACTTAACTAAAATGTTTTGACAATATCGTTTTTGCAATTTAATATTATTACTTAAATAATTATTCTGTTAACTAATTTCCTTAATTTTTATTTAATTTTAGTTGCATTTTGACTTTTAAAGTGGTTGTAAAACCTGATTCAGGAATATAATTGGCATAGTGTGTATTTGAAGCTGTGTAAAAAATTTCTCTTTCTTAAGTAAAAAAGTACTCCTTGAATTTTTTAAAACACTCCTTGAAAACTCCTTGATTTTGATTTCTGAAAATTTGTATAAACCCTGCATTTGGCGTTTTTGTTATTAAAATTAAAAATTGTATTGAAAACTATTATAATTAACACTAACATTATTTTAAAAACATTAAAAATTAATTAAAAGTTTGTTCAAAATTACCATTTAACTTTTATTTTATGATAAAATGGATTATCAGAGGTTTTTAAATCTGTTTTGTGAAGGTAATTTTTTCTCTTTTTTAATTTGTAAATGCTCCTATTTTTAAATGGTAAATTTTCTAAGGTACCTTTAAAAGGTTGCAATTTTGCTTAGACAGATCTCTAGCTGTTCAAACACCTGTATTTTGCGTAATTCGTCTGATAAATTTTTAGTAGTAACTTAATCATGCAATGTTTTAAGATTAATAGTTGGGATAAATTATCAGTATATTTTAGTAGCAAGAAGTATTAAACCTTCTATGGATTTTAATTTTGGTTGTTGCAAAAAATTGATTCGCCCTGTTCCTGCTTTAAAATTAAGATAAGCTGCTACAAAATTTAAAATCGGCTGCTACAAAAATGGTTTATTCTGCTACAAATTTTTAATTAAGCTGCTACAAACTGCTACAAATTTTAAATGTAGCTGCTACAAAAACTGCTACAAAATGCTCAAAGTGGTGCAACATCCCTGAGGAACTGTCAACATTCAGCAGCTAAGTTATGAAAACTCGCCTTTATTTTTCCTTACTTGCCAGTATTTTATGCTATTGGTTGGGTTGGGTATGTAGCGACCCTAGGAGGAAAAGTTGTCAAATGTTTTTAAAGTTTAAGTTGTTCAGGGTGTCCGCTAACCCTGGAAACCGGGAAAACCCGGAATACTCAGGGAATTCGAAAATGCCCTGGAAAACCTGAAATACTCAGGGAATTCCAAAAATATTCTGGAAAAAGGGGTCATCCATAAATTACGTGAGGTCATAAAGGGGGGGAGGGGTTTGGAAAAATCTCACCAAGGGGGGAGGGGGGGTCGATTAAAATCTCACGTCAACTTTTTAAGTTAGAAATTATACGATTTTCTTTTTTTAAGTATGAGAAACAGATAAGATACTGCAAATTATTTTTAAAAAGTTGTAGGTAAATCTCACTTGGGGGGAGGGGGGGTCCAGCAAAATCTTACCAAGGGGGGGAGGGGGGTCCAGATTTTGGAAAAAACACCTCACGTAATTTATGGATGACCCCAAATATGATTTTGTACTTATGCTTAGCGTTTTTTTACATTGAGGAGTTACCATCTCCGGTATTTAGTCAAATCAACGGCATCCTAGCTCAGTCTCAGAATTGGTCGAAGCTTTTCTAGAGAAAAAAACAATGAGTAAAATATCTGTAAATTAAATGTCTAATTTTAAAATTAATGCATCATTTAGCCAATTAATACTTATCTATAGAAGATATTTTTTCAGTTATTGTTTATCAAGTTTATTTAATATATGGTATGAATAGAAGGAAAATAAAAGTTCCATCTTATCACCAAAAAACGCCTTAAAGCTTTAGTTTGACCGAACCTGGAAAATAAAAAAAATTGTCCTGGAAAACTCAGGGAATTCTTAGCTTAGAATTAAGTGGACACCCTGTTGTTGCTTTGTTTTAAGAAAAGTTGGTTTATTTTATTATTATTACGAGTCTATGATTTGTCCATTCAAAGCGTTGACTAGGCACAAGTTGAGTATCTGTGTTAAAAGGGTTAAACGCTAAAAATTAGAAATATAGCCAAAAATTGCAAATTAACTCATAAAATGTTAACCATATAAATTTGAATATGAATATATGGCGTTCAAAACAGCTTGGCTATATTTTATGGGACAGTTTACAGAATTGAACCAAATGAATGTTTACCGGGGTTCATCCGGGTTTTTCAGGCAGGTTCCTGTTTTAGGAATTTTGTAAAAATGAAAGGCTAGTAATACAACTACAGCCTTCATAACTCTTTAAAGGGGCCCAAAATCTGGCAAATTCTATTCTAAAATGATAGAAACATTTTGAAATCAATTTATAGACCAATTTTGATCTTCAGGACTTATGTGAAGAGTCCATTTATGGTGATTAGAATTTTGTGAAGGGTTGGGTCCCTAAATGGACCCATTTTCTCTCTAGGTTTAGATGCACCTTTGGTTTAGAACAGGGGTGGCCAACCCAAATGTTGTTGAGGGCCACTTTGGAAAACCTCAATACTCTCGCGGGCCGCATATAAAATTTTAGGATATTAGGTGCATAGAATGACAGTGAAGTAAATTGAATAAATTAGGTATATAAATAAGGGAGTTTCTTAGATCCTTTGCTTAGTTTGACAGATTCCTAAATAAAATATTCATTTAAATTTACCTTAAGGAGCAACCCCAAGAATACCTTCTGTAGTATATCCATAGGAACTAAACAGGTGCCGTTAAAAACACTTGGAATCACTCAAAACTATAAGGAGCCTGTGGCACTTACAGAAATTTATTTCGGGAGGACCCAAACTTTCTCTAAAAATTGCAGCTAGATTTCTGCATCGGGAAAAAGTACACCCAAATCTTCCTCTCATGCCCCCATGCATATTTAATTGGTTCCATGCGTAAATTAAAATATATTTTTAGTTAGGATTTGCACCTGACTGAACTAATATCCAAAAAAATTGTGAACAATAGAGTTCCTAGTACTAAAGGGGGATCTGGGGATCCTCCCCCAGAAAATTTTTTGGAAATACGACTCTAATTAACAGACTTTAACGTGTTTTGGTACCCTTTGTCCGAATTTGGGGGGGCTTAACTTACCCTAAAACTTTAACTTTTGACTAAAAAATTCTTGCGGACCACAAAATTATTTCAAAACAGGCCGAGGGTTGGCAAAGCCTGATCTAAGAGGTATATGGGGGGGTAGGGTGGTCCTAAGTATAATGGTAAAAATTTTTTTTCGGAATTTTTCAAGTCGCACCCCCTAAATTTTTTCCTTATGGGGTAGTAAATAACTGGTAAAAATTTTATCCGAATCGGTTAATATTAACACGTGCCGCAAAAGGGATGAAAATTTGAAAAAACATAAAAATTCTCAAAACTTTGAAAAATTATTAAATTTATTTAAAATATACAATTCAATATATTTCTATACTTTTTTAACATAAAATGCTGAAACATGAAGGATATTGGCTTTCATAGCCTTTGACAGTTTTTAAAGGTGTTGTATTTTGTCCTCATTACGCGTTAAAGTATCGTTATATTCTTCAAAAAGCTTGATTTCCCTTTCTGCAGCATTATTTACAACAGTAAGTTACTGACGACTTTAAACCCTTCCTGATAACCTCCAATAATCTTCACACGTTTTAAAGGATCCCTAGAAATAAATTTTGAAGAAAACTTAAAAACCTTTGAAAACAGTTTGGGGTTAATTTTGACCCAAAATTGGCTTGATTTTTCTTAGAGTCCTTCCAGTTCTACAAAACTAATTTCCAACCACCCTTACACACGGGTAGATTCTTTCCCTCTAAACTATTTGGAAATTGCTCTGTGGGGACAGACTCATCAAGGCTAAGGCAACTGTCTCCTCCAAGAAACCATATCCATGACCAGGGCTCGATTTCTAAAAAAAGAAGTACCGGAACGGTAAAATTATTGGTATAAAAACTGGAAAAGTGAATACTTTTTAATGCCAAAATTTAAGCATTTATTTTTAAATTTAAAAAATAAATTCAAAAATAAATTATTGAAGATGATGAACTCTTTATACACCTTTTTTATATACTGTGGGGTGTACTTTTTTCCCCCAACAGGGTGCCTCTTGAAGGAAGCGGGACGCGGCTTATCATCAATGAACCATTAGTGTTGTATATTTTGCCAATTTAAGGTATATAATGCGTAGTTAAACTCCTTGAATTTAAGAAGTCGCAAATTTGCCCAGCGATCTGGTAAATCTGGTTCAAATAATAAAGAATCAACTCCAGAAACGGACTGTGGGTAGTTCAAATGGGGGTTCACAATCATGTTTTAAAAGAACAATTAAGTAACAACCTTACAATTACATCACACATATTATTGTTAGCAAAAAAGATAAAAATGCATTAAAATTTTGTTTTTAATTTGAAATATTCCTTTTTTATATTTTATTTTGGTAGGATTCTCACTGTTATGAACTTAATCTGAAAAAATCTGATAAATTGAGTTTCAAGTACAAAAAGGGGAGTATGGGGGTTCTCCCCCAGAAAAAATTTTGGAAAATTGACAATAAAAACTGGGTTTTAATTCGTTTTAAGACTTTTTATCGTACATAGAAAGGTATCCGCTAGCCTGATGAATGGATCTCGCGAGGCGTAGTTAGGACACTGTAGGCCCTGTTATTATTATTAGGCCCTGTAATATAATATAATTTTTTTCCAAAAAAGAGGTTCTGGAACGCCGTTCCGGACCGTTCCGGCTGAAATCGAGCCCTGTCCATGACTAATCATTTTTTCTTTGATGCTGCCTTAGATTATATTTTCATTAATTCCTCTGTAGAAAAAAAGGTCCCTCATGAATTTCAATTCTTGAAATGTGGCTTGGGGATCCATTTGCACATCAAACCAGGCCTTTATGTATAGCTTAACAATAATACTCATACCTTGTAGTATTGGATTATCCAAATTAACCCTCATTTCTAAATATAATTATCTTTAAGCAATAAATTACTTAAGACATCCACCTAGAATGATGGATAGCACCAGGCTGTTTAAATTTAATCATTTTAGCTTCATAATAATCTAAAAGTGCTATTGTCAACCATAGAAACTTTTGGTAGTCATCTCTCGATTGGTGTTAGAGCTTTGTTTTAGCCAACTTGTGAATTTCTTCTTTGTCTCTTCCATCAATGGGGTTTCTTACAACTTCATTTTTAATACCTGATGGATACTTTGATTTATAGATAACATCCCAAGATTTTCAAACCGTTTAAATTAAAATGTAGGTCCAAGGGATGCAGTAACGCAAGCTCCAAAGGCCGCTTTTAACACTAATTTAAGAACATTAAAATGCATTATATGAGCTTAGGCTTATAAAATTCAGTGTAAATTTCAAATCAAACCTTTAACTATGATGAATAACATTTAAAATCTAATTTTCATTGTTTTGAATATTATATTAAAGTTTTGTTTTATGTCCCAACCTTCATTGGAAAATCCTCCACTTTACCTTAAAACCTCCATTGGAATCCACATATAATAATGAATTTCACCCTAAAATATGTGCAATAATCATAGTGTAGGAGGTTTTCAAGTTTATCATAAAATACATGAAGATACCGACTTTGATGTGATCTTTTAAGAACGCGGCCCGCGCAGCGTCCACTGTTGCGGCGGAAAGTGCGCATCGAGCCGGCATACCTCCCTCAGTGTTACGGAGTCCCGCGCATCTACCGTACTCTAACTTCAATCGCGTTGCGGCACGTGTTAATATTAAAATATTTGAAAAATATTTGGTATACATTCATTTCATACCTTAAGTAAAAAAGTTGGGGGGTGCGACCGAAGAAATTCCGAGTTTGAAAAATTAGGACCACCCTAATGGGGGGGTCAGGGGTTCTCCCCCGAAAAAGTTTTGAATTTTAGTGTGCTAAAAAGTGTTTTGAAGCTACTTTTTGGAGAGTTTTCAGAGAGCTTCGCGGGCTGCACAAAATGACCCGAAGGGCGGCGGGTTGGCCATGCCTGGTTTAGAAAGTGGATTTGAACGGGTTGGACAAAATTATTGAAAGTATTGAATGGGATACTATTTTCTTTCCTTCCCAGCCTTAATCAAAAAATTTTTTTTCCCAAAACAGCAGGGAATTTTACGGGGGAATCGAGAAAACTGTTCTCTGTGAGCAGTTTTAAGAATTTGAATGGTTGGTAATGGCAGGGATGCAGAAAATGTTTTTACCTTCAAGATTTCCCCCAATCCGTACAAAAATTTCCCCCAAATTTAAAAAAATGATAAAGACCTTAAAAAATTCTGAACTATCGTCAGTATCAAAAATATGTTTAAAAGTACAATGACACGAATAGCCACATAAATTTTTATTACTGTACTGAAATTCAATTCAATAGTATACTTTTCCACAAAATTTCCCCGATCCTAGATTGCCGGATCGGACATATTCTGCATCCCTGGGTAATGGTAATTGGAAAGAGGGTATTTTGCCATTACGTAATAGGGGTGAGGGGATTGGTTTCTCAAAAACTGGTCGCCAGAGGAGGTGATTGGTTGGATATGCAGAAAGTGTTTTTGCAATAATATAAAACATCTATTTAAAAGAGGAATTTTTGTTAAGTAATTTATTAATAAAGTATTATTCTAAATTTACTACAGTAGTACTATTCATTTCACCTATTTTTATTATTATTAATCTAATTTAGATGGACGTTGATGACCTCCGTTGTAAGGGAGATGGGCTGAAGCAATATTATATTACTAAAATTGAAGAATTGCAGGTAAGTTTATATTTACCCACAACCATTGTAATGATTGATTGAATTTTGACACATACCTATCATAAAAATATGAAACTTAATGAATTCTATTTATATAAAATAAAAAGGTATGTTACAAAATATAGTGACAGCTATCAATTTCTATAAAAAATGCACGGAAAAGTTTTAATGATTCCCTTAGATTGATTAATGCAGAAATTAGAAGCTACTGTCAGAATTTGAAAAAAAATCAAAATAGTAAATTCACGATGAATAAATGATAATAATGATATTGCTGCCGATTTGACAGTACAGTCAGTTGCTGTTATAGACAGGCGCTATAACCTTCGCCCACGCATAACACTACTAAACAGTCCTGAATATTTATTTTATCGTAGTGTTCACCGCAGTTGTGGACAAAACGTCGACTTTTAAACCTTTCAACACTCGTCCACGGCCTTATAGCCCAAATAAAATGTTTTATCATAATAATTCCGGCTGTAAAATTCTTCACTTTTATATCTACAGTCGAATCCGCTTAATGTGATCACGGTTAATGTTATCAATCGGATAATGTTATTGAAATCGACAGGTCCCGATCATTCCAATGTAATTTAATGTAAAATACATCGTTTAATGTGATCAACTGTGGATCAACACGCCGCTTAATGTTATCAAAATTTGTCCACATCCCCTAAAAAACGGCCGCTTTCGAGTGAAGTTTTGAAGGTCAATCAATTCAAATCTTCAATTTTTACAAGTAAACACCTGCCCCACACTAGAGCATCTGGTGCTTCTTATTTCTGAAATTCAGTATGAATAAAAAAGAAAACATTCCGCATATTAAAAGAACTGTTAAAGGGGGGTCCAAATCATAGAGGTCCAAATCCATGCTTGTGATCGGTTAGGTTAAAGGAAAAATCGGCGCCTTGCAGATGTTTCTGATAAGAGATTTTGATTTCCCCTTGTTTACTGGAATCATAGAGTGACTGGAATTCAGATTATAATAATTGGAGTAGAAGGATATAATGGAGTGCAAAATGAGAGACCTCTTTCTATACCAATAAAAGTAAAAATTAAACTATTATTTTATTTTTATTAATTGAACTACTCTTAAACTTCCCCTAAAAATTTTATGTTTCCAAGTATATAGTGTAAAATTGTTTTAAATACATTAATTATAATTATTTAATTTTCATTTTAAAGAAAACAATCTAGTTACACTGTTTTCTGCTTTTTTATATGAAATCGCTTATTGTTATCAATCAGATAATGTTATCAGTTTAATCTCGGACAATTGCGATCACATTAAGCGGACTCGACTGTATAAATAAAACTTGAACATTTTAAACGAAAAAAGTGGGATGCATAAAAAGTGCCCACATGCGCGTTAAGGATCTCTCAAACCTCTGTCCATTCTGTTGGATCTATTCTGCCTTATCTATTAAGTCCCAGCTCTCTCCACTTGGGATGCAATGTAATGTAGTGCATGAGCAGTAGCTGTAACCAGCAGAAGGCTTGCAAATAGTGGAGTGGAGTGCTTGAATACCACATTAATAATGAAGGATTTAATGTCCACATAAAAGACCAGGGCATTGGTTATAACTCACAAATCCTTACATTGTTCATTCATCTTGGTCAGTTACAAATGTCTTCCCCAAGTAGTACTGTACTGTTTCTCGTGCTGTATTTGAAAACTTTTCCTGTTTTGATTGTTAGCGTCCTTTACAGTTTTCAAATTACATATACACTTTAAATGTTTGTGCATTCAGTTATTTATTTTTATTATATTTGTATGTCATGTTCATTAGGGTGTCTCAAAAAGTGCGTTTTTTTGGAAAAGTTTGAAAAGTGATCGGGCCGTTAGCTAAAAAGTTTCCTTTTGGTGTTAGAAGGTCAGTTGTAAAATTAAAACTAATTCTGTTAACTCTAACTATTGCCTCAACGAGAGCGAAATCTCTATAATGAGAGGCAAGCAACCGCTACCACTAAAACACTTACGCATCGCAATGACCTTGAAAAACTGTCACTGTTGACCGAATTTTCAACTTAAAACATCAAACTTAGCAAATAAAAAAGATTTGGATTTCATGGGAATACCCCAAAACCAGAGGTTAACATTCCAATAATGGCATTAAGATCCAAACGAAACGTTGAAAAAGTAATAAAAACAACTTCGGAAAGAAAACACTTAGGTACCTGACTACGTTTAAAACCGATTTTCGACCAAAATTTCGAAAACATTTTATGTGGTAATCTAAAAATTTAGACATTCCCCTTTCTAAAACAGTCTTTTGTTTGTCTCTAGACAATCTAGAAGCTGAGATATTTGGATTTGAAAAAGGCTTTTTGCCAGCTTGTTGCCAGCTTTTCCAACTTTAAATGCGTTTTTCTCTAAATGTTGTTTTTGACCAAATTGACTCACCGTAACAATGATTACTTCAAATATAATTAATATATTTTCATGAAAATTGGTATGATTGTTCCTATAGATTTTTAGTAGTGGCTGAAGCAGGTTTTTATGTTTTACTTCAATAGAAAAAATTTTGGAAGACCTTTTCCATTTTATCATTGTTGTGAAAAATTTCGAAGTTGCATTTAGTATTTACGTAATGATTTCAATCTTTAGGTAAAAAAGAATTCAACTTTAATCCTGCTTCATCCACTAACATATATATTATGAAGACTATAAATACACATTTTTATGTTAAATATTTAGAATATTTTGAAAATTAGAGCATTCTTCGTACATACTGTTTTTTGACGAAAAAATGACAGTTTTTGGGATTTAAAAAGAAAAAATAATTTTATATTTGCAAATTTTTTGGTTTACAATGTGTTTTTAAGTTCATTTAACTGTTTTATAGAGAAAAATTTGATGTGTGAGAAAAAGGGAGGAAAAAGCCCCCCGAACGTAGTCAGGTTAGACATCTACTGCATGATAGATAAAATTCTTTTTTCTACGGTATCCTATTTTATTCGTATCTTGAATGTAAACATTCCATAACACCAGGGGAAAGTAGGAGTGGGTTGCTTCTCTGCGAGAGTGAGACATTTGGGTGTTTCAAAAGTCCATGGGGAATTCTTTTTGTCAAATTTCCCAGATGCCCCCCTCTCAAGCTGTTACTAATACTAAAACATTATTACCTGCAAATTTTCAGGTCTCTAGGACAATTTTTGACCCCCGCGCTTCAAAAGTAGGTTTCCCATGTTAAAGTATAGGGAAAATATTGAAAATATCGTCATTTTTGGTTCTTTTCAATTTTATGAGCCTGAACGCTGTCAATATCGAATTAAATCCCATACATCATCTTTGGGACATCATTGTCTCAAGATCCTATTGGAAAAACATTCAATAGAACCTACTGGGGGACGTTCCATGGGGGTTAAAAGCGCGCTTTGACCGAAAAAAGAGAATGCTCGCGCCGGCGCTTGAGGCGGGAGCTGGATGAAGACCTCACATAGCACATAGGGTTTTACTTCCCAAAACTGAGATACAAGAGTATCAGATGATGCCAGCTGAGGTAAAATAGGAAAAATATTCAATAAAACCCCCAAGTGAGGCCTTCATCCAGCTCCCGCCGCAAGCACCGGCGAGCATTCTCCTTTTTCGGTCAAAGCGCGCTTTTAACCCCCATGGAACAACTTAACTTTGAACTTATTTCAAAGATTTGGATTGGATTACCTATAAGTTTCATTTTAAAGTCTCCTACTGAATGGGAAAACTTAGACGAATTCAAGTGGTGCCGAGATTTTTTCAACAACTAGGCGGTCACCAATGATGTCGCAGAGCTTAGGAGTGGCCCTAACTCTAGAGTATTATACCTCCCTAGATTGAAAACTGAAACACAGAGGCCAAATCTCCAACAAACTGTCAATAAATATCGAGCTAAGTTTTCTAAGACAGATAAGACTACTTTAGTTCAAGAATTTTAAAATTATCATGGAGCATAAACATAGAAAGTGTATATTTTAGTGCAATAAAAAACTGTGACATATTAAAGGCATGTATTATATGAATTATTATCACATTATCTCAAAAAAGCATAAAAAAGGTAAGCAAAAGCAAGTAGTTGCGTAATAGGTCTCGTTATGAAGTAAAAGCTAGCGCTGCAGCCTACACCAGGCTTTTCTCGTAACTTCAACCGCTTTGAGGCAATAGTTAGGGTTCTACCACAACTTTAAAAATTTCAGGGAAGTTTATTGGTGCCAAAAGGAAACTTTTTGGGACACGGCCCGATAAGATTTCCAAAGTTCGAAAAAATGAGACACCCTAATGTTCATTTAATTTTGTAAAAAAAGTTTTTAATTTAAAAAAAAAGTTACTGTACTTGGACTATATCTTTGAACTTTCCATATTTTAAACTTCTCCTTAATTAAATTGTTTAATTGAATTTTATTATTGTATCATATTATAAGTGGTTTATTCTGATTTTCATATTTTTAGCTGGTTGTCTCAGAGAAAACACAAAATCTGAGACGTCTTCAAGCACAAAGAAATGAACTTAATGCTAAAGGTAATGTTTCATTTTCTTATGATAAGGATTTCAGTTGCTTTCTTCTGTTTGATTTCATTATAATAGCCTATTATGTAGCTGTTCAATTTGATTAAAGGAGCTCTAATTTTCAGTCCGTATGCTCCGGGAAGAGTTGCAGCTTCTTCAAGAACAAGGCTCATATGTTGGAGAAGTTGTGAAACCCATGGACAAAAAGAAAGTCCTTGTGAAAGTGAGTAAAAATACTTTATAACTATACTATATTGATCAAGACTTAATTTATTATTGAAGCAAAATTACTATTTTATTCTAATAAATCAAATAATCAATATTCCTGAATTGTTTTCTTTAGCATTCATATTGTATAATATTCTTGTATATCTTTAAGTTGCCTTAACCCTTTAACAGTGACATATATTTAATCAGCTATGTGTTTCGCCCGAACTGGACTCGGGCGACACTGGGAAGGGGTTAAAGAATATTACGTTTTAGGTAAAAAATCTTTTTTTTGTTGTACTTTAGGATTAGCGGGTGAAAATATTTCCAGTTGGTCTCTATTGGCAATGTTTTATTATTTACACTTACAAAAACTGAAAGAGACACTGCTTGTTGAGAGAGTTTAATGGTGTTTTATTTTGACGTTTGATTATAAAAAATGCATATTGATATCATGATAATAATGTTTTCTTTCAAAAATGCAATATTAATTAGGGATGAAAATCAACGTCCATAAAGATTGTAGCTTAAACTTCATAGACGTTTTTAATAACCAAACTTTCCCCAAAAGTGATCCGCTTCAACCAGTTTTAAAGTATTAATTTTTCCCACTTCCTTCCATATTCAGATGGTGATACATAAAATTTACATTTTATTGGTTTATTAAGTAGAATTAATTGTATGTTTCAGGTACATCCAGAAGGAAAATTTGTGGTTGATATTGATAAAAACATTGACATTAATGATGTTACTGCTAATAGTCGAGTGGCTCTTCGAAATGATAGCTATACATTGCATAAAATTCTTCCAAACAAGGTACGTTTTTGTCTTCCTATAAATTTAGCCTTTCAGGAGCTTATTATTTCATTTCTGCTTAACAAAATTAAAGTATATTGTTGAGTCATGTTCCAGATTTCTAGTGCCATATCATTTAACCCTTTCGCAATGGACACCTTAACCATGCAAGTAGAACTTCCTTTGGGAAAGGAATTTTTGTAGCTAAGTTGAACTTTGAAAAATTTTTGCAAAAAATAAAATTGCTGTCCAAAATTTTGAAAAAAAAAACCTTTTGAAGGAGCTTGGATTGAAAATGTTATATTTTGATGTTATGCGAAAATTTCTTAAACAAAAAACTTGAGACTTATGAATTATTCCACACACCTAAAAAAACTATTTCTTGGGAGAATGTCACAAAATAAAGAGATTTATCAATAAACTTACTTATGAAGTTCGATTAAACATATCTTGAAAAAAACTGCTATTAGCTAAGAGAATATTCAAAATTATCATTACTTACATTAATTACACTATTTTTCCAAAACAACTAATTGAAAATATAAAATATATCATGTATATTAAGGTCAAGATGTTTTCTTTCAAATAATTTCACTTTAACAGACTTAGAACATCTTGTGGGAATAAAAATCAAAAAGTTTTAATATGAGCTACTTGTCCTCTGATCCTTTTCAAATGGGGGCATGAGCCTGCTGGCCAGAGCCACCCTTTAAAAACAAAATTGCATGTTATAAATTTTATTCTATAAATGCTTAGGCTTAACATTGTTTATAGGTTGATCCTTTGGTAAGTCTGATGATGGTAGAAAAAGTTCCAGATTCTACGTATGAAATGGTAGGAGGTCTCGATAAACAAATTAAAGAGATAAAAGAAGTAATTGAACTTCCAGTGAAGCACCCAGAACTGTTTGAAGCTCTTGGAATTGCTCAACCTAAAGTAAGTTATAAAAAACTTCCTTAAAACGACCTTTTTTATGGAATTTTTTTCTTGTGTCTCTAATCGGTAACAGTGGCCCAGCACATTTTCAATCTTCTATGATTATAAACAAATTCAAGCCTCTGTGTCATTCTGAATTCAATTTTGCTATTTAGTTCATTGAAAGATATCTTGTGCTGGTTATCATTCATAGGCAAATTCAAGATTAGAAACCTGCTTGGTTCTGATACTGAATAAAACTTTTCTGCAGAACCTGATTTTTTTATTACATGATTCCTAGAGCACTGCTATGTCCGTTATGTTGTTAAATGCATTTTCTGCTGTAATTCATAAATTACTCAATGAATTATTTAATTTAATGAAATTCATTTTGTTTGGTTAAACATACTATTGGACTCTTAATATATTGTTTTATTTTTTAAAGTTATGGTCAGATTAATGTCCACCTTAACTAGGGTGTCCGCTAACCCTGGAAACCGGGAAAACCTGAAATACTCAGGGAATTCGAAAATGCCCTGGAAAACATGGAATACTCAGGGAATTCCAAAAATATTCTGGAAAAATGTGATTTTGTACGATGCGTAGCATTTTCTATCGTTTTTTTACATTGTGGAGTTACCATCTCCGGTTTTAGTCAAATCAACGGCATTCTAGCTCGCACGGGCATCAGCGCGGTACAGCGATATGTTCGCGCGACTCGGGCTGTAAAGGCGCCTTCTCCTCGTTCGTTTACTGTATTACGGAAAAACGACTTTTATTGGAAGAAAGCCGTGTATGCTGTTCTTACCATGCAGCCTAAAGATGAGGAGAAGCCTATTTTACGGGGCGTAATCGTCGGTAAAGTCGGCTTCTCGCATTTGGTGTATTGTGCGGAAAACGGACTTGAGCTTTTTCATGGAGAGATATTCGTAAGTCAAAGGTCTTATTTTATTGGTGCTGAAATTAAAATTATTTTAAGTAGAAAAATTGAAAGAAACTTTATTGGAAAACTTGAATTACTCTGCTTAAGTCTTAATTTAAATTTAATAATTTTATAGTTATAGTATGGTTGTGAGTGATAAGTAGTTTTTTTCCTCCAAAAAATATAACCTGATAAGATTTTCAGCTTATTTATAAAAATAAATAATGAAATTTATTTACAAGGTACAATACACAAATAGGATCCTTTACTTAAAATTGAAGTTTTAATATTTCTCTGATAAATTTCTGAATAATTTGATACTTTTTGAGCATTAGCCTTTTAAAGTTAATTTTTACTGAAGGCTCCTGATTATTAATTAAACATTTCTCAATTTTGGTTTTTCAGAATAATTTGAAGATCAAATATAATCTGACTTCAGTTTTCATTAAAATGATTTCATTTCACAAAAATGCACCCCCAAAAATTAAACCTGGATCAACACCCATTCTAGCCAGAGTATTGTATAATAATTTCTCAAAACTTTATATCCCTTTTACCTTTTGAGCTCTAGCTCAGTCTCAGAATTGGTCGAAGCTTTTCTAGAGAAAAAGAAAACGATTTAGTTTTCTCAATGAGTAAAATATCTGTAAATTAAATGTCTAATTTTAAAATTAAATGTATCATTCAACCAATTAATACTAATCTATAGAAGATATTTTTCAGTTATTTTTTTATCAAGTTTATTTAATATATGGTATGAATAGAAGGAAAATAAAAGTTCCATCTTATCACCAAAATTTAAAAAAAACAAAAAAATGCCTTAAATCATTTAGTTTGACCGAACCTGGAAAATCAAAAAAATTGTCCTGGAAAACTCAGGGAAATCTTAGCTTAGAATTAAGTGGACACCCTGTTAACTGACATAAACCTTGTGTTATGTGTGTGCAAAAAACACAAATGAGCTCTAGTGTGCAGTTGCACCACATGCCAATTTAATTGCTGCAATTTATGGTTAACACACTTTTGCAGACCCCGTACATGTCCTGAAATTTTAAAAAATGTCCTGAAATGTTCTGAAAAAACACAGGGATGCAGAAAATGTTTTTACTTCGAAGATTTCCCCCAATCAATACAAAAATTTCCCCAAAATTTTAAAAAGTTATATAGATCTACAAAAAAGCAGATTCATGTTTACAAAGTAATGATTGGAAACGCAAAACGAAAGCAAACCTTAAATCAGTGGTTCCCAACCTGGGGGCAATCGCCCCCTGGTGGGCGATTTGTGTTATCAAAGGGGCAATAAAAATGTTGGGGGCGATTAGGGGCGATGAGTATTCAAAGGTGGAAAATAAAATAATACTGCATTGACTGACTGTATTCAGTCTTAATGTACCAAAACAAGTTAAAACCCTGTTTCTTAGGGTCAAATTTCCTAAAATTTTCTGGGGGAGGACCCTCAAACTCCCCTTTTGTACTTGGAACTTAATTTTTCAAAACTTTTTTAAATTTAGTTCATCAAAATCAAAATCTTTCCTAAAAATATATGGCTGAAATTCGGAAGAAGTGTAGCATAACTAGTTAAAACCCTGTTTTTTGGAGTCTTATTTCCAAAAAATTTCTGGAGGAGGATCCCCGTACCTAAAGTTTCTTTATTATTAACCTTTTAGGGGACTAAGTATAACAATACTTCGCAGCTGATTTCAGTGGTGATATGTTATCTAAAACAGGGCGCGAAATTTCCGCCCGCCAACTCGCCATTGGCGACCAAAAATTTAAGGCTGGCGAGAAATTTCTTTTCCCTGAAAAGAATGTTGAGTTTAAAATAAAAAATATCCAAATCAAAGAACCTCAATCGAGCGGCTCTCCTATGTGTTTTAAAATTTAGCTCTTGTTTGTCAGGAAGTGCCATCCAGTAATGTGGACAGAAAGTGGATTAATGGTTTTTTCGAACCTTTTAAAAAAGAAACGTTTTCTTGCCATAATCAAAGCAAAATCCCTGGTGAAAATGTTGCCATTGTAAAGGCAGCAAAGCGATAGATATAGTTACCTTTATTATTTTTTGCTGTATATTTTAAGTTTACATTCTTTTTTAACTTCTACTTTCCATAATGTTTCTGCAAACACTATTTTTTAAATAAAAAAAATATGAATCAAAAGTAGTGGTGAGTAAAAATTTTAGTCTTGCTAGTTTCTTTAGAGCTGAAATTTCATGCCCTGATCTAAAATTTTGTTTTGCCCACCATTTAGGCTTACCATATTACTTGGGTCCAATCCAGGACATATTTTTGAAATTTCTTAATAAGTACCACATCAAACCATCAAAGATTAAAAAATAAGAAAAAACATTCAAACTAATAAACATTAAACAGAAATGTCAAATTTTATTTCTTTATTCGACATTATTTTTTTCAAAAATTTGTGTGATTGACTTAATTTTACTATAAAATTCACTGAAAGTAAGTTCTCCAAATTAATACAGATGTCAGATAATGTAAAACAACGCAATTTTAAAGAGTTTTGTCCCGATTTTTCATAAAAATGTTTGGCAAATCTTAAAAGTATGAAAACCCTGGACATATTGCGACCCCAGACATTTTTCCTAACATCACTAAAAACCCTGTATGTATGGTAAGCCTACCACCATTAGTTATTTTGCTGATTGATATTGTGATCAAATGAAGTGTTAGGTAGTAAGTGTCAACCAACCCAAGTAGTAAACGTTTCCAAATAGAAAATTTTTCCAAATCATAAGATGTGTAGTTTGAAAGTGTTTCAATAAACTGTATGTATATGTGCATATATATAGCCTAGATTCATTCATGTTCATTTTATATGAAAACATAATCAAGTTTGATATTTTTAAGTTAAGTTTGAAGATCAAAATCATAAAATGAACACTTGTCTTTCTATTAGAATTTTTAAATTTTATATTGAAACTGAAGTCTGACCAAATTGCTAAGTGGCTATAGAAACCTGTCCAAAGCTTGAGGAAGAAAGAACAAATTCAGGTTATGAGGCTAGCTGTATATTAACTACCTCTTGGCTACTTTGTGATAGATAAGTGAAACTTAGTCTTTGTATATAATATGTAAAAACAAAGTAAAGCATTGTTAAAAATGTTAGTGGTATCATAATTTTTTATAGTTAACTACTAGTTTTATGCTCGAAATAATCTTCATATAACTACTGTAATTTTGTCCTGAAATTTTTGTAAAAATGTGTCCTGAAATTTTATCAAGGGCTGTACGAGGTCTGCTTTTGTGAAAATACATTGGTTACTTAATTTTCATTTTAAATTTTCTTATAGGGTGTGTTATTGTATGGTCCTCCTGGTACTGGAAAAACTTTACTGGCTCGAGCTGTAGCTCATCACACTGATTGCACTTTCATTAGAGTGTCTGGTTCTGAACTGGTTCAAAAGTTTATTGGTGAAGGATCCAGAATGGTGCGAGAGCTTTTTGTTATGGCAAGGTAAGATGGATTCAGCTGTATTATATTTTATATATAATCTGTTAAAAAGTAATTTAAGTAATAAATACTCCTCTATTTGAGAAAATGTTGTATTTACAATGTAAAATGTATTTTGTAATAAAATTCGGCATCAGAATAAAAAATAAATATTTTCCTCCCGATTTTCTACTCTTGAAATTTTGTGTTTCGCAAAGAATGAACAATAACCAAAAAACAGCAGCCGTTTTCCTAGACATAAGCAAAGCTTTTGATACAGTCAATCACGATTTACTTCTACATAAACTTCACGTGATTGGAGTTAGAGGAAATACATATGATTGGTTCAAATTGTATTTAAATGACAGGTCTCAAATTGTTAAAATTAATGATATTTGCAGCTCCCAAAAACTTATTAGAGGTGGTGTTCCTCAGGGTTCTATCTAAGGGCCATTATTATTTTTGATTTTCATTAATGACTTCTGTAAACTTGATTTGAATTGTGATATTATTACATTTGCTGATGATACGGTTTTGGTTTTCTCGGCGGTTTATTACTCTGAGCTGTTTAATAAAATTGAAGTTTGCCTACAAAAAGTTAATATTTGGTTTTATAATAATATGCTAAAGCTTAATGTTTTGAAAACTAAATTTATGATTTTTAACCTTAAAACTTCAGTGACTATAAGGGATTCCCTAAAAATCCATAAACCAAATTGTAATCGTGAGTGTAATGGTTCTTCCTCCTGTGATGTAATTAAGTGTGTTGATACAATTAAATATTTAGGTCTACATTTTGATACTAATTTAAAATGGAAATCCCATATAAACATCTTGTTAAACATATTGCGTTTTATAAATTTGAAGCTGTTTAAATTAAAAGGTATAATTGACCATAAATTTCTAACAACAGTATATTTTGCTTGGGTACAATCAACAATAAATTATGGAATAACGTGCTTTGCATCTGATTATTACAATAATATTAAACTGCTTATTCAGTTACAAAAAAAGATTTTATCTCACTTAAAATATAATTCCCTGCCTAATAATATCTTAACAATCAGAGAACTGTATATTTTTCGTTTATTACTCTTTATATATAAAAATAAACATTTATATGAAGCCAAAAATATAACTTCTTATCTTAGAAACGCTAAAGGTAACTTGTATATCCCTAAATCTAGAAAAGAAATATTTCATAAATCTCATGCCTTTTTGGGACCATACATATTTAATAAACTTGAAGAAACTCTTAAACTAACCAACAATATTCACAAATTTAAATCCGGTATTCATCTTTTTATCTCAGGACACTCAGATATTGAAGCTTTGTTCAAAATTCCTAAATAATAAGCGCAGCTCTTGCCACATGATAAAATCTTTTTTTTAAATTTAGGTTCCCTGGGCGAGCCTTTGGATCTTTGGGATCCACATAATCAATTTTTTTGTTTTTCTATGTTTAAACAAAATGTCAATATATGTATATATTTCCCTTTGTGTTTTTTGTACAGTCTTTGTCTGTGTGTTCCATGTCTTATATATGTTTTGTCTTTTGTCCAATAAATTTGATTTGATTTGAATGACCCTAATATGCTTTTAAAATGAACTCAATTTTTAGGAGTGAACACCTGGTAATAAGAACCTTTTGGTCAAAATAGGCTGTAATAAATTCTTTTCTCCTCCAGGGAACATGCTCCATCTATCATTTTCATGGATGAAATAGATTCCATCGGTTCATCTAGGATTGATGCTGGTTCTGGAGGAGACAGTGAAGTTCAGAGAACTATGCTTGAGCTTCTTAATCAGCTGGATGGATTTGAAGCCACAAAGAACATTAAGGTTAATTTTTATTTTCTTAAGAATGTACTTTTAAAAACGGTACTACTTAATTATTTTGAAGAATAGGAAACCTACACTATTTTCATGATAAATTTGAATTAATAGTAAACAAATGCAAGTGAATGTAAATAATTTATGTATTTAAAATACAGTGTAACTTGAGGGGCCACTGAAAAAACTTTAAATCTTCCAAGACTTCAAAGTAAAAGAGTTACATCTTCTACCTGGAATTCTGAGTTTCACTTAATGATTGAAAATATGACTTTTTTACATTTCGTTGTAAGAAATTAAGTTGAATTAAGTTGAGTTTGGCTAATTGCATGATTTTATATAGGTCATCATGGCAACAAACAGGATTGATATCTTAGACCCAGCCCTTTTGAGACCAGGACGTATTGACAGGAAAATAGAATTCCCTCCACCAAATGAAGAGGTATAGCAATCCATATAAGAATATTATTTCTCTCTTTAAATTTCAAACTTCTATATAGGATCTTTCATAATTTTTGAATCTTATTTATGAATCTAGTTTTTGCAGTTAAGGTTTTGAATTGATAATTTTCATTAGGTTTAATAATTCTTAATTCCTTTAACACAAAGTAAAGGGATATTACATTAAATTGACTCTTGAGTTAATGTATAAAAACTAAACTGTTTTAATGTCAGTGTTGGAAAAGTTGAATAAAACATCCCAAGAAAGTATCCTATTTCTGGTGTTTGTTTTTTTTACTTTTCCATTAGTTTGTGTTATCATGACTTATTTCTCAGCTAAACGTAGTAAGTTTTAACTTAGTAATGGAAAATAATTAAATTATTTAATTAGTCTTCCTGAAGATTCTCTTTTAAATATATCTCATTTCAGTATGCCTTATCTCTTAAACCTTAAATCCCTAGTGTAAAACCCTTAAGTGAATCAAAACCCCTTTTGAATTTTAAAGTCAAGTTTTACATGTAAACTTGTTAGACTTGTTTATGACAATAATTTAAAACAACTTGTTTTGCTCGTTTGAACGGGATATCTATAGATGTTAAACCAGCAGTTTAATATCCGATTCAAGTTGCTAAATCACCTTCCTCTCATAGGCACGTTTGGACATTTTGAAGATCCACTCTCGCAAGATGAACTTGACTAGGGGTATTAACCTACGCAAGATAGCTGAAATGATGCCTGGAGCATCTGGGGCTGAAGTGAAAGGAGTGTGCACTGAAGCTGGCATGTATGCTTTGCGAGAGAGGAGGGTCCATGTGACACAAGAAGATTTTGAAATGGCTGTGGCCAAGGTAATTTTTCACATCAGACTTACCTTTTTACCATCTTACAATTTTGTGTTATTTATTCATTTCACCAAAAGCACATTTTTTAAGAGGGAAATAGCCTAATGCACCTCATTCACTGTGTAAGAAATATTTATATTTTCAAAAAAGTTTTTTACTGTACATACATTTTTAAAATAAAGAAAAATGGACAAGAAATTTGTATTAAAGAAAAACCTCAAGCAAGAATGTGCTACTTTTCTTGGGTAGCCCAGGATATCCATTTTTAGCAGCATGAATCCCGAAGTTTTTGAAAATCTCATTACAATCTGCTAAGATTACATAGTAGCTACGTCATTCTGAAGGAAATTTTCCTTGCCATAGCTACGATCAAGTCACATTTACATCCAGCTGTAGTTAAACATTCTGTCTCATTAGTTCATTGGGCACATCATTAGTTTTGTGGGAAAATGCCTCAGAGACAGAATTTTTTATGTAAATTTGGGATTTTGGATTAAAGGTTTGTTACTTATATCGTTTTCAGATATTTTTAGTTGAAGTCAGTAGCACTTACGTTCTCAAGAATTTGGTACAATTTTTTTTACAGGATTCCAACACTAATGAGTTTTATTTTACAGGTTATGCAAAAGGATGCTGAAAAGAACATGTCTATCAAGAAACTATGGAAATGAACATTCATTACTTTTCTCATATTTTATTTATGTGTTTTCAATTGCTTTGATAGTGGTAAATTCAATAAACTGTTAGTACTTTCTTAGTGTCTAGTTTTTTTGTTTTTTTTTGTGATGTTCCTTCATTTATTCTCACCCATTTAAAAAAATTAAGTACAAAGCTATTAAGAAAGTATAACCCTAGAAACTTTTTCACACACTAATATAATCCAGTGAAGCTAACTAGATTTTTATAACTTAGTTTCAGCCTTTCATATCTGAGGTGCCCAAGATTACCATTGGATCACCATGGAAATGGCTAAACCTAAAAGGGTTAAATGTCATGAAGAGACTAACTCTCTACTAACTGATAAAACTTACTCCATCCCAAAATTTTGAATTTAACTTGGGGCCATATGCAACTAGGTTCTGTAACCTGCTTAAGAACCGGATTTTGCCTAATAACGATCGCCACAGTACGCCTGCTGAGGAGGTGGCGTTATACGACAATCCTGCTGACGTTTTCCTCCTTATTAGTTGTAGCGTTCCATTATGTAGCGGAGCGCGGGAAAGGCAGGGTACAATCAAATGCAAGTGGTTCAATGACGTTCTTGAAAACCAATCAGCAGCATGCTGGACAAATGACACAGGAAAACGATAGTTGAGTGGTTTGGAAGTAGGATTGGACTGGTCTCAAAATCGTCGCAAAACGTAGTTGCATCCGGTCCTTGATTGAACTGTGAGTTGTTAAAGCTTAAATATTGCATAAAGCTTCAAGAATATATTTTAAGTCAAAAAATATGTAATCAAGTTGAGAAGTTATTAAATACAATATTTTGACTTCAAATACTAAAAAGTATTATCTTTCAGATACTTAAGTACACCTTAGCAACTTTTTTCAGTTTCAAGTTGTACAAGAAGAGTTTTAGGAGGTCTTAACAAGTAAATATTCTGTCATCATATGAATGATCTAGATCAGGGGTTGCATAATTAACTGGCGGGGTGCATAATTAACTATACCAGGGGTTCTCAAACTTTTGACAACCCTTTTGGCGACCCACTCTCTATGAACATAATCTAATGCGACCCACCTCATCTTTAGTTAAGAAAATTCTTTTAGGACATTAACTTTGAATTAGGCAATTATTTTTTTTTGAAGAGTGGCACCCATGTGTATCATGGATAAAAAGTCTTATTACTTTACAGCCCACCACTTGACTTGTGATTTCGATTGTGTCCCTCGAGTACCTGGGAAATGGGAAACCCCTGATCTTGTTTCCCATGGATTTAAGAAGCAACTTGATAGGACTATGGGCAAGTAGGTAAGAGTGCTCCACTATTTGAGTACTCTACTAGCATTCTTCTTAGAAGAAACTGTTAAAAACGTTTTTGTTTTAGGGTAATACTACATTCCCACATGAAAAGTTAGATCAAATCACATTATAGGGAGATCAAAGTTTTTAGGAGATGTCTTCTGGATTTATTCATCTTGAATTTTGGAAAAGATGGAGCCTGTCCCACTAGTGAGGCTAATATCATGAGGACTAAGATAATATTAATGAATTTTGATTTGGTGACCAATATTGAAATTTTGCCTCCACCTCCTGAATAGATGTTTTAGATTTTTTGAAACTATTAAAACGGGTCACAAAAAGTAAAAGCAATCGGAATGCGCTTCGGAATCTCAATTCATTATGGCGGACGATACGTTTTTGAGCTGACGGGAGATCCGGGACGAACGTTTCCAAAATAATCGTTTCGAGTACGAAATGTAAGATTTTTCATCGTTTGCGTTTCGTGTTTCTCTCGTCTTAAAGTTCGTGAATACGGCCCTAAAGTGCTTTGGATTTCAGTTAGTTACACTCCTGCGCCAAAGATGGCGTTGCTTCAGGTGCTAAAATGCCTAAAATGAATGATGGCTTGACGTCACTCACTTCACTGCCTGCGAGTGCAAATCTCTGTATTTGCAAGAAGAAAAAACTATCTGGATTTCATAAACAAATACACGTGTTTCCGTGGAAAAAATTATTTTGGGCATTTAGAGTTGATATTTGTTTTGTTGTGAAAGAATTAATTACTTACCTTTCTATTGGAAAGGGGAACAATAGTTTTCATTAATTACTTCCTTGTCAACCGGTTTGAAGTTTAATGTTGTTTGACAATTTGTGATCTCAATTTTTTAAAAAACGTCAAGCAATGGATATTTTACTGACAATTATTTTTGTAGGTTTAGTTCTCTTTGTGATATTCGCATTATTTGCAGATGGTGATTTAACGCTTTTATTTCACCATGTATTTAGCTCAAAGATAGGTAAGAAACAACCATTTTGCTTCATATAATTAGGAATTTTCTAAACAACAAAATCAAAGTAAAAAGCATGCATATTGTTAAATGTATCTGCTATTTTTGTCCTCAGGTTTGTAAAGTTTAAAAACAATCCCTATATTTTTCCAAAAATTTCCCTATATTTTTTTGAAGACTACTTTTTGGCAAATTTTCAAAATTTTTCTGGGGGAGGACCCCCAGACCCCCCTTTTACTTGGAGTTGACATTTTTACACAATTTTGAATTTTAGTGCACCAAAATTAAAGCCTTACGAAGTCATCTCACCTAAAACTTAGTATTCTTAAGACCTCAGAAAAGATTTTGAGTACCCCCCTAAACAAAAATCTGGCACTGGCAACCCCCCCTCCCCCCTTTCAGTTGCTTACATTAATATTTGAACAGCCCTAATAGCAATTAAGTTATTTGTGAAACTCAGCCCCCCAGATTAAAATCCTGGATTCGCCACTGTAGGAGTTGGATTCTATTTATCTAGCTACACAAATTCCTCCTTCTATCTGTTGGATTGTTTGGCAATGAATATTCTTTTTTTTATTCAATTTGGAATAATTATACTAGCATGCAGTGTTAGGGGAGACCAGGGAGGGATGGGACACTTTTTACAAGAATATTTTTAAAAAATTTAGTTTTCATTGTATAAATTTGAAATTTTGAAAATAACATCTTGGAACACTTTAACATGTTTAAAATATAAACAATGTGATAGCAAACAAAACTTAAGATTTATAAACGAATTAAAGTAACTCTAAAAATGTCCCATCCCACCCTGGCACCAGGGTGGGATGGGACATTTTTAAAAAATTAAAATTTATGATTAATTTTCAAATAATGGTTAAAAATCACAAAGACAGAAGTATTTTACATAATCTAAAGATTTTTAGCAAAAAACATCAGTCTTTTATCTTATATTTCATCATTTTATCTTAGATTTACTTCAAAAAATCTAACGAGTGAAAAATGCAAAGTAGATAAAATTCTTCCTATCCTTCCTATTCCTTCCAACTATTTATTCATAAAAGATATATTATTCAGTTCAGAAAACAATATAAACCATTGAGAGAGCAACCAAGAATGAGATTTAAAATTCACTTTAAAAAGTGTAATATACTTAGTTACTTTTGCCATGAAAGTGAAACCATCTTTTTCATTCAGAAACTTTTAGAAGCTTGCAACTAAAATGGTAAACAGCAATAAGTATGAAGCTATGGTGCCTTTACCTGGTGAAATACTCAAAAACTAATTTTGTTTTTAATTATAAGATTTATTGAAGGCGTCCCATCCCACCCCGTGTCCCATCCCTGTCCGGTCTCCCCTATTTAATACTGTGAATATATAGTTAAACCTTAATCTTACTTCGTTATTTTTGCAATGACTACTTTCTTTCAAAAGATAACATTTAATAAGTCTTAACTAGTGATGGGCTGGTATCGATACCAAATACTTAAGTACTCGATACCTATAGGTATCGAGTGTATTCGATACCCACAAAAGTATCGATACTTTATTGACATATTTTGTTTTAAATTTTTCAATGAAGTAATCTTTATAATAGCTACTGTAGATCAAACGCAGCCTGTTTCCGTTTTCATTTTGCAACGCTCAAACCCAAGTCGTTATCATCCGCAAGAGAAATTTGACGCGGCTAGGTTTTTCCCCCGCCAAATCCTTCGCCTCTATCCACCTCCAGGCCCGTAGCTACGGGGCTTTTTGATGGATTGCTTTCAGTTTTTTGAATATTAGTCTGATTATGGATAGGCCCTAAAAAAATTGTCCCTTCAGGTTCATTTCCCGACATTGAAAAAAAGTACTCGATACCTATAAGTATTCGATACCAAAGTATTCGATACCTAAAATTATCGATTTTGCCCATCACTAGTCTTAACATTATCACATTTGACTAGTACCTGCAATTTATCTTGGATGAATTACAAAGACTCAAAGTGATTTGGTGTAGTCTGTATTTTGTAATTTTCATTTTAGTGCAGTAAACACTTAACATGCATTCAATATTGAATTTTGTTTTTGTAGATTATCAAGGAAAGGTTGTTTGGATTACTGGAGCATCCAGTGGAATTGGAGAATACCTTGCTTATGGGTTAATTAAAAGACATGCCAAACTTGCACTGTCCGGTGTAAATACTGAAAGATTGGAAAATGTAAAAAGAAATTGCATTGGTATGTAAATTTAGTTTTCTCAAAAAGAAGGGGAGTTAAAATATCCTGCAAAAATTTAACTGTCAATCGAGTCATCCACAATTCTAAACTTAATCCGTGTTTTTAAACATTTCCTTGGATGAATCTCAAATCCATGATTCTCCCTATTATTCTGTTACTATAACGGTACAGCTTTAGAATAAGTTCGCTTTTTGAACGGTCGCCAAATTGGCAGTATTTCATGTCTGACAGGCTGTGAAATATAGTTAAACATGGCGGCCGGGTTTAAAATAAGGCGGCCTGCCTCAAGGTCGTCAAAAGCGGACTTATTCTAAAGCTGTTCCTCTATAACTACTTTGCATAAGTGCCTCAATAGCCATACCAATTCCAAAATAAATTTTAAGAAAACTTGTAAGTGAATTATGTGGTTCTCATGATCTTATACATTGCCTATTTATAAGATTCTTGGCCCGCTATTAAAATGTGATTGAAAAACTTGATCCAGAAAGTGGCACCTAGGGTGTTACAAGATGAGTGTTCATAAATTAATAATTTTATTTATCAAGCAAGGAGATAGGGCTATTTCAAGACGAAGTAGTTGATAGTATTTCAAAAGAAAGCCAAATCCTTCGCCTCTATCCACCTCTCGACTCGACTCTTCCCACATTGACTCACTTTGTATATGAGTATGAGTATCAGTACAGTATCAAGTTCGAACTTGATACTGGTACTACTGATACTCATACTGTTACTGATACTCATATGATACTATACTCATATGATAATATACTCATACTGATACTTTTTTCGAGATCAGTAATTTTGTTATCAAAACTGCGGGTACTTTTTCCGATATCAGTACTTAAGTAATCGAATCTTATAATCAATTACACTGTTCAACAAATTTGACCCTCAAAATTTTTTCCTTGATGAAGATAGTCATCTCTTATAGATTTTGGGTCGCTGAATACGAAAATCCCCATTAAAATTGTCAATTGACTCAGGATTTTCGGGGAACAACCCCTCCCTCTTTTTACGTTTTTCGACGACTTTATAACTTAAAACTCGAATTTTAGGGTCAAAAAGCATTGCTATAGTCTTCAAATTGCCCACAGGGGACAAGAAAGGTTCAAATTAATAAAATATGATAAATTTACAACAAATGGATAGGTTTAAGGGGTAATTAACCCCCTAAAAACGCAAAAAAAATCGTTAAAAATAGTAGAATTTGTTACACCCTATTAATTTGCTTATTTTTTACTTAATTCCTCTTTGAAGGGTCCTAACTCTTCTCCAAGGACCCAAATTTGATGACAATATGCAGCAATAATTTTTACTAAAACCGGCTGAGGTGTTAGCCTCCCAGATGCCCCCGCGGAAGAGTTCGGAAGACTTCCAGAATCGCGAAGGCGCTCGCGAGCTCAGGAATTAATATTAATGATTTTGAAAAGATTACATAAGGGGTTTTTCTAATATTTTGGGTCTATCTTAAGTAGAAATTCTCCAGTTCTTTAAAAACTGGCAGGTTTTAGGGAGTGAGGATTCCATGTTTCAAGCTGTTAATAGATGCACGGCTGTGGATAACAATTAGGGGGCGTCCCCTTGAAAACTGAGGGTGATGGAGGAAAATGGGTGTCATATTTGAATTCAGCAGGTCATTTTACACAAGAATCAGCTGAAATTCAGTCCGTAGCATTTTGACTTTTTTTGTACAGCAGTTTAACTCTAAGTGCGGCATTGGAACCCTTCCGTGGGTGCTTTGGGAACGTTAATACCTCAACCGCTTTTAGTAAAAGTCATTGCTGTATATTGCCATCAAATTTGGGTCCTTGCTGAAGGGTTAGGATCCTTCAAACGTAAATTGCTTAAAAAATAAGAGGAAAAAATAGCGTATAAAAACCTCTACAATTTTAAGCAATTTTTTGGCATTTTTAGGGGGTAATCAGTAGCGGATCCAGGGGGGGGCACGGGGGCACGTGCCCCCCCCCAGAGGACTAAAAAATACACTGCATAAAAAGACATATTTGGCACTTTTTTCGGGCTTAAAATCAAAAATTTTCTGGGGGTGACCCCCAGACCCCCCCTTTCAAAAGAGTTCTCAACTGATAGTCATATTCAAACCACAGGTGATCCCTTAGAGCTCCGTAAGTGGGCTGCATAAGTCTATTGAAAAGGAGTTGAGGGACTAGCTAACTTTAGCTACTTTTACATATCGGGTTTACTCTACTTAAAATTACTTTTAATATTAACTAATCGCCCTACCCTATACCCTAAATTCTATAATTTTTTTTATTGGGGAAGGGCGTTGGAAAGTTTTACGCACAATAAGGGGGCGGTAGCTTTAAAAAGTTTGAGAACTACAGATTTAGAGTTTCTTCTGTCTTAAATTACTAGTTAAAATTTAATGCTCACAGTTAAACTAACTCTGAAAATGAAGGCCGCCAAGTACTAAATGACACTTTTTCATGATACGTTTACTGAAAAGTTATAAGCACTTGAAAGGCTATTTAATCATAAGTTGTTTCATGTTAGGAATATACTAAATTAGTCATTTTTTATCACGACTTAATGCGGTTCTTTTAAGTTTTTTAAGGTAAGTTTTCTCTACACGTAGCACAACACTTTCTCTATATCTTGCATCATAGGTCTGTCAGTATATGGCCATTACCTCATTGTTTTAAAACAGAAAAAAATATTTTTATATATAAGAAATAAAATTGTTTTAAATTCAAAAATCGACACATAAGTTAAACTTTTCAGGTTTAAAATACTGTATTTTTAAATGTTTTTTTACCTTATTTTAAGTTATTCAAAATCCTACCAAAATGTCCCGTGCAAAAATATTAACCAATTTTCTTGTTTCTACCAGAGTCTTTTAAATACTGTGAAAATAATGTTGTATATTTATTATTAGTAAATATCATTTTTCAAAGTAAAATTTAAAACATTTACTGTGAAAAATAAGAATACATAACAGTTTTTGAGGGTATCAATCAGCTTTCTATAAGTCAGGACCGTATCCGAAAGTTTTTAGGAGTTCAATCCCCAAGTCCGTAATTTTGAGATCAGATTGTTTTATCTCTTAAGAATTCTACAACTTACAAGAAGAAGACCTTTTCGGGTGGGACCTGAAGAGTCTCAAAATGAGTAAAGACAGCACTTTTTAGAGTCAAATTTCAAAAATTTTCTCGGGAAAGAACCTCCAAACCCTCCTCCAAAACCTTGACGTCTTTTAACATTGTTTTTCCTTTGAAAAATCTGCCACTTTCTAGAAGCGGTCCTCTTCGGGTGTTTTCCAAAGAATTTCAAATATAAAATTTTTTTAAAAAAAATTCTGAGGGAAGACCCCCAACCATCCTAGCAATTTCGACATCTATTTATAATTTAGATCCTTCAAAATTTTGTGGATTAAAAGGAGCTGTTCTCTTTCGATGTAACCCAAAGGTTCTCAAAATATTGAGCTGAAACACTACTTTTAGAGAAAATTTTTTAAAAAATTTCCGGGGTGATCCCGAACCAGTGTTACTTTTAAGTGATTAAAAAAGTTAACGTATATGTGTACTCGGTTGAGGTACCTTAGAATTAACGTTGAGTCAACCCCCCCCCCCGAAGAAAAATTCTTGTTACATGCCGTGTCCCAGGTAGGACTAAAATTTCAGTGGTGCCCCCCCCAAAAGAAAATCCTGGATCCTCCCCTGGGGGTAATAACCCCTTAAACCTATCCATTTGCTACAAAATTTCATATTTTACAAATTTCAACCTTCCTTGTGCCTTTGGATGTAATTTAAAGACTAAAGTAATGCTTTTTGACCCTAATAATCGAATTCAAAGTCATTAAGTCATTGAAAAACGTAAAAAGGGGGAGGGGCTGTTCCCCGAAAATCCTGAGTCAATTGAGGTTTTTAATGGTGATTTTCGTATTCAGCGACCCAAAATCTATAAGAAATGACTATTTTCAACTAGGAAATTTTTTCATTGTTGAACAGTGTTACTTGCTGTTGACATAAGATTTGATAAGATTGCTTACCTAATATTTTTAAACGAATAGTCCATATTTTGTTTGCACCAATTAATGGTTAATTAGAATAGTCACCAGTATTTGTTAGGTTTTGTAAATATAATAATACATTATGTTTTAACGATTATAATTCACATGGTGTAATGAAGATCTACAATACTATTGTTATGTAATTACTAATTGAATTCGTTAATTAACCACCTATGTATATAGGCAACCATAAAATAAACTATATTCAAATTAATTACAGATAATTTATGTTCTTTATTTATGTAATCATTTCATTACTATTTACTGGTGAGTATGTATTTCGATGATTTTGAAATTAGATTACCAATTTTATTTGTAAAGCAAAAAGAAGTAAAAAACTATATTTTAGGCAGGAACTGTTTATGAAATTCCATATAAGTTAGTAGAATTTGCGTAGAAGGAAGTTTTCTAGAAATATCTCATTTAAAAAAAGTAGAGATAAGAGGATATCTGGAGGGTGCAAAACAAATGTGACATAATTTTCCCATAACTATTGGATAGATCCGTATCGCATTTAGTATAAATCATTCGGACAGGGTTTAAGTTTATAAAACTCATCTCTTGACCCAAGTTTTAAAATTTCATTTATATTTTTATTTATGAATTTTTTTTAGGATTTTATGCATTCCCAAGAAAAGTCTTTGAATATGTTATTGCTTTAATAAAATATTATCAGCAAAGTAAAAAGCAGGGTTGGCAAAAAAACGGGTTTTTTTAAAAAAACCAAAAAAACCGGGTTTATTTGGTTTTTTTTGGTTTAAACCAGGTTTTTTTGGTTTAAACCAAGTTTTTTTGAATTTTTTTTATCAGAATAAGTTATTTTAGCATTGATGTTTGAAATTGAGTTGTAAATGAGACATTTATTTCAGGGGTTGCTTATAATTGATAAATGATTTGTATATTTCAATTAATTAATTAAAATTAAATTAATTTGTTTTAAAAATAATTTTTGTTTCTAAAATATTCCAATTTGAATATCTAATATTATTGTAGTGAATAAAAATCAGTGTTAATTTATCTTGGATAAATGGTTGAAATAATCAAATTATTTATCTTAATTATATATGGATTAATTTATGAACTTGAGAAATTTCTTTAGAAAGAGAAAATTTTATTTTTTAAATGAGAAGTAAAAGTGAAATGTAAACAACTAATGTTAATTGAAATTGGATAATTGATAAAGATAATTAATTTGATTAATTATTAAATGGTAAAATAATCAAATTAATTATATGGATTATTTATGAACTTAAAAAATTTCTTTAGAAAGAGAAAATTTAACTTTTTTAATAAATAAAAGGGAAATGTAAGCAACTAATGTTAATTGAAATTGGATAAATGATTGAGATAATTAATCCGATTAAGGAAATTAACGGTTTTTATTAATTTAGTAAAAAAACCCAACTGGTTTTTATCTGTTTATAAACAAACCAACTGGTTTTTAGTTTTTATCATTAAAGAAATCAACGGTTTTTATTAATTTACTAAAAAAACCAACTGGTTTTTATGACTGACAAATAAGACAAATTGGTTTTATTAATTAATTAAAATCCAAGCCATATTTTATCAGTGAAAAACAGATAACTTTTGTGTATGTTTAGTTACTCTTTGAAATAATGCTTCATTTTAAAGGAAATTAATAAATGAACTATCTCTTGCAAAATATAATAAGTTTAACTTAAGCATTTAAGGTTAAGTTTAGAGATAATTCAATAATTAAAACCATTAAATTAAAAGATTTCTGATTTTTAATCAACTTAAAATGTCAATTTTTTTATAAATCTGACCTTGTAATTTTGTGCAAAAGATTATACTTAATAACACTTTCTTTAAAAAATCCTGAAAATATTTTATAATTTCTAAAAAAACCAAAAAAACCAAGTGGTTTTTTTGGTAAAAAAACCATGGTTTAAACCAATGGTTTAAACCAAATGGTTTAAACCGGCCAACCCTGGTAAAAAGTATTTAATATTAAATATAGTACTAAAAAGTTTTAAAGCATAGTAATCTTTCAGACAAAAAACATTTTTTTAAATGTTTAATTCAAAAATTATAAATATATATATTAATTACAATTTTAATGCAAAACGAAGAGTAGTTGATGAGCATGTTTTATTTATTTTGTATTCCTGCTATCTGACTTTAACTGCGTATAATTCTAATAAACTAAATTTAATTTTGTTTTGATTCTTTAGGCTTTGAAAACAAACTATTCAGTAACGCGGAAAAAAAATCAGTTTATTTTACATTTGAAGAAATTAATGCTTCATAACACGAATTTCTTCGAAAATATTACTAAATCAATAATACTCACCAGTAAAAGATATTGAAAATTAAATTTAGATTATTGTAGTCTATTTAAATGGATAGTAATTATTGACAAGAACTACCTGTGTTAATAGATAATCGAAGCTCACAGGAATGAATTAAAATATGTTATAAATAAGTTATTAAATTAAATAGTGGTGACTTCACTTATTCCGCACAATGAAATATTCTTTTTTGATAGATCGCTTTCAGTTTTTTTTAATTTTCAGATCGAGTATGGATAAACCTTAGAAAAAATGGTCCATTCAGGTTCATTTCCCAACATTGAAAAAAAGTACTCGATACCTAAAAGTACTCGGTACGGTACCTATAAGTATTCGATACCTAAAATTATCGATTTTGTCCATCACTAGTCATAACTGCTTTGAGATTTTTTTTATTCAAATAAATAAAAAAATGTGAGTAATTTTTGGCAGCAACTCATTATTCCCCACGACTTCTGAAGTAGAATCTCCCCTGTGTGAAAAAAGGTTAAGCAGATGTTGCTTCTTAAGCAGCAAAATGCCTTTTATTCTTTTTGTTAAATGTGACAAGTGAGTGTATAAGTATCTTATTTTATAAGTCAATGATTTTTCTTTTAGAATTGTCAAAGTGTAAAGATGAAGATATTCTTTTGGTTCCTTTTCCAATTCAAAACTTTAATGAACATGATGGTTGTATGAAAAAAGTTTTGGACCACTTTGGTCATGTAAGTATGAGAATAACAAATATTCTAAATGTACGACTTGTCTAAAAATATTTGGTTTTAAATTACTTACTATTCATAGTTTTTAAAAATGGTTGTAAATGTTAATTTTCAGTTTTCCTTTTACAGATAGATGTTCTTATAAATAATGCTGGACTTTCCCAAAGGGCAGATTTCCAAGACATTGATATAGATGTTGATCAATATCTATTCAATGTTAATGTTTTTGGAACAGTCAACTTGACTAGAAAAGTTTTGAAACATTTTTTGGAAAGAAAGAGTGGTCAGTTTGTGGTTTCAAGCAGTGTAGCTGGAAAACTTGGTAAAGACAATTTTTTTATAATTTATGTTTTTATTCACAACAGTGGCGTAGCCAGAAAAAAATTTCGGAAGGGGATATTGATATTTCGGAAGGGGATATAGAGTATTTTTAGTGGTTTCCTATGGTCAAAAAAGGAAAATTTCTGAGTTTCGGGGGGGGGGGATATATCCTCAAATCCCCCCTCTGGCTACGCCACTGATTCACAATTAAAAGGATGAATGAAAGAAGGAGGTACATGACATTTTCATTTTAGTACATTCATCTTAGGGCAGTAACTAACAAAAATACAAGTATCATAAAGCCTTTATGTGACCACAAAGATACAGACTATACTCTATTCATTTAGAATTGGCGCTTGAGAAATAGTGCTTTCCCCCACGCTAGACGTGTAACCATAGTTATGCTCTTCGAGCAGCCAATGGTAAGCCTTCTTCGTCACTTTGACGAAGATAATTGCTATGGTTACCGATCGGTGGTGAGGGAAGGAAATATTTTCAAGCGCCAGTTCAAAATGAACAGAGTATAAAAAAATCTTTAAAGCTATATACTTGGAAATAAGCTTTTTATTACTATCTCACTCTTTCAATTTCTTATAACTGACATAATTTAAAAATAAGTGAAGGGTTTGTGCAATAAACCATAGTTTTACTCTTAGTTTTAAACTTTTCATTTGATTAATTCAGTAAAATTCATTAAAAAAATATGAAATCATAAATTAAGTAATTTCAAAAGCAACCATTCCTTTTCTGTTTAACTTATACATAGTCAAGGTAATAAATTCAATGACATTAATCACTTTCCCCTCTTTGTTTGACATTATTAATAATGCCAGAATGATAAAAGTGATTATAGCATGTTTCAGGTTCTTAATAGTGCTTATGTGAACTGTATATATGTAAGGTATGCAGCTGCACATAAAAGTCAAGTGTTAAAGGATAAATGAATGAGAGAATGCTATATGAACATTTATTTTGGCACACTTTACATTTAGGATTTTTAACTCTCCTTCTCACTAAATTATTTTATCTTTCTTCAATTTTTTGTGAGTGATTTTTTTCATTTACTTCTTCAGGGGTATGTGTAGGTTTTTACTTAAAAAAAGTACCTAATTTGTGAAAATTTAAGTGCAAAATCAACATAAAAACATGGGAACATAGTTTTTTAAACTTCAAAAGAAAATTTAGTCTAGAAAGGCTAAAAGTATAATAATTAAGAGAATATAGCTTATTAAAGAACTTAAAAAAACATGTTTTATTAAGGTAGCTTTTCCCCATAAAACTGAATTTGTGAAACTACCTATTTATCAAATGGTGTATTTGTGAAGGTACCGCCAAAAGTTAGTAAAATTGCGCAACTTAGTTAGATATTTGTTAGGTATTGTAAGATATCATTTTTTGAAAAATCTATCTTTGAAATTAAGATATAAGGGGCCATTCATTAATTACGTAAGGATGATTTTGGCAATTTTTGACCCCCCCTCCCCCCATGTAAGGGTACGTAAGATTTTTCAAACCCCTCCCCCCCTATTCTTACGTAAGATTCCATTATGTTTTTCAAACAATAAAATGTTAGAAAACTCTCCTTTTGACGTAAATCAAAGATTTTTATTTCTCAACAGATAAGTAATATTCTTGCTGTCAACTACATATTACTATTATATTATTATCTCTTGATTAGAATAATTGGAATTTGTTTATATTAACTAGGAAAATCTTACGTAAGAATTGGTTTGACCCCCCACCCCCCAAGTAAGGGTATGTAGAGATTTTTCCAACCCCCCCTCCCCCTCGGGACCCTTACGTAATTAATGAATGGCCCCTAACCTCTATCCTGCCATAGGTGGTTTTCCCACTTTGTCTAAATTTGTGGGTCAAGATTTGACTACTAAATAAAAATAATAATGGAGGGGTGTGTTGGGAATGTACCATTTAATATTGTAATTTCATAGGTGCTCCCTTCTCATCTACTTATACTGGATCCAAGCACGCACTTCATGTAAGTACTTTAAATATGATTACAGTAACTTTAAATTTTGTTACTAACATTAATTTGGTCATTAAGTCGAAATAATTTTTTTAGCTGAAATAAAAAAAATTAAGTAAATGGATTACTTCATTCACTTGAACTTTATTAATTTTCCTCAGGGTTACTTTGAAAGCCTGAGAAGTGAACTGATTGGAAAGAATGTGGATATTACTATCGCATGTCCAGGTCCTGTGTTTTCACTCCTAACTGATCGATGCGTAACTGGTAAAACTGGAGAGGTAATTTAGTGTTTGGTAAATTTGATTATTTATAAAAATCATAGTCCTTTATCAGTGTTTAAAGATAAATATTGTTTAAGAACTCCCTTAAGTTGCTTAACCTTTATCTTTTTTAATGCCAGCATCAGGGGCATAGCAGCCAGAGGGGGGGATTTGGGGATATATCCCCCTCCCAAACTCAGAAAATATCCGTTTTTGACCATAGAAAACCACTAAAATTTGCCCGCATCCCCTCCCAAAATATCAATATCCTCCTCCAAAATTTTTTCTGGCTATGCCACTGGCCAGCATCCTAAGAAAAATTTTCCCAGTGACATATCCTAGCATTAGGTATTAAAAACTTTTTCCCTTGTTTGTAGGTTTTTGATCACAAACAACAACCTACTGATAAAAAAATGAAAACTGAACGCTGTAGTGAACTGATGATTACAGCAATGTCATACAAGTTATCTGAATGTTGGATTTCTCTACAACCAATTCTCTTGGTGATATACTTTGCTCAGTACACTCCTGCAATATTCAAAAAGTAAGTTAAAAACACATTGTTGTGCTGTGGTGTGTAAAAACAAATTTATCTAAAGATGAGATAGTTAACTTTTTAACCAAAGAAGGCCAATTTTATTTATTTGATCTTACTGTAGGTTTAAGTCCTAATTAATTATTTTTGGGTGAATTTGTATTTTTGTTTGTATATAATAAAACCATCGTTTTCATGAAAAATTAAATGCACATTTTAAATAAAAATTTTTTTTTATTATTTTACCTACAATTCCAAAAAATACCTAACCTTTTTCAGTTAAAAAAAATCTTAGTTTTTTTTTCCAGCTAGTTATGTTTTATGTTAACTGATTTTAAAATTTAATCTTTTAATGTAAAGTTTCTCTTTATAGTATTCTTTTGAAACTTTTTTTCAATAAGAAAGTGGTCATGAAACTGAGACAAGGACGTTAGCTCTGAAAAGGTATGACCTATTTACAACCAACAAGCTTTACTTAAATTTTACTTTTATATTTTATATCTTTGAGGTTTTTCGATTGTGACGACTGGTATAATATATTTCAATGCAAAATGTATCTAATAAATGTAGAAATAAGGTTGAATGTATATTTATTTTTGAAAATTTAATCAGTTTGAGGATTGTAATTTTTAAATGCAAATAAAATTATTTTTCTAAATGTTTATTTTCTTCAATATATTCTGGGCACTCCTTTAGTAATTTAATCCTTTTTTTACATTGTTGTTTTCCCTTAAAACTGTCTAATTTGTTATAAACCATCATTAGAAAGTTAAAGCTAAGAATAGTCCACTGAAAATAGCGAAAAAAAGGGCAGAACCTCGAACAAATTGCAATAAAAAGTTTCTCAACGGTTTTCACTTAGGAATGACCTTAATAATAACATACTAAAAATCGGCCAAAATCGGACGGGCGAAAATTTAATTTTTTTTAAATTTTTAAAAAATGGCCGAAAAAAATTTCAAAAAATCAAATTATAAAAATAGAGACTTATGATACAGGTTTATAGGCTATTTTTCAGTGCTGAATACGAATATACCATTAAAATTTTAAAAAATTTCAATTTTTAAAAATTAATTCAAAATTTGGAAAGTCGAAAAAATTAAAACATTGCTCAAAACCACAAAATAATTGCAAAAGAAATAATTTAAACGGTTTTCAATTAGAAATGACTTAAATAATAAAATACTAAAAATGGAAGAAAATCGGACAGTAAAAAGTTTAATTTTTTTCAAGTTTTCAATTTTTTTGGCCTCAAAAATCAACCTTTTTAAAAATTCTTGTTAAAAATGTTTGAGGCATTTACCAAGGTCATTTTTCCATGGATGTTGTAGGTATATACCTCTATAACCTAAAAAAAACTACAATTGGTTATTAAATCATTAGTTAATTAATTAATTTATAAAAATTAACGTTGAAAATACAGGTAAAATCTTTCAATCGAGTAATAAGGAAGATATTTAGACAATATTTGGTAATAAATCATTTTAGGCTAAGCGCGCACTAGAGACTTCTGTCACGGGGACTTATAACACTAGTCACTCGAGAGCAATGCATTTCTATGGAGAGATTCTTGGCAATAGGCCAAGTGTCTCGTCTTCTGTGTGCGCGCCCTAGCTTCTTGCAATAGCCAGGGTGATAATTTTGTCTCTGTCGCCGAGACAAAAGTCTCTAGTGCGCGCTTAGCCTTAAAAATTATTAAATTAAAAAAGACAAATTATCTTTCAAAAAATTTAAATTTTAAATTAATTTAAAAAATTTAAATTTTTAAATTTTGTGGTATATGCATGTGATACATGTCTCTAGGCTATATTTTAGAGCTTTTTACGAATATCATGCCAACTTTTCAATAAAATTTAAATTAACTTGGGAAAAATTGAAGCATAAAAAACAAAATTATTGAGAAAAATGCTTCAATTTTTCCACACTTATACTAAATTTTATTGAAAAGTTGGCATGATATTCGTAAACAGCACTAAAATATAGCCTAGAGACATGTATCACATGCATATACTACAAATTTTAAATTTTTTAAATTAATTTAAAATTTAAATTTTTTGGAAGATATTTTGTCTTTTTTCAATTTAATTATTTTGGTACATTCGTATTAGCTCGTCCATTCGCCAACAGGGGCGATAAGTCGCCAAGTCTGGTAAACCCCGCAACACTACCGTTGATTCTGGTAACCCTGGAAAACGTAGCGAAATCGCGCTAGTTCCGATCACTGGCGCATGCGCGCGCAATTAAATCGGTAAGCCCATGGGTGAAATAATGTGTGGGCACCCGCTGGCGCACCGCGCAGGTTGTTTTGAACGTAAATTCAACAGTGTTTACAAGGTGAGAACGAAGACTGCATCTGAAAGGTAGGAGTCTAAATGCTTTCGTGTCGTTCCACGGTGAACTTTGTTGCGCCATTTTGCCGAGCCCCAGAGTCTTTCAATGTTTTGCGTATGCACGCCGGTGGTAGAATCGACAAAAGATCGCCGGCGGTAGGATCGACCATTTTGCAAGTAAGTTAGTGCTAAAAAAGTTATTTTTATGCTCTTAACGAGTGATATCCGTAGTTTTGGTTCATCCAAGAATACTGATTCCCATTTTTCTGAATCCTTACTGTGTCTGATTACCCCCACAACGAGTTTGGTTATAGATAGGGCAGGGGGGGGTTTGGGGGGGGGCGGCAGCCCCCCCCCCAACCACATGAAACTTTTATTTTCTGATGTTATAAAGATGTTTCTGATGTTAAAAAATGTGTTTTTCGGCGATTCTGATGAAATCCCGTATTTTGGCGCGTTTTGGCGAAGTTGGCGAAAACGATGGACGGGCTAATACGAAAGTACCATTATTTTTAAAATGATTAATGACCAAACATTGTCTAAATATTTTCCTTATTACTTGATTAAAGATTTTACATGTATTTGTAACGTTAATTTTTATAAATTAATTAATTAACTAATGATTTAATCATCAATTGTAGTTTTTTTAGGTTAAAGAGGTATATACCTACAACATCCATGGAAAAATGACCTTGGTAAATGCCTCAAACGTTTTTAACAAGAATTTTTAAAAAGGTCGATTTTTGAGGCCAAAAAAAAATTGAACTTTTTATTGTCCGATTTTCTTCCATTTTTAGTATGTTATTATTGAGGTCATTCCTAAGTGAAAACCGTTGAGAAACCTTTTATTGCAATTTGTTCGAGGTTCAACTCCATTTTCAGTGGACTAGAATGAAAGTTTAGTATGTGATGAATATAGACATATCAGACAATGTTTATGAAAGTATGTATGGAAAATATAGCCAGTAACCTTTCTATTTCAAGTTAGTGTCTTTGCATATATGTGGTGGCAGGGAAGAAGAACCATATTAAGGGAACAAAAATCTTTATTTTACGCTGAAGACATGGTGACGGTTCGGAGTCCAGAGCTAGTCTCTGTCTACAAAATTAACAGAAGGGAAAATCCAACAGGCGGCGCTGTGGAAAATGGTTTTTTCAAAGGAGTTCAGACCAATCAGGGGCCCAGAAGGCTCCCACCCCCAAGTTAATCCCTAGGAATGCGAGGGTAAAAACAATTCTCAGAAAACCGTCTGGGGAGGGGAACGACCTGAAATGGAGTGTTGAACTCCAACGGTCTTGCTGGATAGTTGCTTGGAGAAATCATTTAAATGGAGGATTTTATATCCTCACATATATTTGAGAAAAAAAAGGTCCATTATAGTTTCAAAATTATTGTAATAAAAATTCAGCAGAACTCTGATTATCCGAGCTCCGACTCTCTGAATAGCTTTCAGAATTTATACCTTAACTTTTAACTTTGGTCAGTGCTTCAAAATAAAGATTGAAGTTCTTCAAATAAATAAATGAAGGCGGCAAACAAAGATTTAGAAGGTGCCTGTTTCAAGTCGTTTTCGTGCAACATTCTATGGAAAACGCCATTTTGGGTTTGATTCTTTGTCAAAAAGTTAAGATCTCAGTTCAGAAGCTTGGTTGTGTCATCATTTTAATCAAGTAACGCCTGGCAAAAAACCCTATAAACCTTTTCTTTTGGAAAAAAATCAATTATCTGAAGGGGGTCCGGCCCCAATTGAGTAGATAATTTGAGTTCTTCTGTATTATTCTTTTTTAAAAATATTTTATGTTTAACAAATTGCAATTTTACCAGTTATCAGAAGCATCATTTTCCCTTCCATAGATGCTGTAAAAAAAGGAGTACCAGTTTAATTTTTTTGTTTAAAATTAAAGAAGATTAACACATTTGTAGTAAAAAATTAACAAACCTAACAAAACTTAAATCTCCTTATCAGAGTAGTTGTGCAAGACATTTTCTTTTTATTAAATTTCACTTTTAAATTAATCACTTTAATTAATTAAATTTCATTTTTAATTTAAAATTTTTGAAATTTGACCCAAAAACAGAAATTTTACTCGTTTTAGTAAACCTAGTCTGAGCCTACAGGGGAGGGACAATTGACCAGTTGCCCCCCCTTGATCCACACTTGCTTTTGTCACATGTCATGTTCTCCTATCAAAAAGATATTGAGTAAAATGTTGGACAGAACTTGGGACCACACCTTTTTATTAAAGTTTAAATATGCCACACCTTTTTATTTTAAAGAGATCTCTTAATTTGATTATATAATAATATCGATTACACCACTGTGAATATTACTCCCTTTCTCCCCTCCAAGCATGACATCATTTATGAATGGCCCCATATAAAATGTAAAGAAACAAAATATAAAGAAAATTATAACTGCAAGATTTGCTGTAAGTTTTGAACATGCATAAAAAGGAATTATTTCCCCCTATTATTCACTTGTTTATAATTTCTTTCTATCGTTGTCAAACTATAAGTGATTGAAATAAAATTTTTGTCCAACAAAATCAGTGAGCCAAAAATGAATTCTACCAGTGGCTAGTTACCTGCATGATTGTTTAAATTGTTCCACCCTAATTTCAGACTTATCGTCCTTCTCTGGCCGTGGGGAGCCTAGTGGTTAAGGCATCGGCTTTGGGATCGGAGGGTTCCGGGTTCGATTCCCGACACCACTAAAGACCCACCGAGTATATGCGGAGTACGTGCTCGTTAAATCTGTGGGTCCGAAAGTCCTGTGGTCCGTTATGGCGCAGTTTACCACGGGTCCAGGTGTCTGGAGACTATTTCCCTCCCCTTCAGATGCATGGCAAAATTGTGGAGGTGGCGATAGATAGTGGCAGCATCTATCATCTCATGAGGCAGAAGTCGGACTCCTGCCATTTATGGGCCTCACTTTCTCAGGAGCCGCACCCCCTTTGCCTTGAATCCTTGTGGAGCTTGGGTATTCCAAGTGGCCCACGACAACAACAACAACATCGTCCTTCTCTAGGATATCGTTCTTCTCTGGAAATTAGGGTAGCTAGCTTGGCTACCTAAGCGCCTTTTTTTGAAGAAGAGGGGGATGTTATTGGTGAGAAATGACCAGTTTGGATCTCTATATACCTCCTCAACTCAAGGGCTTGCTTGTTTGGAGTTATACTAACTGCCCTGTGAGAAAAGACAAACAATATAGACACCCCAAAAGGCAATAGTAATCTCGGGCCCCTCATATGTGAAAGGGATGGAATAGTGATTTTTTAATCTATGAAATTTATAGAAATAGATTGACTGTTATATTTATGTAAAAGAAATTTCCCTTTTTATTCCTCGCAAATTTAATCTTATGCAAACTATTTTATTGAAGATTTTCTGAAATCCAGGTGAGTATGAAAAAAAATTGTTGGTTTTATTCTAGGTAAAGTATTTGTCTTTTTCAGAAATAATTAGATTTATAGTTTAATATGTAAAGAGATGTTCCATTAAATTTTACAATTGAATATAAATTAAGATTTAGAAAATGCCAGGGCCATAAACAAACTTTTATTTTGAGGAGAGTTGAATTATTATGTGAAATATACCCATCTTTTGGTATTTTTATAAGCAGTTGTTTAGAACACTTCTGGAAATTAGATCCTTTAAGTAGTGTTTCAGCTCATTTGGATGTGATCACTGATCATGGTTAATGTTATCAATCAAATAAAGTTGTCTAAATTGACTTCTTTCAAATGTGATATTCTTTCGAAAACTTCTGGGTTACATCCAAACAGGACTTCACCTTAAGCAGCAGAATTTTAAGCAGCGTTCGAAATTGTACTGGATTGCTGGTCCGGGACAACCAAAAAACGGCTAGGACCAGTGGAATCAGAAAATCACTGGTCCGCTGGACCAGTGGTGGAAAAATATCCCACCCTCCAGTTTTAGCCTGCAAATTTTTTTTTGCTTGGAATTGGGAGAAAGGCAAAAAAATTAATTTCATTCAATAAGCCAGATTACAACCAATTTGTCAACTAACAATGTAAAAGTAATTCGAAGTTATGTATGTGCAATATCATTTATTCAAGAAAAGTTCTTATTTTTTGCCAATAAGTGCAATGTATCCAGTTTGTAATGTCAATTAGAGAAATTTTATTAAATGAAGAAGATTATTTTATTTGTATGTCAGTTAGTGAAATATTATTTAATCAAGAAAGGTATTTAATTAATAAGATATTTTAAAAATAATTAATAATTTGGAGCTATTGCTTATTTCTCATAAATTTATTTTATTACTTATTTTATATAAATTTCATATTTACAGTTGGTAACTTATTATTGAATATGTATTAATTTTTAACATTTCTATTTGGTACTCACATTCAGTTCAATAGTTACTTTATAATAATATTTAAACTGGTCCTTTTTTAATTTGTCGGACCAGTAATTTTTGTTGCGGACCAGTAAGATTGGTAAAACACTGGTCCGCAGGACCAGTGGATTTATTTCCCAATTTCTAACGTTGATTTTAAGGGAAAAACTGTATTAAAATTGAAAGCTTAAGTAAGTCTACATATTGATTTAACTTTATCGTTATGTCAGTCTTATACAGGGTGTCCCATAAATGTTGGGGGACACTTCTAGAGTGGATAGTAGACACCTAGACGAGTCAGAATCACATAGGATTCGGGGGTCCCAGACCAAATCCCATGGAGTTAAAAATGGAGCGATACCCCAAAAAAATTATTGAAAAATTCAATTTGTAGAAGAACTACTATTGGTAAAAATTTAATTATGGTCTCAAAAAATATGTTTTAATATGATCTTTAAAATTATCTTAAAAGTTTTCAGTTAAAAAATTTTTTTATTACAAAAAAAGTTTAAAAACCACAAAAAATTGTGAAAACTCTGCCAAAACTTTATTTTGTATTTCGAAATCCTTTACTTTCATTTAATAATCTAAAAGATCATAGTCGAAAACCCTTAGGTCCAAAGAGTCACGTAAAAACCACCAATATTAAATGCTTGAGATCCTGTTAAAGCATGGTCTTTTTTGCGCCCGCAAAGTACCGTTTTGGAAACGGCTATAGGAAACACCACTTTGCGCACGCAAAAAACGAACTTTAACAGGATCTCAAACGTTTAATACTTATAGTTTTTACGTGAAATTTTGGACTTAAGGGTTTACAACTATGCAGTGGCGTACGCAGAATCTTTTCAAGGGGGGGTTTACTCAAATAAATTCTCACTTTAAAATTATTGAAATAAATATTTAAAACAGCTTACTTTTCTGACTTCTGTAGTTCCTAAAAGCGCATCGATTATCCAATTCCTCGAGAAGAGAAGCACAAACACAACTGATGTCCTAATGGCGAATGGCACTAAAATCAAACTCATGACGAAATTCCCGCTCAAAACAAGCGAACGAATCGGAAATGATCAGACCCCGGGAAATTTCTCAGAAAACTGTTCGGAAGTCGCGGTGTCGCAATTGATGTCTGGAGAAAGGGGCAGTGGCGGCTCGTCCATAGGAGCACAGGAGCACGTGAACACCCAGTGAAAAAGTAGAAACAAAACCAAATATAAAGATACATAAATATCAAAAGAAATACAATAAAAAATCATTCTCAATTTCTTTTTCATACTCAGAATCAATTTTCTACCCCCCCCCCTTCATCTGTCAGTAAAAAAGTTATTGCCGGAAACGCGAAAGTTTTGTGTTTATCGAATAAAGAGAAAACCACTCTAATTTTTTTTCTTATATCCGCACGCCTTAGCTTGTGTGAGCGAAGAAACTGAATGAGTCCGAAGAAACCTCGACTTCTCCAGAAAAGAAGAGTTCAGTTTTTTTATTTTTTCACGGTAGTTAGAAGAAAGAAATATATCTTCAATTCAACTTTGGAGTGTACCAATTCCACCAAAATTTTTATTTTTTGACATTTTGTCTGAGCTCAAGGGGGGTTTAAACCCCTAAACCCCCCCCTTGCGTACGCCACTGCAACTATGATCTTTCAGATTATCAAATCAAAAGAAAGGATTTCGAAATACAAAATGAGGTTTTGGCAGAATTTTCTCATTTTTTTGTGGTTTTTTAACTTTTTTCATATTAAAACAAATTTTAAAGTGAAGACTTTTGAGATAATTTTAAAGATCATATTAAACCCTAATTTTTGAGACCATGATTAAATTTTTACCAATAGTAGTTCTTCTTCAAATTGAATTTTTCAATAATTTTTTTGGGGTGTCGCTCCATTTTTAACTCCCTGGGATTTGGTCTGGGACCCCCAAATCCTATGTGATTCTGACTCGTCTAGGTGTCTACTATCCCCCCTAGAAGTGTGACCCATTATTTATGGGACACCCTGTCTGTAGAAAAAGGACGGTGAAGACATTGTGGTGCTGCCATCTACCAAGTCTAAGAACTAATATCAGTTTAGGTGCCGACTTAGGTGGAGCGAAAAACACGAATTTCGGATATTTAAAACGCCTATGGTGGGAATAGTTGGAGATAACCATGCCTATTAATAATCCAAAATATGAGCTCAATCAATATCTTCAGGTGCCCATTTCACTTTGAAACTTCGAAATTTCATCACATTTTTCATAAAAATGACTTGAAAATAACTTTACTCCTTTTTACCTTTATTTTAAAACCATAAATAGATGAATTCTTAATTGGAGAGGGCCAAACAGAAGTTTGGAACCTTTCATAGTTCTGGAAGGGGTGAAATTTTCAATTTATAGCGCGCATAGTAAGAGCGCGTATCACTGAAATAGGCTATAGCAAAAAAAAAGATTTTAATATCGATACCGAATAGGGCTCAAAGGTTGCGTACTACCATGCTGATTCATGAAAAAATTCTTTACCCATTATTCAGACAAGCATTGGTCCTAAAATTTGTAAAAATTGACAAAACTGCTCGCATAAAATGAAAAAATAGTTTAAAATTTCTATTTAAGTCAAAAGTGTTTTAAAAGCTAATAATTAATTAAATGTAGTTCACAATATTTGATTGCAAAAATATTTTTAATGTACCGAATCGGGAATAATTAAAGTAACCGAAATTCTACATACAGCTCCACCTCCCCACTACCAATTTTCTTTGTCATTTTCCCGTCTGCCTCCGCATACATGGTTTTTATGGCTGCATTCAAGGACCTGCCCTTGGCTTTCAGGTTTAGGGCTGCATGCATAAATTGCTGAAGAACGCCGTGTCCTGGAAAATATATTCTCTATACCTGTTCAGCACATGTCTCTTCATTCCCTGCAGCTTTAGAAATGTTGAGATGGTGAAAATTCCAAAGGGGAAAAACTTTTCAGTCAATGCGATTAAAATAACAATTAACAATTCGAATATGAGAAACAATTTCGAAGACGAGAATAATAGTAAAATAAATTTGTCTCTTTGTATTTGTTCCGTGTTTATTTTAGTCGCATTAAAACTGAAAAAATTTTCACCTTTGGAATTTTCACCACCTCAACATTTCTAAAGCTAAAGCTGCAGGGAATGAAGAGAAATGTGCTGAACAGGTGAGAATATATATTCCTTGTATGAACGCCACCCTATAAGATTTTATAAAATTTAACAGAAATGACATAATTATGTTTTATGAACTTGAACTACTCACTCTCTTAACAAAAAGTAAGATTGAGGAAGATGTTTATCTTTTGTATATGTAACCAAAATCAGTCTTTAGGGAGACTCCAACAGATGACAGACCCTCTGGGTGTACACAGCCCAGATACCCCCATTTTTGTTAGAAAGTACTGAATTTTATACTCATTGCATTAAGATTTAAAACATTCCTGCATAGGCGTATACATGAAATTTGGAGTAAGTGGATAAAAACGTGTATAAAAACTTTTTAAGCATTTATTTCGTGGCGGTCGGACTATAGGGGAGAGTGTTGTACCTACGGACGGTTGTACCTTCAGCCACCTCATTTTAAAATTCGGGAAAAAATGTAAATTTGAATTTGTGGTCGATTTTGAATGTAAACAGATGCTATCTAGTTGCTAACGTGAAATCAGCTCTTTAAAATATTATTTAAATTTTATAAAATAAATTTACCGTTTTTAGATGCTCAAAGTTTTGTTTAGTGCATCACTACATTAATTATTTTCTTCCCCTATAATTATGATATGATAAAATGGGATATGTGGGGTGAATCCCCGAGATTCTGACTTTTTAGTTTTGATATTAGAAATCGTCAGACCTCAATTCTTTTATGTTTTGTAGAAATTTGAATGCAAAGACACTTGATGCTGTACCTTCGGACACCATAAGTGTTGTACCTACTGACACGTTTTTGTGGGTGTCTGTAGCTAATCGGCGTTTTAGAATCAGGTTTCATTTAAGTGAATACATTTTAATGCATGCTAAATTAATTCTAAATGGTTATCTATTTGTCGGCGATTATTTTCAAGTGATTTTTAGATGAAAAATAAAATATTTTGTGATCTAATCTACTTTTTAAAATTGATTCTACTTGACATTTAGTGTAAAATATGGTGTAAAATCTAAAGCACCCTATCGCATCTAAGTATGATGATTAAAAAAAACTTTAAATTTTCACTGAAGAAGATTTGCGGAAGTTATTACCACCAAATGCTTGCACAACTAAGCGTTGATAAAATTGTTTTTTTATCGGTGAAGTGATCAGATCAATCAGCATGATTGATGAAACTATATTACCTTAAATTTTGATCTGAAAATCCCTTGTGATTTATGTGTTTTTGGTAAAAAATCAAGACTTTTATCGTTCAACTTCGTTTTAATGATCATTTACGATCTAAAACTGCATTACTTTAAAAAATCTATTTCCAATTTTAAAAAGGCTTGAAATAGGTTATTAAAAGGTAACGCATCAATAAAAATGTTCATTTTTAGGTTTTTTCAGCTAAAACTTCTCTTTTTACTGGTGTCCACAGGTACAACTGGGTTTGTCCATAGGGAGAGCACGTTGTTGTACCTATGGACACAAATTTCGTCAAGTTATTATAATGTATTAAAAATCCAATTTTAAAGAGTTTAGTTAATAAAAAATATTACTATCTTTGCTAAGGACTATAGATTGGGCACTTTAAATGGTAAAAATGTGATTTTACCTGTCTTAGAAAAATCCGAACGTGATTTTTGTCCATAGGTGCAACACTCCCCTACCGTGTCTTTTGCGGCATAAATGGATAAAAGAACAGGTTTCCGACGAACATTTTGTTTTAAAATAAATAAAAAAAAGCTTCCGCGCGAACAAGAAACCCGATCATTCGATTGCAGTGTCTGTCTCTCCAACTCCATTATTCAAATCCATCCGAATCTCTCGTTCCGCCCAAATAAGCTATTCGGTGTCACCGTTTCGCTTTCATTCAGTCTTTTGTTCTGATAGAGACCTTTTGTTTTGATCTTAATCTCTCATTGTTTTGTGCACACATCTTTCATGGTTTTAACCAGCTGAGCTGAAGCCAGTTTCCGGGTTGATTTATAGTCTATAAATTATAGAGGACGAACAAATCACGCTACCGTATTGATTCTTAAATCGAGTTGATATCGCATACAGTCTTCCCGACTTGCTAACTTGAAATACAACAGAAAACCGTTCGTAAGCTGAAATATTTATGAAACAAAAGATACATTCATCCATCATCCATTTATGTCAGGGGTCGGCAAGTATTTTTACTCGGGGACGGGGTCCGAAAAATTTTGAAAATTTTTATCGAGGTCCAGCGAAATGTACTTATTACTTTAAAATTCCTATTTGAATGTACACTTACTTCATGTAAATTTGAGTAAGCAACCTAATTAATTAAGTTTTGAATGGGAACGGCCCCTCTCACTCTTGGAAGATTGGAGAGACATACTACATTCACTGGATTTTGGATTCCCCCGCGGAAGTTAAAATCTACAAGTTACGAGAAAAAGCTTAACTTTACTAAAAATTTCATTAATGTGGTCAAACAATTTATAAATTACTTTACATATCAATATTTAGGGGAAAGTGGTAGGGTCACTTGGGGTAAGTGGGACCCCTTTTTGGCCTAGTACATTTTTGGAGCTTTATAGAAAAAATTTGAAAGGGTTTATTTTGTACTTGTTGACTAATTTCGTTAAAGAGTCTATAAATAAAAATTTATCAGTAGTTTCTAAAATAAAGCTTTATATTTTTCTTAACTGGTCTTTTTATCAAAAATGAGATGGGTGACCCACTTACCCCAAGAGATGGGGTAAGTGGGTCACCCCCTCTTTATTTATATTTAAAGCAAGCAAAACTTAAAAGGAAGTAAGTGGGTCTTACTTGATAAAGTACAGTAAATTTCAATATTAAATATTTTATTGTAACTGTGTCCTGTGTCCATGAGTGAGAAATATACTCACATCAAAATCAATATGACAAGGTAAGAATAGAATGAAAAGCAAAATAAGTATTTTAAAGAATATTTTGAAAGGCCAAAGGGATATGTTTTACTTTAGCATATAAAATAGTGTTTAAAAAACATAATAAGGTTGATTAAGATTTATTTTGGCACTTTAATACACATTGTAAGATAAAAAAGAAATCACACACACTAAATGAGAATGAACACTATTGCTGAGATATTTCACTTTACTCACCATAACTTAAATTAAAACGCAAATTTGATTTAAAATGTCGATCAAACTATTTAGAAATTTTAATGAATTTTGAAGTGGTGAGTAAAAGGTCTTGCTACTTGCTACTATAAATCGAAATTTTCTGAAAATATTGGGGGAAATATTGTCCCTATAACCCCCTTAAAATCCGCCCATGTCTTCAGTAGTAGTTCCTATATCATATGGGACCATCTAGAACCACTTATATTATAATAAAGGGTCCCACTTACCCCACACTGAGGGGTCCCACTTACCCCAACCATGCTAAAACTATGGGGTAAGGGGACCCCCCTGTTAAACACTTCAATATTAAAAATTTTGAAAAATTTCAAATTGCCGTATGTAATTTAGGTCTAACTCTGCAAAACAGTTCAATAAACATTAAAATGTAATGAAAACTTACCTGGAAATACTTCTTTGAAAAATACGTCTTTAACTCTCCAAAAAATCCATTCTGGGAATCTATTTTAAATTAGTTCTATAATCTTAAAAATAAATTAAACAAATCTCAAATATATGCAAAACTCATCGGTGTGACAATCTGTAACATTAGGGTGTCTCAAAAAAAGTCTTTTTTCGAAAAACCTCGCTCCCCAGGGCTTTTCCCATTCCTTTTGGTCCCAAAAGATAGTGTGGGAAGTTTTAGCCCCCTAAGTCAACTCTAGGGTTTGCCTGTAGATCCCCAAAGTTTGAAAAAAGTGGAAAAAATGACCAATTTTCAGAATTTTAAAAAATTATGTTTAAGATTGATAATGCTAATAAAACTGGTTCAAATGCGTCTATAGGACGTATTTAGATGGGATATATTTATTTATGTGCATTAACTGTACCCTATAGCCCCTATAATTTAAGATTAAAACGTACTACTTCGGGACGTTGCGCACGCCAAAGCTTATAACCTTTACCGGTGGACGAAATGAATTAAATCCGAATTTCTTCGAAGAAACTCCCTCAAATGATTCCATTTTGGGCTAAAATGATATTATAAATTATAAAAACCAGAGAAATAACAGTTTTGAGCCCTTCCACTGAGCTTTTAATGTAAAAGGTGTTTTTCTTCAAAATTTCTCGTTTCCAGCTGATGAAACCCGAAACTTATACTTAAAAAGAGGTTTGCTGAACTTTTTTAGATACCAAACATTGGAACCTTTATAGGGGTTTCATTTTTTCAAGTAGAATTAAATTTTAAACAACACAGATCGGAAATGACAAGAATATTTCCTATACCTGACGTGAAAATCGATTTTCTTTTTTCAAAATTAGGAAAATAGTTTAATACTTGTGAATCTTGGTTGAAATGTTAAAGAAAGAAGTTTTTAATTAAAACTCTCCCCTAATACGTTAAAAGGGAGTAATTTTCCAAATTTAAAAAAGAAAATATATTTTCACGTCTGGTATAGGAAATATCCATGTCATTTCCGATCTGTGCGCTATAAAATTTAATTCTACTTATTAAAAATGAAACCCCTATAAAGATTTCAAAGTTTTGTATCTATAAAGTACAGCAACCCCCTTTTATAGTATAAATTTTGGGTTTAATCAGCAGGAAACGAGAAATTTTGAAGAAAAACACTTTTTACATTAAAAGCTCAGTGGAAGGGCCAAAAACTGTTATTCCACTGGTTTTTGTAATTTATAATATCATTTTAGCTCCAAATGGCATCATTTGAGGGAGTTTCTTCGAAGAAATTCGGATTTAATTAATTTCGTCCACCGGTAGTGCATTATAAGCTTTGGCGAGTGCAACGTCCCTAAGTAGTACGTTTTAATCTTAAATTATAGGGGCTATAGGGTACAGTTAATACACATAAATAAATATATTCCACCAAAATAAGTCCTAAATACACATTTTAACCGTTTTTATCACAGTATCAATCTTAAAATATAATTTTTAAAAATTCTGAAAATTGGTCATTTTTTCCACTTTTTCCAAACTTTGGGGCTCTACAGGCAAACCCTAGAGTTAACTTAGGGGGCTGAAACTCCACACACAATCTTTTGGGACCAAAAGGAATGGGAAAAGCCCTGGGGACCGAGGTTTTTCGAAAAAAAGTTTTTTTGAGACACCCTACTGTAACATAATCAATGCGAGTAAGTGTGAAATTTCCTGTACATATTTTAGTTTTAGGGGGGTGACTCACTTACCCCAGTGACCCACTTACCCCAAGTAACAGTAGTTCAAATCCATTTTTCGAGTAGAAAAAATGACTTAACTGAATCGGATAGTACTTTTTTCCTAAAATTATAAATTTATGAAATCAATTAGAAAAAAATAAAATTTAATGTGTGTGAAAATTAAAATATAACTACTTTTGTAAATATCAATTTTGTATCTGTGCCCCACCAGTGGGGGCAATTGGATCATTGCATGGGGTATTTTGATACAGTGATCAAATTGCTCAATAATACTAATTAATTACAAAAGTTTTGAAAAACAAATAATGTACTTTTATTGAGTTGTATCTGAAATATATTTTAAACACCTTTTAGGATCATTACTGCTTTAAACTTATAATAAGCTTATTTTAAAACGTCGCACGGGACGGGGAACCACCCGTAATGTGACGTCTCTATTGAAATTCCCTGAATCAGGGTAATTAAACTCAGGTGTGCTCTATTTTCAGGGTTTTCCACAACTGTGTGCAATATTCGAGCCTTTATTAAACCGGCAATGCAGGTCTGTTTCAGTCCCAACCACAAACCGGACTCCCTACCTTTCTGCCATTAGCAAAGGCAGTCTGGGATTCGGTCCGATTTCATACACGGCAACTCATAACTAATCACATCTGAACATGCCCTTGAAATAGCTTATTTTGAAAAAGACTTGTAGTGCTGCCTTTTTTTAAATTTCTCAAGAATAGTTTTATGTGGAAACAAACATAAAACCAGCTTGGTTCTTCTTTGTATCATTGACGGAAAAGATAATTCAAAATTAAATTCTGAAGTTTAATGGGATTTATATGCAAACCAACCTACTTTTTATCGTGAGACTATACTTAAAATTTTCAAGTTTCGATGTCAAAGTTTTAAAACTTTTATTTTCTTCTGAATTTTAATATTTCGACACATATATTTTCAATAATATTTCACGTTATGTATTTTTTTGTTTCCTGGCAATGTATGTGTTAGATGCCTTGAGTAAAATGAGCTGATTTTAGAAACTTCTTCGCTTAATAAATCATAAACAATTTAAATTAACAGGACTTTTCCGCTAAAAGAGAGCTTGTTCAGAAAACATATTCATAAATGGATTGAAAGAGGGGAAAAATCGAAAAAGGGAATTTGGTTTATAGAAATGAAGACAACTTTTGAAGTTTTTGTGATTTTTTTCCCTACCACGAGGTGACGCGAAAAAACCGTTCAATGCAAAAACCGTTCAGACAAAAACCGTTCAAAAAAAAAAAAATTCATAGCTTTACACAACACATGTAATTAATTTGTTTTTATTTTATTGAACGGTTTTTGCATTGAACGTTTTTTTCGTATATCCCTGCACGAAGACTCTTCTTCCTCCTCCCTAAATAACCATAGAAAGAATAAATGACGTACCTCAGGGCTGTATCCAAGGGGGTTTGGGAGTTCAACCCCCTCTAGAAATTTAAACATCGACTTTTTTTACTGTTTTTCCCATTGAAAACTATGTGGTTTAGAAGGAGCGTTGTAATAACCCAAAAGCTTAAAAAAAATGGGTTTATTAAAACACCACTTTTAAGCATAAAAATTTCAAAAATTTTCTCGGGGATGACCTCTAACCCTGCCTTAAAATCTGTTATGTACGGTTTTCCTTTGAAAATTATGTAAGAAATGGTCCTCTTTTGGTGAAACATAAAGAGCCTTAAAATAAGTTAAAACACTATTTATAGGAGCAAATTTCCCCACGACCCCCAACCCCCCCACGAAATTTTATCATTTATGATATTATACTGGTTTTCCTTAAAAATTCTGCCATTTACAATGAGAGGTGCTTTTTGGATGTAATCCAAAAGGTCTCGGAATGAGCTAAAACACTATTTTGAGAGGGAAATTTCGCCCATGCCTGGATACATAGAGCCTGGATACCTCCTGTTTCTCCACAAGTAGGTCCTTTAAAAATGAGTTAAAACCCAGTGAAAAAGTCAAATTTTCTTAACCTTTCTGGAAAAGGGGCCCCAGTCCCCCTTTTCTTTTATTGGGTACCATAGGCGCCGACTTTTATCAAATATTGGGGGAGCCAGTACTAGACAATAAAGATATTAGTTATTCTATAATAGCGGTCTTAAACTTTCGATCGCTACTATATTAGACATCGATCGCCCCCCCTCCAAGATTTTGAACATAAAAAGGCTTCTTCCTAAAGTAGTACCCCTAAAGAGTACATTTATACGTAAAGTTTTAGATTCCTTAAAAGTAGTACTCAAATTTTATATTCCACATTATGTTAAAATTTTACAATTACTCGAAGTAGTATAATAAGGGTCTTGGGGGTTCCCCCAGAAACTTTTGAAAATTTGCCTTAAAAAGTAGTGTCACAGCTCTTTTTGAGCATTTTTGGTTCCACCAAAAGAGAGCAGTTCCTTGTTAAAACATAGAATTTCTAATAAAAACATTAAAACTAGAGACGTCAAAATTTCGAGAGGGGCTGGGGGTCCTCCCCCAGAAATATTTTTGAAATTTGCCTCTTTAAACTAGTGTTATTTATTTTTAAACTCTCAAAAAGTAACTCGTGGACCCCCTAGGAAAGTGCTGGGGTCCCTCGGAGGTCCGCGGACAACTGCTTTAAAAAATTCAAATAAAAAGCAGAGCAATATTTTTAAAAAATTTAAATCGAACCCAAAATATTAAATACCTATTGCAAAGAATGAAAGTGAATTTATACCGCTTTTAAAATCAACGGCACAGAGCCGTAACTTAACTTTTGTTTAGGGAGGGATTTTGACTAAATATTTTTTCTGAGGTATACCTACTTACGAATACTTTTCACTCCAAGTGTTAGATGACTTGCACATTTGATATTAATTTTGTTGAAATTAATTTCAAAATTTTATAAACATTAAAAATTCCAAGCGAAGCGATATTTTGAGGGTCCTCCCACTAGCGGATCCAGGGGGGGGGCTAGGGGGCTCAAGCCCCCCCCTTCCCAAAATGAAAAGTTTTACTCTATATAATATGACATTTTATGCACCAAAATGAGCTAAAACCCTGTTATTGGCACTTGTAACTCTGTTATTACAACTATATTCTACTAAGTTTGTCAAAACGCAAAAAAATCTATATCCTAAATTCGGATGAGGCATGCCAAAAAGAAGATTCAATTGGTTTTTGAAAATTCTTAGCCCCCAAAACCAAATCCTGGATCCGCCACTGGGGCCTTCCCCAAAATTTGGAAATTTCCACCACAAAATAGCGTTTTATCTCCTTTTAGAACCTATTTGGGTTACACCCTTAGAGCAGGGCTCATTTTATGAAGCAGAATTTTCAAAGAAACCCAGTATATAGTAAATAATAAACAGCAAAATTTTGAAGGAGATTTAGGGGTCCAACTTCAGAAAAATTTTGGAAATTTGTCCCTAAAAATAGTGTTTAAATTCATTTTGTAGACTCTTTCTTCTTATGTTACACAAAAGGAGGATCACACCTCAAAAATCACGGAAGTTTCAGGGGAAAACGGTACTTAATAGATTTTAAATTTGAGGGGGCTTGGGGGCCCTCCCCCAAATTTTTTTTGAAATTTTTAACTTTGAAAGTAGTGTTTTAAGTCATTTTGAGATCCTTTTAGAAGACCAAAAGAATGACGTCCAATACATTTCCTCTTTTAGTTCATGAAAGAAAATAGGTAGATTTTTACTAAAAATATTGGGGGGGGGCTTAGCCCCCTTCTTCCAACATTGGGGGGGGGGCTCAAGCCCCCTCATACCCTATGGTGTCGGCGCCTATGTTGGGTACTGAATACTGTTCGAAACATTACACTAAATATACTGTACGTTGCATTACATTGTAAATACTGTACGCGAAATGTCCATAAATTTCCTTAATAAAAATGGGAGACTTTGTGCTAATGAGCTTTTCATACATTGGGGGAGCGGGGAGGACATACCTTTGGGGGGTGTCATATTTCTCAGGTGGGGGAATTTCTCCAGAATAAACTTGACAAAGCTTAACAGCGAAATAAAAAGGGGGTGATACTACCAGTTCTCTGCTATGTATCATTCGAATCACCTTGCACGCAATTAGTTGTCGCATAGGGGTTCGATTAGTTTTTTATCGGCTCTTTTTGGTCTTATTCACACCAGTTGGACGCCGTCCAAGAATGTGATCGTAGTTTAATCCTCGTTTTTCTTCTGCCGTGAGGGACCTTGGCAAATAACCTAAAAAGCGTCCGAAAATTCGATGCACGTTTCCCTCTTTTGTTGGGAAAGGAGCACTACATACTTTTCCCGTCTGATATGCTAGAGAAGACAGCTAAAAAAGAAATTCGGATGTTGATCTTGAAGTTTGAAACGGCTGCATTGCTATGGAAATGCGTTTTTTTGGTATCGATTTTCGAGTGCCACGATTTATATTACGTCCTGGCTGATTGTCAAGTACCTCCAGTCGCGAATTTAAGGTTTTAATATCAATGGCTTTATATAGGAGTGGATCCAGGATTTGTTTTTTTTGGGGGGGCTAAGAATTTTTACAATCCAATTGAATATTCTTTATGATTTTAATATGGAAAAGGTAGTGAATTATCTTGCTCCAACTACTAAAAGGGGGGACTGGGGGTCCTCTCCGAGAAAATTTTTGGAAATTAAAAGAAAAACCCCCACTTTTTCAACTCGTTTTGGTACGCCTCAACCAAATTTCGGATATAGATGATTTTATGGTAGAATTATTGCGTTTTGACGAACTTAATATAAAATAAGGTTGTAATAATAGTTACAAGTACCAAGGGGGTCTGGTGGTTCTCCCCCAGAAAATTTCTCAAAATTTCACCTTAAAATAACAGGGTTTTAACTCATTTTGGTGCATAAAATGCCATAGCAAGAATAATAATAAGCAACTAGCTGTTGCAACCCGGCAAAGCCGGGTTTTACAGCTAGCCTTTGGCGCTGAAGCGAGATTCACCAAGACCCTCTATACTACAGTAGTATAGAGCAGTGGTCTCCAACCCCCGGTCCACGGACCGGGACCGGTCCGTGGATCAAATGGTACCGGGCCGTGGGCCGACCATTTCATTGAAAATGAATTTAAATTCCTATGTTTATACTCCAAATTAATGAATGGAATGGCTTATAAATCACTTTATATTTATTTTTGGTGTAACTATTTTATTTTGAAAGCATGTTTATAAATACAATTAAATTAAAATTAATAAATCAAAATAATCTAAATGTAAACAATCAATCCCCAGAGGGCCACGGTGAAATTATCAAGCGTTGACCGGTCCGTGGCGGTAAAAAGGTTGGGCACCACTGGTATAGAGGGTCTTGGATTAACTCGTTAGGGGCCATTCATTAATTACGTAAGGATGATTTTGGCAGTTTTTGACCCCCCCTACCCCCATGTAAGGGTACGTAAGATTTTTTAAACCCCTCCCCCCTATTCTTACGTAAGATTCCATTTCGTTTTTCAAAATAATAAAGATTTCTCTCTTTTTGCTTTTGTTTTGTTTCGACTTTTGATGGATTTAACAGTTTTATTTTTTATCTTAACTTAATACTACTCCAATAAAAAAGATACATCTGATATACCTTCATTTTTTAAAAAAATTAAAGCTTCGATAAGATACCGAGGTCGTCAGCATTTTTAAGTTTTTCTGGGTTTATTCAATAGTAATTTGATTAGAATAATTGGGATTTGTTTACATTAACTTAAAAAATCTTACGTAAGAATGGGTTTGACCCCCCCACCCCCCAAGTAAGGGTATGTAGAGATTTTTCCAACCCCCCTCCCCCTCGGGACCCTTACGTAATTAATGAATGGCCCCTTACTACCTGTTCGTATTTATTCATTCCCTGTCATTAAATATGCAGTTTTAATTCATTATCTTTGAAAGGGGCTTTGTCTCCAATTTCACATGGAATTGTCACAAATTTATTACATTGAAATAATTGTCATTTAATTTTGACCGGTCGTCAGCCCAATCCATCCAACCGGATCTGTACAAACTTGTTTGTAAATGAAATCTTACTACCCCTATATAAACCCATTTTAGGTGGCATCCTCCCAAAACCTTCCACTTTAAATTATTATTTGATTTTTATTTGTCTCATTGTTTGAAGTTAAATGTTTATCCCCTTCTGTGTAAAGGGAAAGAAGAAATAAACAATTGTTTATTTCTTCACATATTTGATTGCAATCAAACATGTACAATAATTTTTTATAAATTCAATACGGCTCTAGTCCTCTAGTATCCCGTTAGGATAAATCTAGTGAACCGTCAAAACTTTGAAATTTTATTTCAATGTAGATTTTCTTCACGCTCTTCCAAGGACGTTTTGCCTGTGTTGATAAAAATATTAACTAAAAACAATGGGGCAAATTGAAATAATTTCTAATTAAAAAATGGAATGCTTTGGAGGAACTTGACATATTGTTGGCTCATCTAGGGGTGGAAAGCTTCCATTTAAGACCAAGTTTGTCCAAATCGGCTCGGGGGTTCGGCCTGGCGGCCGGCGGAACGGAACCTCTCCATAGAGTTAACATTAGAGAAAAATTAAAAGAACGTATAATTTTAAAATGAAAGATTTTGGAGGAACGTATTATATTATTGGCTCATCTAGGGGTGGAAAGCTTTCGATCAAAACCCAGTTTGTCCAAATCGGTTCAGGGGTTCGGGCTGGCGGCCGGCGGAACGAAACCTCTCCATAGACTTAACATCGGAGCAAAACGAAAAGAACGAATAATTTTAAAATGGAATGTTTTGAAGGAACGTGACATATTGTTGGCTCATCTGCGGGTGGAAATCTTTCGATCAAGACCAAGTTTGTCCAAATCGGTTCGGGGGTTTGGGCTGGGGGCCGGTGGAAAACTCCCTCATAGAGTTAACATTAGGGAAAAGTGAAAAGAACGCATAATTTTAAAATGGAAGGTTTTGGAGGAACGTGTTATATTATTGGCTCATCTAGAGGTGGAAAGCTTTCGATCAAGACCGAATTTGTCCAAATCGGTTCAGGGGTTCGGCCTGACGGCCGGCCGAAAGGAACCTCTCCATAGAGTTTAACATTAGAGCAAAACGAAAAGAACGCATAATTTTAAAATGGAATATTTTGGAGGAACGTGTTATATTATTGGCTCATCTAGGGGTGAAAAGCTTTCGATCAAGATCGAGTTTGTCGAAATCGGTTCAGGGGTTCGGCCTGGCGGCCGGCGGAACGGAACCTCTCCAAATAGAGTTAACATTAGAGCAAAACGAAAAGAACGCATAATTTTAAAATGGAAGGTTTTGAAGGAACGTCTTATATTATTGGCTCATCTAGGGGTGGAAAGCTTTCGATCGAGACCGACTTTGTCCAAATCGGTTGAGGGGTTCGGCCTGGCGGCAGGCGGAAAGAAAAACTCAATTATTTTAATATACAGGGTGTATCTGAAATGGTGCAACAAACTTTCAGGGATGATAGTACTCATCAAGACGAACAAGAATCGGTATAGAAAGGGGGGTCCCGGACCAAATCCCAGGGAGTTAAAAATGGAGCGACACCCCAAAAAAATCATTGAAAAATTCAATTTGTAGAAGAACTACTATTGGTAAAAACTTAATTATGAACTCAAAAATTGTGGTTTAATATGATCTTTAAAATTATCTCAAAAGTCTTCACTTTAAAATTTGTCTAATGAAAAAAGTTAAAAAACACAAAAAATGTGAAAACTCAGCAAAAACCTTATTTTGTATTTCGAAATCATTTCTTTTGATTTGATAATCTGAAAGATCATAGTTGAAAACCCTTAAGTCCAAAGTTTCACGTAAATGCAATCAATATTAAACGCTTGAGATCCTGTTAAAGTTTGTTTTTTGGGTGCGCAAACAGCTATTCTGGAAACATAAGTTATATTAAAAGCTAAAACTAAAACTTTTGTCCATTAAAAAAATTTGAAAAAATTATTATGAAACATTTGCTGCCTATTGTCTTCTATTTTCGTATTTCACTCCTCTCCTCATAAATGAATTTCACGCCTCCTAAAAAAGTCAAGGAGTGTTTTAACTCCTCAAAAAAGTACTATCCTAAGAATAACACTCTTGCATACTTTTTATCTTCTTCATTACTTTTTTCTTTTACTAGATCTCTTAATACTCATGGTGTCAGAAAAATTATTGCATTGATATTTTTGTTAAAGATTAAACTTTGATAAACTTTCTATAATTATTTTTTGAAATTTGTGAAATTTTTATTGAAGTCCAAACTATTTCTTCCTTTCCTAGGCAGCATCATGAAGTTATTCAATATACAGGGTGTATCTGAAATGGTGCAACAAACTTTCAGGGATGATAGTACTCATCAAGACGAACAAGAATCGGTACATAAAGGGGGGTCCCAGACCAAATCCCAGGGAGTTAAAAATGGAGCGACACCCCAAAAAATCATTGAAAAAATTTAATTATGGTATCAAAAATTGTGGTTTAATATGATCTTTAAAATTACCTCAAAAGTATTCACTTTAAAATTTGTTTTATTATGAAAAAAAGTTAAAAAACACAAAAAAATGTGAAAACTCTGATAAAACCTTATTTTGTATTTCGAAATCCTTTCTTTTGATTTGATAATCTGAAAGATCATAGTTGAAAACCTATAATTCCAAAGTTTCACGTAAATAAAATCAATATTAAACGCTTGAGATCCTGTTAAAGTTTGTTTTTTGCGTGCGCTAACAGCTGTTCTAGAAACAGCTCTAAAAAACTGCTTGCGCACCCAAAAAACAAACTTTAAAAGGATCTCAAGCGTTTAATATTGATTGTATTTAAGTGGAAGTTTGGACTAAAGGGTTTTCAACTATGATCTTTCAGATTATCAAATCAAAAGAAAGGATTTCGAAATACAAAATAAGGTTTTGGCAGAGTTTTCAAATTTTTTCGTTTTTTTAACTTTTTTCATAACTAAACAAATTTTAAAGTGAAGACTATTGAAGTAATTTTAAAGATCATATTAAACCACAATTTTTGAGACCATAATTAAGTTTTTACCAATAGTAGTTCTTCTACAAATTGAATTTTTCAATGATTTTTTTGGGGTGTCGTTCCATTTTTAACTCCCTGGGATTTGGTCTGGGACCCCCCTTTCTATACCGATTCTTGTTCGTCTTGATGAGTACTATCATCCCTGAAAGTTTGTTGCACCATTTCAGATACACCCTGTATTCAGTAGTAGTCATACTTTTTAAAACTTAACACGAAACGCTTTGACTACCCTAGACCAAATATTTTCATTCAATCTAGGAAATAGTTTGAAAAGACCACTCAATTTATTCGATATCTATTTCAGAGCCAAGTGGTCAAGGGGATTCCCTCATCAGTATGAAAGATAGATGCCGTAATGATTTCATACCTTCTGCACCTGTTTATTGTTAGCCTCAAATATGAATTATTAGGAAATCAACCGAATTTCAGTGGCATGGAAACATTGATTCGAACAAAGTCGTTGGCTTTTTTTTTGGACTCATGCCCGCTAAAGAGGTTTTTCGTCACACGGGAATGCCACACTCACAACACGAACACAAATCGAAGGAGCGTGAATGGCTCTGTGGTATTCATTAACTTGGCCTTGAGTAATGTCATTGTCCACTTCCAAGGGAAATACCACTGTTTGAACCTTCCGAAGTTCAAATTTACATTTGGCGTGGACTTCCATTAGGAATCGTGCATTTATAGATCAGTGTTTCTAGTTCACGAAATTGGTTTAGTTATAGGTTTGTCACAAAGATATACACAACGAAAGAAATTTTAATTAATGTGAGATATAGAGGGATGGAAGTCCAATTTGTGTAATATTTTTATAAAATGTCTTTTTTCAGACAGAGAGAGATGACAAAATGATCACTACGATTTTCCATTAATTTTAAAAAGGAATATAATTTATATATTTAGTTTTAGAATATAACGGTGTTGGCATTAGATGACAAGGTTATAGTGTTACGAACATTGCCAGATAATTCGTATAGAACAACATTTGTACTATGTGTCTTTTTCATCATAATATGATCAAAATAATTTAAACGATGGCAAAATTTCGAACTCACAAACTAAAAAGCATAAAATAAATTATAATAAAACCGTTTTAAAAAGAGTATCCTGTTTTTAAACGGACTAAACATTATAAAATAATTTCACCTTGCCATACTAATTTATAACCTCCCCCTACAGAATTTCTTGATAATATTAAGCATTGGCGTCGGCGGCTCCTGAATATTGGGGGGACGCCTCAGGATTTGGGATCCTCCCCAAATGTTTTTACAAACTACTGGTTAACTACCCCAAAATAATCGTTTTTCTTTTTTGCCCTCGTTTAAGAATTTTAAGATGGTTTTGAATCAACTGATTAACTTTTGTTAACATTTTTATAAACATTTTTCAAAAATTTTCACAATTCAGAAATTTGACCTTTAAAATACAGGTTTAAACTCATTTTAAGTGTTATAAGATTACAGTTTCAAAAGTAAATTTTTTATGCTTTAACCAGTGCTGTAGCTGGATTTTTTAGGGGTCTCATTAAATTATTATTTTTTTAGCTAGAAACAGAATTTTTTGTTGTGATAATGTTTTCCCAATCTCTCACTTGCTTCAACCTACTCTAAATGAAATCGTGTTCTAAAAATGAGGTGTCCGTCTCCTTCTTGTATACGCCTCTTAAATTAGGTGCCATTAGTATATTGGCACCATCCTTTAGGATTCAAAGTCAGAGAAACACACCTTCAGTAAATTTTTGGTCGCCCTGAAAAGTTATAAAACATAGTTTTTTTAAACAATGTTCCCAATTATTGGGGGGGACACGTCCCCCCCGTCCCCCCCGGCGACGACGCCCGTGATATTAAGGATAATAAAGTTTCAATATCTATAAAAAATATTTGTAAAATGTAAAACAAAAAATTTAAACACATTCAGTAGAGCAGGGGCGTTCTTAAATTTTCACAGATACTGCGACCCCTGTTCAGTTTCAGTATTTGATCGATCCATATCTAAATTGTAATGTTAAAAAATCTATAAAATAGCTATAATTTTTAACTTGTGACAATCACGTGTAATTAATTAACTATATTAGGTTCAATAATTGTTCAATTCTAAACATAAACATGCACAAGTTTCACATTAATTTAATTGAAAATAGTTGTAAAAATAATTATTTAGTTTTATGAATTTTTTATTTAAACAAACCACTGTATTTAAATTTAGTCCCAGTATAAAAAACAGTAAAAATACTCCCAGTATTTAAATTTAGTAAATTTAGTTCAACATACATCCCAAAATTTTAATATAATATTTTTTTTGTATTAACGTAGTACAGAACAGTTAATGGGATCTGATGATGTTTTCGAATTCAGCGGCATTGTTGACGGGATAATAATTAACAACCTTTTTTTTACTGTTTGTTCCCTTTAAGAATTCTGCCAATTACAATAAAGTACTAGTACTACCATTTGTGTGTAACTCCAAAAAACATTTTTGGGTGGAGAACGCCCAACCCTTCTCCAAAATTTTGATGCATCTTTTATAGTGTCATCTCCTTGAAAATTCTGCTGCTTTGAAAGAACCGGTCTTCTTTTGGATGTTCCCTATTAAGTTTCAAAATGAGATAAACACTAGTTTAAATAGGAATTTTGCAAAAAATTTTCTAACGGAGGACCCTTAGCCCCGTCGAAAATTTGGTACCTATTAATTTTTTCCCTAAAAGTTCTGTGGCTTACAAGGACTCAAAATGAGCTGAAACTTTACTGTAGGCAAATTTTCAAAATCCACCCATTTTCTGGATCGACACACCAGAAAATTGTATAATCAGCTCTTCATCGATTCAATTTACTAAGATTTCTTTAATAGAACTCGACAAAAAATAGGGTCCAAATGCTTCTGACACAAATCAAGCAGATTCTTATGTAAAATGACCCCCTGAATCCGAATCCGACCCCCGTTTTTCTCCATCACGTACAGATTTTCGGAGAACAGCCCCTCCCCTTTTTTGCGTTTTTCGATGATTTAATGACTTTGAATTCGATTTTCAGGGGCAAAAACTATTACTTTAGCCTTTAAATAACACCCAAGGGAACAAAAAAGGTTAAAGCTTCTAAAATATACAAATTTGTAGCAAATGGATAAGTTTAAGGGGTTACTACCCCCTTAAAAATGCAAAAAAATGGTAAAAATTATAGAGATTGTTTTTGGCTGTTTTTTCCTCTAATTTTTTACGCAATTTATCATTAAAGGGTCCTAACCCTTCCCCAAGGACTCAAATTTAATGAATATATCCAGCAGGGATTTTTGCTAAAAGCGGTTGAGGCGTTAGAGCCCCCGAAGCACTCGCGGGAGAGATTCTCTGAATCCCGCAGCCGCTCGTGAACTCAGGAATTAATATTCATATTTTGAAAAGCTCAAAAATGACATTGTTCTTATATTTTAGGTCTAACCTGAGGGAAATTGTTCAGTTCGTTAAAAACTGGCCATTTTTTGGGGATGGGGGTTTCATGTGTCAAGCTGATAATAGATGCGTGGGATAACAATTGGGGGTTGTCCCATTAAAGATTGAGGGTGATGGGGGAAAACGGGTGTTATATTTGCGTTCAGGAGGTCATATTACACAAGAATCGACTGAAATTCAGTCAGTAACAGTTGGAATTTTTTTGTAAAGCAGTTTAACCCTGAAGTATGGCATCGAACCCTTCCGTGCGTGCTTTGGGGGCGCTAACACCTCAACCGCTTTTTGTAAAAATCATTGCTGCATATATTCAGTAAATTTGGGTCCTTGGGGAAGAGTTAGAATCCTTTAATGATGAATTGTGTAAAAAATAAGAGGAAAAAATAGCCAAAAATAATCTCTGTAATTTTTAACGATTTTTTTGCATTTTTAGGGGGGTAATAACCCCTTAAACTTAAACATTTGCTACAAATTTCTATATTTTAGAAGCTTTAACCTTTCTTGTTCCCCCGGGTGTAATTTAAAGGCTAAAATAATAGTTTTTGCCCCTGAAAATCGAATTCAAAGTCATTAAGTCATCGAAAAATGCAAAAAGGGGGAGGGGCTGTTCCCCGAAAATCTGTACGTGATGGAGAAAAACGGGGATCGAATTCGGATTCAGGGGGTCATTTTACACAAGAATCTGCTTGATTTGTCTCAGAAGCATTTTGACCCTATTTTTTTGTCGAGTAGTGTAGTTTGTCCTATTTCGGATCAAGCATATAAAAATTTGGATTTTAACCCTACAGTGCATACTGATGCCATTTGGCATCACGACATTTTTCCCCATTTCCTACTCGAACTTTCATTTCCAAACGGCAACACCATGCAATAAAGTACAATAGATATAACATTTCATTGTATTAGCACTTTAGATCGCCAGTAGATCACAGCAGGGGTACTATTTTGAGACATTTGTTAGTAGCTAGTGAAACGAAAGTCAAGACACAGAAAACGCCAAAATAAAAGGACCATATAAATTAAAATAAAAAACATTTTCAGCTTGAACAAAAAATGTTTTGAAAAGATAAGTTGTTTTTTCATATTTTTAGAGCACTAGGGAGCTACCGCCCCCTGCTCGCTATCGCTCGCCAACCCCCGTAAACTGCTAACGCAGGACCTTTTGGAATTGCTTCGCAATTCCCACAAATTCTAACTCGCCGAACTTAATACACTTTACAAAACAATTTACAAAAAAAACGTCAACCAACTTTCCGAATATACTTCCCAAATCCCCTCCATGAATAAAGCTCCCTTAAAAGTTTCAATATATATTAACTCAAACTTATCAAAAATTTAAACGAAATGTTTTTAAAAATATTCATCTTAATTATTTTTAATCTATCTATGATTATATAAAAATAACTATTTCTAATTGTTTATCAATATTCGAACCAAACAAAAACCCGGTATTTTAATATAACTCGTTAGTATAATATGCCTAGTGTTTATCATTCATATTTTTTAAACCCAGACTTGTTAACCCAGACAATACCGTTTAAGCAATCGAAAATAAAAAGAGACAAAACATCACTCTATGTTTACAATTAATTTCGATAAAATCAGACTAAAAATTATAAATATTGGACAAAAACTGTGAAATTTTAGTATGAAATGGCGTTCATGTAAGTTTTTAGAATTTGTTTTTATCAGTCTTTGAGTGATATTTCATCAAGAAAGTACTTTTTTTAAAAGGTGATAAACATGTTTCATCTTAAAATATAGCGTCAATCGGTGGGAGTGACTTCCCGACCGTCGGGTAACCGTTGTACGCATGCTCGGGTTAAAGGCGTGGTTTTAAAGTATTTAGGATTGTAGTAAGCGTGGCCCCGATGGGGGAAAGGTAGCGCGTCTGCCTGGCGTGCGGAAGGTCGTGGGTTCGAGCCCGGTTATTATTTTTCAGTAAATTTATTTTAAATTTTTATAAATTCCATTAAAAATTGCAAGAATTAATTGCTCTTGTTTAACAGTCATTCCTTATTTAATTAAATTCATTGTGGTTTTTTAAATGTTTTACTTAGTCTAATTTTTAAAAAAAATAATTTAAATTATTAATTTATTGAAAATAAAATTATTTCGCTAAAATATTTTATAGAAACAGCAAGAATCAGGTCCACATGGATGCGCATTGCTAATAAAGTATAAAAATCTTGCAGGGATTGTGAAATACAGTACGAAACAATACGTCGGTCGCCATGGCCGTGGGACTTGCCGTCCGTCGTACGACGGTCGGCTAGCAACAGCCTCAATCGGTCGTTGTGATTGGATGCATAATAATTTGAATGACAGTACTTGCTTTGTAACTGCGACCTTATCCGTTATCTTAAAAAATGGAAATATTTTAAAATTGAGAATTTTTTTGAAAAATCGAAGGGCTTACTCGGAAATCCGGAAGGAATCCGGACATTTTGATACCATATATGTGTCATTCGGTTCAGTAATTAAAAAGCCTTTCTCTGGAAACCGTTCACTAAAAACTTTTTTTTAGAATAGAGAGATTTGGTTTTATTTCACTTCACAATTAATTTCACAAGAGTCACAAATTAATTTCACAAGGACAAAGTTTTTTGCCAATAAAAAGTAGAAAAAAATTAAATTAAATTTTTTTAGTATTTTTTTACTAATGTACACCATAATAGAAGTCACATATATGATTTTCAAGTGATTTTAAAAAATCATGCATTGTAGGGTTAAATATATTTCCTCTCTTCCACAGAGTATAGAGCAGGAGTTTCCAACTTCTAAGTACTCGCGGGCCGCAACCGAAATCACAAGTCAAGTGGCGGGCCGCAAAGTAATCTGGCTCCTTTTTAACTAATGATAATTTTTTTGGGGTGAGTCTTCAATATGAAAATTTTCCAACAAAAGAGGGACGATATATGAATCTTTTTACTCTTGTACAACTCGTAGGAATACTGAATATATTTAATATTCAGAATAATACTTAAATGAAAAGGTCTTCCTCAAAAAAATGCTTGTAAATTTTCCTTAGAGGATTGTTTTACCTAATTTTTTGATACTCCATTCTGTCCCTCCTCATGATAAAGGTTATAAAAGCCTTCATACCCCCTTGCTACGCTCAGGGGGAATTTCAGGTTTTACAAACGACCTCTCGAAACTTCAAGCTTTTAATTCTTGCACCATAGAAAACGATCGAAGCTCACTGTAAAAAATAATCCTGCAAAAAAACAGAAAATTTCTGGCAGCAAAAGTTGCCAGAAAAAATCTGTAGGTTGAAAAATCCTGTAAACAGAAAAAAGCTGTAACCTACAGGTAAATGCTGTAAAAAGGAACTTTCTGTCAAGTGGGCTACAGATTTTTCTGTTGCCTCTCAGTAATTTTCTGCTTGTGCTCATGCACTTATTTTAGTAGAGTTTTTTTTAATTTTAATTAATTGATATCCGGGGATAGAACCCGCGACCTACCGCATGCTAAGCACGCACGCTACCACTGAACCAAAGAAGATTCAGTAAAACGTTGCCAATAGCTGTATTGGTTTTCAATGCAGTAAGTTTCTGTTTAAGTACAGATAAGCTAAAAAACTAGGTAAAAGCTGTTATTTTACATAAAATAAATAGAAGTGCGGTGGGAATGTTACATGACAGAATATCTCTGTAAACATAAAGTCACTGTTATTGAAATTTCTGTTTTCCTACAGTTTTTTTACAGCGTAGTCCATAATCTGAGAGGTAAATGGGAGGGGGTTCGAGGGTTCTCCCCCGAAAAAATTTTGAATTTTAGTGTGCTAAAAAGTGTTCTGTAGCTTCTTTTAGGAGGGTTTCCAGAGAGCTTCGCGGGCCGCACAAAATGACCCGGCGGGCCGCCAGTTGGAAACCCCTGGTATAGAGCTAAACAGAGTATTCATCTCCATAGACGCTAATGGCAACTTTTTTAACAGGGCTTTTCCCATAGACCAGTGGTTCCCAAAGTGGGTTCCACGAAAAAAATGGACGGTGCCGCCCTCCATTTGGACCCAAAAAGGTTCCCAAAATGAGTTAAAACCCTACTTTTACCAGTCGAATTTCAAAATTTTTCTGGAGGAGGACCTCCAGACCCCCCCACGGTACCACAAGGGGATTTTGCGTGATACTTTTTGGAAATTCCCCAGCATTTGGATATATTTTTGTCAAATTTAAGATAAAGGTAATGGTCCAGAAAAGTCCCCCCATGGACCCAAACATCTTCTCAAAATGAGTCAAATTTAACTCAAATTCAAAATTTTTTCTGGGGACCCCCATACCCCCCTGCGGGACCACAAGGGGGGCCTTGCATAATACTTTTAGAAAAGCCCCAAGAATTTGAAATTTTTTCGAAAAAGTAAAGGTGATTGTCTGGAAAAGTGGAAAAGTTGCCCCCCCCCCCTTGAACCCGTGCTGGATCCGCGCCTGGTTTCATTTAATATCAGAACAGATATTAAATTTTGAAAAGTAAAGATCAAACGCTGAGTTAGATCATAATGCGCCAAAGCCAAATCGGTGGAAAGGAGCGCACGGAGATTCTTTCCTACCTCCCCCCTGCCCTCCTCCCGTGAGAATCGAAAATGTGGAATTGAACACTTAACTACTTTAGTTTTGTTGGTCGCGTTTCTCCAGTTAAAAACTTCAGGAATGTTAAATAAATTTTTATCCTGGATTTTTTTACCTATAATATTTTATTAAAGCTTTGACAGGTGGGATATTTGAGGTTTCACATTCTTACAATTGATATGAATTTCCTGATTCTGTGACTTTGGTTGTTTGGAGATCATGATTTAAATAGCAATCATCCTCACTATTCTTACGTTTTCATTCGTAGTAACTATTAAGATATTTTTTCAACGAGTTTCTGATTTTAAAAATCTTATCATAAAGCTGCTGAGGTTTTTCGAAACAAAAACTGCAATAATTCACACTTTTTGTGAGAAAATTCTTATTTTCTCACCAGGTGGTGTGTGGCGCTGATAGCAGAAACGCAGAATATGATGTCAGAAGGTCAATACTCATGTTCGCGATTGTTTTGTTGTTGAATCCGAAGCAGTACAAAAATAAACAAACTATAATTTCAAGTGCTTGAGAATTTTTGACGCTATTGTAAGTACCTATTTATAACCTTGGTGTCCAGGTTTCCCATTTTCAGGTTACGGATCTAAGTGTTATTTTTACCCATAGTTTCATAACATTAGAAATATTTCAACGCTGCAGGAGGCATGCACAGATGTTTCTCAGCTGTTTCAATTATCCATGTTGGCACATCCGCGATGCTCCGAATTTTATTAGCCTTGATTTCACGTTGTAGGTATAGGTGATCGATATGTGTGCTCTTCCTACTCTTTTTTTACCATTATCCGTGTAGAATTATCCTTTTCTGTAACTTTTACTTCCTCTGAATTCCACTTTGTTTCTTTATGACCTATTTAGATTTCGAAACGGTCTGATAATTCCAAACTGTATCCCAAACGTGAGAGTGACAGTTGGAGCTGTTGTTATTTCGCTTCCCATTTTTTGACGATTTGACGTAGCGTCACTTTTAGTAATAAATTTGATGTCGTGGCAATTTAGAAGCTCTTTTTGCCATTGAAAGTGACCAAACTTTCTTTGTTTATGTTGGAATGGACTAGGTAAATACATAGGTGACGCATCGTGTACCTTCATTTGTTGTTCTTTCGTATATTTTAGTACTGACTAAATTTCTTTTTTTAAAAAATCTTTGTAGGATCATTTTAATTTTGGTAATTTAATTTAATGCCTTAAAATTTCTTCAAGGTCAATAACATTGTTTTGAAGTTTACTGATTCCCTCCATGCTAAATTTGATTTTATCAGTGTACTGAAAAAAAGGAATACTCTTAAGTTATTTTTCATTTTAGAAATTTATCATTAATAGCCAAGTTGTAAGACTCGATGTAAATACTTTTAGCTTCATAGATAATCTTATATTCATTTCATCAGAAGAAATATTAAGAGATGAACTTACTATGAGGTAAAATAAAAATAGAAATTTTGAAAAGCTGGAACTTGGATCAAATTTATGTGAATAACTTTGAAAAACATAATTTGTTCTCTTTTACTAAAGTTAGCAAGTTGGTATATGGGTATGTTTTTATGAAATAAAAATAAATAGGTACAAATATTCTATTAAAATTTTTGATACCAATATATTAAAATTTTTGATACAAATATTCTATTAAAAATAATAATCTTTGTTATGTAGGAAAGAGAAATATGTTAAGTGTTTTTAAGTATCATTATAATAAATGAACAAAAAGCTTTCTTAAATCTTCTATGTTACATAATTTTATCAATTTGACTAATTGTTACAGTTTATATTTTCAAATAAATGTGTTTTTGGTATTATCCCATTTATCCATTCTGTAAAAAATCATAAAAATATTTTAAACACTAAAAATTCAATTATTGACAAAATCTTAATGATATGAATGAAGGAGAATATGAATAAAGTTTTAAACATTTAAAATTAAGTTTTAATGAATGAATACAATTTTACTTCTCAAGAAATCTGATGCTATTCTATTCTTAAAATTAATACTTAGTTGAAATTATATTATTTTTCCTTTAGTAATAATTAATTCATGAATTTATCTGTTTTCCCTTTCTATAATGGTTAATTGACTGATACTTTCAGAATAAATTACTTTTCTATACTATGCATTTCCAAAATAGAGCCATTTGGGTTTTAATGAAAGGATGTGAGTTTATATGTAAAATTACAATTTTTAATTTTTATATTGGTGTATTATTTATTATAAATATCAAAATTAAGTGAATTATAAAAATATTAACATCAAAAATCATCAGTTCTGATTCATTCCTTGTAATTCATAATAAGAATAATTCATTTTTAAAGAAATCATATAGTTTGATATAAATGCAAAGTTTAACTTACAAAAGAAATTCAAATACATCAGGCTTACTTTTTTCTTTTTACTTTCTCTTACATTTTAGCTAACCCATCGGTTTGCCATGGATGCTTATTGTTCAAGCTAGCTTGGGGTTATTCATGTTCTTTCAAAGCTTTATAAAAATGCTTGTTCAAAGAAATGATGGTTGTAAGTGATTTTTTGTACCATTTACTTATTATTTTAATAAAGTTAATATATTGTAAAAATCGGGTTATTGAAAAAGCTTTATACTTTGTTTAGATATTTAATCTGAATAAAATTTTTCTTATGTCACTAACAGCCGTATTGACCATCGTGGTTTAACCATGGATTGAAGGATTATCCGCTGATCCTAAGTGAAACGTTATCGACCAGCCCCAACTAACACCTAATCACTGGTTTTTTTAGCCCAAATCTGACCACTCAACTTTGGTGGTTTAACCACGGATCTGTGGTTTATTTTTGCGAAAATGGACATTTAAGTAAGAATTTGATCTAAATTATATTTATATTTGAGTATATTTGCTTTAATCATCAAAATAATGGTTGATTAACGTGTAATAACAATAATTTCTCTTCGTGAAGAACTCGTGAATTCCCGAACGCAAAAGTTTAGAGTTTGCTCTCGCTTTGATGGATGGCACTTTCACAAAATTAGAATTTTAACACGCTGTATGAAATATTTAGTAGGGCTCTTACTTAAGTTTCAAAATTTTTCCTTTTTAACTATTAATTCCTTTAAATTCTTTAAAAAATACTCTATTATTAGAGAGGTGAAAGAATATTTTTAAATACGTGTGAGTATTTTATAAATAATATTGAAATCATGCCATTCAGGGATTCATTAGATAACCAGTATTAGGAAAAAAATTTCGAGTATTGAGGAGGAAAACAAGGACACCAGTTCAAGTCATTTTCTAAAATTGGTTGTGTAGTTATTATTAGTTGTGATAGAAATGTTTTAAAGCAGGTGGAGAATTTTAAAGGAAATAATTTACTCTGGACTATGAACTTGCGGGAAAAGCGCGGACTCCAGGGCTCGATCTCTGGCTTCATGGCAGTCCAATCAGAAGTGGTCTTACATTCAAAACTATGGATTGAACAAACCAAGATTGGTTGATAAGGACCAAATCTGGTCCTCTGATAGACCTCAACCATGGTTTGTACGATCAGGTGATAATCTCTCAATCGACTCGTGATGGTTAATACGGCTGTAATACAAAAAACATTTCAAACACACATTTCTTAAAATATTTTTTCTCAAAAATAATGCAAGGATGAATTTGGACAGTAAAAGAAATTAGTGTTCCATTAAATTTGTGTAGGTACCTATTTAAAAATATTCATAATTTAAAAAGAACAAAGCCAAACAATTAAAATATAAAACTTATTACAGTAAAAGCATAGTATAAATTCATTTATTTATTGTAAGGCGATAGAAAATAATTGAAGCATGCATTCCTGATACTTAAGTAAACTTTGAAAAAAAAGCCAGGTAGTTGTGAGAAAAACTTGTTTGAAAAGTTCCCCTAAGGGAGAAAAGCTTGGAATCTTTCTCTCTATACTTTAAGGGAAAAGGAACTTTATAAAATTTAGTTAGATTCTTTAAAAGATCTAGATTAAAGGGTGAAAAAAACATTTATGACCAAAAGCAAAGTTTATAATAATCTTTGTTTACAGCAGTGGTGCCCAACCTTTTTTTTCATTAGGGCCAATTTGATGCAAATTTATCTCGCAGGACACATAAAAAACTTTTAAGGATATTTCTAAACATAAAGAAAAATTACCCGTTTTCAATAAGTTTGCATCTGTTTGGAGGATACTATTTCTTGTAAATTCGGCTCCAAATTTGCAAATTTGTCCTTAGAACTGAATTAGGATGATTACACTGTTCTACAAATTTGACCTTCAAAATTTTTTCCTTGATGAAAATAGTCAATTCTTATAGATTTTGGGTCGCTGAATACGAAAATCACCATTAAAATTCTCAATGGATTCAGGATTTTCGGGGAACAGCCCCTCCCCCTTTTTACGTTTTTCGACGAACTTATAACTTTAAACTAGATTTTCAGGGTCAAAAAGCATTATTTTAGTCTTCAAATTGCTCCCCAGTTAACAAGAAATGTTCAAATTAATAAAATATGATAAATTTATAACAAATGGATAGGGTTAAGGGGTAATTACCCCCCTAAAAATACAAAAAAATAGCTAAAAATTATAGAGGTTTCTATACGCTATTTTTTCCTCTTATTTTTTACGCAAATCCCGTTTGAAGGGTCCTAACCCTTCCCCAAGGACCCAAATTTGATGACAATATGCAGCAATAATTTTTACTAAAAGCGGTTGAGGTGTTAGCCTCCCAGAAGTCCCCGTGGAAGAGTTCGGAAGACTTCCAGAATCGCGAAGGCGATCGCGAGTTCAGGAATTAATATCGATGATTTTGAAAAGATTACAAATGATGTTTTTCTTATATTTTGGGTGTATTCTAAGTAGAAACTCTGCAGTTCTTTAAAAACTGACCGGTTTTCGGGAGTGAGGATTCCATGTTTCAAGATGTTAATAGATGCACGGCTGTGGATAACAATTAGGGGGCATCCCCTTAAAAACTGAGGGTGATGGAGGAAAATGGGTGTCATATTTGAATTCAGCAGATCATTTTACACAAGAATCAGCTGAAATTCAGTAAGTGGCTTCGAATTTTTTTTGTACAGCACAGTTAAACTCTAAGTGCGGCATTGAACTTTCCGTGGGTGCTCTGGGGGCGCTCTCACCTCAACCGCTTTTAGCAAAAATCATTGCTGCATATTGCCATCAAATTTGGGTCCTTGGGGAAGGGTTAGGACCCTTCAAACGGGAATTGCGTAAAAAATAAGAGGAAAAAATAGCGTATAAAAACCTCTATAATTTTTAGCTAATTTTTTGCATTCTTAAGGGGTTAACTAACCCTTAAACCTATCCATTTGTTATAAATTTATCCTATTTTATTAATTTGAACATTTCTTGTCCCCTGGGGGGCAATTTGAAGATTAAAGCAATGCTTTTTGACCCTGAAAATCGAGTTCAAAGTTATAAAGTCGTTAAAAAACGTGAAAAGGGGGAGGGGCTGTTCCCCGAAAATCCTGAGTCAATTGAGAATTTTAATGGTGATTTTCGTATTCAGCGACCCAAAATCTATAAGAAATGACTATTTTCATCAAGGAAATTTTTTCAGTGTAGAACAGTGTTATCTGTAAGTCGAGATCGAGCACTAGTTTTTGTTCTTTTCAGATTAGATAATGTTTGTTCTTTAACACACAGTTTGTCCATAGTCTCCTTACATATAAGACACCGGTTTATTTTCTCGCTGAATGAAGAAATATGAATTTGTCCACTTTGCTTAAAAGTTTTGGCATTCCGAGTGAATCTTCAACTTTTTACGATCGGACATCTTTTCGAAGTTTGGTTCTAAAAAGATCCTTATAAACTGAATTCAAATGGCTAACTGATACTGAAAAATATTTATGCAATGGCAAATTCCCCGTATCTAGAAAAACCAAAACAGAAAAGTAAAAAAATTTTAATGGATGTTGAAGAATTCCTTTTTATATCATCTTTTTTTATATGGAAGTGCCATAATGTCTCGCACGATTTCGTGGTTTTCTTGGAAAATTTCTGAAAGTAGTTTTTCTTTTTAAGATTTAATGAGTCCGCGGGCCACATGGATCAGTCAGAAGGATGGTTGGGCACCACTGGTTTACAGAATGCTTCAATTGTATTTAGTAAAAAGAAACAATATAACATCAATTAATTTTTTCTATTATAGAATTGTTTTAGGTTGTAATTACATTAATATAACTTCGAAGCATTCTGTACTGTGTGTGGAATAGCCTCAGAAAAATTAAATGGTAGGTATTAATATAAGCAGTTTTCTGAATGCAATATTTTAAAATTTAATTAAGAGCAATATTTAATATCTTCTGGTGGCCATCAATCAGAAACTTGGAAAACAAAGAATAGGGATTTTAACAGAAATTATTTTATAATATATTCATAAATAACATAGTAATTTCGTTCTATTATGTCAAGTGCTTCCAGTTAATTTTTTCAAGCATTTGACTACCCAGATGTTTCATACAACAAGGATGTATCAGGCAGATAAAAAATGCTGGTCTTTTTGTTTTAGCAAGAAAACTTAACATTATGTTACTTAAAGTAATGTAACTTGCTTCTTATTTAAAGAATACTGCTTCAAATTGTCTTTAAAAAGGATATTTTTTTCATAAAACCAATTTTGGGTGGGTAAATGAGAATCGGGTAAATACCCAATTATATTTACCTAACCCACTGGGTATTTACCCCACTCACATTATTGGGTCTGATTGAGTCTTAAATTTCAGTTGGCCCATAAAACTGCAATGTTGGTTAGCTGAGCTGTGAGATTGAATGTTTGGAGAAGAAGCCAGTGTTGCTAAATTTGGTGTTTGGATGCTGAAGACATCATCATGACATCCAGTTGTCTCGACCTGAGTCTCCCGTCTTCGTCTACTTGCAAGGATGACTTTGTGTCTCAGTGGCGGTGTCACAGACGAACAAAAAGTGCAGGGAGCAATGCCTCCCGGGACTTGTCTTTGTACACATCCATGGGGCTCTATGCTCACCATGGAGTGTTTGCAACAAAGGAAACTGCTGTGGCCGAGAAAAATGTTGAGGTTTCATTCAATTGCAAATACGACCTGATAAAAATAGTGGAAAAAAGTGATCGAGCTGCCCTGTATGCTCGTGACCAAGGTAAGCCCATGTTCCAACAACTTGATTAACATTAGGATCCTTTAAGATTCAAAACATTTACATTGTGTTTGTATGTGATCTAAAAGGAAGTGAATCAAGAAAGCTAAACTTGAAATTTGCCGAAACATAATAAACATAAAACCTAAAGTCTAAATTAAAAAATGATGCTCACATTTTTAATATGTTGAGTGCTACAATGTAAAAAAATTGTCTTCTTGGCCACATTATTTATTCAAAGTAGTGTGAAAGGAGTGAGTTATATTTAACTCAAGAATCCTCTTGGACACAAAGTGAGCGTGCATGCCTGTTATTGATGTTTTAATTGGTTGTATGTTTCACTGCTTGTTTTAAAAAAGTATCTTTATTTTTAAAAAGGTTAATTGTTTATAAGGATGTGAAATCTGTGACTTTTTAAAGCATTTTATCATTTAAAATAATTTAAATAGAATAAATATTTATTTTCTTGCCATTACTTCTTTATAACTCTTCCATATGTTTTTTTATTTTTAACTTAACTGAAATTGTTTCGCCCAGAGGTAAAAAGGGTTTCAGCATTTAAAACGTTTAAAACAAAACATGTTTTTTCCAACTTCATACTATAAACTGGATAGGAAAATATTTGTTTGGGGGATTTTTCCCATACTTCAGTTATCAGGGATATTTTCTAATTCGTGAAGATAGTTCTGGACACTGTTTTTCTTGAATTTGTTTTCCTGTTTGTTTCTACTATTAGGAGATAAATAAGATCTTATCTTGTGACTGTGGTGGTTTCAATTTTGTTTGTTACCTTTAAGTTGTACTATTAGGAGTTATAACAAATTTAAAAAAAAAAAGTTATTACAAATTATATTTAAAAATTTTTTTGATTAGTCATTATTTTTATTTATTTTAATCTGATTGCTTAATCTTATAATTATTTGAACTTTGCAATTTATTTTTTTAATATGTGTGATTGAGATAATGGTAAACTTAAAGAAAAAAATTTTTCATCATGATTAGTATTTTGTTTTAAGAAAACCCAGAAACCCCCCCCAGCAAAATCTCTTCATAAAAGTGAAGGGAATTAAGGCACTTTGTCTGCAGTTTTCTTGAAAAACTCTGCAGTTTTTTATAAGACCACTGAAAGGCCTTTAGAATGTATTCAAAATTGCTGTGAAAAATTGCAGACATACGAGGGTAGTTTGAAAAGTTCTCGGCCTGACCATGAAAATATTAACTTATGGTTTCAAAAACTGTTTATTTTTCAACATTGACTCCTTTTAGGCTGCCTCACTTCTTGGAACGACAGTCCTGTCTTATTTTACACTCTTATGGGGGTGTTCTAGAATTTCGTCATAAAAACCTACTTATCTCACAGTTACTTCTTAATTCGAAGTAAAACGGTGACCAGAGGGAGAAATTTTCACTTTGGGGGATAGAAGAAAGTGTGAAGATACCAAATCTGGGTAATAGGATGGGTAATTTTAAAATTTTTAATCGATATTCCTCAATTTTTCCAACGCCAAAACACATTTGTTAACATGAGCACTATTCTGATCAGAAATGTTATTTTAATCTGCTTAATTAATTTTTTTCTCGGATATTCTCATTAACAGTTTAAATTAGTAATCTCAAATTATATTCATACCCTTTTCCCGATAATTTATTGATAAAATTTCCTTGAAATCCTCAGAATTCTTACGCCATGAATTTGGCAGCCGATAGAACCTTTTGGTGCTGAAAAATTGACTTTTATCCATTGCATTGATTTTTATTTCACTTACAGGTTCCAAGGTATGTCCATTTGTGCCTATAGATGTAAAAAATCGCTTTTATTTTGTGTAAATCGCGTCAAAATTCGCATCGAAGTCGTCATGTCAATGCATTTTTGGGCCGCAGTTTGCTTTCGCGGCACACATCTTACGCAAAGTGTTTTCACGTGCAATTGTTCGTGCAAAAAATAATTTTCGCATTCCTTTGATATCCCTAGACTGTTAGAAATGTCTCCCACCATTCTTTGTCAATCTTCAAAATCATGGGGGGTAATTTTCTATGATTTCCGGTATGGTGGCTCTTTTTTAATGTTTTTCACATGGTTCTTTAGGAACGCTCTCACAGCCAACTTAAAGTTTCAAAGCCAATTTTTTCACGTGGAAAACGAAGGTAAAGAGTCCCTTTACACATTTATGAGCTTAGAATTCATTCCATTTGGTTTTAACCCTTCTTTTTAAAAGAATTTCATCACAGCTCGATACTTGTTTTTCCCATTGTTGAAAATATGCTCACCTTAGCCCATTCAAAAAATTGCCAAAAGCAGAATTCTGGTCAGAACAACCCCAAAAATTAATTTGGTTCATTTGAAGAGTTGTTCTCAAAGGAGAAAAAAATTCGCGTGAATTCGAGTGCGTGTTCTGGGTGAGGCCGAGAACTTTTCAAACTACCCTCGTATGTGCTGAAGTCCTATTGCTACAAATTAACTACAGACTTTGAGAAAACTGCCTTTTTGACTCTTTTTTGAAGGAATTTTAGACATGTTTTTTTGCTGGGAACATTCCCTTAACTTAAGAATAAAATATTGAAAACCTACAACCTTTTAGCTGTTGCCCTGATTCTTTATTCCTTCCTTGTTGATTTAAATTTAGGTTTATTTGGATTAATTCCAAGATTTTGTGCCAAATGAGGTAATAAAATGCAGCTCTTGTTATCGAAAATAAATTATATGTGTTGTTAATTATAAATAACTGTCTCACAGGACAATAAAATTTACGAGTTCTCTTTCAATAGTGTTAAGCTCTGCATCTAATTAAAAGTTTTTACTTGATATGGCATTTTTTGTCTTCTAAGTTAACTTTTAATCTATCTCCACTTCAGTATACATTTACCAACAATCTAGCTGAAGTTACATAAAATAAACCACTTGGTTTTAAAATGACAGGTAACATCCAATAGCTTCTATTTTAAGAATTAGAGGTATAAATGCTTAATAATTAGATGAGTTTATTTTTGACAACAGTTCTTCCGGAGGCTCTATTAGGGAGTGAAATCTCCCTCTATACTGATGCTGATATTGCAAAGTATTTTCTAGATATCTGGAAATTTACTATTGCTTCTTTTCTGCAAAACTTATTATGATCTTTTATTTTACACTGACTTATAGAAGGATCATTTTGACCTATGAGATTTTATAACATTTTAATAATATATGCATTTGATCGTTGGATTTCAAAAATTAGACAATGAGTTTAAAAAATAAGCACTTAAAAGAAATATTTTTATGTTTTAAAAAGGAATAGACATTAAGAGAATTAGAGTTATCATGTTTATTATGAATTAGAGTTATAAAATTAAAAAGACAATTAGACAGTATCATGTAATATTTTAAAAATATAAATTCCTACTTTAAAAGAATCAGTACTCAACTCTAAATTTTCTGCTTCTTTTATAACAATTAGGTACAACAGCTAATTTCACATTTATTTTCTAAAGAAATTTTTTTTTCCATCTAAAGTATCATATATAATTAATTATATATAAGTTTATTTGAATATTTTTATCAAACCTAAAATTTTATCCTTACTTGAATTATTGTTTTTTAGAAGATTATGACCTAAAAGAATGTGGTATACTCTCTTGCCGTCCACATTTCTTGCAAAAGTTTGCCAGTATCCGTATATTTGTCTTCCTGTCCTGTGTTTTAGTAACTGTTCAACAAGCCTTGTCTTCAGGTTATTTCAATAGGTACAGCATTTAAAACTATTTTTTTTCTAGAATTTTAACTTTTTAAAAGTTTATCTGATATTTATAAAATGGAAAATTTATGTTGGTTTCTAGATGACTACATTTTAAAGTTTAAATATATGGTGTTTGGAAGCATAGTTTCTCTCTCTCTCCCTAAACTTTTTCATGAATCTTTAAAGCTATAATAATCTGTAAGATTGTTGTAATTTTAAATAGTAGGTACAGTCAACTCCGCATAATGTGATCATGGTTAACGTTATCAATAAGATAGTGTTATCAAAATCAACAGGTCTCGATCATTCCTATTTAATTCAATGTAAAAAACATCGTTGAATGTGATCAACACGCCGCTTAATATTATCATTTTGAAGGTTTATTTCTATTTTTCTAAAACTCGGTATGTGTCACAGTTGCACTTGCATGGTTATGGTAATTTGCTTTTTGATTTGATTGTAAGAAAAAGAACATTTGATTCTCATAATTGGAAAAAAACAGTTAAGGGGGGGAGCCGGAATTTAGCTTGTGATTGGTGAAAAGATATCACCATCGGTGCCTTGCTTTGGCTTTTGATAAGATATTTTGATTTTTCCTTGTTTAGTGGAATTCAAATTAAATTAGGTGGTTTAAATTTCTCTTAGCCTTTTCTTTGTAAAATTTCGAAAAATCACGATGAACTTGTCTGGAAGTCGAAAGGAAAAATTTATGGAAATAAGCGGAATCCTGAAGGTGTAGTGCTACATAAAATATGATTACAAAGTAAGAGCGATTATTTTTTTTTTATTGGACTACTCTTACATTTTCCCCTAAAAATTTTAATTTGCCAAGCACATAGTGTAAACTGTTTTAAATACATTAATTCTGATTACATAATTTTGATTTTAAAGCAAGCAATCTAGTTACACTGCTACTTTTTTGTATGAAATCCAAATCGCTTATTGTTATAAATTAGATAATGTTATCAGTTTAATCCCGAACAATTGCAATCACATTAAATGGAGTCAACTGTACTTAGTTTAAATTGTTCAACTGCATGTTTTTCTCACTATGTCCTCACTTTAAAAATTAATTTTTTAACAATAAGGTGGATTAATAAAGAATATGACAAAATAGTATCTTAAAGTTTGCAAATAAAACAAAATTTATAAAAGTATTATTTAGCAATAGAAATAAATAAGTTTGTTTTATGCAAGTTTCTTAGAAATTCAATATATTTTCTTCTTAAAAGTTTAATCCTTATTCATAATATCATAATGATAACTTATTACTCTTGTAATAGAGTAATTAAATTGTTAGTTGACTGATTTTTCTATTTCAGTGTAATAACTACTATTGAAAAGAGGTTTGATATTCCGAGTCGTGTATCCGGAGCCATAGCGAGTACATTTGAAATTGGTAACTTATTAACCATTATTTTTGTCAGCTATCTCGGAAGCCATCGACACATTCCTGTATGGATAGGGAAAGGTAATATTTCCTGCAACTATAAAACTTATTAGAAGTAATTCAAAATTTTCCCACAACATCTAGAACTCCTCAATGCAAACAACTAATGTGAAAACATTAGTAAATGGATTTATATCTTAAATAAAATTAAACATGGAAATTGGTTATTGATATTTCCCAATAGCAGGATTGAAACTCTAAATTACAGTGTAAATAATAACGTTTCTAGTTCTTAATGTCTAGTTAAATAATTGTAGTCAGGAGCACTTGAGCACGTGAACCCCCAATAAAAATGAAAAATTAAAATAAATGAAAGTAATAAATATGTATTACAACTTGTAACCTATACAGGATGAGCTTTCAGCCCCCTTTCTATTCAAAACGTCAAAAAGAAATACGAAAAGTTTGAGAGCTTACAGTGCTTTACAAATTTTTCGCCTTTAACGGTACGTGTGAGGTAGAAAGAGACAGGCAGGAAAGCCATCGCCGAGCTGGCCCGGAGAGAAAATTCATTCCTTTGTTGGTCGCTTTCGACTTCCGATTGCAAACTTTAAGTGTGCCGTAGTTTGCGTTTCTTTGTTCTAGCTTTATTTGCTTGTAATTTTTTCATGCGTTTTCAATACTTTAGGTTAATTTTTCTCAAAATGTATAGTTTCACTTGTTTTTAAGGGGCTTTAAAATTTCGTTGTTTTATCGTTTGAAAAATAATTTGGGCTGCGCGAAATACAAGTTTAATTACCAACCTGAGATTTCAAAAGGATATTTGTATTATATTTTTATAGCAAATTGGGAAACTTGTGTATTAATAAAATAAACTAAACAAATAAACTAAGAAGTCTTTTCTTTATTTAGCAAAATGAAATACTGGTTCCTGTTGGATGAGTTAATTGGTTGGGTTGCCAGTGAAATTTATTTTTACTACCTTTATTATAATTAATTATAATTATTAATAAGATTGTTACTTAATTGCATTTTCAAAATGTAATCGTGAACCCTCATTTGAATTACCCACACACCGCCACTGGTTATTACCTAATCAGAATTACTTAAATTTAAGCTAACTATATAATATACCATGCTCTTTTCAATTAGCCTATGATTTATTCTTTTTTAACCTAAATTTAAGAAGACCTGTGCTATGTTCTCGCAATATTATTAGTAATAGAGAATTGCCTTACCATTATTAACTTGGTCTTATTGAATTAAATTTAATATTTAGTTTTTTTATAAATTGAATGAAATTTTATGAGGGTTTGAAGTTTCAATGAGGGGTTAAAAATTTTCATTATCATAAAAATGTTTGGTGTTTTATTTTTATGCTTTTCATTTTCAGGTATAATTGTAATGGGAATTGGATCACTTGTGTTTTGTATTCCTTATTTTTTGGAGCAATATACATCAGATTCTGCAAAGAATGTCACTCATCCTATGGATGAAAATACTTGTCAACTACCATCTGCCACCGTCCAGTCTTCAGGGTGAGCTCAACATCCTTTTCACACCAGCTCTATAGGATTTAAAGCAATTTTCGACCAGAAGTTTTACTTTCCACTTTGAAATATTTTTACTACGAAATGGAATTACTGTGTGGATATCCCAAGAATGCTAATTCAAGTGCTACAAGCCATAAATAGATTTTTCAGTGTTAGAAATTGAAAAAAAAATCTTTTTGGTCCAGCACACCAGTGCTCTCTATCAATCTTGCTGGTCCCTAGCCAATATGACTGGTCTGCCAAATAAAATATGGATAGGCTTAAAAAAATTATGTAACTTAATTCTTAATATTCCTAAGTAAATATTCATAGTATAAATAGGCTTTTACAGTATTTCAATAATTATTTAACAAAAATAATGATTACTTAAGTAACAATGAAGGCATTTATAAATAAGTTAAAAAATATAAATATAAGAACAAAGGCTTTCACGACCGGATGGGTTAGGATAAAAGTTTTCTTCCGGGCAATTAGGCCGTGGTCGAAAGGTAGATGTTAAAGGTCCAAACGTTTCGTCTGCAACTTCGGCAGACATTATCAATGGGAATAAAAGGCTAAAAAATCTCTAGAAAGTCAAAATCAAAATCAAGACAATCTTGATTTTGATTTTGACTTTCTAGAGATTTTTTAGCCTTTTATTCCCATTGATAATGTCTGCCGAAGTTGCAGACGAAACGTTTGGACCTTTAACATCTACCTTTCGACCACGGCCTAATTGCCCGGAAGAAAACTTTTATCCTAAAAAATATAAAGTTTTTCTTAATGAAATAAAAAGGTATGTTATAAAACTTGTAGTTAGTTCCTATCAAAATACACATACCTACTTAATTTATGAAACTTAATTTTTACTCTCCTTATCTTCATATTCTAAAAATTTATGTAAGCTCCCCCAAAATGCTGCTGGAATACTACTGGGGTGTGTTTTCATGACTGGTCCAGTGGATCAGTGAAATTCGTTCTGTAGTGGTCTGATCTGATTTGGACCAGCAGACCACTGCATATTTCGAGCGCTGGTTCTAAGCTTAATAATACTCATTCCCTAAGATGTTTTTTCTGTTTATTTTTGTTACTGGATTTGATGTTTCTAATATGTTTGTTTGTTTCAGTCACTTTATCAATCCTCCCTCTCATGAAACTGACCCAACTGTTTGCAATGAAGGAAGATCTTCCAACACTTTGTACATTTTTATTTTCATGATTGCTCAGATTTTAATAGGCAGTGGAGGGACTCCCATCTTCACATTGGGAACTACATACATTGATGACCATGTAAAAAAAGAAAGTTCTTCCATGTACATTGGTAAGTCTCAAGTTGCAATCCTGGTTTTTTACTGCCCTGCCAAACGCTTTCTTATTGTAAAGGACATTGATTTGTTACCAACAGCCAGTTTTGGATCTGATAAAATTCATGTATATTACATAATTCACCTCTTTTTTATATTAAAGTTAAATAAATTAAAGTATCACTGTGAAAATAGATGTAAACCAGAAACTTTAAACAAATTATTTTGTCCTTTTGAACTTATTAGTTGGGGATTAAATTCATTTGTGTGGTTTGTGCTCTAAGTACTTGGATTCTTATTGGATTTAAACACATATTTACATGGATTTAAACACATTGCCCAATTTTATTAATTGAAATCCTTCAGAGATAAACAATATTTTCATTAATTTTGAAGAACTTATGTTCAACGTAAATTTCTTTGGAGAGTAAACATTTGCCTTGAGAGGAATGAAATGTGTTTCAAATTATGATGCGACAAGTATTCCAATAAACTGATTTCCTAATATTTGTGGCAGAGAAAATTTTAAAAATTTTGAATGCAAAAAAGTTTTATATTTGGAAGGTGGAAAAATGATATTTAAAGATGAACTACTGTGGAAAAACAATATAAAATGCTGGATTGAGTCAGCTTTGAGCATTACTGCTTTTCTGTTCTTTAAAATTACATAAGTTCATTTTTTGCTTTTTTATACATGAAAACAAGTTGCAGCTAACTTTAAAATTGTTGACAGGTTGCATGTATAGTATGGTGGCATTTGGCCTAGTATGCGGTTTCCTGCTTGGAGGATTTTTGCTTTCGTTCCATGAAAACTACTTTTTGTACAACACTGTGCCTCCCAACTTATACCCAGGCCACCCTAGATGGATTGGAGCTTGGTGGGCAGGATTCGTTGTTTGTGGCGTTCTCCTATTGTTGGTAAGGATTACGTTGATATTGTTCCTTGAAATTTTAAGTTTACTAAAAAAATTTTTTAATTGTACATAAGTTAAACTTATTTTTTTAAATTTTAAACATCAGTTTTTATTTTGTGAAAAGAAAATTATGTTGAGAGATTTACCTTCTGCAATCAGTTTTGACTAGTTAAGTAGAAACAGGAAAAAGGATTTTTTCTTTTTTACAGTGTGCCTGTAAATTAGTAGTTACTATAACTATACTGATTGAGCATTAGATGCACCTATGTGTATTGGGTTGTCCCATAAGTTCTGTTACTTTTTACGAAGATTTGTCTTTGAAAATTTTTTATGAAAAACTGGTAATAAGTGGAGATTTCAAACAAAAGGGATTTTGATATATGTATATTTATGAACATAATGTGTGATTTTGGTAGTTCTCGTGATAATATTTCTTTTCAAAATGGCGGTTTGAAAAAAAGACCAAAAACGACGATTTTCGTGTAATTTTTTTCTTTTGTCTAAAAAACTAGGAAGAATGCATAATTCATGGCTAAAAAAAGTTTTACTGAATATTTGAAATGTTTAGATTAAGATGTCATAGTTTCAAGATGATTCGATAAGTTTAAGGTAGGAAATTTTGGCTTTAAAACTTCATATATTGGTAATTTCACATGTTTTTTAAAGCACACCTATTGTTTTTCTAAGCAGCTGGTATGAAGTAAATTAAAGGCAGATGTTTTTTGAACCATAATGCTTGTTTCAACGGTTTAAACATCGAAAGCCTCTTTTCATAATATCTTTGAATTGATTTATTTCTTAATTCCAACTAGTTGTTTTTATTGTAGTGTTTTCGTATGAAGCAAATAATTGCTTTGTTTGCTTAGCATTAAGTTGAGTGAGTGTAATTCTGATAAGCTGAAATGTTGCGCGCTTGAATTGTGCATGCTGCTTTCTAAACTTAATTACTAGATAATTTAATATATTGCATATTTTGAATACTTAGGTCTCTCTATAAGCCTTTTTATTGATTTTAATGCTTTTTTTTGTGAAAATTTCTTTGAAATGACTAACATTACTGAGGTAAGTTTTTTGCAAAGATGTTATGTTTGAGACCAAAATTTCCTACCTTAAACTTATCGAATCATTATGAAACTACGAAATCTTAATCTAAACATTTCAAATATACAGTAAAACTTTTTTTAGCCATGAATTATGCGTTCTTCCTAGTTTTTTAAACAAAGGAAAAAAATTACGTGAAAATCGTCGTTTTTGGTCTTTTTTTCAAACCACCATTTTGAAAAGAAATAATATCACGCGAACTACCAAAATCACACATTATGTTCATAAATATACATATATCAAAATCTCTTTTGTTTGAAATCTCCACCTATTACCAGTTTTTCATAAAAAATTTTCAAACACGAAACTTTGTAAAAAGTAACAGAACTTATGGGACAACCCAATATAATATCTTAAAAAAGCATTAGTATTTTCATAAAAAAATTTATATTGTGAAATTTTTTTTCCTTTTCCACATTTATAAAGGAACTTGTTCTTACTAAGGGATATGAATATTACATAGTTAGATAAGAATGCTTTGAATGTGTGAGGAAATTAAATGAATCTCTTTCAGGTATCCATTCCATATTTTGCTTTCCCTAAAGTCTTACTAAGAGAAAAGCAACGGCTTCGATGGGAAGAGAAGGGAGAGTACTACAGCACTAGGCGCTTAAAGAGCGAAAGTAACACTTTAGAGAGACAAAATGGGCAAGAGATGGTAACTTATTCAGAACCAAACAATGCACATGCAAAAGAGAAAACCAAGGAGTATGGCAGAGATATTAAAGGTAAGAGCTACAAGTATGCTCTTATTTGATTTATTTTAGTAGTTCTGCAGTTTTCCATGATTTTCTAGTTTTTCCATACCCTTTCAGTCTTAGCCGCCCCAAAATTTCCATAGGATTTAATGGTTATCTTGGGCGGCAGGATATTGAAAGAGTTAAAATTTAGAAAGGCAAATTATGATTTTAAATACTATGTAAATGCTCTAACAACACACTTTTTCTAAACAAAAGTTTATGGGCAATTTTGGAGATTTATGTAGGCTAGGTTTTAAAGTCAGTTACTTTCTCTTTTACCCACTCAAACTTCTGGAGGAGTACCCACTGTTAGAAAGCTATTATTTTAATTTTATCAGCTGCAGTGGCTAGTAAGTTTTGTATCATCTTTATGTTGATTTTCAGATATTCCTGCTTCTATGTGGCGGCTGCTAAGTAATCCTATTTATGTTGTTACCTGCCTTGGTTCATGCATGGAACTTTCCATTGTGAATGGATTTCTCGTCTTCCTTCCTAAATACTTAGAAACTCAGTTCAGCATTGGAAAATCCCAAGCTAGCATTTTCACGGGTAATATGCAATATTCATTTTTTGACATTTAAACCTTTTCATCATTTTTGTTTAAGTGAATCACATCTTTCCTTTATTAATTGTTTGAATATTGCAGGAGGAATTGCTATACCTGGTGCTTGTGTTGGTATTTTTATGGGTGGCTACCTATTGAAACGGTTCCAGCTGAAACCCAAAGGTTCTAAACTTATTTAATGTTTTTTATACATTGGATGTGTTCATGGAACTTAATTTTAAACAAATGAAATTGTTTGAGGAGCTAGATTTTTTCCTGAGTAAATACAAGATAAAACTGTTTAAAAGAAATTACTAGTGCTTTGAAGGATTTTTTTAGAGTATGAACTACCTACGTTCTGTAAAAATATTAAATGATTTATGATGATGATAAGATTTGATGATATATCAAATTTAAGCACATTCATCTTATTTTAATGAGTTTATGACTGCCATTATAATTCTGTATCTATCAAGATTAAAAAAGTTATAAGTTATTATATGTTTATTTTCAATAGTAGAAGTTTTTTGTGTAAAATAAATGATTATATACGAAAAAGATGCAAAAGAGACTGACTCTTACCTCATACCTTGATTCAAAGTTTTGATTGCTTTAAAAAGTAACATTCACTTTGATATATATAACTTTGACTTTTAATCGTTGCAGGTGCAATCCAGTTTGTTTTATTTTTCAATATTGTTTGTATGGGATTATATACTCTCCTATACTTTCTTGGTTGCGACAATATCCGTATGGCTGGGGCTACTCTCCCTTACTTTAACAAGTAAGTAGTTTTGCCACCTAATTATTCATTTATTTAGGAGTTAATGAAATTAGTTCTATGCAGGGTTGGAAAAAACATGTTTTTAAAAATAAAAACAAATTTTTTTTGTTTAAAAATGTTTTATTTGTTTTTTTACCCTCAAGAAAGAAATGCTAAAAAAACCCATGATTTTTTAAAATTTAAATTTGATGGTTCAAATTGAAATTAAGATTAATAAAGCTATACTTTTTAATATTCCACAAACAGTTTGTTCATTTAAATGATTTTAAAAGTTTTCCTCTCAGCATCATGCTCTTCATCAAGTAATATACTGCCTATGTCATGGCGATTTGGTGGTTTGTACCCAAGCCTTATACTTGACACAATCTTTTTAGGATCTGAAAGATCCACACTTGAAAATGATGAGTTTGTTGCCAAAATTAAGGGAGCAACTTGTTAAAAAATATATGTTTTAAACAAGGTTTTTTGCTTTGTTTTAAACGTGTTTAAAACGACTGTTTTAAACAAAGTGTTTTAAACGTAACAACCCTGGTTCTATAAATGTTAAATATATTTTATTGCAGTACCTTAAATTCTGAGTTCGAGCCTTTCCAAGTCAACTTGACAGCTGACTGCAATATGGGCTGCCACTGTAGCCAAAATGATCTTGAGCCAGTATGCGGAAGCAATGGAATTACCTACTTTTCTCCATGTCATGCAGGTTGCAAGGCAGAGATGAACAACAAGCTAAATGTGAGTTTTATTGTAATAATTCATGTATGTTTTATAAGATGAGTTAATTGAATGAGTAAAATTTATTGCGGTTATGTAACTTTATTTGAAAATGGTATAAAGAAACAAAAGGTTTTTAGTTTAATTTTAGAAAGCTCTGTCAGGCGTAAGAAGTGGTGTTTTCCCTTTGATACTTCAATATCCTTTGTATATGTATAGTTCACAGTAGAAGACTAATTACCTTAGCACTAAGGGAGGCTGTTCTTTGACTGGAACCCCCAGGGCCATCGAAAGAGGGGAAGGCCTAAAACAACATGGCGAAGGACAATTGAGAGAGAACTAAAGGATATCGGAGTGACATGGAGGGAGGCAAAACATCTTGCCACCAATAGAGTCAGGTGGAGAATCATGAAGGAGGCCCTATGCTCCAGTAATGGAGAGGTAGAGGGATAAGTCAAGTCAAGCTAGGGAGGCTGAAACAAACCTGCGACTTTAATATATCAGATGTACTTGTTGCAATTTTTAGTATGTCTCAAAATCCAGCTGTCATATTCAGGTCATTTGCTGAAGCTGTTAGTGTATTTGTCTTCAAAGTGTCAACTCCTTTAAATCTGTGTTGATGAAATATTGTTCTCTTTGCAGAGTTACTCCAATTGTGCCTGCATATTAGCCAATACTACTAGGAGCCATGATGTTCTAGCTTTTCCTCTCGCAACAAGTGGCCCTTGTCCTAATGTTTGCCAAGTTATCATACCCTTTATGATTTTGCTGTTTGTAATGACCCTTGTTGTATCCATCACACACATGCCTCTCCTAATGATTACGCTCAGGTAAGTAATTCTAGTCACTTGCAAATCCATTTTAAGATATTTTAGTGTAATAATTTTGGGAAAGGGTATGAGTATGTACTAAATTCAGTTCTGTATTGGATAAACGTAGTTGTTAATACATGAAAACCCTGAAATATTACTTTTTTTTACTTAAAACAACAGCATAATTCTTAAGAATTTCGGTGATTTATATGAGCAGTAGGGTTATGATTTTTTTCAGATTTAAAAGCCTGTGGTGGCAAATGATGAGTATTGGTCCATAACTCTCGAAAATAACTTTTATTTTTGAAAACTGTGAAAAAAGCTTGCGCGCCTAATAAGATTTTGCATAAGGCTGAAGCACTAAAAGGCGGGTAATAAAATCTTTTTTGAAGCTGAATGTAACATGTCATAAAAATTGTTTAAATTTTTAAAAGGGCTTTTCCTAATCCTTTTGGTCCCAAAAGATAGTGTGTGAAGTTTCAGCCCCCTAAGTGGACTCTAAGGGTTTGCCTATAGAGCCCCAAAGTTAGAAAAAAGTGGGAAAATGACCAATTATCAGAATTTTTAAAAAAGTATATTTTGATATTTATATTGTTATAAAACTGGTTCAAATCTGTTATTTAGGACATTTTAGATGGTTTATATTTATTTAAGGTTATTAATTGTACCTATAGTGCCTATAATTTAAGAGTAAAAGGTACTAAAGGGACGTTGCGTTCATCAAAGCTTACAATGCACTACAGTGGTAGAGAGTAATTAAATTCCAATTTTCTTCAAAGAACTCTCTCAAATGATGCCCTTTGGTGTACCATTCATACCATTATTCATACCATTCAAATATCATTATAAGTTTAATTTTTACGTAGAACTTAATTTTAAATCTAACAGATTGGAACTGACTTGGGTTATTTTTCTACCAGAAGGGAAAATGGGATTTCTTTATTAAAGTTAAGAAAATTGTTTGATATTTGTAAATTTTTGTTCATATTTTGATGAAAGAAGGTTTCAATTAAACTATCCCCCTAATACGTTGAAGAGAGGTAATTTTCATATTTTCATAAGATAAAATTTATTTTTATTTCTGGTATAGGAGAAATTCATGTCATTTCCAATCTGTACGGTTTAAAGTTAAGTTCTACTTATAAAAAAGAAATCTATAAGGGTTTAAAAAGGTATTTCAAGGTTTTTGATCTTAAAAAATACAATAACCCTCTTTTTTAGGGTAAATTTTGGAATTGATCAGCTAGAACCAAGCATTTTCGCACAAAAGTACTTTTTACATTAAAAGTTCAGTGGAAGGCCTAGTTACTGTTATTTCACTCGCCTTTATTATTTAAAACATCAATTTAACAGCAAATGGCATCATATGAGGGAGTTCCTTCGAAGAAATTCGGATTTAATTCATTTCATCCACCGGTAGTGCATTATAAGCTTTGGTGAGTGCAACGTCCCTAAGTAGCACTTTTTAATCTTAAATTATAGGGGCTATAAGGTAAAGTTAACCCATAAATATAAATAATCCATTTAATTATGTTCTAAAGAACACATTTGAACCAGTTTTATAACAATATAAGAATAAAAATATATTTTTTTAAATTCTGAAAATAGGTAGTTTTTCCCTCTTTTTTCTCAAATTTGGGGCTTTATAGGCAAAACCTAGAGTTAACTTATAGGGGTTAAACTTCACATACTATATTTTAGGACCAAAAGGAATGGGAAAAGCCCTGGGGAGTGAGGTTTTTGGAAAAAAAAATTTTTTCCGTGTCACCCTAGTGATTGCTATATTAGAAAGTGAAATGATGTTAGGCGCGCAAGGTTTTTTCTCAATACAAAGAAAAGAATTCCATAAAATTAACATATGGGAAAAAGTTCATCGAATGCAACATCAGGCTTTTAAATATTTTCAAAAAAGCCTCAGAATCATAACCCTAATGAGCAGTTGACTTGATCTCAGCTGGATCAACAAAATAATCTTTAAACTTACGAAAGCACTAAAAAGATATAGTACTTCTAACATTAGTTTCGGTTGATATTAACCCTTTCGGGATGGGTGGCGCATATGTGTGCCGGCAGCGAGATGCTCCTACGGGCCGGGTGACGCATATGTGTGCCAGCAGCGAGATGCTCCCACGGGCCGGGTGGCACATATATGATACGGGCTTAAATCTTCAAAATAATATTTTTAATTCTCATTAGATGACGCTGTATGTCTGCTACAGAGAAATTATTCAAAACCGAACATCTTGACCTTCATGCCCATAAATTATTTTGTATTTTTGATAATTTGTTTGGGAGAAATAGCGAGATTTATTTATGATGCATTGAAAACATAAGTAATGGGAATTTAGAGTGATTTCTTTCAACTTCTTAGCTAATATTAACTTATGCAACTATTCTACCATCCTCAATATACGTTTTTATTAGTTTTTTGATAGAAAAATGGATGTGTTGATGGTTTTACTTCGAGTAATTCTTCTAGATTTCGCTTGCCTTCAAATATAATTATTCCTTGCTTAAACATAAATAACCTATATATTCGAATGTCTAGTTCAAATGGGTATTAAAAAAGATAAATTATTAGTATTATTATCAGATTTAAGAATGGTTTCAACGATCGATCTCCGAACGATTATACTAAGTGCGCACGTTGCGCGTGTTCTATAAAATGGAATTAAAGTGGTTTTTGTTCCAGATATGTTAAATATATCTTCATAAATAAGTTTCATGACATAAAATCTTTTCAAGTTGAGATATTTTCCCCAGTAAAATTCATGTTAGGATGTGGAAAAGGCTTAGTATTTACAAGTTCCGTGATTTGTAAAATTTTTCAAAGAAAATAGCGGGTAAATGTTTTAAATGTGTTTAGCATGGACTTCAAAGGCGGTTCTTTCATCGTATGCCAAAAATTGGATTATTTGGTCCACAAGTTTAATTTCTACGATTTTTTTTCCGAAGTTCGACTTAGACGCGCAAAGTGCCCGTCCCCAGGGGAAGTTCTTTCTACTCGAGCGCCGTCCTGTGAGAGCAGTTCGGTGGCTGATGCGCCCGTCCTGAAAGGGTTAAAAATAAGTTAATCACATATATTGATAAGAAATATTCCTGTGTAATTACAAAGTGATAGCTATTCTATTTCATGATAAATAATTTAATTTTTCTGCAAGCCAATGTCAATAATTTTGTTAATGCAACTTTTTAATACGCTCATAATGCAGTTGTTTTACATCCATTTATTAATGTGTTATTTGAGTTCTTGTGTTCAATGAGCTGTTTTCTCATTCAATATGTTTCTTTATGAAAGATTATGATTTGAATTTCAATCAAAATGTGTTTTATAGATCTGTTGATGAAGAAGAAAGAGCGTTTGCCTTAGGAATGCAGTTTGTGATTTTCCGTTTGTTTGGTAAGTTTTCATTTCTGTTATACAATTTCTATAACCTGCTTATTCTATATAATGTTTGTTTTTATTAATAAATTTCTGTTGCTTGATAACCAAACATTAAATTTAAACAAGCATGTATGGAAAACAGTTGAATCTAATAATTAAACAGAATCGGCCATCTTTGATAGTTGCATATTTAACTGATAGGTTAGAAATAAACTAACACCGTACTTGTGTTTGTAGGTTACATACCCTCTCCTATTATGTTTGGTAATGTGATAGACTCAACATGTATATTGTGGAAAGCCCATTGTGGTCGACCAGGGGGCTTCTGCCTTATGTACAACATAGAACATTTCAGGCTGAAGTAAGCTTTCTTTCAAATAATTTTGTCTTTATTTCTGTTCACATGAACATTTTTTAGTTTATTTATGGGGTCATAATGTTATTAGTGCATCAACTAGTTACATGCCTGCAATTGTAATCTTTTGTAGGTATGCTTTATGTAAAGGTTTTTTATTTCACCAATTGATCTATATAAATTTCCCAATAACAATAAATCTGGCTTAATATACGATTGTCTATCTTCATTCTAAGTTTATTTTTCGAGTCACTAGTGGTATGAAGTTATTATTGAAGTACTTAAGTTTATTTTTTACTATGCCAGTCTCTCCCCCCCCAATTCTATACATGCACCACTACTTATGAAGCTTTGTAAAAAGGGCTTAGATTCTTGACTTTATTGATATGTGTTGTTTTCAGATACATTGGTGTGTGCTCTGGTCTGAAAGTTGCATCAGGGCTCCTGTTTTTTCTTGATTGGATGCTGATATCATGGAAGCACAAGAAAGATATTGAGCAGCCACCTACCCTCACCGTTGGAGAGATTGTGTCTTCCATCATATCCCTAGACCGGCTGTCCACTCTGGGTTGGGGGGACATTACCATCGACACCAGCAAAGACCCCCCGGAAGACTCGATGCCCCTCGAGATGGAGGAGGAGGGCTACCCCCCTCGCAAGAAGCTCTTCAAGCGTGACAGCGCTGCCAGTGACATCACCAACCGCTAACTACTTTCTTGTGTGATGTTGAAAGGGATATGGTAATGCTGAATTTCTCTAGTGATGCGAGGGGGCACTTTTCTTGAAGCTAGGTACTCACATTGTGAGGGCTGTATTGATAGATAGAATGGATTTCTTTCTTCGAGGTTGGGTTTTTTGTTTCAAGGTGTTACTTTTGTAGAAATTGCAATTTTTTTAGTCTGATTGACTGCCAAGTTATTGTTGATAAAAATGAAATTTTTTGTTGTGATTGATGATCTTGCACATTCAGCTACAGGTAAATCTCAACTTGAGTTTTCCTGAATGGTGCAAATTGCTTTCAAGCTCTTGAGATAGAAATTAGCAGTGGTTTGAAAATCTCTTATATTTGTGCCCTGATTGGGACCTGGTATAAGTACTTACCAATATTCATTAAAGATATGAATTTAAAATTAAAAGTTTTTTTTTGTTCTCTAGAAGCAGGATTACCTTGTAGGTTTCATAGCATGAAATTCCTAGTGTTACAAAATTAATCGGCTTTGAATTATAAACTATAGATCAAAATGTATCAAATGTAGGTCCGCATTATTCCCCTTTCACCTTGAAAAAGCTTTAACTCAGCCAACACTGCATTTGTAGTGTAGACATATGATTTAGATGGAAAAAATACCAAGGTAAAAACAAATATTATTTTAAAAATTAAACAATTTTTATCTATTTTCATAGTTTAAGTAGTTTTACTGAAACAAATGTAGAAACAATAATGTTAGCTTTTCTTTATGGTTTCATTTAAAGTATAGTCAATAATATCTTAAAACTTATAAATACTTTACTGTTATTACTTGTTATTGCTGTTTAATTTTGTTTTCCAAACTAATAGTGTTTTAAATTTTTATTTGAATTAGTAACTACTAAATTTTAATTTATATTAGATGTTGCAATAGGTATTGCTGTGATACTAAAGATGATTTTGTTAAAAGAAAAGTGTACAAAAACTAGAATCTAGCATTTCTATACTCATGTACTTAAACTTTGTAGTGATTCTGAATGGAAATGAATGTGTCTAAGTAATGAAGTACTACGTACCGAAAATATCTTTAAATAGCTCTAAAATCTTATTAGTCCTTTGTGTCTTAAATTAACATTTGCCAAAGGAAAGATGTTTGTTATATAATTAAAATAGTTCACACTCAAAAATTTTAAATTAAATGTATGCTTATATTTTAACCTAAAATTCTTAACTTTAAAAACCTTGAATTCTTACAAAATGATAATTAATTCATTTACTTCTACCTTTAATTTTGCATGCTAAGTATACATTTTAGGTATAATTTTAGTCACAGGTTCTTTGCTAATGTTTAATGGCCCGTAAATTTTTTGTACCTTTACTAAAATGAACCGGATTATATCAATTTTATATCGTCTGTTAATAACTCTTAAAATATAATATGTGATGTGTGTTACTTATCAATGCATGCCATTACTTTAAGTATTCAGCTTAACCATTAAATAGAAGTTTAATTCAAATATTTGAGTTTTTAATTAAATCCATGAAATGTTTTCATGCATTTTCATATCCCTTTTCAACAGCTTAATGAAAGTGATATACCAAATACTGCTGCAATAGCAGTACAATACTTGTAAAATACATTTGTGCCTCATAAAAAGTCGCTCTCATTATTTTTAAGATGTAACTCCCTCCATTGTATTGTTATGTTTTATTTTGCTGTCAATGGAAAAGTAAATCTTACAAACTGGTTTTAGGAAATAATTGATCATACTGTTATCTCTGTACATATTCAATTCAGTGGTAGTGCTATGCATGGTAGTCCATTGAAGTTGTCTATTATGCTGTACTAAGAAGTTAAGATTAGGAGGACTTGTACTTTTTGGGAGATAAAATATAAATCCAATATTAAGAGATAAGTGAAATAGTTTAGATAGCATATTATTTTTTTGTTAAATCATAATTTCCCAGCCCATCATTTCATCATGGTTTCCCAATAACTAACCTTATTGTAAGTATATTAATGACTCTTTTTCAATCCCAGTGGTTGTTATTTTACCCGTATGATTTTTACATTTAATGAAACGGTCTGTTTTAACTTCAGTTATCGATAAAAGCAATACCTTACTTGAAATTTCATATCTGATTATGGTTTTATTAAATGGGGTAGGTATAGATTTTAGTTAGCATAACTATGCAATTTAAAGTCAATTTAAATATGTTATTCAAGTTTACTTTTTTTACAAACGCACAATTTTTTCAGTACAAATTATATTAACTTTTTGTGGTCTCTATTTGATTCTATATGATTATTATGAAGATCACCAGTACCTTATATTTGTTAAAATATTCTTCTTCCATGTTTTAAGAAAAAGTTTTAAGGTCTAAATGATAACCACTGGTTGATGATTATTGTATTAATTGATTGTCAAATCTAAAATGTTCTGATGGAACACAAACATTTATAAGTTTAATGCTTTAATTAAGTTTATTTAACTCTTTTTTTTATGTTTTACTGGAATTAAATACTTTAGCTAATATTTTAAATTGCTTATTAGAACTACGTGAAATCTGACTTATATTAATCTTAATATTGTTTTAGAAATAGTAAACTGCTCGCAAACTATATATTAATACTTGAAGTTAGCTATTCAAGTGCTTCATAAAGATTTTAACTCTAAGCTCCCTGTGCATAGTTAAGTGCAATGCAAAGTGTTTTTCTTTTTCTTTCTGGATCAGACTCTAAACTGAAAATGATATGGTCCATTTCAGGTTTTTAGTCCAAAGCCTCTTTTGCTGCTGAACTACTTAACTCATTTATGGTTTTAAGAGTTTTAACTTTGTAAATGATCATGTTGGCCCCACACATCTCCAATATCCAGTGTGCTGATTTTTTTGTTTCGAAAAATTGAGAATATACAGCATTATTGAGAATGGTTCATTGTGTATTTTCAGTAAGGATATATACAGTGAGCTTCAACTCAACAACATAAATGTTTTTACTACTGTGATGAAATTAATGGAATAACTGAGACAGACTCAGGAGAATTTCCATTGAGCTTATGCCTGAATTTGTTTCCGTTACACATTTTGTTGATGTCCTTCCATTACTCCACTATGTTTCCTTTTGTATTGATGTATAGTGTTAAGTGTAGTGTATATTCAAAATTATCCTGTTTCTTCAATTACATAGTGATTATTTATTGGTCATCTTTTTGGGGGAGTGATAAAATGTGAAAGCTACCATTTTTTTTCACATAATAGTATTTCTTGTTTGAGAGCCAGGAAAATATTTCAGTGGCTTCAAATTAGAAAATTGAATTGATCAGTTAGTGCTACTCATAGACTTTAGAAGAAGAATAGACGGAGTATTTGGCCAAGGTCACAGCATCAGCATCATTTCATCTGCAGCAGCAATCGCCCTCTACACGTGCTCGGTTGTTTTGGTTTTCGTTTGTGTTGTTATAAAATCGCCAGCGTACGCGTTCACTTGATAATCTTGCAACATATATATTTTTCTATTTTAAAGGTGTTATAAAGCATTTAGAACAAAGAGAGAGAGAGAAGTGTTAATTTTTTTCTAAAATCTTAACATCGCTTTAACTTTAAATAACTTCATTAACTTTAATATAAAAATGTTTACTAACTTAGGTTAGAAGTTACTAACCTGTGTGTCATCGCGGGAATTAACACTAAAAAATTACATTTTATTGGTAGATATTCCTATATTTTATTGGTAGATATAGATTCCCTAATAGCACTCCTGATCTTTTACTATTAAAATTACATGAATTCTGGTTTATTAAGAGCTAGTATATTGTAAATATTTATTATATACTTATATTTTTATTTTAAAACAAAAAAAAGTAGTGATGATTTTACATGAATAAAATATCTATATTTTATTCAAATTTTTTCGGGTGTGTCTTTAAATACACAAGTATATATATACTATAAAGCTTTTACATAAGTAACGTAACACAGCTCTTAAAAAATAAAAATTAAGGTTCTAGACTAGAGTAGGTATATAGAGCTGTGAAAGAACCAATGCCATTCTAAACCATGTAAACATGAAGTTGCATTATACAATATCTGACACTGACATAAATCCTAAGCTCTACTTTCTTTAATGAAACGAATACAATTTTTACTCACACACAATAACAATAAATTAATTGAGTACTTTAACACATTTTTGAAATATTATTAATTTGAATCATTACTGTTCTATTTAATCACTTTTTATTACTGAAATGTCAACAAAAGAACTTTTTGTATCACATTGTTAAAATCCGAAACAAGTCGCAATTGGTAAGTTTTTCTAAAAATAAACAGTAAATCTAAAACCAACAATTATTTCTCACATTTAAGAATAGCAACTAGGATAATTCAGTTTCTTCTCCATAATGAAAAATAAAGATTTTCCTCAATAAAGCAGTTAGACTGTTATGTTCTGAAAAAACTTCCCATGACGATTAAAACAGTTTTATTGCTAATAAAATCCTTCAAAATGTATTTCAGTTGAACGGAAAGGATTAAAGATGACTTACATGTGAAAAGAAAATCCTTGTCCAGCTTTATTTCGCAATTATAAGCCCCCCAGTAGTATAACCATCGCAATTCCCTCCACACGCCTATGGAGGAAGTGCGATAATATTCCCTGCTCCACGTGCTTTTTCGAGTTGAGATGTTGATTGCTCGAGGAACCAGCTTATTGCTATGCTCCGTCTTTCTCTCTTCCAAGGTCTATGGTGCTACTATTCTTACAAAATGTTGACTGTTTACTGGGATTAATATTTCAATCCACACTTCTTTATGAGAATTAGAGATGTTATAAAAGGTTGGGAATAATTTGTGGCGCTATAGCTATTTGATTTTTCATAATTTAATGAATCTTCTAAATTACCTTGGGTAAATATTATTTTATAAGTATTTATTAATGAATTGCTTTCAATTATATTTTAAGAATTATAATGATTCATTATGGTAAAAGTAATTAAATTTTATATTTTGAAGTATGTAAAAATGTATCAAAAAGTTTTAGAGTTAATCACAATTATACCATAGAATGTGTTGAATATTTTCATTGGATATAATCTTAAACATTTTTAGATACATGAAATAAAATCAGTTATTCTAAATGAAAAAATTTTGTTGCATATTATTAAAAATGTTCATAATATTTTTTAAATTTAATAAGCCAAATAAATACTGTACAATCAAAAATGTATCTGATTAATCTGGTCTGTAAAAATTGTTAATATAGTATTGAGTGGTATGGTGTTAATGTAAATAACTAATGCAATATGAAATATTTGAAAGATTCTCTATGATTATAAAATTTGTTGGTATCATGTAATTTGGTTTTGATTATTGCTATTAACAGCCAATATACAGCAACTGAAATGGCACTATTGTCATAACGTAAATTTAAAATACATTAAGCAATACTTTTCAAAATGCATCCTGCATTTTGGTATATTTTATTGAATGAATTTTAAAATGTATTTTAACCCTCTTAAAGTCTGACAATCATCCTAAAAATATAATGGTATTGTTAAATTTCAAGTATCCCTCTTAAACTGCATGATCAACAAGAATGTCACTGTGAAGTTTTGATACTTTTTTTCTGAATCAGTTAAGATTCTCATCTAATCCTAATGTATTAGATTGTAGAGAGGTATATATTTATCCCACAAAATGGAATGGTATTTTAAAGTTTAATGTGAAAATCATGCTATTTTGTAACACATTCTTGTATTTTAATGCATTCTGCCATTTTTATTTTAATCTCTTTCTTTGCAAGAAACTCAATACAATATATTTTGTGTTCATAAACTTTTTTTGGGCGAAAGGATCTAGGTATTTCCTCTAGTATTTTTTCTGTCAGTCTCATTTTTGGGTGATATTTTTGGTGTTTTTATGTTAACATTTTTAGGTTTTTAACTTATGGGTTTTGTATTAATGTGTATTCATGTTCAAATATTTTAAGTGTCAATTTTTTCTTTTATGGGTTTCCCAATATTTCAACATTAAGTGGTTCAAGATTGAGTAAGATCTAATATTTTGATTATATTTTGAGAATACCATGCATTTCTTTTGTCTAAGTGTCATGCCCAATGTATTTCTTTTTTAAATTCAAGTAGAGTTGGTATTTTGTAGATCTTGTTGCTGTTAACGCATAATTTACGTCTTTTTAACAGCATTGCTTTTGTATACTATTTGTATGATTTAATAACAGATGAAGAATTTTTTCCATTTTAACAAGACATGATAGCATATAAAAAGTATTTAGGTTCTTGCATTTTCCAAAGGCATTGATTTTCAGATTATGAACAGATTTTATACAGTACATACCAGAAACTCTTGTGTCACATTTATGGAAATAGTATATATTTTTGTGTGCGTCTTTCAGGGTGGTATTATGAAACCAAGTTATGTTGTGTATTTCTTGCTTCAATTCAGTATTCCTTATTGAAACAGTGTCGTATCTTGCAGTGCAATTAGAGATTGTTAGAAATAATTTTGGATTAGGAATGTGTTTAGTTTTTAGAAACTAATTGAATGTATTATTTATAGAGACTGTCTGAATTTAGTAATGTGGTGTTAGTAAAACAACTTAATTATTTCTACTTTATTAATATTTTTTAATGATGACTTGCAGTACAATGCCTTTTACAGCACTTAATATTAAATAGTCTATATCCTTTGTGGTGTCGTAATGCGCCAACACAGATAAGAACAGATATATACAGTGTTTCGAAAGTCCATTTCACAGCTTTAATTTTTGAAACAATGCATCTTAAGGTCCTTGAACTGAGGTGCAGCCATAGTAAAATGACTATGCTGAATCCATTCAGACATCTTACAATGCTTTTTAAGTGGAGAAATAGGAGTTAAAAAGATTAATTAAAAACTAAAGGTGAAAAGTAACAAATATTCCAGGTTAAAATTATGTGTAACTTAATTATGATAGCTCAGAAGAAGTTTTATAAAAACATCTTTGGTATTTAAGGAGATATTAGCGACCAAAGTTAGTTGTACATTAATAAGGACCTCCACAAATTTAAAAACTTCTCAGAGATATCATGGCGATGGATTTCAAAGCATTTGAATTAAAACATAAAAAAGTCACATAATGAAATGGGAGATTATTAACTTTGGAAGTTTTTTTTCTAGGTTTAAAAAAATTCAAACTTTGAGCATTTGTATCTTCTCTAATATTAAAGCTATTTTCAAGAAAAATTTTTCTGTGTTTCGTTATAATTTTGAGAACTGAAGTTTTTGTTCCATTACCTTAATTAATTCTCTCTTTTTTCGCCCTTGAAGACAGCTGTAAGCTATTGGTGGATTCAATAGTCATTTTGCTATGGATGCTCCCCACTTCCATGACCCTTTTGAGACATTGTTTCAAAATGAAAGCAGTGAAACAGACATAAACATTTAAGTTTTAGTCACCCCCTAAATTCAACTGATGGTTTTTTGTTTCATTATGTAAAATTTTTTATAAAACAGTATCAAGTAAAAAATACAGCTTAAAAACTACTTTTGCTGATGGGATGGTTTACTGCAAGTCTACTCTGTAATATTTTAAATATAATTTTTACAATTTTTCGGACTTTGTAATACTTAATGAATCTATCTGATTAAATTATATTTAACATTAGCTAAACATGTTCTTATGTTTATATATCGATTTAAAAAAATTTCATTATAATTTTGCTACACAATGCAATTTTTTTAGCACCACATTGCTACTTGTATCTCAGTGTCATATTGTAGCCATACTGCATTCTACAGATATTCCTTTAGTTTTGTCGCAGATGCTAGAATAATATAAGTGCAACTGTATAATATTCAAAAATTACATTATTTTGTAAACAATATTTGTTTTAACAAAACTAAAATAAGTATTGTTTTCAGTGTAAATTTTTGTTTTTGTGTTAAGGTTTTTTATTTTTTTTCAGTATTGAAGATAGATTAAATAATTAGAAAAGTTTTAATTATTAACATATGATATTCTGAAACAACAAGTTCAGCTATAACAATGTTTTAATTTTTCTCCTTGTTTAATATGTTGCGTTTGAATCCTCTATGGTTTGAATGTTTTCACCTACTTTTGAAAAGAAAGTGCAATAAGGTGCTATATTTATAGCTGTGTGTTTCATTTCCCTTTTTTATGAACTGAGTTTGTATTCCAAATCCAGTATTCTGTTCAATTTTTTGTGGGCAGTTGGATATATGATGAAAAAAACCTTCTTTATTGTGTTATTCTAGCATCTGATTGACTTTTTAAAAGAGAAGATGATTTGTTTTGACTTGTATGATAGATATTTATTACTGTTGCGGAAGAGAGTTGTTTGTACTTAATAATTAGTAAAAAGAGATTAGAGTTAAATAAATAATATATATTAAAAATTATATATACATATAACATATGTACGAATATATTTTAGATGCACTGCAAATGGCAGAACTGAAGTTTGCTGCAAATAAATTATTCTGTAGTTGACAGTGAGTTGTGCATTTCTTTTTATTCAGTAAAGAACTATATTGGTTTATGATCTGATCACACACTGAGTATAATTTTCTTAAGTAGTGTGTATTTCAATCAGTGTAGAATATAATCAATAGTTTTAGTAGACATTGCTCCATTTCTAGAAATACTAGTGCTGAAAATTAACTTTCTTTGGGTGGGGGGTATTTCAAATTGTGGTAATTTTACGAGGAATTTCTAGTTGAAAAAAACTAGCTGATTTACCCTGTTGGTTCCATCAGTTGGTTTGCATGTAAAACATTTTTTCTAGTTCAGGGTGGGCAATCTACATTTCTGTATCTAGAAGGTTGTAATGTGCAATCTAATTACAAGGTTGGGGGCAAGGTCAATAAAGTAACAGGTTGGGGTAAAGAAATTTTGAAAAGCTGTAGCTGACTTATCATGAATTTTCGTATTATTGCACGTCCCGTGGACAGCGGAAATGTTTGGGATGCTCCACTCTTTGAAAAAAAAATACTATACTATTTGTCATTTGTGGTAGACCTTGAAAAAAATTTTTTTTAAAACGTTCCGAGAAGATTCACATACGCATTCAGTTTGCGGTTTAGATCTTCTGTATGCGATATCGAGAAAGGGTGTCCTAGACGCAAAACAAACGCTGTCCTTGACTGGAGCCAAAATATCGTTAGTAGTACCTCCTACTGGTGACTAATACATAAGTGTAACCACATTGTTGTTATATGATGAGATACTTAATGGAGAAGTTCTCAAAAGAGCAATACGACTTATTTTGAGATTTGTTCTATGAATCAAAGAAATGTTGAGGGGAAAAGAAAGATAGAAAGAAGCCAATTAAAAAAATCACCGAACAGTTAATTATGTACTTGTATACTTAAGAATACGTTATACACAATCAGGGTTGATCGTTAGGATCAGAATGAGGTATTCTCACGTTTTGAGATTAAATTTTATTAAAATAGTAGATAAAAAACCATGAAGAATGACGTTACATCAAGTATTTTCGTAGCCTAGTTTCTGAGATATAAATTTTTGAAATTTCGTTTTTTGTTACGACGGAAAAAGAGAGAAATAATGAAACAGGGTACGGATAAGAAATAGAGAAATGAAAAAAAGGAAAATAGAGAAACGGGAAAAGGGCGATATAGAGAAAAATAATGAAACAGAAAAGAAAGAAACAGCGAAACAGATAAGAAATAGAGAAGTGGATAAAGAGGGAAATAGAGAAACGTAAAAAAGAGAAATAAAGGAAAAGAAAGCAATGGAGAAAGACAAATAGGGACACGGAAAAAAGAGAGAAATAGAAGGAAATAGAAAAGAGAGAAATGGGAAAATAGAGAAGAATGAGAAACGGAAATAGAGAAAAAGAGAGAAACTGATGATACCAAGAAATTTCTCTCTTTTCTCTATTTTCGTTTCTCATTTTTCTCTATTTTCCCAGTTCTCTCTTCTCTTTATCGGTTTTTCTACTTCTTATCTGTTTCTCTCTTTTTCCTCTCTATTTCTCCCTTATCCGTTTCTCTCTATTTCTCTATTTTCCTTTAATTATCTCTTTTCTCCATTTCCCTCTTTCCTCTATTTTTCCGTTTCTATATTAATTTTTCTCTTTTTCTCCATACCTTTTTTCGTCTCTCTCTTTTCTCTATTTCTTTCTTTCTCCATTTCTCATTTTTTCCCTATTTCTCTTTTTTTCTATTTCTCACGAAACAAAAGGAATAGAATAAAAATTTCAAACAGAGAGTAAAATAGAAAGTTAAAAAGAAATATAAAAAGAAAAAGAGAAACAAAAAGGAAAAATAAAGAGAGAGATATGTAGAAAAAAGAGAAAGTAAAAAAAAGAGAAATCGAGAAAAGAGTTAAAACTAAAAGAAAGGAAAGAGAAGCATACAAAAAAGTGAGAAATATTGAAAAATAGTAAATAGAGAAAAAGTGAGAAACAGAAGAATAGAAAAATTAAGTGAAAAGAGAGAAACATAGGAAAAAGAGGGAAAAGGATAGAAGGAGTCACCCATGTTTGATACTGGTCTACGTGAAAACCATCCATTGACCCAATGGATTATATTCGGCCACGCCCATATTAATCACGTGATCGGGAAAAACAAACTCACTATATCAAATCATATCTCACTATCATCATATCTCACTATAAACTATCTCCAATTGCAAGCTCAGTAAGGTCACATGATGGAGAAAATGTGACGTCAAGACGGAAATAGTCCATTATAGACATGGGTGTCTGTAACTGGTATCATCATCATCATCATCATCATACTTGGCCAGACAGCCCAGGGTGGGCCAGTGCCTTCCTTTGAATTTTTCCCCACAGCGCTCTATTATTGACAACTTGGCGGCGCCATTTCCTCTCCTGGATGGCAAGGAGACCGATTCCACAGAGTCAAGCCATCTTAATCTGGGTTTTCCCCTTTTCCTGCATGATAGTGGTTTATGTACAAGAATCTTTTTCAACGGGGAATCATCATCCATTCTAAAAATGTGTGCTGCCCAATTCATTCTATTAATTTTAATGTATTTTATAACATCTGGGTCTTTATAAATTTTGTACAGCTCCAAGTTATATCATCTTCTCCAAACGTTGTTAACCTCTACGCCACCAAGAATGGCTCTAAGAATTTTCCGCTCAAAAATGGCTATTTTACTTTCTTCAACCTTGGTAAGAGTCCAGGTCTCTGAACCGTAGGTGAGTATTGGTCAAAAAAAGTTTCATATAGTAAAAGTTTTGTATTTCTTGATAGTAATGAAGACTTAATAAATCGTTTCTGTAACTGGTATATTGACGTTTTTTGGTACTACTGTCAGACACCCCCTAAAATCCTTCAAAATGAGACTTTTTGAGGAAACAAAAACAAAAATATGATTGCTAAGACCCAAAAATTCAACTATAGAAATTTTTTTCCGAGAAAAACCAGTTATAAGTAGAAATCGCAGATAACTAAAATTTAATGCTTATTAAAACAGCTAAGCAACCGCCATGAATCACGCCGATACGCTACATACTTTTTTAAAATTGTATTCTAACTACTTTAATACTATTTTTTTACGAATTTTCTCTTCGTGGTCATGAAGAAACACTCCTACCTTGAGGCTGAAAGAAAATTTGATCTCTAGCACCACCAGAAGGCTTACTATTCAAATTTAAAAGCAAGGCTGTCTGTCACTGGCTACCCTGTCTGTATTGGTGTCTTTACCCTAATTATATAGGCCTCCTTACAATAAAGGTTCAAAGCTATTTTTGCAGCTAACATCAAAAGTTATCTTTTTCATGTTTTGAGAAAGGGTTTTCAGTGTTTTTAAATTAAAATTTTCAATTTTATAAGGAAATTAATTTTTTTAACAAAAATTTTTTAACAAAAAGTTCTACTTTCTGGTGCTATTATTGCTATATAGTCTTGTTGGTAACAACGTTTTTTTAATGAACAAAATCTTCTCCTGTATGATATAGAAGTACAAAACTATAAAAACCAAACTAAATCTAAAAGCATGTATGTTTCTAGTCAATTCTATTATCTGCTAAGGTATAAACAGCTTCGATTTCAGATTAGTTAGCCCAAAATCCTTAGTCATTTGACAAATTGTCACCGTGACAAAGTAGCTGAATAGAAGATGCTGTTGCACGTTAGAAAAGAACACAGGAATACTCCCCACCAAAAAAACATGGGCGGGTTTGTAAAGGAGCAATAGCAATGACCCAACTTTCTCAAGAAACTCAATTTTCTTATTAATGTGTATAGAAATCGAGCCATCAAGAACAGAATGCCTCACCTAAATCCGTCCATGCGTATATCAGTATGATCTAACTAAACCCTTTAAAACCATCCAGTTTAAGTTTTCCCCACTACTTAACACAATTTTTAATCATACAAAAAATTTATTAAGGTTTGAAAAAGTATGTACATAAATAAGTATTACAAAAATTACTCGTTTACATAATTTCGTTTGAAAAATTTTTCGAACAAATTCGAGTCTTGCATTCATTTGAAGTAATATTAATTAGTTTTAAATACAGAACCGCATTTAATCTAACTCTAAACAATGTCAGTGTATTATAAAGACGATTTCTTCCTATAGAATCATTTTCTCTGCTTGCTTGATTTTCTTTTTTAGAGAATGAGAGAAAGGAAGGAATGAAGAGAACCACCCGCGGTTAACTTCTGTTTTTTTGAGGAAATCTCCATTTTCTCTTTTTATGTCGAAAAAGAGAAACTTTCTGTCATTTAAAGAAATTTCAAAAAATTTTTAAGCTAAGGAAGCCTTTATGGGATTCAGACTGTAATATCTTATAAACAATTACCCCAATACTTTCAGCATTGATTACAACTAATTTCCATAGAGCCAAATACCATTGCGACGTCACCTCCTCTCCAGCTACTAGAAATGTACGATTTATAATACCTATTCTTTTAGTGGCGATTTTATAAGATTTAAATTCTTTAGAGGAAGAATTCAAGAAAAATAACACATCTACAAGACGCAGAAAAATTAGCGTAAAAAGGTGATATTTTTTTACAATGTAGCCAGAAATTGAAATAGAGAATGAAGCGAAAGAAGCATGTAATTAGATGGGGGAAAAATTTCTAATATTTTCCTGAACCTAGTTCCGGTGCCATCTTAGGATAAATTAATCATTATTTCAAACAGAAAAAGTTTGAGAAATACTGGTATAATCCTGTCAGCAAGCGTTAAGAGTAGACCTCTTGAACGAATGGATCTTTATACAAGCTTCATTACATGAGAACATTCCCTAGACCTAGAGACTTCCTCGGATTCCCGGAAAGCCTCTCTATTTTAAACAACCGAACCCCAATTTGTCACACGCTCCCTGACGACAGAAGACAAGGTTTTCCGTCAGCTACCAAAGATATGTAGAGGCACAGTGCGTTTCCGAGTATACTCGATCGAATAGTAGGACCACGGTCAAGTTCAACGCTCTGCCCACTCTAATGAAAGGCCTCACGCACGTGCGGCCATTTTAATTCGAGGGAGGGGGGTTCGAAATTAAGGGTTGTCGGTGAAATTTGCATTTCGCTCACGTCCACTCCTTGAATCGAGCCAGCTCCTTGGCAGAGCTTAATTATTCAAGACCAACGTCCTCTGGCTGGAGTGTCCATCGGTATTTGCCGTGTCTCGTGACACTGTTTCGTCGCGGTGATTTCTCGGCAGGTCTATGAGGTGATGGTGAGAGCTTGAGTGACGGAATTGGGGCACTTGGGCTTGTCATTGTTTATATGGTATTTTGTTGCAGCTTTTTGCTTCTGGACCGATTAAAAAATCTGGGGTTTTTGCTTATTGTTGGTAACAGAAAATACTTTTCAAATGTAAATTTATTGATAAAATATTTGAACCCCAAATTATTCTGAGCCATACATGGTCCGTAAACATGAAATTCCAAGCCTGGTGAAGTTTAAAATAATATTCTGAACATGTCTTCCTGTACGGGGACACTTACCCTCACACTTTGCTAAACGCACATTATTTTTTTTGAAAATTTAAGGAACACAGTTAAGGTAAATGTGGGTATAGTGGACACTGTACCAATAGTGGCCACATAGCTGATTAATTTTAAATAGAACGAGTTAGAGGCATCGAACAGCGTCAAAATTCATAGGCATAGTAGATTGTGCAATCAGGTAAGCTGATAAATTACCACCGATACCACAGATCAGCATGGGAAGGATATTTAAATATTTGAAAATAACAACATCGGCCGAGTGACTGAAATTTGATTTTGCTTATTGAATCGCGTAAGGAAACGGGTAGGTCGGAACTGATTTTTTCGTATTTATTACAGCTTGATTGACTTTTAAATTTATATCAAGATAAATAAGAGTGTATAAAATAATACTGAATAAAATTTATTTGAAAATGTTGACTTTACGAGGATTTATGGGGGTGTCCACTTTACCAACACATAATCTTAGATTTTCCAATAGTGGCCACCGCAATGGCTTCTAATAGAAACATAAATAATACTTAATTTGGATAAGTTTTTCTTCCTAAACTGTTGACTGTGCTTTAAAATGAGTGTTAAATAAATTTGGTTTCATTCTGGCTTCGGGAACCAATGTTTCTAAAACATTGAACTACATGCTAAATTCCTCTCAAATCAGCTACAGCGTAGCCTTTGGGCCGAAAACTATCAATTTTTTTTAAATAAAGCTAATTTGATTGAATCTAAAATACATTTCGTTGGGAAGGAAGATTTAATTAGAACTAGACGACTATACCAAGAAAAACCCCTCAATTTCATGCATAAACCCCTCATATAGGCAGAAAAAGACAGGTGTCCACCATAGAAGCAACAGCTTCATCTATGTGGCCACTATAGATGCAATTTGGAGTACTTTTAAAATATTAATTAAAATACTTTGCCCAATATAATTAAAGTTTTTAATGGTAAAATCGAAAGAAGAAGATCCAATTAACCTAAAAATAGGATGATAACCGCTTCGAAGCAAATCAGTGGCGAATCCAGGATTTTTGTCTGGGGGGGGCTGAGTTTCACAAATAACTTAATTGCTATTATTGGCTGTTCAAATACTAATGTAAGCAACTGAAAGGGGGAGGGGGATTGCCAGTGCCAGTTGCCAGATTTTTGTTTAGGGGGTACTCAACATCTTTTCTGAGGTCTTATCTTAAAAATACTAAGTTTTAGGTGAGATGACTTCGAAAGGTTTTAATTTTGGTGCACTAAATTTCAAAATTTTGTAAAAATGTCAACTCCAAGTAAAGGGGGGGGGGTCTGGGGGTCCTCCCCCAGAAAAATTTTGAAAATTTGCCCTTTAAAATAGTGTTTTAGCTCATTTTGAAGCCTTTTAAATTCCACCCAAAGAGCACCACTCATATTTACGGCAGAATTTTCAAGGAAAAAAAGTTTATGGTATTATGAATTGGAAAATTTCTAGGGGGTTTAAGCATGGGCGTAGCCAGAGTTCAACTTGGGGGGGGGCAAGGAGGGTCGACTTTTTTATGTTTGTGGAGAACGAATTTAAAGCCCCGTGAGAGAGGGCCGTCAAGTTTCAACGAGGGGTCTGGGGGTCCTCCCCCAGAAAATTTCAGAAATTTGCCCCTAAGAACACAGGGTTGTAAACTGCGTTTTTGTACGCGTAAACCCAAATTTGGACCTACATTTTTAGGTCAAATTTTGATTTTAATGAAGTTATCTAAAAAAAAGTTGAATGATAAAGGTTTAAATACTTTAGGGGGTCTGTGGGTCCTCCCCCAGAAATTTTTTTAAAATTTGACCCTAAAATACTGGGTTTTAACTACCTAAAAGTAAAGTTAAAGTTAATTATTCGAGACTTGGGTGGAGGCAGCTGCCCCTCCCTGCCCCCCTTGGCTACGCCCATGAGTTTAAGGGTTCCTATTCCAGAAAATTTTTTTGAATTTTGCCCCTAAAAGTGGCATTTTAACTCATGTTGAGACACTTTAGGTTACATCAAAGAGGATCACTCCTTGTAAATCCCTAAAGTTTCAAGGAAAAACCGCCGTAATCATTAGATTCCAAAATTTCGAGGGGGTTTGGGGGTCTTCCCCCAGAAAAATTTTGGAATTTTTACCCTTAAAAGTAGGGTTCCGATTCATTTTGGGACCCTTTGGGTAACACCACCGAATGTCCGCAACGTGTGGAAATTTCTTTTTTGGCTTTATTGCTACTACTAAAACTTGAATGTCTTATTCCTGGGGGGGGGCTGCAGCCCCACAGCCCCCCCTCTGGATTCGCCACTGAAGCAAATAGATTGGTATTTATTAAGAATTTAAGCAAAAATTTTCCTTAAAGTGTCCACTATACCCACATTTACCTTATATGAATTTGATTTACCGAGTTCAGGTCCTGATTAAATAAAGCTTATGTCAAGCATAACATACGGTACGGAGTGGAATATATAGGTACAACACAGTGTGAGAATTGGAGGGTTCAGAATAGAAATGGACCAAGTCCACTTTAGCTACTTTTGAGCTACAGACGTTTAAAGTTAAAGCTTTATAGGAAATTACATGTTAACGCAACAGAACTTGCTGCTACCAAGCGGATGTTATCGGAACTAGGACTTGGTTCATTATTGCACTGAAATTTTACATAGTTGGTGCATGTTATAGCGTTGCTAACTCAAAAATGACAAAAGTGGACTTGGTCCATTTTAATTCTGAGCCCTCCAATTATGATTTTAAAAACAGTAGAATATCAATGAAGCCGTCCGAGTATGTATTAATATGTATGGAGAACTTAAAAGATAGCTTTAAAGAAAAAAAAGCGTTTAAAATTTTTCCATGGTAGTATTATTATCTGTGTATTTAAAAAGGGAAAGAAAGGTTTCCTTACTAAAAAGATTTGGGAAGTACTGGCTTGTAAAAATCCAGTTGACTTCATTTTTTAAGCTCAAAGATGATGAGGTATGGTGTGATGTAAGTTACACAGCACCTTGTTTTTAATGCGTGATCTCTAGCTGACTCTTCAAACGTGGAGACCCTTTTACTTTCTGAATCTTTCTTATCTTTATTTCCCACTAACCCTTTCTTTCGAAGCATTGCTTTTCTTGGAATCCAAACAGCTTCCTCTCAGCTATGTTGAGGGTTCAAGCACCCAAAGCTCAAAAAGTCAGTAACCAGCAGACGATAGAAAGTAAACGCCAAGACCCCTCTCTGAAATTGGGTGGTACAGAACTCAAAAAAAGAAAAGAAAATTAAAATCCGCGGAAAACACGCACTGGTGTAAATCGCATGTTAAGTTCGATTTCGAGAGGATCGCGTGTGTCTTTAGAATTCCCGCCAGAAAATCGAACGAAGAGAAAGTTCTAAGAAGCACTATTTTTTTCTCGACATTCTTAGGTGAGAGCAATTAAGTTATAACCCCAGGATCCATTTTGGAAGTTATACAGTATTGTTGTGATAACTTTCTTGAATAATAGCCGGTTTACTTCGAGTTTTACAAGATATCTACTGAAACTAACTTTATGTCGGGGAAAGAAGAAAGAAAAAAATGATTAGACATGAAAAACGTTTCAATTCTTCGTAAAAGAATGTAAAAAATGTGTCTTAGAACGAAACGGGAAAGTTAAAAAATTATGGTGGAACACACATCTTAGGAGGAATTTCTTCTGCTCTGATTTCTCTTTTCTCTTAGTACTGATTCTGCCCCTTTTCTTATAAGAGTAAAGGGGGGTATGTGCAATAGAAAATGAGGGTATAAGAGTTAGCAGTACACAAAAAATGTTTTAGGGTTGGGGCTAAAAAATTTAGAATTTAAAAGCCAGATCTCAAAAATTTACTTTGGTTATTGGATTACAAATCAAGCTACCAAAAGAGGTAAAGTTTTTGCTTTAATATAAATATAAGTCATAAATCACCAGTAAAACATTCAACACCAGTAATACATTAATCTCATTTGGTGAAGAGTAAAATGATTTACAATCAATACTAGATAAATGGGACGTCACTGGCAGCGATAGAGGTTGTCTCGATTAAAGCCCTGGATAGTAAAGTAACGTAGCGTCATCCAGGGCTTTAGTCTCAATGACGTGTCTAACTAAGCTTTCACTAGCCAATCGGGTTTTATCGGGAAAAGTTATGTAAAAAAGGAAATATGTAGATTGGATAGACATATTCTTCTCAGCCTTTTCGGTAGCAAATGATATTTACAAAGGTTAATAGCTCTTTAACAAAAATAAAGATTAAAATATTAAAAATAATGTTTAGTAAAAGGGCTGCAGAGAAGGAGGTTAATTAGTTCTTGGTCCAGAAAAGGTTTTGAAAAGAAGTTATTTGCAAATTTGAAACAAAGCAAGCAATCAAATATCCTTCTTCTAAAATCCCCACGCCACCTGTATCTTTACTACCTGTATCACCTACTCAAAGTGAAAGTGATCCAACAGTAAGAAGGCTTGGATAATGACGTCACTGGCAGCGGGAACAAGACGTCACGAACTTTTTTCATAACAATGGGAAGAGCCAACCTTATATTCTATAAACCTTGACCTGACCCTATACATTTTCTAAGGATATTGGATTGGAATTAATTAATTATACCCTTCTTGGGAAAAGCCCTTTCAAAGCACGTAATTTCTGTAAAATTTGGTTTCCTGGAATTTATTCTTATGAATTGAACATGCATCAAAATATAAATGAAAACTAACGTCTACTACCATAGCAACAAAATTCAACTTCTTCAGCGACCTGCAGAAGAGAAATATATACAACATTGATCCTTAACTTTTTATCCATAATTCCTAAAAGATTGCACCAGAGGAATTTAAATGAAGAGGAGAATTCTCTTATCTATGATTAAAGAAGTCTAATTTTTTTCTAAATCATTCTTTACATTTTCAGATTAGCTTTCCTTTATTTTTTAGTATTGCTTTAAGTAGTAAAATGTATGACTAAAGAGTCTTAGCTTTGTTTTGTGTGATATAATAATAAAAATGTATCTTTTTAGTTTTTCATAAAAACCATTTAGGTTAATTTGTTTAAAAGCAGAGTTACATTTGAATTAATTCATTGCAAAAGACAAATGATTAAAGTTTAATTTGTTCAATCAAGAAAGATATAAATTCATTTTGAGGATTTCAACCCATTAATGCCTTACTTTTACATTTTATTTTTCTTAAATATATGGTACAAACATAGTAATAAATAGCCCCAAAACAACTGAAAAAAAAATAGTGAAAAAATCCAGGTTAAAATTTTAATTTTTAGACCAAAATTAAAAAACGCGGCACGCGAATGCCCCGTGTTTTTTCCTTATAGTAAACGCATGGTAGAAAACTATTTTAATGCCTCAAAAAATTTTCTACCTTATTATGTACAGCAAAAATGATCGGAATGATGCTGTAACATGAAAATGAACAAAAAACCATTAATTATTTAACGATTAACTGTAAAATTAACCTTAATTTACGTAATTTGAGCATCTTATATGCTCTATAACACGTTTTCACCTACTATTAGTAATGGTTACTTTCATACACCTCAAATCCAAAAGAATATATTAATTTCTGAAATGTTAGTCGGTCAAATGGCTATGCCGGATGATAAAGATTGATCCGTAGATTGAACACAATGATTAGCAACTTCTAATTACAAAAAAAAGAAGACAAATTTATCACAAAAGCTACTTTTTTGGCAATTTTAATGACATTATAATTACTAATACGAGTTATTATAATTACTAATTATTAAATTTTTAACCAAAATATAACCTGAATTTATTTAGTACATAAGAAATAAATATAATGATAAAAATAATTTATTCATTCCTTTCAATTAATACATATTCATTAATTTCTTATAATTTAAGATTTTTTATACCATAAATATAGCAAAAATAACAGTATTTAAAACATAATTTATTACCTAAAATAGTTATTTAATTCATTTCATAAGAATAGAACAGGCTTTTATTAAAGAAATAAGGAAATTCTTACTATAGGGAACAAACTCGGGGCCTAGCGGTCCTTTTTAGGGACGCTTTTCGAGGGTCCAAAAAAAAGGTAAAAATAATTTGGGAAAATAAAAGAGCACCCCAACTGATTTAATGTATAAACCAGGGGTGGCCAACCCTAATTATTTTGAGGGCCACTTTGGAAAACCATAATACTTCCGTGCGGCGCATAGAAGATTTTAGGATATTAGCTGCTCAGAATGACAGTAAAGTTAAATAAATTAGGTAAGATTAGGGCTTTTTTAGATCCTTTGCTTAGTTTAACAGAATTTAATAGAACATTGTAATAGAACATTACAATATCCTAAATAAAATATTCATTTAAATTGACCTTAAAAGCAACCCCAATATGTCTTCTCTATAACAACTAAACTGGTGCCGTTAAAAAATACTATGAATCACTCAAAACTAAGTTAGGCCACCACCTGTGTCACATATATAGAAATTTATTTCAGGAGGGGCCAAAATTTTCTCTAAAATTTCAAGCTAGATTTTTGCCACCGGTAAATAGTACTCCTAATTCTTCCTTATTCCAGCGCCCATTCATCCTACTACTATTATAATTGTGAATGTTTGTGTGTTTGTTACTCTTTCACGCAAAAACTACTGAATGGATTTTAATGAAATTTTGCAATAATGTAGCTTATACATCAGAATAACACATTATAAAATGTAAAAATTATACATCGCGGTAATTAAGGTACACATGTATACCGTTGCTGTGTCATAAGCAATATGGAATTGGTAATTATCATTGAGAGTTTAGCCTGTTGTTTTAATGTTAAGCAAAACGAATAACAGATTAATATAATGCTGTGCAAATAGGTACAATGAAGGTTAAAAACAACGTTTTTTATTTTGCATATTAAAAGTTAAATCTGACTTAAGGTTTGGGGATACGTGGATCCCATTTGTAAAAGAATCCACGTATCCTCCGAAACTTAAGTCTGATTTTAACTTTTTATGTGCAAAATAAAAAAACGTTGTTTTTAACCTTCATTGTAAATAATGTAGATACTTTTTTCTCTAAGTGTAATATAACTAGCCACCCGTCTCTACTCCCAAGGCTTCAAGGATCCCTTAAATCAGCGTTAGAAATTGGGAAAAAAATCCACTGGTCCTGCGGACCAGTGATTTACCAATCTTACTGGTCCGCAACAAAAACTACTGGTCCGACAAATTAAAAAGGACCAGTTTGAATATTATTATAAGGTAACTATTGCCCTGATGTGATTCCAAATAGTAATGTTAAAAATTAATACATATTCAATAAGTTACCAGCTGTAAATATAAAATTCTTATAAAATAAGTAATAAAATAAATTTATGAGAAATAAGCAATAGTACTAAATAATCAAAGAATTTTGAAAATATCTTATTTATTACATACTTTTCTTGATTAAATAATATTTCACTAACTGAAAAAATCCCTTCAAAATCAACTGAAAAATTCAAATATAAGAATTTTTCTTGAATAAATGAGAGTGCACACAAATTAATTCATAACTTCGAATTAGTTTTACATTGTTAGCTGAAAAACTGGTTGTAATGTGGTTTACTTAATGAAATTAATTTTTTTACTTTCTCCCGATTCCAACCAAAGAGAAATTACAGGCTAGAAGTGGAGGGTGGGATATTTTTTCACCACTGGTCCAGCGGACCAGTGATTTTCTGATTCCACTGGTCCGAGCCGTTTTTTAGTAGTCCCGGACCACCGGACCAACAACCCAGTACAATTTCGAACGCTGCCTTAAATGCTTCCTCATGGGATAAAGATTGACCCCTAAGAACAAATCCATAGTAGATCTCCATTTTTTTAATTCCCCTAACTTTTTTGTGTCACTGAGTCTTCTTCTGGAGATAAGTCGCATCAGAGAACTTTTTGAGAGAAGTAATCATAGAAGAGCACCATTCGGGAACCACTCACTGCTTTAGTGAATGAGTGTGTAGAAAGCCGAAAAAAAAGATGGAGTACAACTGTGTCAAGACAGACTTAACCAAGTCTTGACTTTCCCCGAAAACGCACTCGGGTTCAAGATTCCGCACAAACGCGGTTCAAAACTATTCTTTGCCAAAACAATCGAAGCAAACCAGTTTGCAAGAGCACGAGACGATCAACAGCTTGCTGGAGCAACAACTAACTGTACGAGAGCCAGAAAATCGCTCAGAATAACAATAATAATAATGGTAACATACGTTCCCACCACCGTGCTCGTTACAACTTGTAACTTTTCCTCGGACAATGTGTAATGAAATCGTCACGCCTTTGTTTCTTTAATTGCCGCCGTAAAAACCCCTTCAATCACGTTGTGGCCGTTACGCCGTGTGTGGCTGATGCTTATAACAAAATAATTCCGACGCGTTATGGAAAACGGCAAAGGTCACCTTTTAGTGCTGCTTTCATGGTTCCATATATCATACGGGAGCTGTTTTACGATCATCGCGCAGTTTAAGTAGCTTGTTTCGCTACATCGTTAAAATGTCGCCCTTCACTTGCTTTCTTCTTCTTCTCCTCCTCCTCACTAGCCTGTGAAGCAGTTTTGAGTTATGCGACAAAGCAGGGACAGCTTCCTTTCGAGGTTTTATGTCTGCTTTATCGAACATTAGAGTTGTTCGGGTTTTTTATGAGCGTGTGAAGTAAAGGGTTGATGGATTGTATGTGTAATTTCAATTGGGTTGTATGTTATTGTTTAAGAGAACGCTACACGTTAATTGAAATTCACTTAACTACCTTAGAGCAATATGAATAAAATGAATACTTAAATCTTGCTTTGTGAGAAAACCAATTTATAGAAAAAATTCACCTGCAGCTTAAGAGAGTGAGAATAAATGGGGGAGGGGAAACAAAGTGAAAGAAAAGATCGGGGGAAGAGGGAGAAGAGTCAAGAGCAGGGGTGGTCAACCCATATGATGTTGAGGGCCACTTTGAAAAAAACCACAATACTCTCGAGGGCCGCATATAAAATTTTAGGATATTAGGGGCACAGAATGACAGTGAAGTAAATTGAATAAACTAGGTATATAAATTAGGGAGTTTCTTAGATCCTTTGCTTAGTTTGACAGATTCCTAATATTCATTTAATTTAATTTTAGGAGAAACTCCAAGAATATCTTCTGTAGTATATCCATAGGATTTAAACAGGTGCCATGTTAAAAAAACACTTGCCATTACTCGAAATTAAGAAGCCTGTGGCGCTTATAGAAATTTATTTCGGGAGGACCCAACTTTTCTCTAAAAATTGCAGCTATATATTTGCGTCGAGAAAGAGTACACCCAAATCTTCCTCTGATGCCCCCATGCATATTTAATTGGTTCAATGTATAAATTCAAAAATATATTAGGTAGGATTTGCAACTGGCTGAACTGAATATCCTAAAAAAAGTTGTGAACAATAGTGTTCCTAGTACTAAAGGGGGGGATCTGGGGGTCCTCCCCCATAAATTTTTTTGGAAATTCGACTCAAATTAACAGGTTTTATCGCGTTTTGCTACACTTTGTCCGAATTTCGGGGGGGGCCTTAACTTACCCTTACTCTTGACTAAAAAAATTCTCACGGGCCGCAAAATTATTTCAAACGGGTCACAGGTTGGCCATGCCTGGTCAAGAGATAGAGAAAAGGGAAGGTGTCATTGTGAAATAAAATTTTTAGAACCCACTTATACAGGTAATTCTATATTCGATTTTATGTTTATCGATACTTTTCGAAAGAAAATTTATTATTTATTTAACTTTATTTACTCGTTATTTTTTGGTTTGTAAGGTATATGAAAAGAACTTTTGTGGAAATAGCTACTTAAATAACCCAAATAATTGACTGAGATATTTAGGCTGTTAATGTGGTATCAGATCGCTTCACTTTTGTCTCCAATCTATGGTTTCCATTTCTACTAATTTCTTTGTAATATGACATTGTTTAAAAAAAGGTTATGAACTAATGCTTTTTTAAATTGAGTCGAGGGAGGCTTAATTGAAAATTATAGTTATTAGAAATACTGTGATTAAGATAATACTACCTCCTATTTTACCAAAATTCTCACGTCTCCAAATCATACAAAATTTAAACTATACAATAACTCAAATATTTAAACAGTATCCGGAAAAAAAAGTTTTTATCTGATAATTAATAAATAAGTGATAAATCGTAAAGAAAATGTATATATATTCTTATAAATATAGTAGTAATTAATAAATCCTTTATTTAATAAATGCAAATTTATTACGGTGCAAGCATCAAGGACATGAATATAATATTGGGGTGTGGTACAGGTTTTATTATTTGGCTTCTACAGGGTGTTTCAGATAAGTGTTTCATAATTTCTAGGGGGGATAGTAGACACCTAGACGAGTCAGAATCACATAGGATTTGGGGGTCCCAGACCAAATCCGAGGGAGCTAAAAATGGAGCGACATCATCCCAAAAAAATTATTGAAAAATTCAATATTTAGAAGAACTACTATTAGTAAAAATTTAATTATGGTCTCAAATTTTGCGGTTTACAAATACAAATACAATTACAAATTAAGTCGACCAACTACAGGCGTAAGCCCAGCAAGGTTGGTCCAGTCTTTTTTACCCAAACTACCGGAATCCCAGTATCTGTCAATTTTCCTCTTGAACTCGTTTACCCCACTTGAATTTACAAATACAAATACAAATTACAAATACAAATTAAGTCGACCAACTACAGGCGTAAGCCCAGCAAGGTTGGTCCAGTCTTTTTAACTCAAACTACCGGAATCCCAGTATCTGTCAATTTTCCTCTTGAACTCGTTTACCCCTCTTGAATTTACAATTGTTTCAGGCAACGCATTCCATCTATCCACTACCCTATTAAAAAAATAATGCTTTCTACACTCCGTCTTAAATTTTACTTTATTCAATTTGAAATTGTGACCCCTTGTTCTATTACCCGTATTGAAATCTAGTCCCTCTGTGTCCCCTTGCTTTACCATTTTAAAAAGTTGAATCAAATCCCCTCTAATCCTTCTTTTCTCTAGAGTGAACATATTTAGCTTCTTTAATCTTCCCTAACTTAAACTGGATATACCCTTGACCATTTTAGTAGCCCTATGCTGAACCCTTTCAATTGAATCAATATCTTTTTATCTTAAAAGTTTTTACTTTAAAATTTGTTTTATTTGAGCTGTTTCCTGAACAGCTGCTTGCGCACTCAAAAAACAAACTTTAACAGGATCTCAAGCGTTTAATATTGATTTACGTGAAACTTAGGACTTAAGGGTTTTCAACTATGATCTTTCAGATTATCAAATCAAAAGAAAGGATTTTGAAATCTAATCTCTCTATTCTAAAAAAAAGTTTTTGGTGAACGGTTTCCAGAGAAAGGCTTTTTAATTACTGAACCGAATGACACATATATGGTATCAAAATGTCCGGATTCTTTCCGGATTTCCGAGTAGGCCCTTCGATTTTTCAAAAAAATTCTCAATTTTAAAATATTTCCATTTTATTAGATAACGGATAAGGTTGCAGTTACAAAGCAAGTACTGTCAATCAAATTATTATGCATCCAATCACAACGACCGATTGACGCTATATTTTAAGGTGAAACGTGTGTTTTCCCCTTTTAAAAAGTACTTTCTTGATGAAATATCACTCAAAGACTGATAAAAACACTCTAAAAACTTACATGTACGCCATTTTATACTAAAATTTCACACTTTTTGTCCAATATTTATAATTTTTAGTCTGCTTTTATCGAAATTAATTGTAAACAGAGAGTAATGTTTTGTCTCTTATTATTTTCAATTGCTTAAACGGTATTGTTTAACAAGTCTGGGTTTAAAAAAAATATGAATGATAAACACTAGGCATATTATACTAACGAGTTACTTTAAAATAATGGTTTTTGTTTGGTCCGAATATTCATAAACAATTAGAATTAGTTATTTTTATAATCATAGATTAAAAATATATAAGATGAATATTTTTAAAAACATTTCGTTTAAATTTTTGATAAGTTCGAGTTTATTATGTATTCAAACTTTTAAGGGAGATTTATTCAAGGAGGGGATTTTGTGACGTATTTTTGGAAAGTTGGTTGACGTTTTTTCTGTAAATTGCTTAATTGTTTTATAAAGTGTATTAAGTTTAGCGAGTTCGAATTTGTGGGAATTGCGAAGCAATTCCAAAAGGTCCTGCGTCAGCAGTTTACGGGGGTTGGTGAGCGATAGCGAGCAGGGGGCAGAGCCCCCTAGTATAATAAAGTAAAGTGTGTGTATGTGTGTATATTTGTCTTCTATACAAATCCACAGTTTTCTTCCGATCGGGGCCAAACTTGGTATACTACATACGTAAAACAAACCCAGAAAAAACATAGGCTATGTTTCAAAGTTCTAGAACGACCCCTTGACCCTCTTTTAACCGAATTTATAGCCGAAAACCATAGAGGAGATATAACAGTGGAGTGAGCAATGGCAAACCTTAACAGTGGCAAACATCGTTTAACATTAAGGCAATGGGAAAACGTCACTTCCGCCGCCAAAACGTCACATCCGCCGCCAATACGTCACACCGCCGCCGCCCAACCGCTCGCCAATCCACTTGAGCTCGAAATTTGCCGCCGTCGCCATTTTTTCCCATGTTACTCAAATCGACGGCGAGCTTTATTTGTTTTTATTATTAGTTGAAATCAGTTTCAGATCAAGAATTCTGGATAGATAGACTTGCAAAGTCAATTCAAGATTGGAATTACGAAGGTAAATATTCAATATTTCTTTTAAATTTAGTGAAAGTTATAATACTAAACTTTTTATATGTTTGTTAGCTATTGTTTACTTTGCTTCTCAGTTCTCAATTAAGCTTTTTCATATTTATTTCAGTTGTAAGAAATACGATATTGTTCGTGCTTTAAATTCCTATAACATTATATTTTGCCCAGATTATAAATTACGAATTACTTGTAATTTTTGATTGAATATGTCTATTTTTAAGTATTTTGCTTGTTCTTATTCAGCTTAATTACGCATTTTCTCTTGCATTAGGAAATCCCATATTTTAAGAATTCTTATTCTCTCGTTTTCCATTTAACTACATTATAATTTTTAAATTAAGAAATTTATAATGAAATAAAAAATTAATGGGAATACGAAATATAAACACTTCAATGTGTCATTAAACAGTAATAAAATATACTGTTAATTTTTTCTTGTAAATATTTACATTTTATGTGATCACATGCTAATAATAATTTTTTTATTTCATATAAATGCTGTTCTTTGTGAATACATGAAAGAAATATTGAAGAGAGCAAACTGTGTTTGTAAAATTATGTACTAACTTCATTGATGGCGTGTATTTGAAGAATTGCTGTCAAGTAGTGATGAAGTCAACTTAAAATTTTTCTATTAATGCTGACTTATCTTATGAGGAAAATAACCATTCTGAAAGATGGAAATTAATAAATTCATCATCTGCTAAATTGTTTTGAAGTTAAGTTATACTGTATTTTGTAATGTATATAAAAATATTCTTCCGAGGAACAGTGACCATCAAATAGTGACAATCCATACTATGTTTAAATCAAAAGGTACCAACTAAATGTAAATAACTACTAGATTTGGAGATACTGTTTATAAATGACAAATTTTTGTGCTTTTTTTATTGTTAAGTCTTTGTAATTTGACAGTTGGTTTTTTAAAGATTTAGTTCCTAGAATATACTTTTTAATTTTTACAAGCTACACTTTTGGTAAGTGTAAATTGTAGTATTAAAAAATATGTAAAATCTGCCCTACTCTCTTATACATATTGTAAATAATTACAGGGTTTTTTTTATGAATATTCTTTGTAAGGATTTAGGTTTTGATTATATAATTTAGTAATTTAAATTAGAAGTTGGAGATATAACATTTTGTTATTGAAGTCTAACCAGGGGCCGCGCTAACCATTCGCCAATTCGCCAAATGCGAGTAAAGCGCGAAAATGGCGAGAAAAAAGTAATTTTGGCGAAAGTACTGGCGAATACTTTTTCCGTTTTAGTGAAAAAGTAATCGATAAATTTCAGAACTTAACTTTCGTTTTTAAAAGTCGCCCGTGTGCGATTACTCGCCAAAAATGGTTTGGCTGTACAGCCGCGAGCATTCGCGGAATGCGGTTGGCTTGAAATCGTATTTCCGCGTGCACCGCGCCGCGACCGCGCTACGAGCACCGAAACAACCGTTCGCGGCTTCGACCTTTTGCCTTTAAAATAATCATAATTTTATGTTATTAAGATTCTCAGGTTCTAATACTCCTTTAATATTTAAATACTCCATTGAAAATTTCAACGATTAAAAAAGATTGCGAAAAAAAGAATTTTTTTAACGAGAGCTGCCTCATATTGGAAGGCATGCATTTATTTCCGAGGGAGCATTATTATTATTTAAGTACTTGTTGATAATAAAAAAATAATCGATCTTGAGCAAAAAGCTTGCTGTATAGATTATTATCTTAATGATTTAGAATTTTTTTACATAATTAATGAGCCGATTGACTTGGATTTAAAAAGTATCATTTTAACTGATTTTGAGAATCGAAACCTGTCTAGTAGATAAGCGATAAATACAGCGCCATCTATATGATGGCGCTGTATTTATTAGCTGTTTTATGTAATGAACAAGGTAATGAAGCTACGTTAATACCGGTTTTACCTGATATCCGATTACGCCGGCGCCAGCCACGGACTGCCCGCGAACGCTTTAATTTTTGGATGGAGTAACATAAATAAAATCATGCAATTAGATTTTACCCAAAAAATATGGCTAATAGCTAATAAATTTGGCTAATAAATTTATGATTTGGCTAATTCACTGGCGAATGTTTTGAAAACCTTAGCGCGGCCCCTGCTAACATAATATTGCATATGCCCAACTTTCACAATCTTGCATATTTTTACTACCATAACATTTCTTTAAGGAAATTACAGAATGTAAAATTACCATGCATTTTAATTACTTCTGCATCCATTCAGATTTGTACTAACTTAGATTTTTACTAATTTAGTCTTGCATGATTTTGGATTGTAACAAAAGTTCTTAGCTTTACTTAAAAAAATGAACTGCATTCAAGTGTTCAGAATTTGGATACTCTATAATTTTTATGGTTAAAATTTTTAATCAAGGTTCTTGTGAATTTTTTTTCTTTGTCACCTAATTTAGTTACAGTAAAAATTTTAATTTTATTTTCAAATGTCCCAGAGGGGTAGAATATGTTCGAACTCCCAAACGAGATAGAAAATTAGACATATTTTGTCTAGTGACGAGGGAAGTTCACTTTTCTTAGATTTTCGATTGATATTGTACTTCAAGAACCCTAACCTTTTTGAAAACTTGAAATGTGTATTTTAAATTGTAAAAGTGTTAACTTCTTATTTGATTGACTTTTTACTAAAATTTCCTGTTACATTTTAATAAAAATTGTGTTTCAATTATATTTTATTTTTTCAACATCAAAAGAATGTAGCACATGAAAAAATACAGCAGGGGAGATTGGGGGAAGAATGGGATCTTTAAATGTTTTATGTATTAACTTCACTTTAAATGTTTTATATTCCAAGCAGAATATAGTGATTTCTACACCATTTAATAAATTGTGTTAATTAACACCAGCTTCCATTAATGTGTTAACAGGACTACTAAATGTTTTTTCTTACACCAAAAATTAATTTTTTGTCTTCTTTCTTTAAATATAATTTAAAAAATGAACTAAAGCTGAAATTTTTACTTTATATTAAAATTTACTTGTAACTATATTTTATAATTTATGTGGTAAACATTTATGGTTATTTTCTAAGCTTATTTTAAGTTTTCTAGAAATAAGTAGGTATGAGAATGAATAAGACAAGAGCTGTAAGGATAAATGGAACAGTTCATCATCTCTGGCTTTAATCTTCTGGCTTTAAAACTTTCCTTTAAAAAAGCTTGCTATACAACTCATTTATTAATTTTTAATTTAAGTTAACTAAAATTGGATGTATTTGATGTAATATTTATAAAAAATTTCCCTTATTTAATGTTTCAAACTTATGCAATTATTAAATGTGAAAATACATGCAACTTTCATCTTACATTTGGTATTTAGTAGCCATTTTTAGACTAAGGTGGCATTTATTCTCAAATTTAAAGAAAAATTCCTTTAGGGTGGTAAGAAAGTCATATAATTGCATGAAAGGAATCACTTTCGAGATTTTTGTCTGGACATCAAGAAATACCAATTCGCTCTCTTAAAAGTACAAACCCACCAAGAACGAGTAGCATTAACTGAAAAAAGAGCAAACCTCAACCTTAGAAACTGAAAGATTAAAAAGGACTTGCATTAGTTGACATAAATCTTCTTCGATATGATGCTAAGTAAAAAAACTGTTTTTCTCCCTTTACCTTCAGATAGTGAACTTAACCCCTTGCCCCCGAAAATTGTGTTGCTCATCATGAACAGTGCTCTTTAAGTTTCATCTAAAATAAACTGCAGCACTATATCGAGGAGCAAATAAAAAAGCACAGAATGAAAAGAGCAAAGAGAAAATGGTCTTCATTCCAACTCCTCCCCTAAAATACCTTTTATTAAAATTATCCCTGTGGGCTGTGCACATTCAGTTTATGCTTAATTTTTAGCCCCTATCACGGACATTGATTGCAAAAATGTGAAAAATTTTGTTAATATTTTTGAAAATGCAAAAACGATTTTAGAGAGGTAAAATACTTTTCTCAATAATTATAAACATTTGAATTCTAAGTAAAACACTAAAATGGAATATAATGATTCTTAATTACACACAATAAAATAAAACATCCAATGTAAGGTTAAGACCTATTTTATTCAATATATCTCCACTTTTAAAAGTTAGTAAATTAGAAAAAAAAACTACAGTAAAAATATTTAGAGTTTCTGCATAATCACTACAAAACTATCACGAAATTTTTAAAATCATTTTATGACCTCTTATTAGTTTTGAAACTGCCAATAAAGCGATAACGCGCCAATCGTCGCCAGGAGCCCATACCGATGATGGTTACTCTTTTTTGAAGGCGATTCAATGGGAAAGCTCACTCCATTGTTATATCTCCTCTATGCCGAAAACGCTTATTTCTCCATTTCTCTACCAGAGCAGATCTGCTCGACTCACTATTGTTAACGAGATGAAAACCTTCAAAAATTAAATAATTTAACAGGAAAAACTCGATAATTGTCCATTTAAAAACTATATCAGATGTAAAAGCACCAAATTCAATTCAAATAATTAATTTTGAAACGTTAGTTTCCCCTATTTTAAGATATTTTCCTTTAAAATTTAAATATTTATGGAAAAGTGTAAATTTTTTTTCATGGAAAACGACTTAAAAATAAAACATTGTTTCAAATGAAGCGGTTCACTAGACTTTTCAATTTACTAGATCTTTTATTATTGTTTCAAATTTGTTATTTTAGTTCACTAGACTCATTAATTTACTAGGAAACATTGCCGAGAACACCGTGAAAAGAAAAATTACCTGGAACATCGGGATAGGAAAAAATACCGGGATTACCGGAACATAAAAATAACCTCCAACATCGGGATAGGAAAATTATCGGGAACATCGGGATAGGAAAATTACCCGGAAAACCAGGAAAAAGGAAAATTACCGGGAACACTGGGAAAGTGGAAAAATTACCGGAAACACCGGGATAGAGAAAAATTACCGGGAACACCGGGATAGAAAAGATTTCCGGGAACCCCAGGATAGGAAAAATGACCGGGAACATCGGGATAGGATTAATTACCGGGAAAACCGGGATTTGAAAACTACTGGGAACACCGGGATAGGAAAGAGGTGCCTGGGATATCAGGTTGATATGTAATATATTGCTTCTTTACAAATTTATAAATGTATTTTAAGAAAACTTAAAAAAATAAACTTATACACTCCATCCGTGCAAGGCCGGGCATATCCGCTAGTACAAAATAAAGTTTTGGCAGAGTTTTCACATTTTTGTGGTTTTTTAACTTTTTTGTAATAAAACAAATTTTAAAGTGAAAACTTTTAAGATAACTTTAAAGATCATAATTGACCATAATTAATTTTTACCAATAGTAGTTCTTCTACAAATTGAATTGTTCAATAATTTTTTTGGGATGTCGCTCCATTTTTAACTCCCTGGGATTTGGTTTGGGACCCCCAAATCCTATGTGATTCTGACTCGTCTAGGTGTCTACTATCCCCCCTAGAAGTTATGAAACACTTATATGAAACACTCTGTATATTATTCTTATAAATATTTGTATTACTTAAAAACTATGAAATAAATGTCTTAAATATGTTCGGAAATTGATACTTTTTTATGTTTAATTTTATTAAGTTAAAATCGTTGTTTAGACTTTAAAATCTTAACAATAAAAAAGAGTTTAATACTAAACTTAAAATCTATATTTTTAAAACAATGAACGTAGGATTTAATAAATTCATGGTTATAGTATTTAGCTAAAAATTTCAACTAGCATGTCATATAGGTGGGGCATGTACCCAAGAGATATTTTCATTAAGTTTATATTGAATTACATTGAAACCTTAAGAAATTAATCTATACGCAGTTAAATGCAATATTAACTGAAGTTTTCAGCAAGACTTTTCTTTACCGAAATATCTTTAAGAGATCGATTTCAAGTTTCATTTCTTTCTTCTTTCGAAACAAAAGTATTACAGAACGGAGCATGTTACATTAAAATCAGGTCATTATTTCAAAACGAAAATATCTCTTTGCGCTATAAAATACTATCGAAGCGTAGAGGAATTTTAATCTCGCGCATAGCTTATGAGCACAAATTGGGTATAAATATTCCACTTCCGATTGGAAGTCAGTAGTTCTCGACTAGTTCACTCCTACAGCAGAAAAAATGATCTCTCAGGTAATGTTCAATATTTGTTTGAATTTTAAATGTCTTAAAAACAAGGTTATTTGGCTAAGTACAAAACACTGCTTTCGTTTATTATTTAAGTTTTAAGGTGTCTCATAAAATGTATCTTTAAATGTTTCTTTTAAACTTCATTTAATTGTAGATTTTTGTCTGGATAAATATTACACTACTATTCATGTGAAGGAGATGGGGGAAAAAGATTGTACTTTTATACAATTGTTTAGAAAAATAAAAGTATAAACTAATAAATTAATTTTAACCAGATACTGTACTTTTTGTCTAATCATTTATACTAAAATACTATTTTAATTCAAGAGGGGTAAAATTGAAAAGAATATAATTCCTCTGTAAGTAATTGTATTGACATTTTGAGATATGAGTTAATAAATAAAGTATTATGATGTAATATATTAATTTCAGACCAGATATGAAAATTTAGCTATACTGTTAATTTTGAATCGAATGGAAAATCAGTTTGAAATTATCATTAAATAAAAATTTTACTCTTACAGATTGTACTCATTGCCTGCATTGCAGCATCTGCCATCGCTTTCGAGGTAAGTTTTTCATATTTCTATCCCCAAAATTTTCCCATTTGAAATTTTAGCAATGCACAGTAAATACTACGACAAACAAAATAATTAATTAATTTCAATTATATGTTTATAAACAAGAATATTCGATATTTAGCCAAAAAATTAAGAATAAAAAATAACTACATAAATAACTACATAAAATAACTACAAATAAATAAACACATGATACGCCCAGTGCAATACTATTCTCTGGGCGTATCTAAATTAGTTGTAAATTAAATTAGTAGTAAAAAGAAAAAGTTCGCTCTTATTAAAAGTCGAATGCGTTTCAATATTTTGTAGATATCATGGCAAATTATTATAAAATTTGGGTGCTGGATAGAAAAAATGTCTACGGAAAACTTCTTTAAAAAATCTAGGAAGTTTGTACACTTCATTTTACCGTCTTTGGGATACGTTTTCTTTTAAGTTACAAATTGGTTTATCTCGGTGCAAAAAAAGTAAAACACGATATAAAATATTACATCTTAAAGGATAAACTCAATGTTCTATATTTAAAAGGGTTAGAGTACCTAGGTTCAAGAATTTTAAAACACTTATTTTGAATTGAAATTAACGGTAATAAATTTGATTTGTTACCGTTCTAAGAATGAATAGTTCTAATAGCTTTAAAACAACTGCAGCTATGTCAGTTTGGTGATTTTAATAAAGGTTTAATGAACTTTCATGATGATTGGATAAAATTTTCTGAGACATAATTTTCCAGTTCCCTAATTTTTCTTTTCCATAAGTTTCCTTTCAATTTTCCAAAGTGTTAAGGGGTTAATTAAAATTTAAATTATCTTAAATCAACTGTAAAAGTTTCAGTTGTAAATCAACTCTTAAAAAGGTTTTTAGTTAAAGGTTTATATTTATTATTTCTAAATAAGCTCAACTCAACCGCCTTTGCTTAGAAGTGATTTCAAATAGCAAATAAACACTTCTAAACGACAAATTAAAATACGCTTAAGATATCAACCCTTGAAGTCAATAGAAAAAACCAATCCATTAAAATATATTTTTCCCATCCAGCACGGCCACCATGCCCCCCAGCCCTACAAATTCGGGTACAGCGTGAAGGATCACCACGGCGAGCAACACCGCGAGGAGAGCGGCGATGGAGGCCACGCCGTCAGGGGCAGCTACGGCTTCACCGATGCCAGGGGAATCCACCGACAGGTCAACTACGTGGCTGACCACGCCGGCTTCAGGGCCCAGGTCAAGACCAACGAGCCTGGAACTGCCAACCAGAACCCCGCCGCCGTCCACATCGTCTCTGATGCCCCTGCCCACGGACACTACCTGGGAGGCCTGGGATACGGATACAACGGATACGCCGCTGCTCCTGTTGCTGCCGTTGGATACAATGGATTGGGAGGATACGCCGGATATGGAGGTCTTGGATACTCTGGTTATGGAGGATATGGTCTTGGATATGGGCTTGGTGGAGCCTTCAGCGGGTTGGGCTACTCTCGATATGGTTTTTAGACCGATGTAGTTGTGTGCTAATTTTGTGTTGAAAATAAATTTTGTTGTTGTGTATTAGATTCGAGTTCTTACTTATTGAAATTTCTTAAACTTTTCACTTCAAAGAAACTTATCACTTCAGAGAAACAAAAAAAACAATATTAAAGTGAAATTTTGTAAATACGATTCTTAAATACACTGTAAGTTTTCCTGACTTTCACCAACACCCAGAAGGGGAACAGACTTCAAAAAGGTCCTCGATGGCGACTGTCAATTGTCAACTAGAGCAGTATTCAACTTTTATTACAACTTTTATTAAACATTTTAAATACATCCAATACGAAACTTTGTTTGAAAAAAAATGTCAATATAAAATTGGAAGAATCCCAAATAAACGGAGTTCTTGAAATGAAATCTTTCCAACTTAACAAATATTCTATACCAGGTGTTCTCAAACTTTTGAACATCGCGACCCACTTTTTAGAAACGAAATCTAACGCGACCCACCTCATCTTCAGTTAATTATTTCATGCCCCCCCAAGAGAAGGATTTTAACTTCGGGCGTGGGGAGTTTGGAGGGAGTTTGGTCACCAACTATTTCGTTAGGATAATAAATTACATGCACGTATTAGAAGAAAAATTAACTTTTATAAAAATAAAAAGTAAGTATTTTAATTTGAATGTATGAGTGAACAGTAAGAGTTAAGGTTATAATAATCGGTATACTCATAAAAGGTTATACTCATAAAAGTATTATCAGTGAACAATGATCCCCACAATAGAAAGGGGGGTCTGGGGGTCCACCCCAGAGAAAAATTTGAAGTTTAACCCTTGAAAACTGGGTTTTAACTTATTTTTTAATAATCTGGAATAAATTGCAGTTGCATTATTTTCTTTAGAAAATTCTTAAAATTTGCATTGCTCCCATTGGATGGGATGGGGAATTCTACGTTTATAATCAAATATTATTTGAATAACCGACTAGTTTTGCATATAAGCACATAAATGTGACATATATAGTATGTAATTACATTAGTAGTCATTTGCATTCAACACAAAGTAGGGTATTTTATCTTATTGCTCTTATTTTTATTCTTTTTACTGTATATGGTAATTTGATAAATTTCAAAAGTCAATAACAGATCTGTAAAAATTGTAAGAAATATACTATATATTCAGAAAAATTATTCAAAACTATACATTCAAAATCTTCTCGCGACCCACCAACAACTGACTGGCGACCCACAGTTAGAGAAACTCTGTCATATAAGATCACGATCACGAAGGGTTGCAAAAAATAAGCAAAGCCCAACACTAGATGACATCAAGTGTTACTAATCAAGTACTATACTAAGTATTTAATAATTTAACACCTTTGCAATATGTACGATTCAGTGACAATCTCTTGAATCTCGCTATTTAGGAAATCCCTACAGGACAGAATTATTATTAGCAGCGTTAGAAATTGGAAACAAAATCAACTGGTCCTGCGGACCAGTGCTTTACTTATCTTACTGGTCTTAAACCCAAACGACTGGTCCACACTTCCATTGAAATTACTTGGACCTGTTTATTCCTACCCTTGGCCCCTGAAATTATAGAAACCCCATGAGCTCCTTGAAATTTTGCGACATATCAACAGATCATATTGTAGACCCTTATCAATGACCTGTGTGTGAAGGTAAACGAAGTTTTGAACATCAAAGGAAATGTTTTAATGCAGATATTTGTTCAGGTGTATTGCAGGAAAAACGTAAGAACACTAGTGGAGCGAAAATCACATTTAATATTTCATTGTTGGGTAAATTAATTGTTAGACACACCAGAAAGTCGATAAACATAGATTCAAATAAATTCCTTACATTTTATTTTTTTTGCCACTGGTCCGGCGGACCAGTGATTTTCTGACCGTAGTGATCCGAGCTGATTTTCAGTGGTCTCGGAACAGCGGAGCACCGCAATTTCGAACGCTGATTATTAGTAACATTAGATGTGTTAGAAAAAATTACCTTAAAGAACATCTAAACATTATAATGCAGTAAATTCTCATCAACATTCCATTTCCATGTATCATCTTATCTTCAACCACAGAGTATCTTCAACTTCCTACCTTTGTCTTGTCAGTGTAGTCAAGACCCTCTATATACATGGCCACCCAACTCCGGACGATGACGTCAAACGTGAGTGAAAATTGCCATGTTAAGTCTATGGAGTGACGTCAAAGACGAGTGAAAGTTATGACGTTGCACGGCCGAGTTGGGAGGCCTTTATATAGAGGGTCTTGGTGTAGTCAACTGGATTGGTTAGTGTTGCCATTAAAACACATGTGAATATAATGGAAACTTTAAAATAAATAAGTAATTTAAAATATAAAAATTAGGTTAACATAATTTTTAAATAATAATTAAATACATAAATATTCTTTAAAATTAATAATACAATATTTAAATATTTTCTAAGATTACGGAAAAACATGATTTAAAATTATAAAAAAACTATAAAAGAAGTTTTTAAAATTGGAAAAATTCTTGAAAAGATTACCAATATATTGACAACATTTGAGACACTGTAACAAAGAGAGTTAAAAACTCCCGACCGTATTATTAAATTTGAACAGTTAAAAATGAAACAGATTTTGCTATTACTTCATCTAATCTACAATTAAAAAATATTTTTGAGTTTAGAAATTTAAATGAACTGCACATTTTAAGCACTTATACAGCAAATTTTCAAAAAAAAAATCTATATTTTGATACTAAAAGTGAGTCATTTGAGTCAGTAATTAAAATATTTTCCCCAGGATATGTTTTTATTACCGGAAAGATAAAACTATAATACAAAAAGGTAATAAAATTACTTTATCTGGTGGGGATTAATGAAATGTCGTTGTCCCATATACGTGTCAAACATAAATTTTACTACACGATTACGATTTTACCTACTTTAAATGTCATTATAGAATCAATTTTCTTGTGAATAAACAGTATTGCTCATAAAAAGCAAAGCATTGGTAATAACAGTGAGCTATCTTTCAAAAATTAGTGACACACAGGGAACAAGCGCTGTAGGTACTAATATAAAGTAATATAAATTTGGCAATTTTACAAAAAAGGATGACCTCAGGATTTTTGCCATAACATTTACATTACATGCATGAGTATTAATAGAGTGCTTACCATTATGCCCAAAAATATCAAATAAAGTTTTAACTTTAAATAAAATTTTAAATCTACGAATATAACCTGAATTGAATCGTCAGTTTGAAGAAGGGAATAAGTCCAAAAATCAAGTTTTGAGAAAATAGAAAAAAGAAATGGAATTTTCATTGTATGGATATCGATTTCACAACCTCAAGGGGCGATATCTCCCTATAGGGGTTAGTTATTTTCCCCCTCTTTTCACCCATGTGTAGGGCAAAGCTTGGAGATTGTTTTGAGCACAAAAGGTCAGTTTGTCATTTTTTGGACTTATTCCCTTCTTCAAACTGACGATTCAATTATACTGCCTCTGAATTGCCTAGCTCCGTTCTGTTCGGTTCTGTCTGATCCCCCGATCAGGTTTATATAACTTAACCAGACCCACAAGGCCATGCACTCCCAGAAACTCAAAAAAGTTGTCTCATCGGATAGGGCTTGGTCACTTTACTACACCTAGACTCCACTTTCATGACTATATCTGTAGGGGTTCAAAAGTTAAAAAGTGTGGTCACTTTTCCTGGGACACCATGTATATATGTTTATCAGACCACCCACAAAGTCTATAAGAAACCAATTATCCCACCCTTATTTTTAAACTGACCCAGACATCAATTCCTTGCAACAAGTCAATTGTAATCTGAGAGCAACAGTTGTAGCTGCGTTCAACTAATCTCCATGACAACAGTATAATCCTCTTATAGATTTTGTTTCAATTAATCCTCTAAAACAAAGCAGCTTCTCAAGACTTATTCAGAAATTTAGACTTTCACTGGAGAAATTATTCACTGTCTGAGAGGCTTTATTTTAAAATCTTTAAGGGAGCTTGAATCCCCCGCTAAGAAAAATGAAAGTGATTTTATGAAAGCATCTTACAGAATTTGTTTCGAAATGTCACTTTATTTTTAGATACTTGAGTTTATTTACTTGTAAATGTTCTGTTCGAATGGAAATGTAATTTGAAATGTTTTACTTTTTTCCATTTGGGTTGGAGCAAAGTATGAGCAAAGAATATTTATCAGTACTCCTATAGAGAATATTTAAAGTTTTAGGGGTGTAAGAAGAAACTTTTAAAGCAAGGGTAACTAGAATATAAATAAAGAAGGCAGTGAGAATGAAAGATATAGTTCATATTATTATACGAAGGTTGTAGTTCTTAAATATCTCACACTATTGAAGTTAAAAGTGTTCGGTGTAAAAGACGAAAAAAATTGTGAGTTATTAAAAGTTTCGTTTTTATAATTTTCGTGAAAAACTATTTACAGTCACAATTTAAATTTTAAAGTCTAAGGATCTGATCTTACGTTACTTTAAAACTTTTTCAACTTAGATACCACAAATATCGTTGATTCAAAATAGTGGATAATTTTTTGAATATTCTCTTGGGTTGCTTGAATTCCTTATTAAATAAATGATACTTTGTAGTTCAATTTGTTTTGGTTGTGTTTTCATCTTTAAATCCAAGTTGCCTGCACATTGTGCACATGTGTATGTGTATGATCAAATGCTTAAACCTCCAAGACACACTCAAATATTAAAAATATCTTAACCATCTATCTATAGTTTCTAGTACAAAATCAGTACTATGTAAGCTACTGAATCTGCTATTTGAGATGCTAAATAAACACAGAAAAAAAAAACTCTAATACATAGTTTCTCCTGCTTATCTAGTCTTTGATTTTTCTTTAATATTTAGTTTAAATGTTCATAGTTTTGTTTATCATCTTTGGTTTAATAAACTAATTACTTTTTTAAGCATATTTTTACTTCTCATAAGGGAAGTTATTCTGTCTTCTTCTTGTCCCTTTAAAATATACTTCAATCTTTATATTAGTATTTAAGGGAGAATTAATATTAAAATTTGTGCACCACTTTTAAAATTAGAATTTTAAACCACTATTTACTAACAAAAAAAGTACTTGGAGATAAAAAAAAAAGTAGGATTGAGACATAAATTCTAATTTATAATTATTTTCTATTTATTCTACAGTTTAGTGTAGTTGCTTTAATAGAAAACATTATGTGCTTATTGTTTACTGAGTATTCATTTATCAAAGAATAAAATATTTGGGAAATTAATGCTAAACTTTCATCATATTAAAATTTCATTTCGTAGTATTTTTGCATTGAAACAATTCACTTTGTCTTGATTTGAATACTTTTATGATTGCTTTATATTCATTTTAAACAGTTGTTTTAAAATTAATGTAGCTATAAATGAAATAAAATTAAAAGCACTATCACAATAAAAACCTTAATTAAATTCTGCTTTAAGTTTAAGTTAATACTAAAGATTCATTCATAAATTTCAAAAGAAACAATTTATGATAATAATAAAATGATATTTATATATATTTTAAAAATGGTAAGTATGTATTTAGGATAAATTTCATAAAATTAATCACAACTATCTTAGAAAATAATAATAATTAATTTATTAATAATTTTTCATAAATATTTATATATTAATAAATAAAATAAAATTAATATTAATACATCAATTGTTCTTTTTTTAAACTTTCAAGAAATACTATTCATGATATAACAACTATAATGCTAAACTATTGTATGGAGTTAATTTAAATTTTAATAAATAAGTATCTAGTTTAAAATTTATTTGAATAGATAAAAATTATTGCTTTTAAAACAAAGGGTTAAAGTTTAACAAATACATAAACAGTTTGTTCCTTTCTTTTGTAAATATTGATTTTCGGAAACCTCTTTGTATGACAAATTTGATTTTGCAAAGTAAGTACGTAGTTTAAGTCTAAATTAATTTACAATTAAACGTAACTATAACGAAGTTCTTCAATAAATGAGTGCATTCAACTTTTGATAGCAAACTATAAAAAAAGAGTTTTTGAGTTTTTACCTTACTTTTATGCCTTCAATTTGTGAGCATTAAATTTTTTGTATCTTGCTTATTTAAGCTGTATACTATGTCATAAAATATAATTAAAATTGCAAAAACTATTATTTTAAATAATTATGTTTAAAATTTAGTAACCGTTAAAAATTAATAGGTTGACTAAAATCCTAAAAAAGTCAAAGCAGAAAAACTATAATACATATTTATGTTATTTTAAGCTCTATATAGACCTTTTTCTATGAACCATAATGAGACAAAGTTATAGACTTTTACTAATATGGGTTTAGCGATTCACTTTTATCTTGCCGCTTCCGATTTTGATTGGACGTTCACAGTCACGCATGTAAACAGCCGCCATTAAGGGTTTTTCAAGCTCCAGCCAGTGCGATAGATTTTCATACGGAAACACCTTTGATCATTTAATTTGCGATTGTATAGTTCAGGGGTTTCCAACTTCTAAGTACTCGCGGGCCGCAATCGAAATCACCAGTCAAGTGTCGGGCCGCAAAGTAATCTGGCTCCTTTTTAACGATGATAATTTTTGGGGGCGAGAGTCTACAAAAAGAAACTTTTCCATCAAAAGTGGGACGAAGGTTGTTTACATATTTTTTTATGTATGCACTACTGTATTTTCCAAAATTCCAGAGGATATATGAATTTTTTTACTCTTATACAACTCGTAGCAATACTGAATATATTTAAAATTCTGAATATTACTTAAATGAAAAGGTCAAGAAAATGTTTGTAAATTTTCTTTAGATGATTGTTTTTTACCTAATTTTTTGATACTCCATTTTGTCCCTCCTCATGATGAAGGTTATAAAAGCCTTCATACTCCCTTGCTACGCTCAGGGGAATTTCAGGTTTTACAAACGACCTCTCGAAACTTCAAACTTTTAATTCTTGCACCAAAGAAAACGATCGAAGCTAGTCCATAATCTAAGAGGTATATGGGGGGTCGGGGGTTTTCCCCCGAAAAATTTTTGAATTTAAGTGTGCTAAAAAGTGTTTTGAGGCTACTTTTTGGAGAGTTTTCAGAGAGCTTCGCGGGCCGCACAAAATGACCCGGGGGGCCGCATGCGGCCCGCGGGCCGCCAGTTGGAAACCCCTGGTATAGTTATTAAAGTTGCCAAGTTGTTATGCTTTTGGGTGTATAAATAATTGAACCGGTGGCTACAAGTTCTATCGATTACCTAATGGGAAATTTTACGAAGGAAGACGAAAAGTCTGGCTGCATAACATCGGGAGAGAAAAGTGGAAACCAAATGACCACTGCAAAGTGTGTGAGGTAAGTTTATAAAAATCATTTAATTATATTTATCCAAATCAAGTTCTATGGTTTTATTAGTAATGTTGCTCCAGTTATGTATTGCATTTATATTACTCACTTGTTAAATTAATAAACCCGTATTGATGTTGTAAGGTGATCCGGTCATTATAAAAAGTAACACAGTTTTCATTACGCATTTTTGATTAATGTTTATAACACACATCTGTGGCAGATTTAATATGCATTTCGTGTGTCCTAAAAAATACTAATATAAAATATCCTTAAAAATACATTGTAAACAATAATATCCATCCAGTATCTTAAAATCGTTTTCCATAATAAAGTTAAAGTTATAAAACACAGTCTGAGTAATATAATTATTATTTCTTTCAAAATAACCAACTTCTCGTAGAGATAATGTAAAAAACAGTTTTTTTCCCTAAACTGTTACTGTCTAAACCGATTTTCTACATGTATTTAAAGAAAAATATTTTAGGATTAACCGGCGCAACTCTTCAATCGGACTATAGGTAATAGCTATGCATATTATTTCCCAAATGAAAATGTAACAATAATTGAAAGAAACACTGCTAGTTGAGATATTTTAATGGTGTAAATATCGATTTTTTTTGGCGATTTAACAAACCTCGACGCTTATGCCTAGCTGATCCTAAAGTACTACCAATTTGTAAAGCACCACTTGTGTTTCGCGGTCGATAGTAATACATAATTGTTTACAATACATACCTTATTATAAATTTTTATCTAGGTCCATTTTACGGAGGACAAGTTTGAAAATCATGAAGATGATAACAGGCGCCTTCTGAAGCAAATGCAGTTCCTACATGTTTCTCTCTATACAAGGGTCAAGAAAACCCTCATATATAGGGGAGAGTGTTGTACCTACGGACGGTTGTACCTTCAGCCACCTCATTTTAAAATTCGGGAAAAATGTAAATTTGAATTTGTGGTCGATTTTGAATGTAAACAGATGCTATCTAGTTGCTACCGTGAAATCATCTGTTTAAAATATTATTTAAATTTTCTATAGTAAAAATACTGTTTTTAGGTGCTCGAAGTTTTTTTTAGTGCATCACTACATTAATTATTTTCTTCCTCTATGATTATGATATGATAGAATGGGATATATGGGGGGAATCCCCGAGATTTTAACTTTTTAGTTTTGATATTAGAAATCGTCAGATCTCAATTCTTTTATCTTTTATAGAACTTTGAATGCAAAAACACCTGATGCTGTACCTACGGACACCATAAGTGTTGTACCTACGGACACGTTCTTGTGGGTGTCTATAGCTAATCGGCGTTTTAGAATCAGGTTTCATTTAACTGAATACATTTTAATAAATGTTAAATTAATTCTAAATGGTAATCTATTTGTCAGCGATTTTTTTCAAGTGAATTTTAGATGAAAAATCAAATATTTTGTGATCTAAACTACTTTTTTAAATTTATGATTCTACTTGGAATTTAATTTAAAATATGGTGTAAAACCCTAAGCACCCTATCGCATTTAAGTATGACGATTAAAAAAACTTCAAATTTCAACTGAAGACGATTTACCACCAAATTATTATTGTTATTACCACCAAATGATTGCACAACTAAGTGTCGATCGAATTGGGTTTTTTTGGATCAGTGAAGTTGTCAGATCAATCAGCATGATTGATGAAACTACTACCTAAAATTCTTATCTGAAAATACCATGTGATTTTTGTGTTTTTGGTAAAAAATCAAGACTTTATCATTCAACTTCGTTTTAGTGATCATTCACGATCTAAAACTCCATTACTTTAAAAAATCTATTTTCAATTTTAAAAAGGATTGAAATAGGTTATTAAAAGGTAATTCATCAATAAAAATGTTCATTCTTAGCTTTTTTCAAGTAAAACTTCCCTTTTTAAGGGTGTCCACAGGTATAACTGGGTCTGTCCATAGGTACAACAGGTTGTTGTACCTTTGGACACAAATTTTTCCAAGTTATTATAAATGATTAAAAATCCAATTTTCAAGATTTTGACTAGTAAAAAATATCTCTCTACTCACAAAGGTTAGGACTATAGGTTGGGCACTTTAAATGGTCAAAATGTGATTTTACCTGTCTCAGAAAAATCCAAACGTGATTTTTGTCCATAGGTACAACACTCTCCCCTATTATAGAAAAATTATGTTGATTTTCAACTATTGCAACTCCGTTTCCTCATAGCGGACTTACGGAAAAAACCCAAAATGGCGGACGATTTGAACTCATGTCGCTACTTAAGTAACGTAGCTTCATCCAGGGCTTTAGGTTTAACTATGTGCGTTTTTATCATTCCTAAGTTAAGTACTATGTTGTTCATGGTTTAAAAAACCAAGGTTTCAAATTATTTAAAGTTAGAAAACTTAAAATTCTTCAAAATATGATGAAAGATAGAATTTTTTAAAAAGTATAATGTTGATACAAATTTCTTTATATTTTTTATTACAGTATAAAAATAATATTAATTTCTATTATGTTCAATTATTTTTATTTAGTAAAACCAAATACAAATGGGGCTAATAAACTTTAAAATGATTAAGCAATAGAATCAATGAACTTAATATGGGTTTGTTTCTTGCATTCTTCATATATATGTTACCGCTAAAGTTGATAATTAGTTATTCTGAAGAATACCTAGGTAAACTTAAGATTAACTTATTTCTGTCGTTAATGTGCGGATTTTTGAGTTTTTCGCATTTTACCTAGGGAATCTACACTATAACGGCCTCTTGATAGTTAAAGTTCAAAATAGTTTGTTTCGTTCAATACTTTCTGTTAAAATGTTGAGGTGCTCACTGCGACATGCGCTTACCCCTGCGCAGTTGGGTTTCAATACGTAGTTTGTTGTCATATTTGGTGTTTTGATTTCAAATTTAGAGCGTAGCACTGGTAGTTGTCATGTTGAATGTTAAAATAAAATAATACAAGCAAGTAAGTACTGTAAATTTACATGATTAAGTACAGTATATTACTACTAAAACGGGTATTTTGAAACAGTTGTGTTGAAGCTCCGACTTCAGAGTGACAGAGATTACTTTTAACGAAAGCAAATGTCCCAGCTGTTGAAATATCTTTTCAACAAACGTTAATTCAACAATCGCTGGAACCTGGGAAAGGGTTTAACATATGTAATCGATCGCGAATCCTAGCAATAGTTCAGGGCAGGCTGCCAGCCGATTACACCGCGCTTTCATTAAGATTTGCTAGTTTAAGTGCTCATTGAAATACGCTGTCAAATCGAGATCGAAAACCACAATTGATACAAATCTCAGTTGGTACTTTAATATTCTATTATTATTGTTTTTATATTCTAGTTTTAAAATTGCTATTTCATTACTATTTTTATGGGATTTGCGTGTTTTGTGTAATATGAAAAAAGTACCGATCCCCCTTTTTTGATTCGTCATTGTTACTGTTTACCCCCAAAACGAGTTTGGTTATAGTTAGGGCAGGGGGGTTTGGGGGGGCGGCAGCCCCCCCAACCTCCTTAAACTTTTTATAAAATAAAATAAAATTTTGTACTTTAACGGATCACCCTCGTTAATATGTAAAATAACTGATTACAGGTAGTATGCAGATTAACGAGTGTCTAGTCGGTAGGGTGCAGAATACCTAGGTAATTTCAAGATTACCTAGGTAATCTTAGAAATTGAAAAAAAATTCGCTCTCTAACGGATCACCCTCGTTAATCTGCAAATTACCTAGGTTATCTGTAAATTAACTGATTTCCGGACTTTAACTGTAACATATATAAGTAATTTAATATGCATATATAAGAGCTTAAAATGTTTTTAGAAACAGTCTATATATTGTTCGGATATAATCAGATATAATTTTAAATGTTACACAATTATGAAAGTCATAAAAATATACTTCTTTTGATCTAAAGTTGGACTTTTTGCCTCAAAACATATAAACGTAAAAAGCTATTACTTTATTACGTGAATTAGATATTCTAAATTCCTTCTAATGTTAACTTTTAACGTTAACTTCTAATGTAAACTTCATGTGTAAGAACCTTTTTTTTAAAATCAAAATGTAAATTTTAAAAACTAAGGATTTTCATTTCTTCAAGTCAAAACTATTCTTATTATTTTCTTGTAAATATAACTTTTTTTGCCGTGGGTTCTTTCAGAAGTTTCTTTTTTATCTTAAAAAAATTTATATTCCATTGATAAAAGACATTTGAGGATGAAAGGCCTTACCCAACCCGGGAACATAACTCGAACCTGTGGGGTGTAGTGAGATACACCACTACATCACTGATCTTCATTTATAGAATAAAATAGTTTATTGATAAACACAGACCTTAACTACAAAAGTTTTTGAAATCAATCAAAGTTAATTTGTCTAAAGTGTAAAAGTAAAAGAAAAGAAGATTAACATTGGGTTTTGAAGGGGGGGGGTGAGTAAAGATAACTTTTTTCCCTTACAAATTTTTGAATGAAATTGAATCGAAATCATGTTAGAGAAATGCAACTGATAATTTCTTTTTACCAGATTTTTAACAATACGTAGGTATATCACTATCTTGAACGAATCTAAAAGGGACCAGTGTTATAGAATGTAAATATCGATATTGTATCGATATCGATATTTCCTTGTAAATATCGATAAAATATTCTGTACACATAGAAAAAATATTGTCGCTTAAAAAGTACAGTAGGAGATAATTCAATTTTTGGCCGGCTCTCCCAAAAATACCACAGAACCTTTGCTATCTTTAATTTTGTTATCGCTCTTATATCCAGAAAAATCCACGTTAAAGAGAGCTGGTTTTTTCCCGTTATGTCAATCTGTGCCTTAAGGTACTACGATAACTCTCTTCCCAAATATTCCATTCCAAATCAGTTTATTTAATTCCAAAGAAGTCAAGCTGTGGAAAAAGTTAATTCAGTTCTCGTAGAAGTTAACTGGACAATGCGAAATGAATAACAGAGGTCCAAAGTAATGATGGACGAAACTGCTTGCTCTCCTCCTCGCTCACATCAGAGCGCGCGTTTATGCAGCGTAAGCGCTTAAAAATGCCTCCAAAGAAGCGCTTTTTGTTCCTCCACGACTTGTTTAATGTACGCGTATAAAAGGAAAGAGGCCACTCGAGCAGCTTAATTACGCGCAAAAAACGCCACTCGCTACCTCCATCAAGCGTGCTGACGGAAACGAATCCAGCGACAATAAACAAACGATTACGCAAGCCGAATTTCAATGTCAATGTCACTGGAACACCAGCGCCACTGCGGAGGGCTTGCTGGCGACGGTCGATATACCATACCACTCCGTTTCCTCACGTTATGCCGCCGAGAAAGTGATATTTTTTTCCACGCTCGAAAACATCCTTGTCACGCCCCCGAATTCGGAACTGTCATCCAGCAGAGGTGAGTCCATTCGATTTTTTCGGTCAAAAACCGCCGGTTTCGAACCTTTTCGGCGCGCGAAGGGTTGAGAAAAAGGGAAAGAACACACGCGCGTGGAAAACAACTTCTCTAGCCGCTGAAGTCAGTCTACTGAACTTGGTTGTGATTCGTCTCGTCCTTCTGACCAGTTTAATATCAGAAAGGGATGCCAAGGTCGTGGAGGTAATACTATAGCACCGGAGTCTCTCTTTCTCTCCTCAAAACAGTGTCAGTGGCTCGCTTTCCCCTCTTGTTTTCGGACGGACGGTGTGTTGTTATTGTTTTTCTGCGGCGTTCCATCTGCCTCGAGTTGAGTTGTTTATTGTGTGAGTGGGTAGAGTCTTCACTCCCGACTGGAACACCGGAGCTCCAAGACGTTTTCTGCTCCCCGGCCGGAGTGTGTCATCCTCTTGTCACCTGGTGAGTTTTTGTTTGGACTTCTCCCCCTCTCATCGTATCATGTCACACTTCCCCATGAACTGAAATCTGCTTGACAAGGTTGTTTGGAAAAGGGGACGACATGTGGTAGCCTGGAATCGCGAAGGAAACCAGTGACATTTGTGTATAATTTTGAGAATTAATTAATTGAACTTAATCTTTATTGAAAAGATCCAATAATTGGTAAATAATTTGTTTTAGTACAACAAGAAATCTTCCAACTATTTTAGAGACAATTTTACAATGTTATGTCACACTTATCAATATACAATAAAAAAACAAGAAATGGTTTTTAGATCTTTTGATTAAATAAGGGTTTGGCAATTTTTGAGTTTTATGAGTCATAATTATTACTTTCGAGATGTTTCAGTTGGGAAAAGCGTCTGATAGTAGGTAAACAATGCATTTAAAAATTGGTTTCTAAATACTCCTATAGATAGACTAGGTCTAAGTAATAAATCTTCCAAACTGTTTCATTTCCTGAAAGATCTCACTTTCCTCATCACTTAATTTCAGAAACCTAATTTAGCCTGTTCTACTTTACCTCATTCTCATTTAAAAGAGTTTGTAAGATTTACTGAAAGCGGGGATTCAAACCATTTTCTGTGGTGTATAAACGTTTTCAAATTTCGCGAACCACTTTTGAATCAATCCATATTTCCAAATTTGTTATAGTTCAATTTTTAAATTTTAAGATTTAGGTAAAGATTACTATGGAGTGCTCATTCATTTCTAACAGAAGGGATTGGTTAGTAGAAACAAAGTAGCAAGTAGTAAAGGGTTCCATTAAAAATAATTTTTATTAATTAATTTGTTATTAATTATTTTCAATAACTTTAATTTTGACATTATTAAAAAAGTAAAAATGCAGAAAGAACTGTTCTTATTGTAGGGGAGACCGGGGAGGGATGAGACACTTTTTCCAAGAATATTTTTAAAAAATTTAGTTTTCATTGTATAAATTTGAAACTTTCAAACTAACATCTTGGAACATTTTAACATGTTTAAAAAATATAACCAAAGTGATAGCAAACAAAACTTAGGATTTATGAACGAATTAAAGTAACCTCTAAAAGTGTCCCATCCCACCCCGGGCCGGGGGGGATGGGACAAATCTTTTTAAATTAAAATTTATGATTACTTTTTAAATACATGATTAAAAACCACAAAGATGGAAGTATTTTACACATTTTAAAGATTTATTACAAAAACATCAGTTATTTTACCCTATATTTACTTCGAAAAATCTAACTTTAAGTGAAAAATACCAAATAGTTAAAATTCTTCTTTAATCTAAAAAATATGTTTCCAACTGCAATACTAATCAGTTTCAAAACAATGGTATCTAAAGAATTGTATGCAATAGCTTGTATTTAGGTATTGAGAGGAATTGGGCATGTCCCATCCCACCCCGGTAGCAACAGTTTTAAAAAATAGGTTCTTTCAAAAGAAATGTAGCTTTTGGCTTAACTCAACTATATATTCATAAAGAATACATTATTCTGTTTAGAAAACAATATAAACCATTAAGAAACCAACCAAGAATTATATTGAAAATTCACTTTGAAAAGTGTAATACTTAGTTACTTTTGCTATGTGAAACCATCTTTTTCATTCAGAAACTTGTAGAAGCTTGCAACTAAAATAGTAAACAGCAACAAGTATGAAGCCATGGTGGCTTTACCTGGTAGAACACTCAAAAACTAATTTTATTTATAATTTTAAGATTTATTGAAGGTGTCCCATCCTACCCAGTGTCCCATCCATCCCCGGTCTCCCCTAATTTATGATACAAAAATTAATTTTTAAACCTGTTTTTGTATATATTAAGGAAATTCTAAACTTTTTTTACAATTAAAGATAAATTTACACCACATCAATATGCGACATTTACATTTGAATTGATATCATTAAACATATCTTGATTGCGATTGCATTGAAATTTATAAAAACGCCCAAGTTCTGCAATAAAAAGATATTGATTCAATTGAAAGGGTTCAGCATAGGGCGACCAAAATGGTCAAGGGTATATCCAGTTTAAGTTATGAGGAACGATTAAGTTATGTTCAATGTAGAGGAAAGAAGGATTAGAGGGGATTTAATTCAACTTTTCAAAATGATAAAACAAGGGGACACAGAGGGACTAGATTTCAATACGGGTATTAGAACGAGGGGTCACAGATTTAAATTGAACAAGGCAAATTTTTATCGGGATTGTAGGAAGTATTATTTTTAACAGGGTAGTGGACCTATGGAAAAGGTTACCTATCACGGTTATCAACTCAAGTGGGGTAAACGAATTCAAGAATAAAAATGACAGATACTGGAAATTGGGTGGTTTGAGTTAAATGGACCGGACCAACCTTGTTTTGAGCTTGCCTGTAGTTGGTCGACTTAATTTGTATTTGTATTAAACAACAAATAAAATCATTAAATATGTTTCAATATGAACAAATTCCTTGGAGTCCGAACAGTTATACCAGAAAAAAATTGTATGCTCAGTTAAAAATTTGTTACTTCAATTTCTCATGGCATTATTCCCAGCCACTTAACCATGGTTAACCATCGGTTAAAGAAGGATCCACCAATCAGAATCAGCAAAAAGCACCCTTTCTTTCTTTAGCTGCTCGTTAACCATTGGTTATGTGGCTGTGAATAATGCCATTAAATATAAAAGCGAAGACTTTCACAGCCGGAATTATTACGATAAAACATTTTTTATTCGAGCTATAAGGCCGTGGTCAAGTGTTTAAAGATTTAGAAGTCGACGTTTCGTCCACAATTACGGTGAACATCTTCAGGACTGCGATAAAATAAATGTTCGCCACGCATAACAGTAAACAGTCCTGAACATTTATTTTATCGTAGTCCTGAAGATGTTCACCGCAGTTGTGGACGAACAGCGCGCACTAGAGACTTCTGTCGCGGCGACTATAAACACTAGGTCACTCGAGAGTAATGCATTTCTATGGTGAGATTCTTGGCAATCGGCCAAGAGTCTCGTCGCCTGTGCGTGCGCTCTAGCTTCTTGCAATACTGCCGTCCTAAGCGATTGTGTACACAAACGCAATTTCTCACAGATTTACTTCGAGAAAAATCTCGCCAAAAGAGTATTTGGCAGATTTTTAATTCTATGTGGTAGACCCTCCTTTTAAGATCAAATATTAGCTATAGTCCAAGAAAGTTAGCTCAAAAAAGGGGTAAGGCGGCCTGTTACCTTAATTTAAATCACCTTTAAAGAAGGTATGACTCCAAAATCCAAGAAAGAAGCATCTTTAGAAATAACTTAATTTTAATAACAACTAACAATTAGAACAACAAATAAATTTAGATTAACAAGTAAATATTAAAGATTAACATAAGCCTGGCTGCTTGAACATAATGGTGGCTGGACAGTGGCCGGCACACGCCCCGTGAAGGCAGGAAAAGAAGGGAAGGAAGGGAAGGAAGCGCTGAGCTTCGAACCGTCAGGCTTTTTATACCTCTTGAAGCGCCGATCACAGTCAAAGTTGGAGTAGCTAGCTAGAAACGTCACCAGTTCTTTGCGAAAGGCTAGAGATCCTACGAAAGCCGGGAATCGAACACGATGGCGAGGTCGCCACACTATCCCCCTTCCAGTACAGAGGTCACGCTGTACGACATCATGACGCTTGATACCGCGAAGTGAACTTTACTCTTCTTCCAGAACGAGTAGTCACAGGAGGCAAGTCCGTCGACGCAGTATCAGTGGGTGACACTGCTGTGCTACTTTCTCCTTCCTGATCCTCTGCTTCGAGAAAGGCGGGCTTGAGACGATCGATGCTGATTACGACCTTACGACTGGGAAGCTGCACTGTAAAATGCTTCTCTTGTCTGGAAAGCACAGGATACGGGCCGTCGTAGGGTGCAACGAGTGGTGGTTTTACACCATCATGTCGCACAAACACGTGGCTGCAGCTGTACAGTGCTGGATGAACGAAACAGGTTCTCTTATTGTGAGATGAGGTCTGAACCGGCGACAGTCGCTTCATGGTCTCTCGCAATGTACGGAGGAATGCTGAAGGCTCATTTGCAGGTAACTCTGACGTGAAGAATTGTCCTGGCAACCTCAGCTGAGATCCGTAGACCATCTCTGCACAGGTGGAACTCAAGTCTTCCTTGAAGGCGGATCTGATGCCTAGAAGTACGACAGGTAAGGTCTCAGTCCAACGAAGGTGGTTATGGCTCATCAAACCTTGCTTCAAAGTGCGGTGGAGACGCTCCACTATTCCATTAGCACACGGGTGATATGGAGTTGTGCGGGTCTGTCGACATCCAAACGTGGAAGACATCACAGAGAAAAGTTTCGACATGAACTGTGTACCTTGGTCGCTGGTTATGACATCAGGTACTCCAAACCGGGCAATCCAGTTACTGAAGAAAGCGGATGCAACAGTCTCGGCAGATATGTCCGAAATGGGTATGGCTTCCGGCCATCGGGAATATCTGTCCAAGCAGGTCAGAAGATACCTGTATCCTTCAGAGGGAGCTAGCGGTCCGACGAGGTCAAGATGGACATGTCCAAATCTTCTGTCTGGCAAACCAAATTGCTGGATTGGGCTTTTGGTATGCTTGTGAACCTTGACACGTTGGCAGCTTATACAGGATCGTACCCACGACGTGACATCCTTGTTCGCCGAAGGCCAGACGTATCGCTCCAGTACCAGCTTTTTAGAAGCTCGTATACCGGGATGCGAAAGTCTATGGAGCGAGTCGAAGATCTGCCTGCGGAAAGTTGCGGGAACGAATGGTCGGATTTTTCCATTCGACACATCACAGTACAGTTGTGCTGTTGGGGTGAGCTGGAACAGCTTAAGGCTCCAAGACGTCTGGGTGTCTTCAAGGATCCTTTTAAGCTCAGTGTCCTCTTTTTGAGCACGGGACATCTCCTCGTAGTTGATTGCAGTCAGCTCAACGGTGCACATTCTCGACAAGGCGTCGGCAACTATGTTTTTATCACCGGATATGTGACGGATGTCAGAACCATATTGAGCAATAAAGTCCAGGTGTCTCAACTGTCTTTGTGAACAGGTGTCGTTTTTCTTCCGGAAGGCATACACAAGAGGCTTATGGTCCGTGTATATGATCAGCTCACGGCCTTCAACTGAATATCTGAAGTGCTTTACAGCACAGTATATGGCCAACAGCTCGCGGTCATAGGTGCTATAACGTGCCTCACTAGACGTCAGCTTTCTAGAGTAAAACTCGAGAGGTTTTAGACCTTTTTCAGTTTGCGCCTGGAGACTTGCACCTATAGCCACATCCGATGCATCTACCATTAACAAAATTTTATTATTTTGAGGAAAATAACACAAGGCAGCGGCGTTCGACAAATCCAATCTGCATTTCTCAAATGATTTACTAGAAATGTCATCCCAAGGGACAGGGCGGTTGTCTTTTTTCTTAGAATTTTTTAAAAAATTGTGGAGAGGGGCTTGTGTTTCGGCTGCGTTAGGTATGAATCTCCTGTAAAAATTTAACATCGCCAAAAATCTTCGAAGTTCGGATATTGTTTTAGGTTTTGGCATTTCGGTAATGCATTTTACTTTAGAAGGGAGAGGTTTCACACCTTCGGGTGTTATCAGACATCCCAAAAACGAAACAGAATTTTGGCCAAGAACACATTTTGACGGATTCAATATTAAGCCAAACTCTTGTAATCTACCAAAAATGAGACGTAGATGTTTTTTATGTTCTTCAACATTTGAGGATGCGACAAGTAAGTCGTCAAAATAGGGAATACAAAAGTCTAATCCATGTAACACTTGATGAATGAACCTCTGGAATGTTTGACCAGCGTTCCTGAGGCCAAAAGGCATGGACACGTACTCAAACAATCCAAAAGGCGTTACTATAGCAGTTTTTGGAATGTCCGAAGGAAAAACCGGGATTTGGTGGTATGCCCTCGCGAGATCTAGTGTTGAGAATATGTTTTTACCTTCTAACATTTGGGTACAATCGTGTATATGGGGAACAGGGTACCTATCTGGAACTGTAACAGTATTCAGTCTACGATAGTCGCCACATGGCCTCCAATCACCATTGGATTTTTTAACCATATGTAGTGGTGATGCCCAAGGGCTCTTTGAGGGTCGGATTATACCCTGGTCAACCATAAACTGAAATTCCGTTTTAGCGGCTTTTAGCAATTCCGGATTTAGTCTCCGAGGTTTTGAAAAAACTGGGGGTCCTGTGGTTTCTATATGATGAAATACAATAGGATTTTTGCCATGTTTAGAAATCAAAGAGGGATTTGTTATACTGGGAAATTCTGACAAAATTTCATGAAATTGGGTAAAATTATGGATCGTGCTAATTTTGCAGGGTGAATTTGGACTAGGTACGGGTAAACCAGCAGAATTTAATTTTGTCACGGAATCAATTAAGCAATTATTGTTAGCATCAACAAGCAATTTGAAATGCTTTAGAAAATCAAGGCCAATGATTGGGTTTACAACTTCAGCTATAATAAATGGCCACTGGAAAGTACGACGCAAGTTTAAATCCAAACTAACCAATTTTGTGCCGTAAGTTTTGATTTCACTACCGTTAGCAGCAAATAATTTCAATTCGTTTGGACGAATGTTATCCAAACATTCATGTTTAGGAATAACACTAACGTCCGCTCCAGTGTCGACTAAGAAAACCAAACTTGTTACTTTATCGGCCAACATAATTCTGCTGATGTGGCGATCGGTTTGACCGTCTTCCAATCGCCCGTTCAGTTTTCCGACTGTTTGTTTACATTAACTGAGAATGCACATGGCTGAACGCATTTTTTTGCCTTTGTGCCAAAATTTATGTGATAAAAGCACAAACCGTTCGAAGGTTCTTTGTACTTCGAATATCCGTGCCTACTTTTGCTACGGGACCTACTTCTGCTATACGATTGCCTTCGTCGGCCAAAAGATCGTCCGAAATCCTCAGATAACTGATTTACGCGCTCAGTTAACTCTGAAATTTTTGTTTCTAGGGTACTATGGTTGCTTGAACCAGATCACGTCCGGGGCACCACTTAAGGCGGCCTGTTACCTTAATTTAAATCACCTTTAAAGAAGGTATGACTCCAAAATCCAAGAAAGAAGCATCTTTAGAAATAACTTAATTTTAATAACAACTAACAATTAGAACAACAAATAAATTTAGATTAACAAGTAAATATTAAAGATTAACATAAGCCTGGCTGCTTGAACATAATGGTGGCTGGACAGTGGCCGGCACACGCCCCGTGAAGGCAGGAAAAGAAGGGAAGGAAGGGAAGGAAGCGCTGAGCTTCGAACCGTCAGGCTTTTTATACCTCTTGAAGCGCCGATCACAGTCAAAGTTGGAGTAGCTAGCTAGAAACGTCACCAGTTCTTTGCGAAAGGCTAGAGATCCTACGAAAGCCGGGAATCGAACACGATGGCGAGGTCGCCACAGGGGTTCAAGTGGAACAAATTGTAAAAGAAAGTTTGATGGGTGATTCTTATAGGAAATTTTCCGTAGAAAACGATGGTGAAACGTATACCAAAATTAACTGTGTCCTTTAGCCAATATGGTGGATTTTCCAAAATGGCGGTCAATCGTTTGTAACTTGTTACTTCCTAAAAACTGATAATAAAATTATAAATTTTGCAGTAAATGATTAAAATTTAGTAGTAAAATTAATGGCGAACTGTTTTTTTCTCTTACAATAAGTCATTTATCCAATATGGCGGTTTTTCCAAAATGGCGTCCACTAATGTTTATGGTAAGTAAAATTATGATGATAAATTCGTAATTTTTACAGGATATGGTTATAATTAAGTCATAATAATATTCATATAAGTTTCATCTCCTCAATGTATCAAATATGGCGGATTTTTCAAAATGGCGGACAATCGTGTTTTACTTATTTGCTAAAAATCTTTAATAAAATAAAACTTTTGCAGTAAATTATTAGAATTCAGTTGCAAAAATAATGTGGAAATGTTTTTTTCTCTTACGATAAGTCATTTATCCAATATGGCGGATTTTCTAAAATGGCGTCCACTAATGTTTATAATACATAAATTCTGATGATAAATTCATAATTTGTACAGGATACGGTTAGAATTAGGTCACAATAATATTGATAAAAGTTTCCTCCCCCTCAATGTATCAAATATGGCGGATTTTCCAAAATGGCGGCCTAATATTTAGATCCTTTTTATTTTTAACGTTTTTACAAATAAATAAATTTTATTTCGGCATAACATAAATATTTATATATTAAATTACCTATAAAATAGAATATTAACAAAGTTTTAGCGATACATAGAAATAATTTCCAAACAGGCGGCCCCATATTTCAAACTTAGTTTTAAATGGTAATTTTTGAATTTCTACCTACCTTTAACATTATTTACCAGTAAATTTTAGTAAAATATAAGTATTCTGCTTATATTTTACCTAATAACATTTAATATTTCTAATTATTAAGAAAAAAAAATTAAAAAAATTAAAGATCTAAATAAGTGGCCGCCATTTTGGAAAATCCGCCATATTTGATACATTGAGGGGGAGGAAACTTTTATCAATATTATTTTGACTTAATTCTAACCGTGTATCCTGTACAAATTATAAATTTATTATCATTATTTATGTATTTTAAACATTAGGTGGACGCCATTTTGGAACATCCGCCATATTGGATAAATGACTTATCGTAAGAGAAAAAAACAGTTCCACATTATTTTTGCAACTGAATTCTAATAATTTACTGCAAAAGTTTTATTTTATCAACGATTTTTAGCAAATAAGTAAAACACGATTATCCGCCATTTTGAAAAATCGGCCATATTTGACACATTGAGGAGATGAAACTTATATGAATATTATTATGACTTAATTATAACCATATCCTGTAAAAATTGCGAATTTATCATCATAATTTTACTTACTATAAACATTAGTGGACGCCATTTTGGAAAATCCGCCATATTGGATAAATGACTTATCGTAAGAGAAAAAAAAACAGTTCGCCATTAATTTTAATACTAAATTTTAATCATTTACTGCAAAATTTATAATTTTATTAACAATTTTTAGGAAGTAATAAGTTAAAAACGATTGACCTCCATTTTGGAAAATCCGCCATATTGGCTAAAGGACACGGTTAATTTTGGTATACGTTTCACCATCGTTTTGTACGGAAAATTTCCTATAAGAATCACCCATCAAACTTTCTTTTACAATTTGTTCCACTTCAAACCTTATCTTTCTTGGACTACTAAAAAAAACCTCTGTTATCAGTTGCAGCAGCAGCGTTGGGTTGCGTTAGGGTCCGGAATGCGTATATATTTATGGCAAGCAGGGTTCAATTACACAATTACAAATTATTAGCATTTCAGCTGCGAACTCGAGCGAGTCGCATATTCCATATGTAATAATAACATTGATATATTATATGTTCTTAAAACAATATGTTTAAAAATATTCCGTTTTAGTTTAAATATTTTTTTCAATTTAAATTGATGTTAATTTCAATCTTACAAAAATATCAGTTTGCTTTCAATTCTGATATTTAAGGAGTTTTTTTTCATGATCTTGCCAACCATTCTAGTGGCTTGGAAGTAGCGAGATACATTCTCGCCAATTTAAAAACGCACCAAGGGAGAAAGAAAATGAAGTTTTAAGAAAACTCGTTTACGTACATTTCGCTTAGGACGGCAGAATAGCCAGGGTGATAATTTTGTCTCTGTCGCGCCGTGACAAAAGTCTCTAGTGCGCGCTTAGCCTTACAGTTGTGGTTCTGGATTGTTAATCAAATAATAACTATGCAACTTTAAACAAGAATAATATTTCCATGCTAATAAGTATATTTCTGTATAAGTAATACTCCCAGTTCATCGTTTTTTAAAAAAATTATTCATAAAAATGAAGTTAAAACATCTAAAACGTTTAATATTGAGTACAAAATGCACTTGATTTGCAGATTATCTCTATTTATAGATCACATGAATTAAAAGCCTGAAGAATATATATTTGAGTTGGAAAACATTTTAAGGTCTTTGAAACCAAAAAACTTACTTTTAGTTGGAGATATCAATAGGGTGGGTTGGGGTAAAGTGGGTCTTGGGGTAAAATGGGTCAGTTTTAATTAACTCGATATAAATCAAATTTAAATTGAATAATTTTCGCTCATTTTTTTGTATTATAATCTTTTATCTGTTGGCAATATTTTTCGACTGTCAAAAATTAATATTTATGATTTTGAGGACTGAAAAAATATTTAATTTGAACCGTAAATGATGTCATCGAAAAAACAGGGTTTACTAACTTCCAAAATATCTATATATTGTAATAAATTACAGCAGACTTTTGTAATATTTTTCCATAAAAGAAAGTCTGAGAGACATTTCAAGCCAATCAGCTTAGAAAAATATAAAATATTTTATCTTTTATAACAATATTTTGTACTTGGGGTAAAATGGGTCATAGTTCGGAGGCCTTCTGTATTAATTCAAACAATGTTTTTAACTTATTTCCTTCAAATATACATTGAACTGTCATACAAGTTTATTTTTTTATCCAAACGAAGTATTTTAATTGCTAAATTTGAACAATGTTCATTAACTTCGAACTTTTACAATTTCATTAAAGTGCAACTTAAAACAAATTTTTTCAGATAAAAACGGCTTAGCCGATTGCCTTTTTTCTTACTTTCATGTATAGGGTGGGTTGGGGTAAAGTGGGTCTTGGGGAAAAATGGGTCAGTTTTAATTAACTCGATATAAATCAAATTTAAATTGAATAATTTTCGCTCATTTTTTTCTATTATAATCTTTTACCTGTTGGCAACATTTTTCGACTGTCAAAGATTAATATTTATGATTTTGAGGACTGAAAAAATAATTAATTTGAACCGTAAATAATGTCATCGAAAAAACAGGGTTTACTAACTTCCAAAATATCTATATATTGTAATAAAGCTTTTGATGCTAAGTTTAACCAACTTATAAGCAAAAAATATTTCATAAAATTAGATGAAAATGTTCTGAAGGATTGTAATGTCAAGATCCAATTGAAAGAAATCATTAAAAAGTAATAGTTTTGATGAAATAAAACTTAGAATGTGAAGGTACCTTGAAATTGACCCATATTACCCCAACCCACCCTATTTAGTAATAAATATATTATTGACATCCTTTTGCAATGGGACCCATTTTACCCCACATTGGGGTAAAATAGGTCATTACTTTTGATGCTAAGTTTAAGCAACTTATAACTAAAAAATATTTGATAAAATTAGATGAAAATGTTCTCAAGGATTGTAGTGTCAAGATCCAATTGAAAGAAATCATTAAAAAGTAATAGTTTTGATGAAATAAAACTTTGAATGTGAAGGTACCTTAAAATTGACCCATTTTACCCCAACCCACCCTATAAATATTTTGGAAAATTCCATAACTTCTAATTTATACTTAGATATCTTATCAACCTTTGGGTAAAAGCCTGGAATTTTTGGTGTTACAAGACAGTTAAATGATTCTTTTTCATGTATAGATCACATTTTTTACCGTATTGATTATAATGTGAGTGTGAACTCCGCAATTATAAAATATCCTATCACAGATCATTTTCCATTATTGTCAATCGTGTGTCTTAATACTAAACCTTCTCTTGAGTGCCATACAGAACGTATGAAAACTTATATTGATCTTAAATATTTTAAAGATATCGTTAATGCCACCCATGGGGCACATTCGCACGAAATTTCTCGTTTTTTAGATTGATTATATAGGTTAGAAATTCTAGATGAATGCGACCAATTATCGTTCTAAAATATCGGGAAAGGTCTTAACTTTCATTTGAATTCGAGTTTGTTTCAATATCTCATCTAGATCCAGAGAAATATGCCGAAATGCACTTTTTGTGCGAATGTGCCCCACTCTCCCCTAAATAAAAAATAAATATAGTCAGGATTTTAAATCAAACGTTATGTGGCATTTCGAAATAATCTCAAAACTAAGTTGCGTTGTGCAAAATCTGATTATTATCATTCTAAGTTTTTGCTAACAGGTAAAAATACTAGAGATCAATGGAAAATAGTAAAATGTGTTCTGAATGAAAATCATAAGTCAAACCAGTTTCCAAACTGCACCATAATGAATCTTTAGCATTGGATTTCAATAAACATTTTTCTGAGGTTTTCAAAAGTGCAAATACAATTATTAATTTTTCGAACATAAAAATTCCTTAAGTACAAAATAACATGTTTTTTGAAGAGATCTCTGAAGAAGAAATAGCACATATAATTCTTTCACTTCAAAATAAAAAATCCACATGTTTTGATCAAATATATAAGGACATGTTAAAAATACTCTACCAGCGAAATACTAATTTTTTTTGTAACTTTATTAAATTTATCTTTTGAAAAAGGAATATTTTTCTCGGACCTGAAAACTTCTGTTGTTGTCCCTATTTATAAAAAAGGAAATGTGAACGATTTTGGCAATTATCGGCCTATATCTCTTTTAAGTGTTTTTTTCAAAAGTTGTTGAAAAACTCATGCAATCACGTTTATTAAGTTTTTTAGAAAAAAATAATATTTTATCAGATAATCAATATGGTTTTAGAAAAGGAAAAAGTACCGAACATGCTCTAATACAATTTACTAAAATTATGTATTCCAATGAAAATAGCAAACTTAAGACTGCAACTGTTTTTCTTGATATTAGCAAAGCTTTCGACACTGTAAATCATAAATTATTGTTGCATAAATTAAATTGCATCAGGATAAGGGGAAATGTGCATTAGGGTGGGTCAAAAATTTTTTTTTCACATTTTCCCAGGGGCACAGCGACAAAAGGGTGCCAAATGGTCTCAAACTGACGTGTGTAAAATATTATTCGATTTTAATAACTCTTTTTGCCTCCGGATTTGCCTCAAAGTTTCGATTAATATAGTAATTTCATGTAAAAATGGACAAAGGAAAATCAAGTTTTTACGTCGATTTCACGAATCCGTCATGAATGTAAATGTGCACAATGGTATAAAAATCATCATTGACGACAATAAAATAATTATAAATGAAACCAGAGTTGAAATACTTGAGTTGTAATACAACATATTTTAAAATATCTCAATAGTTAGAACTGGCAATCAAAAATTTCTTGCTGGAATCATAAAAATGTGCGAAACTCTTATTGCCGGTTGAGTAGGATTTTAAAAACATTAAATTTTTAATAAAAATGGATATGTCAGAAGGTGGGTACCTTTTTTGGGTTATATTTCAACCCCAAGGAAAACATTTGGATAATTGTTTAAAAGTTGGGGTTTTCCTTGAAATTTCTTCGGCATATTAGGAATATTCCATCCCAAGTGACCCCATATGAGTCACTAATGTCCAAAAATAAATTAAACCAAATTTTAAGAGTCAAATTTTGAAACATTTTCTTAAGAAGAGCAGTAGATCCCCGTTATCCGCATAAAGCTCAGTGTTATCCCCTAAGTTTTTAAATAAATAAGCTACATTACTTTTCAAAACTTACTTGTAATTATCTTAAACAGTTAAATTTGCTATATGTTAACTTTTATGAACGCATAAAGGAATGCTAAGGATCCATTTAGAGTCAATCCTCCCTCCAAAGAAGTATAATTTCATGGGCCTGGGTTTCAGTCTATTGTTATTGCAAAAAAATAGGTAAATCATGACTGAGACGAATCATAACTGATATATTGCCTAATGAACGAACTATCCATTCGACAATTGTTTCAACAAATTTTTGGAATCATATTTGGATCCCAAAACTAGCCAGTGAAATAACTGACCCCTGAATTTCGAAAACGCGGCACATTTATGAAAAATATAACTATTTCTACTTTAAAAAATTAAAAATACTGCTTTGTACTGTCCAAACTTGAGGGAAAATGTATCTGAACTACCAATATTTAAAATATGTACCACTGACAATCCACTGTTAGTTGGCAAAAAAGATCCTCCTATTCTACGGCTATTGTTAATATGATAGCATATTACATTGCCACTTTGGCAGTTGTTTTTGTATTGATAATACATAAAGGTGACTTATGTGATTAAAATTGCTTTTAAAGACCCTTATTTGTGAGTTTTAAGAAGTTATCGACAAAAAAATTTAATTTATATAATTTTTAAAAAATATGAAAAATTACATATTTTGGTTCTATTTGAGGCCAATCCGGAGGCAAAAAGAGTTATTATAATGGAATAATATTTTACACATGTTAGTTTGAGACCATTTGGCACCCTTTTCTTGCTGTGCCCGATAGAATTTGTGAAATTTTTTTTTCGCCATAGGAAAATGACCCACCCTAATGTGCATGCTTGGTTTGAATCCTATTTAACAGATAGAAATCAATTGGTAAAAATTGGTAACACATATAGCAAAAAACTTCCAATCCACCTCAAGGATCTGTTTTAGGGCCTATTCTGTTTTTAATTTTTATAAATGATTTGTGTAACCTTAATTTAGATTGTAAATTTGTAACTTATGCCGATGATACTGTTTTAATTTTCTCCGATTCTAATTATCTAGCATTATATAATAAAATCGAGACTGAATTGAAAAAGGTTAATGAATGGTTTCAACTTAATTTGCTTAAACTAAATGTTTCGAAGACAAAATTTATGTTATTTAATCTAAAACCTACCAATTCTTTAAGGAATACCTTGAAGTTACATGATGGATCTTGTAAACTTCGGAGTAGTTCTTGTGTTTGTGAAGTAATCGAAAGAGTTGACACGATTAACTACTTGGGACTTCAAATTGACAACAATTATAAATGGAGATCGCATATTAATAATTTGCTAAATAAATTACGTTTTATAAATATTAAGTTTTATAAATTAAAAAAAATTATTGATCAGAAATTTTTAACAACATTCTATTTTTCATTGGTTCAGTCACTCCTAAATTATGGTATCACTGTCTATGCATCTGATTATATAAATAATATTAAACCACTTCTCAATATGCAAAACAAAATATTTTCCCACTTCAGAAATTCTCGGCAGTCAATCACTTTCTTTAATGTACGTCAGCTTTTTATTTTTAGGCTATTAATATTTATTTTTAAAAACAAGGGTTTTTATGAATTTAGACAAATAAAATATACAACTAGAGGATCTAAAGGTAATTATTTTGTACCAAAATCAACGAAAGAGATCATTCACAAATCACATGCTTTTTTGGGACCATATATATTTAATAAATTAAACGAAACTACTAAACTAACATATAATTTTACAGAATTTAAATATGACATTTATAAATTTATCGAGGCGCAAGAAACAATAGAAAACCTCTTTACAATAGCTAAATAACAATAACAAGCAACTGTTGCCAACGAAAATAATGTAATTATCATTGTAGATACTATATACAGGCAAAATTTTGCCTATTTAGTATCACATAAGTAATAACTTTTTTATAATGTTTGTCTTTTACTGTTGTCATTTCAATGTTTTTTATGTAATATTTTGTGTGTATAATAAACATTCATTCATTCATTCATTCATTCAACCACAGGGGATCCTTTTTTTGTGGGTTTAACCACAGGGGATCCTTTAGGTGAAAGTGATCATAGAAGTATAAGGTTCAGTATTGATTTCCAGTCTACAGTAACAAATAATACTAGGATAATTCCTAATTTTAGAACAGCTAATTTTCAAAATATAAGGAAAGAATTAAGAGAGTCATTTGGTGGGGGTTTAAAATCAGTCGACGCTTACCAACAGTGGGAAGAATTTAAGGAGATATTAAATAGGGTGATAAACAATAATGTTTCATTTAGGCAGAAGGGAGCATCGCGTAAATTGCTCCCCATGTGGTTTTCATGGGACACTCGAAAGGCACTGAAATTGAAACAGAGAACCTTCAAAATGTATAAACTTACAGGTAAAGACAGTGACAGGGAGGCTTATTTAAAGGCTAGAAAAGATTTTAAACATATCAGCAGGAGGCAGAAGAGGGCTTTGGAAGAAAAACTTGCAAGGGAAATCAATCAAAATCCAAAGGAATTTTATGCTTATGCGGAAGAGAAAAAAAGGCTAAGTACTACCTTAGGACCTTTGAAAACATGTCAGGGCATACTTGTTCAGGAGGATGTGGGAATGGCGAATGTATTAAATGACTTTTTCATGGGGGTTTTTAATAAGAACTATAAATTAACTTACGATTCTTCGGTTTGTGAGTATGGAAGGGGGGTGATTCAGGATTGTACCTTTAGTAGGGAGGAAATAGTACATCTATTAAAAAGCATCAAGCCAACTAAAGCGCCAGGACGAGACGGCATCTATCCAAAAGTACTGGTAGAATGTGCAGAGGAATTAGGGGATGTAATTCTCGAAATCTTTACTACAACTTACAATACTGGTTTCTAATTAAATTATTAATTTCTAATTAAAAGTTACACCGGGAAAAGTAAATAGGCTACACCGGGATATGATAATTACCGGGAACACCGGGATAGGAAAATTATTGGGAACACCGGGATATGTAAATTACCGGGAACACCGGGTATGGAAATTATCAGGAACACCGGGTATGAACACCAGGATAACAAAACTATTGGGAACACCGGGATAAGAAAATTACCGTGAACACCAGGATAGGAAAATTATTAGGAACACCGGGATATGAAAATTACCGGGTACATTGGGTATGAAAATTATCGGGAACGCCGGTATATGAAAATTACAACACCGAGATAGGAAAATTATTGGGAACACTGGGATGTGAAAATTACCAGGAGCGGGAACACTATCAAAATTATCGGGAACACCGGGATATAAAAAAAATACTGGGGACACACCAGAGTGATTGGTGATTGCTGATTGGAAAAATCAGACGCGTAACTTGATAGAACTTTAATAAAAGGAGTTAATACCCTCCACCCGTGCAAGGCCGGGCAAATCAGCTAGTAATAAATAAATTAGCCTGAAATTATTTATTAACCCTAAAAAAGGTATTTCCCAGACTGTATCAATAGAAATGTTCGATCTGTGCGATTTTGAGGTAAAAAATGTTCACCACAAACGGAAATTCCTCATAAGCAGAGGAGTGGATTTATGATTTCATGAATAAACGAAATAGAAAATGCATCTCAATCAGGTACATACATTTATCAACACTCATTGGAGCTCTGGACTGTATTTGTATTGCATCATTTTCTGGGTCTTCATACTCCTCATAGTCTGTGGGGAGTATGAGCTGAACGTCATAAGCAGCGTTTCCACATATCCGATCTCGCGTTACGACAACCAGGGGGAAATCAATGGGCGAATCATAGAGACAATTTTAAGCCGTCTCTCCATGATTCGTCCATTAGTAGGTCCAGCTGGAATGATGTAACGCAATAGATCAAATAAGTGGAAATGCGATTTAACGATGCGCCGGACCGCTGCCGATCACTAAAATCAATCTGTGATGTGCTTGATCATACTATTCACCTCCAACGGGCGATTTGAGTCGTAATCTAGCATCTAAATAGCCTTCTGTAATCCGTTATTGTTACGTTCTCTAATGGTCTTTCAGTTACGTGCGGTTGTCCCATTGTCTAGCAGATGTTATCCGTCGGTCCTGTTTGAAGTGTCGAACTGCTCAGTGATCGATTCGAATCTTAATAAATTGTTCGTTTTACTTCGAAGTAAATCTGCCTTTTTTTGGTGGTATAATGGCGGTTAAATTTCGGAACCTTTTCATCTTTATAAAGTGGTGGGGAATATGCATTGCTCTAAAAAAGGGATGGGCAAATCTGATCCTTTTGGTTTGGGATATAAACAGTTCAATACTTTGATATTGATTGAACGACAATTCGCTTCATATACAGGGTGGTTATAAAATAACATACCTACTTTAAAATTATCTACAGACGAAACTACTGGTCGAAAAAATCTTAAATTTATAAGGGGTTTATTGAAGGAAGGGGAATCTTTTTTAAACAAAAAAATTAGTAAATTAATTAATTTAATTAAGTTTTTACCTTGGATTTCGGACCGTCACCAGAAGTCTAGAAGGTAAATGTTTATTAAAACTAGAATATCAGACACTTAAGGAAAAAAGAAATTATAACTATCCCCTTTGCTCAACAAAATTGCGTGATTTTTTTAGGAATAAATAATTTTGTATTCCTTAAGTGTCTAATTTGATACTTTGAATAAACATTAAAACATTTACCTTTTAGACTTCTGGTTACGGTCCTAAGACTAAGACAAAAATTTCGATAATTAAATTAATTAATTAACTAATTTTTTTTATTTGAAAAAAATTCCCATCCCTTCAAAATGCCTCCTTTAAAATTTCAGATTTTTTCCCCAAGTAGTTTCCTAAGTAGAGAATTTTAAAGTAGGTATGTTATTTTATAACCACCCTGATTACTGTCAGTAGTTTGACATTGTTCTAGTGATCTAGTGATTGCCATAAGGAAATTTTGCTGAAAAATCTTGAAATGCAGAAACTTTTTAGTTGGCTGCAAGAATTGGTGAGTATCTTTAAAACTTATCTGAGAGGGACATATTAGAGCCATTACAGCATTCTAGCAATTTCTAAAACTATTGGCGTCCCACTCGTTACACATAATTATGAAAAAGTTTTGGAGTGAAAAAATATTAAAAAAATTTTTTCAGGCAGATTTAAAAAAAACTTTATGGGAAAACTTTGACCAAAAAAACTAAAACAATTTTTTTTCAAAAAAAAAACCCAACGCCTTCTGTTGTTAAATTTGAAGATTTTCAAAATATAACATCAAATGTGTTAAAAATAACCATTTCTGATATGATTATAATGTAAGGAAAATGTCTTAAGTGAGGTAAAAAGTTTTCAATAGCCAGTAGTATTTTCTGAGACTGACTGAGAGCAAATGAGATTCATTAATACTTGAGCCTCAATAAAAATCAGCATGAAAAAACCCCCAGTACTTACGTACGGCGTTCAACGCCGTCGATCGCTGGTGAATTTGAAAACGTCATCAAAGTCCGTTAACTCCACCTCTGATCTTAACATGTTTCATTAAAATTTAAATAAACTATCATGTCCAATCACAGAGTATAGAGCTTACGGAGATTCCAAACAGCAGTTTTCCTCTTTAGGTACTTAATTTAACCTTCCAGCGGGCGCGCGTATGTGAGAGATACTTAGGTTGGATTTGATCATCGAATATTTAAAATATATTTTAATGAAACGTAATCATTTTAACCATAAACGAATCACAGCTGTTTCAAAACTTGTTATGGTTGAAAATATACATTTCCGATTGTTTATATAGGAGATAAAAGCGTCCTTTTCTTTCTCTAAAAAAAGTGCGCCTGCTGGAAGCTCCCAGATTATAATTAAATTCAATAGCAGCCAATCAGAGAAGGCGATATGCGAAAGTGATTCCTGATTGGAGATGGAACTTCTATCAAGCGGAATTTAAATTTCATCGGTGTTGTTTTTTCCCTCCAGTTCGGATTCTGATTTAAGTGACAGCTTCAGAGGGTGAATGACAGAATTAGCAGGAATGACCTGGTAAAAAAGGAGGAGGGTCCGTTTGGCCTGAATAAGTTTGTCTATGGGAAAAGCCCTGTTAAAAAAGTTGCCAAGCGTTTATGGAGATGAATCCTCTGTTAAGAGCTCTATGTGTCCAATAGCAGATTAATTTTCTATTTATCCAATTTACACAGTTTTTTGTATTTAATTATTTCAAATAAAAAAAACTAGTTTGGGGGAAATTGCATCTGGCAATAGCTTTCTCTATTCATTGACTTATGTCATCACGGACTTCTAATATTGGCGTTAACTGGTGACTTCGGTGACGTTTTCGGATTCAGCGTCACAGATCGACGGTGTAGTACGAAAGTACCAAAAAACCCAATTTATAAATAGAAACTGTTAAAATCCCTATATCCATTTTACCTTGCTATAACCGTTTTTCTCCACCCAACCCTATTCAGAGTCAGCCGTTTTGAATCAACGCCAATAACAAGTTGGAAAAAATAACATAAAATGAAAAAAGGGCAAAACGCTAAATTTAAATAAGTAGATTTTTAAGTTACTGATGAAGTAATGTATGTTTTAAAGTTAAAAAACCAATAAATTAATTATTTGTCAAAACTGGAACCTTTTTTATTCTTTCGTGGCTCACAGGTTGAAAAACAAACACTCCATAGAGGTTAAGTTGGGTTAAGTAAACATAAATTTAAAAAATAAACGAGAATAAAACGAAACGCTTTCCAACTATAGCTCTAAAAACTTTATCTTTAACAGTAAAAATCATGGGAAAATTATGTAATTTTTATTTTTTAACCAAAAGGTGAATTTTGGTAATTTTTATAGATAAAACCAGTGAGTGTTGAACATCATGATGATTCTGATTAGATTGATTATAGAAACTTGTATTCGAATCTCCCCAAGGCTTTAAAATGTCACTAGCAAAAATACCCTAATGATATCATACCAAAATAGGGATATAATATTAGTGAAGGGGTAACGGGTAATTTACTTTTATAACTGAAAAATGATATTTTAATGACATTTCTATGCAAACGATTCTACGTGTCCTTCGATACCCAAGGTAAACAAGTAAATTCATTAAAAAAGTATTAGAGGAATAAAAAATAATCTTTCGTTCGTTGAGAGGTATATTTTCCCGTTTTGAAACGTAGGAATCAATTTTCAGAAAAGGTAAATAGGTTTTGAAACGGATCTGCTTTTAGATTTTTTTAAATAGGAATTTAATGAGGGATAACATGGGGAGTTTAAAACGCACCATTAAGAAAGAATCTCGAAATGTAAACAGTAATTCTGATTTTCCATAATTTATGTAAAACTTCAGACTCTTAACTGATCCATTCAGGGGGATGTGTTTTTACTTAATTCTTAGGTTTTTAAAAATATATTTGGTAGACTCTGAAAAACAATGGATTCTTGTATTGAAATCAAGTGACTTTCAAATATTTCTACCTTTGAAGATGAGTCTTAGAGAACTATATTTGTAAAAAAAAGAAAAACACAAAAGAAAGTTTAAAAATATGAAGGGTTTGGAAAACAAGGGTCACAAGTGACATTGACTTAAAACTTTACTAATCGTGATGGGTATAAAGAGTAGCCAAATCTACACGGGTTAGCAATTTTCAGACAACCATTTGTTGCCATCTTTTCGAAGTCTGTTTTCGTAATAGACGACATTAGTCATGACGTCACTTGCTTGTTTGGATACGTTGATTCCATCCGTGATTGGAAGTAATTCCGTGCGGAACCATAGCCATCTTGACTAAGGAGGCTCTCCGTCTTCAAGGTGGCGAACCTCCAATAAACGCTCGCTTCTCGTGTTTTCCCCCGCTCCTCAACCAATCGTTCGAAAGCTTTCGACGGAAAGAATGACTCATCCTCTTAGCTGTCCAGGCCTTCTAGCTCTAGATGGCTATGACGGAACCAATCGCGGATGGAATCAACATATCCAAACAAGCAAGTGACGTCACACTAATGTCTATTAATTATTTCAAGTTCAGAAGATTTGTTATAGATTTTTATGAAATCGCTTTATTTGCAGTTTTTATATAACATGTCTTGTTTATTAATCAGCTGGGAATAACTTAAATAACACAGGAAAATCAAAATAACATAAGAGTTATAAAGAATCCAGCAATTTTCGATATCCTGAGTCAACGTTGCTGCAACTGTTGTTGTTGAGAAACTGCTTAATTGAGGAGCAGACTCAGTTTTTGGACCAGGCCGCAGAACAACGCCATATATGATTTGAGTTGATTTTTTATTATGATATTCCTTCTTCACAGGTTCTTATTTGTTTCAATATTTTCTTCAAATGCTTAAGATAAATTATAATATTTTATTCTTTAATTGGAGGTTCTGGAATCCTTTTGGCGCAATTTAACTTTGTTGTATTTAAAACTGACTCAAAATTGGAACTGGAAGTGAAAGTTCTTATCGAGAATACATGGCAAGGAAAAAAATCCCCAATTCCAAGTTCACCTACTAAACTCCTATAAAAAGGTTAATAAGAAATGACACTTGTGCCCTTTATGCTCCAAACCTTTCATATATTTTTTCAAACAGTTTTTTAACTGTGCATGTTTAATTGTTCAGCTTTGAAAGGTGACTGATATCCAATCCTGAGATCTTTTTTATGTGTGTTAGAATGTGTTTGCATTTGATGTGTAAAATAATGTAATGTGTAAAATATCAGTAGCACACACATAAAATAAAGTAGAAAAGACAAAAACTGAATAACATTTTTGTTCAGGTAAAGCTATACACTTCTTTTTTTTATTTAAATCTAATTTTTATGTATTTAAATATCACTCCGACAGAAAAACTAAACTATTCGAGGTGCGTAAAAACATTTTGCTACCCTAATGAGGTCTATATCCTGCTTGCAAACATTTAGAAAATTCTGCGTGTGGATGACGTCACATCCAACAGTGTTACGTATTTAGATTACGTGTTGTTTTAGGCGTTTTTGAGGTTTATTCACTGCCACCTGACCAGTGGTTAACCAGAAGCTAAAGAAATGAAATGAGCTTTTCGCTTATTGGTGGAATCCTTCTTTAACCGATGGTTCATTAGCTGTGAATAAGTCACTGGGAAAACTTAATTTGCATATTGAATAATTTAGAAATTATCTTTGAAATTTCTCTGCTATTTTACAAGCTTCATGACGTTTTGACCTCGGATATAACGAACGAACCATGTCAGGAGTAGAAATACCACTAAAATCAAAGAATGACATCAGCGGGTCAGCAATAAACACATCTAGCTCCAAACATAAACTCGCAACATCCTCAGTATGTCGCAAAAGTCCTCGAAAATGTGACATTGCACAGAGCGGCGGCGGTGTGACCCAGCATTGTTTTGGAACCAGTGCGAGATTTCAAAATCGATCCTTTTGAGGAACTCGGGAAAATCGGAAAGCAAATGTTTGCGTCTCCAATTGTGGCAGCCGAGCTCCTTTTGGATTGATTAATTTTCAGCTATTTTTAGTCGAGTATATTAAAATCATTCGGGGATGGAGTTTGATCGGGGCACTATAAAGTGAGTTTATTTCTTTCTTTCTCAAATTTTAGAGATATTTCAAAATCTTTACTGAATTTCTTTTTAGGTTTATAAGCTTTTTTTATTATAAATTTAAGGAATATTTCTACCTTTTCAGTGTTATTAATTTGTTTTGTAATTTTTTATATGCACACCGTAAATATCGTTTATCTTTGACTGCAAAGATTTTAAAATCGAATTACTAGTTTTTTAATTGCTGTTTCAAATAACTCACTTTAAGTAAATCAAAATATCCAGATTTTTATTAAATTTCCAGAAGTTTGCTTTTTTTATTTAATCACAACACAAGAATTTTATTCTAATTTATTCTTTCTCAAGAGTTTTTGGTTCTTACGTACAATCCCGTCGACCGTACCGGTACTTCTAAATCCGAAATCGGTAAACAACCCATTGACTTATCTATGGCTGTGCCGCTGAATTTGACAGTCACGGACCGGTCGACGGGATAATATGTAAGTACCAAGTTTTTATTATTTTAAACTTCTTTTTCCATTTCTTGACTATTTTATGGAACTTACGTATCCTCTCGTCTACCGTTTAGCAACAGCCAAACTAAACGGCAAAGCAGTAAAACAGTCAATGGGATTTGATATCAGCTTTGGATCCAGCGATTAGCGGATCCACGGTCGCAGGATAAAACGGAAGAAGCAATTACATTCATGTTTTTATTAATTTAGAATAGGTCATGCAACGATTTTTCAAAGTTTATTTATTTTAATTTAAGCTTCATTAGAAAATATTATTGGAAAAGAAATTTTTGAAATCCGGTCAATTGTTATTTTTTTAAAATTAAAAACCACAATGCGCAGAAGGGTTTGCAAAAAAGCGGGGTTTGGCACATGAGCAATGGTAAAATCCAATGATTAAATCCTTTCGTCAATGGTTAAATCCTCTCCTTTAAAAGTATTGATTGGTTGAAGGTTCAAGAGAAAGCAGTTGTGACGTCACGTAAGCCACACCTCCAATTCTAGCGAGAGCAATTTTTGAATATTACTTTTTAAAAAACTAATGATAAAAAAATTCTTAAAAATTGAAGAAATGCGTTTTATAACCCCATCAATGATTTCCTATAGTCAAAATCTTGAATTTCCTCAAGTGTTGCATTCCTATTACAAATTCCGTGGCGCTGTGACAGAAACGCTAATGAATCCATATATTAGGACGGAGCGAAATAAAAACAATTTTTTTGAATTTTGTTTTGGCCTGGGTGCGGAAGAGTTGTGTATTGATAAGTAAATCACGTGTGCAAAATTTTGGGAAAAACAAAAAATATCCCCCGTCTCCCCTTTTGCTTCTAAGTTTGGAAAAAGTGGAAAAAATAGAATTTTTAAAAATACATTTCAGGATTTATATTTTGATAAAGCCTGTTCGAATGTGTTATTTAGGACTTATTTAGATGCATTTTATTTATTTAGGATTGTTAACTGTACCCTATAGCTCCTATAAAATAAGAGTAAAATGTACTACCAAGGGACGTTGTGCTCACCAAGGCTTATTATGCACTACGGTGGTCGAAAGGAATTAAATATCGAATGTCTACGATGGAACTCCCCCATATTATGCCATTTGGTGTTAAATCGATGTAAGTAATGATAAAAGTAACGGATATAACAATGTTTAGATCTTAGATCCCAGTTTTCAATGTAAAAAGTACTGTACAGAAAATCGAATTTCTTTTTAGATATTATAAAAAATTGTACTATGTTTGGGAATTTTATTTAAATTTTGTAGAAAGACGTGTTTTCAACTGGCCAATCACTCTTCTTAACCCTCCGTCGGTCGCAATATTATACTCACGCGTTCGGTCGCAATGTGCCAAAACGCACAATCGAAAGAATCGCGATTTTCTACCCATTAATTTCAGTAATGGAGTCTTAAAAACAATAAGAGATATTCATAGAATTATTCAGACATAAAAAAGTATGATATTTTTTTAAAAATAATCAAGAAATAAATTAAAAATAGCATAAAATTAAACTTAAATCATCAGGATAGGTTATTCAATATATTAGTCAAAAATTATACTTAATCATGTAAAACCTGAGGGATAATGATTCTAAATTATTGTTTTTGAACTTATATCTAGATAATAACCATTCACAAACACAAATATCGCATTTAATACTTGCAGGTCCTAGGCTAGGCATATTGACCGCTGACAATCCTTGTAGCTATTGGTAAAATAACTCCAAATTATATTATTTTTAGCAATAAACTGTAAACCTACAGGTAGTAGCCGTAGATTTGCAAATTGTAAGACTTTGTCTTTTGCGAGGTAAATGTATGAGGTACGATTTTGTTGGTGTATGATCAACCACAAAAAAACAAAGATTTTTTGAAAAATTACATACATATTAAGGAAAATTTAATAATATTGGCGTGTAAACATTCATAAAATAAATAAATAAGCATCAGGGATTCCAAAAAATAACATTACGTACCTTAAGAAACTGAAATACGATCGGGCGCAATGTATCAAATAGTGAAATTATGGTGAAAACCAAACTAAAAAAAGCGCGCAAATTTAATGAATTAGTTGGTGCCATACATCCGGTAAAGATATGAGACTACCAGGAATTTCAGACTTTTAACCCCAAAAATAACGAAAAGGCGAACGAAAATGTATGCGATGTGCGAAAAAGTTCAGTTGCGACCGACGGAGGGTTAACTGTGAATGAGAGGAATATTTACAAATGCTTAAAATTAATCATACATTAATAATTTCTACCTGTTAGATTGTTTTAACCATTTTGGTCACTAAACTTAACTAGAACTTAAAGATCACTTATTAAAGAAAACTTTTTCGTGTATATAATATTATTGTAGTTCATATAAGAAAAATAAAATTCCGTAACTTCCCTTGAGAGAAATCCCTAAATTCTTTATAGGTACTATTATGAAAAATCTAAAGGTATCCTATTGAATTGTTTAATATTTTATTTTCTAACACCATTTACTTCCCTCATTTTAACGTATTAGTGTAAAAATTTAATTAAAACCTACTTTCTTCAATATTTCAACAAAAAAATACCAGTATTAGACAATTTTCATTACTTTTAAAAAAATCAAATTACTCTACTTTTAAATAGCAACTTTTGGATATTAAATAATAAATTCTGGATATATATTTAATAATGCATTATTGCTCCAAATTATTTGGAATAAATAGTAACATTGAGATTTCCTCTTAAATAGAAAAACTCAAGTTCGAAGGGCAGCAAGTTTTTCTTTTATACTTCACACATTTAGTAGATACTATATCTTGTGAATCCATGCTTACTACCATTCACATATCGACCGGGCAAACTCTCTTTCACAACCCCTCTCCCAAAAAACTGAATGAACTCACGCAACTATCTCCTCTCTAACTATTCAACCAAAACAAACTAAAAAAAAGGCACCCAAACACATTCTCTGCACAGCACTTGTTCCTTTTTCGTTGGTTCTATCCGGAAAGAACCTCCTCAAGAACATCCGGATCGATAAGTGCGCATGCGCGTCGATGCTTACGTTACTACGCTCTACTCACTCTACACTAGGGCACGTGGGGGGAGAAAGGAGAACCAATGTTACTAGGGCAGGAGTGTTCAAGGACGCTGCGACGGGGGAGGGGTTGTTGTGGGATGGAGGACCCAGGTGAGGTTTGTTTTCGATGTATTGATTTTTGCATTGCATGCTTGGTGTTTTTTTAGTGGCAGGGAGAAAGGATTTTTTTAGATTTGTGTTATAGTTGGCACGCCAGGCAAGATGTGGCCCATGTTATGCGTTTATCAATGAAAAATAATCTAACTGTTAATAACGATAAGTAATAACTGTTAGGTATACAGGCAATACAGGGTGTTTCATAACTTCTGTAGGAAGGGTAGGACACACCTAGACGACACAGAATCACATAGGAGTGGGGGGTTGGAAATTGACACATGTAACCTTTTAAGATCGACCCAAAACACGAGAGAGAGAGAGAGAGAGAGAGAGAGAGAGAGAGAGAGAGAGAGAGAGAGAGAGAGAGAGAGAGAGAGAGAGAGAGAGAGAGAGAGAGGGAGAGGTTTTCTAGAGTTTCTCCTCGGTTACTAATTTATATTTTTCTTGCTTAAGGCTAAGCGCGCACTTGTTACTTTTGTCACGGCACTAGGTCACTCGGGAGCAATGTAAAAATGATTGTTGGAATAAGTAATTATGATATTGAATATTGGTTTTCCTTTACCTTCGTAAAAATTTGACATGTAATGAAACTGTAAGCATTTTCTCTTGATGTTAATATGGATACACTGGATGCAAGTAGTTTTCAGACAAGCTAATGCAGTGTTTCCCAACGTGGGGCACAATTTGATTTTCTAGGGGGTCAATTTGAAAATTTTCAACCAAATTGCCCCTCCAGATTGGAAAAATTCCAAAAGTTTTCTGGGGGAGGGCCCTCACATCCCCCTTATAGCTTAGTCGTTTATGTTTGTCACCGTTTACTGTTATTATGTTAGTGTTTTTACTAGAGATTTCTGCCGCTTACAATAAGCGGGGATCTTTGGGTGTAATCTTAATGCTATCAAAATGAACTAAAGCTAAAACGCTATTTTAAAGGGAAAAATTTCTAAAATTTTCTGGGAAGAGGAACCCCCAGACCCCCCAACGTAATTAAAAACTCAATGTAGAAAAGTACTCACACATCAAAAAGTCTATTTCAGTTTTTATTGCAATGGTAATATTTTTTTATGTTATAGGATTAAAAATCAACCTATAAACATGTATTGCAAGCCTATATTATGATATTAAAATTTATTAAAATTTAAAATTTTTAAAATTTTAAATTTAAAAAAAATAATTAATTTGTTAATTATGCGTTCTTAATATAATTTATTGTTAATTACATAAATTCTGATGTTAATATGCCAAAGAATTACCTTTTTCACTTCTTTCGAAATTTGTACTACATTTTACCAATTTCAAAATTTTAAATAAAATAATTAACTAATTCATTGAGGGTCAATTCCAACGGTTTTCCATTATATAACTATCTGTGGACAATATCCACCGAAAAATGACCTTTTCAAAAGCCTCTAAAGTTTTTTGCACAAATTTGAAAAAAAAATGCATTTTTCGCAAAAAAAAAATGGAAATTTGAAAAAAAATTTAACTTCTTTAACTCGTAAAAATTTCAAATTTTAGTAGGTTAATATTTAGGTCATTTCTAAATGAAAACCGTTGGATTTATCTCTTTGGATGTTTTTGTTAGGTTTTTAGGGTTTTTTAAATTTTTTCATATAGTTCATTTTTCAAATTAATTTTAAAAATTAAAATTTCAATTTTTTTCAAAACTAAAGGCAATATTCGATTTTAAAACTAAAAAATAACCTATAAGCATGTATCACATGTCTATATTATTGTTTTTTTTTTTAAATTTTCGGCCATTTTTTTAAAATTTAAAAAAAATTAAACTTCCCCCCGGCCGATTTTGGCCGATTTTTAGTATGTTATTATTGAGGTCATTTCTAAGTGAAAACCGTTGAGAAACCTTCTATTGCAATTTGTTTGAGGTTCAACTCTATTTTCAGTGGACTAATTCAACTATTTATAATTTTTATTTTTATCGATACCATTCTTTAAGCAGTAACATAAAAGTTACTGTAAATGTGAACAGTTTAATCCAATTATCGTAATAAAAAGTTAAATTTTTTCGAATAATTAAAAAACAATTATCACTATCTTTTCTTTAATTTTAATTACAGTTTAAAATTATTAAAATATAGTCATATTTTTATTTAAATTTTCCTTTATGTAACTTTTGATTAAATATAAATAGATAATTTTAAATATAGATAAAAAAATAAAAATTTCGATTGCAATTTCTGTGAAAAATTTGGAGTTGAGAGGCCATTTACAAACCGCGTCAACCAATTGTTAAAGGGTTTTATACACCACTATCTCCCACAAAATTTAATGATTCCGTGACTTCCGTGACTGATTCCGTGACTCGGTAAAAAGAGATATTTTAAACCTAATATTTTTTCTAAAGATGTACCCCTTTTTAATTTTTCTGCGGTCTAAAACAAAAAGGAAATCAAAATTTCATTTTCTGAGTTTTTGTTTGCGTTATAACACTTTTACTTCAGTTTTAAGTAAATGCTATTGGTGTAAAAGAAAGTTCATGTTTGACTCTTTAATTCTTAAATTTTCCTAAATTTATTGTTTTCTTTTCCTAAAAAAAGGTCAATTAACATACATTTCCTATAACTTAAAATAAAATTTTCAAAGAAAAAATGCAGAAAGTCAGATCAACAGCACTACTGCAGTTTTAGTGAAAAAATTTATTTTCAGAGAATTCACATTAAATGAAAAGAACTAGGCAGTTTATTTAACATAATATCTTCAATGCAAACTCATTAGGATTAAATAAATTTGAATCTTCCCTTTTGATACTGAGCCTTAATTTTGTAACATAGCTTTTCTCTGAAAATCTGTTGAAGCAACTCGTTAAGCAATAAGCGGCGGGTATTTCTCTCTTTTCCATTTGACTGGAGCCGTCGTCATAGAAACGAACTTCTGAATCTCTTCTAAATTTAGCCTCCTAAGCTCAATGACGTATCGTTTGACAGTTCACAGCATTTGAGACGCTTTGATAGTGCTAAAGATTCTATTGAACCTTAGGATTTTTATGTTGATGTGAAACATAAACACATATTGTATAGTACAACTCAATAGGTTCTTGAACTACGACTTTCTAAGGATTTTTATCCATCATTAAGTCATTCAAAATTATTTTTAAAATTATATCAGGAAATTCCAAACCGTTATGTCATCGTAAAAATTTGAAATATTAGTCTAAATTACCATTAGATAAAAAACTTAATATTTGCAATCGTATTTTGAAAAGTTAACCCAGTTTTAAAAACTTTTATAAACTGTTCAGAAATTGCAAGTTATTACAAATCCTTTTGAGGATCTAAGCACACTCAATGCAATCTGTAATTTTATGAAAGTATTTTTTTCTTTCTTTTTATATTTTGATATTTCAATGTTGTGTACCCTTACATTTATATAGCCTTTTCCATAAAACTAAAAAAAATCTAAATATTGCTGAAAATAGAGAAAATCCATCTTTTAAATAACATTTATAGCTTTCTTTTGTGTCTCTATGTGAATGTGTAGATAGTTCTTTAACATAAAATTACTTAATGGTGATTGCTTAACAACGATGAGTAGCATAAAATAGTCATAAATTTAATGACCGTGTAAACTGTATTCTTAATTGTATTCCGTGTAATTCTATCCTTTTATTCCGGCTCTTCACCTGATGTCTTGAGGTGGAAATTATTTCAGAGATTAGATACCTTTATATAAATGGAGGTTAAGGGATCCTTTATATGAAAAGTTGGTTGTCAAGTACAGTTAAAATGGAAATTCTATAGCTTTATTGGGGTTGCAATAAGGTTCTGGAGGTTTTGCTATAGCTATATCCTCCATAAAAATTTTGGGAAAGAAAAAATATTTTCTTTCAAACACCACCAAAAAACGTCGATAGCATCACCCAAATAAACAGAAAAACCATAGTCTTGGATGACCTCTAAACATAATCGAATCTCTCACATTATAACTTACGTAACAAACAATAGCACTGTTGTCACGTGACACTGGTCTACCAATGGAAAGGCTTTATTTCTTGCGATAACGATCGACGCAAAAGCCATTAGCATCGCCGCCGCTGATGCCTTGTTATAAGTAGCAGATGCTTTTATTTAGACATCTGCCGACTTTTCTTCCCTTGTTTTTTCACGTTTTATCATGCGTTTTATGGCTGAATGCGGGCTCACCCTTTCCTTTTTTCAGAATTTTCTCCTAGATTGTCTCCGGGCTTAACCGTAGGTCATTCTTTTTAAGTATGCTTTTCACAATCTCACTATTACATTACCGGTACATAGAATACCAGCTTTTCCGAGGGTGGTGTAATCCTTCGAGTAAGAAGTTAAACAGGGATGTTTTTAGAATACAACCCATACGACATGGGTAGCGATAAGACTTGAAGGTTTTCTTTTCACATATAAACACTAAATCCTACCTATTCCAATAGGATCCGTTTTCTCTGAAGCTAGGATTTTACAGATATTCAATAGTAAATCCTGTTACCAATGTCTAAAAGTTCCTATTCCTTGTAAAATTTGAAATTATATACCAATTTTGAATGGTTTATATTTTATACTATTACTTCTTATGCTCCCTTTAATACTATCGATACACTTTAAGGATATTTTTAAAAATAATTTATTTCATTAAAGTCTGAAAAGTTTACAATTAAAGTGATATTTAAAAATTGGTCCATATGTTTTTGATATTCTGTCAAACAATTTTCAATCAATATTGTTCAAATATTGAATAAAAATATCTACAAAAAATAAATCGTACTTGAAAAATTAAAAGATTATTAAAAAACCCTCAATTTAAAAAAAATTAAAACACCCCTTTAATTGTGATTACAACTGTTAAATTTATTTAAATACGAGAATAATTCTACATTTACTTCTCTTTTATTTTATTTATCTTGTGTAACTTTAAAGCTTGCAATCTTAAAACAAGCTTAAGCCTTTATTTACAGACGGTACTTGTGAGTACCACTAGCGCAAGTTTAGAACTGCTGATGGTTGGCGAATTTTGGCTATTTGGCGCCATATTTAGAAGCCACATAATTCACTTAACATTAGTTGGGGTACCTATATAGTGATTTTTATCGCTAAACGTGGAGCATCCGCAGTTCTAAACTTGCGCCGAAAATAATTTGGTAAATAAAGGGTTAATGTAATAAAGCTTTAGTTTTAAAGCGGAAAACCTCTTGATTTGTCAAGTATATAAAAATGGGAATTTAAAAGCTTCATTTTTGGTTGTAAGTGGATTATGTGTTAAAAAGTTTAAGAAAAAGGGGATGCAAAGGCAAAAGTTTAGTGCCTGATAGTTTGAATTGTAATGGAAACGAGCATTGTTATCAAAAACGCAAATTTCGAAGATCTGTGGATGTTATCCAAAAAAGTAAAGTTATTCAAAGTATACGAGAGAACATAGACACTTGTTTGAAAATCTAAATGAAAAACAAATGTTGGTTGCTGAAAATTTTTGTATTTGAAGACTTCTCAACTTTTTAGTCGTCTTAGGCGGCATTTTAATTGAAGAGTCCTTTGCTGATTTAGTACCATTTGAATTCATCGCACACTTGTAATGAATGTTCAATGCAAATATTCATATTTTCCCACTCTCTGTATTCAAGGCAGTTGTTAGAAGAGAATTTTAACCAATTCAAGAGATAATTTCTGATGCAGACGGCTGTAAGTGTATTCAGAAGAAAACCAAAAGACATGCTGAAAGTTCTTCGTCTTTCAAATGCATACACAATACCAATTATTCAAACAGAAACATACTTAAGTAACTAACAACTATAGAACTGAACTATTTAATTCAAATAACGTTGTAATATAAAACTAAAAATATCCCTCAAATATGTGATTCTAGTGAAATTATTAGCACGTTCACAAGATAATAATATAATGTAAGAACTTGACTTTTCAAGACCTATCAGAATGTTACAAGGTTTTAAAGATAGACCTTCTTAATACACTTAGCATCTTGCAGCATGCATTTTTTATGTCATTAAATACTTATAGGAAAGAGGGTTAACGAGAGAGATAGTCAAAATATTGATAACATTCTTTGCGGCCTCTTTAAGGCTTACAGAAGACATAAAAATTCACTTTTATTTGAAATAATTTTCAAATATAAAAACATATAATTCCGCCAATAAATACTTGTTTAATAGATAGCTTCACCTTAGTTGCAACAGTAAACAACCTACGCAACTTGTTGTCATCATCAATTAGTTGCTCGATCCTCTCTTCTTAGTTTCCCATTATTCTGGGTTTACATTAAACCCTTAAAAACTTCCCTTTAAAATACTGCCAGAACTACATATTTATGAGTCAATATCCACAAATATTACAACTGCGCAATTTTGCTGCAATAGGTCATAACATATTGAAAGTTTAGTTGCCCTTTTTATAAAACGTGACTAAGTAAAGTCTTCAATTAACCCTAATAACTTTTGGGGCGATATAGGATATCAATGACCCTTTTTAAGTTTTTAGAGGGTTGAATGAAAAACCTTGAATATATTCCCTGTTAATCCATGTAATCAAGAAAAACATACCCATAAGTGCAATCATATTTATTAGCTCTCTTCAAGATATGTTATTGGACCAATATGCCACAATTATAAGAGGACCTTGAGAGCTCTCCATTAAAGCTGGGAGATATGCCGCGAGGAAAGAGGCAAATGATCGAGTCGTTATGCGCAAGTCGTTTACCTTTACCCGTTCATGAATATACGTCTGGGAGACTGAACTGAACATAGAGAACGCGATAAGTGCCGATTTTCGTCCACCTAATACTGAGGAACTCTGAAGTCTTGCCTCCCACTGTCTGGTTCTGGCCTCCGAGAGGCTTGTGTTTATCTGGTCAGTTATATTATTCAATAATTGAAAAAAAATTTTGCTTTTTTGTATCAAAAATTTACTTCTATTCTACCCCCAAACGTTTTAAAAAGAAATATTTCGTTGATTTTACTTATGAGCTTATTTTCTTTTTTAAAACAATAGAAAAAAACCTGGGTATTTTATCTGAATTTTTTATTTTTCTCTTGTAATAAAATAAATAACTTAGTAACTTAATATATGTATTTGTATTTATACAATTAAGGTATGCATATTTTTTACTAATTAATAAATAAAGAGTCTACCAACATATTATTTATTTGTAAAATACACATGATATTACTAATTCATATACACAACTTCTGGCTCAACTTTTAAATATTAATTATTGCTCCTTGTTTAGTTTAAGTATTTTATTCACATATTATTAACTTATTCCTTAAAAACATCGCCTCTTAATGAGCCACGACTTTTCTTAGAGTTTTCCCAGATTGATGGTGAGATAACTTTCTCTCTTAAGGCTCATTTACACGGTTTAACTTTCGAGTTCATCATAAGTGATCCTCTTCGTTGAATCACTTTTGCATGAAGGTAATCGGAGGAATGAAAAAGTGAAACTGCAATTTAAGGATCATTCACACTTTTTCACTTTCACGTTTCAACCTGAGTGATTCACTCCTATGAATCGTTAGTTTGCTTAAAGTGAAGGTGTGAAACGCTAATTCACATTTTTCACTTTGGATGATTCCTCTAAAATGTATACAAAAAGTGATAAGTCCTGAATGAATCTTTACACTTGTCCTTTTGGATGATTCCTTCAAGAAGATAAACATAGAAAACGATAAGCTGAAATGGACTTTTAGAAATTCTTTCCTTTCCTCCTTAAAGATCCCTTTCCATTCCAAAGAGTCAAATCAACAGGGAGCATTGGTGATCTTCTCAGGTTTGTCATGAAAATTTTTGCTGGTTCGATATCCCAATATTTGAATACTAACATTATGCATTTAAATCTTTAAATATTTTTGTTCTGTGCTGGGTTTTCTCTGAAATAGTTCCTCTGAAAATAAACAATAAAATTAAAAAAAAAACATTTTCGTGTAAATATGGGTTTTTGTTTTTGTAAAATTATCTTGAATATTCACACAGACTTTTATGTGTACAAAATATTTTAGTCACTGATTGCCCAGATACAAACACAAACCAGAATGGTACTTGTTGCGTTTTCCACTTTCAACTATCACAGACACGTTCAATGGTCATATTCATTCTGCGCGTGACGTGTCCCTACTGCGAACTCTATCGGTCAAGTATCGGGGATCTTCTATCTACTGGGGTAATATTGAAATTGGAATTTATGATTGGGGGAACTTGTGTTATCTTAGAGTCACGTCGCTTTTAATTTGGGATAGACGTCGGCAGATTTTGGTATCGATGGAGTTAAGATTTTAAGTCTTTATTATGTGTGCAGAGACGAGTACAATTTAAGACAATTAATCCAGTTTGCTTTCGTAAGCTGATCGATCGGGCTTTTAGGTAATATGCGATCGCCGATAAAATAAACTCTTGTCGAAACTTCAACACAATAAACATTCATTAGCTACAAGAAATATATATTCCGAGTTTAAAAATCATTTGGATAAGTGATAATATTTCCTGCTCTCTGAGTATTTTTGTACATATCTAACCCTCCAGTCTGAGTCTTTGTGGGACTTCTGTCTTAGTAGGCAATCCCCAAATTACATCATGCAATTTTCAAGGGATTAATTTTTATACCTCCTCTTACCCTTTGTCCCAGGTTATCACTTTCATTGTCACTCTCACCATACTATCATGTTACACTTTTGTAATTTTTCTATTAACATTTTATGTTCTACATCACTATTTTCTTTTCATTTTTCATTAATTAGTATATTTGCTAAATTCATGTTGAAAAACATACCTGTAAAATAAACGTCTTCTTTAGAATTGCAGGGAAAATGCATTTAAAAAATTTATGACGTCACAAAGTTTAAAATCTTCCCCTTCCCTTTTGTCATATTCTTACACACAGACATGGCCTTTCTTTAAATATGTGACGTAAATTTGGGAATGGGCAATACGAGCATTTTTTGAAAACAGAAAAAAATGCATTTTTCGAGTTAAAGAAATAGATCTAATTTCAAAAATCGACATTAAAAGTTTAAAAAAAATTTAGTTAATTCAATATTTTAAAATGAAGCCTTTGTTTAGCATTGAACTGTATCTTAAAGTTTACAATTGTTGGAATAAAAATCCCTACCTGATAACCAGCGATATCCAAAGGTTTTTAAGAGAAAAACACGGGATTTTAAAACCTCCTGAAATCCGACCTTGAAACGAAGCTCCTCCTAAAGAAGAACGCTGGCAACCTCTCCAGGGGGAACCAACCTACCTCCTCTCAGTAAGAAAAATGTGAATTTCCAGAAAAACTGGCAAAGCTCTCCGGATCCCTTTTCGGAGATTTAAAAGAGGGTGTGATGTTTTCCATTCGGGCCTGAGGAATTTCGAACGGCGGTCAAAGCACTCTCTTTCATCATTTGTAGGCAAAAAACATTACTGTAATCACGGACTGAGCGGGAAAAAAGGAAAGAGTGAAAAATGGTGCAAACCCACGACCACTCTCAGTTGCAGATGCAGTTAAAAACGGGTTGTCGAGCAGAAACGAAAAAAAATTCAATCCAGTTTGTCAGGTTCCTCATAACGTCTCTTAACGATTGATATCATGGTCCGAGGGAAAAGTTGGTTGTTAAGGGATTTTAGTTTTTAAATATGAATTTAAGTGAGCCGCTTTGAGAGGCATTTTCTGAAAAGGTTGATATCCTTTCACCGCAAATAAAAGCAACTTTCAAAGACCGCTTAAGGAGAGAACGCAAGGGAGAGCAGCCTTGAAATATGATTGAAAAGATGCCAAATGTTTAGGACAATTTAGGGAGGTAATAAATTTGTATGCAATAAATGTTAAAATCAAGCTACATAGTGTACAGATATTCAGATAGAAGAATAATATTTTTGAAAAATTTTAAAAACGTAAAACACCCATGGGAAAACTGTCGATGAGAAAAAAAAGAGGGACGAAGAAAATTTTATGAGAGAAATAAGAATACGTCTCTTAGCCATTCCCGTGTTTGAAACTGCAATCCATTACAGATGGTGGTTGCAACCGAATTGGGAGGAAAAATGAATCATACTGGTTGAAAAATAAGATTCTTGAAACTAATGGCTAGAACTTCTACACTATAAAAAATAATCCTGCAAAAAAAAAACAGAAAATTTCTGGCAGCAAAAGTTGCCAAAAAAATTTGTAAGTCGAAAAATCCTGTAAACAGAAAAAAGCTGTAACCTACAGGTAAATGCTGTATAAAGGAACTTTCTGTCAAGTGAGCTACAGATTTTTCTGTTGCCTCTCAGTAATTTTCTGCTTGTGCGCATGCGTGTGGACTTATTTTAGCTGAGTTTTTTAAAAATTTTAATCAATTAGTATCCGGGGACAGAACCCAAGACCTACCGCATGCTAAGCGCGCACGCTACCACTGCTCCAAAGAAGATTCAGTGTAATGTTGCCAATAGCTGTATTGGTTTTCGATGCAGTAAGTTTCTGTTTAAGTACAGATAAGCTAAAAAACTAAAAAAAAGCTGTTTTTTTACATAAAATAAATAGAAATGCGGTGGGAATGTTACATGACAGAATATATCTGTAAACATAAAGTCATTGTTATTGAAAATTTCTACAGTTTTTTACAGTGTACTTTCAATCTTTGAAGCTTAAATAGTAATAGCATACAAGGTTTATGGCACATCAACAGGTGAAAATAACTTTCGTTAATAATATTAAAATTAAATAATTGTGAGTTTTTTTTGTATTTATTGGTACAACATTTAGTTTAAATATGTAATATTTAAAAATTACATACATCATTATTTTATGCTTACAATAGTATTTTTTTATTTTAAAGGATCTCCTCTTACTCTTTTCACTCAATTCAAAAAATTGGTAAATAATCTCATAGTACAACAAAAATATTTCCCAGATTATTATTATTAAACTGTTAAGTTATTTTTTATACTGTATTTGGCTTATTATTCATAAGAGAATCTTAGCTATGTAGTAGTAATTTACAAGAAACATATTCTTGAACCAAACTTTTTACGTTTGGAAATTTTTTATTCAATTTACTTTCTACTCATCTATTTCCATACCCAGATAAAGCTTTGAGACAATGTTACTGAAGTAACACTGCGCACTTCTCCAAATTTCTCGTACTAAATTCGTTTTTTCTAAGTAGAAAAGTTTTCATCTGAAATTTAAATATTACGATGATTTACTTTGAACCCAAAGATCAAACTAACATTTCCTCTCAAATTTAAAAAAATCAATCAAATTTTTAAAAAATAACTACATAAGTTTTCTTTACTGTATAAATTAATGATATTTTAAAGGATTTCTCTCTCACTTTCTCTCCGTCTCCTTTGAAATTGTCTTTAAAAATATAGGAATGTGAATTATTCTTCGGAAAATAACGTAAATTTCATCAAGAAACATGTCCTTGTGAGGCTCTCTTGAGCAATAAATGTTATTACACTCTGAAGGTGGATCCATAGCGTAATCACATCTTCCTTTCTTTCTCTTATGCATATCCAGCCAAAACATGAACGAAATTGAATTTATAGAAGGTAGGGAAAATAAAATTATGCTCCGTGCGTCCTCATGTATTGGCCGTAAAAGGAATTTTCAAAGCCGTGGTAAGAGTTCCTTCCTTCAGTGGCATTCTCAAGAGTCTTTTTCATACCAAATTCAATCAAACTGGAGTTTGTATTAAAAAGGAAGCCAAGTATGAATGTAAACGGTTTAGAGGGGCTTCTTGGAAACGTTTAGAAAGATGGGACCCAAGAATGCTGGGCAATATTTCATTTGTATCTTGAAGGTAGAATTCTGCAATGCTGTATTTTCTGCTTCCTCTTGCTTTTCAACAAGCATGGACCTGGAAGGGAAGCCATTTTGTTAACAAACAAAAGAACAGAGAAAAGTTTATTTTCATCTAACAAGAAAAGTTTTGAAATTTTAAGTAGAAAAGGGTGCCTTGTTTAGAAATATTATAAATTCTAGAATTTATATAAACCTATTTATATAAAATTTATCTAAATATTTTTTTACATAAAGAAGTTAAATATCTACTTACTGAAATACTTAGAATTTTACACAAAAACAGTTATTTTTTAAAAATATTAGTTTATATAAAAAACTTTCATATTAGTTTAAGAAATGGAGAGAAAAGGAACATTCAAATCAAGGTATGATAACAAGATATACATAACCAAGATATGTTATGCAAATGTGTTACGTCTAAGATAATTAGAACTACTTATTATTGTATAATACTATAGACAAAAACTGGAAAATACATGATTAAAAATGCTATTTACAATGAATTAATTGATAATAATATATTATCTGTTACATTTCATATGTAATGTAATATGTTGTTATCTAAGTAATATTGTACAAAATTCTGGCGTATGTAATGTATGTATAGCGTTAAAATATGTTATATTAAAATTTAAACACTTTTGCTTGAACACTTTTTTTAAATCTCTCTATTCTAAAAAAAAGTTTTTGGTAAACGGTTTCCAGAGAAAGGCTTTTTAATTACTGATCCGTCTAACACATATTTGGTATCAAACTGTCCGGATTCTTTTGAGGATGTGCAATAAGCCTTTAGAATTTCTAAAAAAATCCCAATTTTAAGATATTTCCATTTTTTTTATTACGGATAAGGTTGCAGTTATAAAGCAAGAAACTATGAATTTTAAAACAATTGAAAACATATTTCACTGGTTTTTAATATTCAAATAGATTAAATAATCATCTTTCTATTTATAACACGAATTTAAAAAATATATTTTGGGTTATTTTTAACAATATTTATATTTCTGTTGTTTAAACGGTTTTAATTATATTTAAAACTTATGTATAATTAATTTATCTTTTATTTTTTAAATAAAAAATAAGTATTTTTATATTTATCTTTGTCGTTGTGGCAACCTAATCATTACTATATTTACAACAAAATATAAACTCGCGGTAGAAAGAAATTATTTACAAAAAAAGGAAAACTGGTATAAGCGTTAAGCAGAAACCAGTATATAAAAACCAACCAACCATCCAATATAAACTCGCTTTCGGAAATTTTGAACTTTTGGATTTATTTTTTACAATAACTGTTATTTTTATATCCTTTTGCAAGCATGTTTTTTAAGGTAGTAAAATGCAGGGCTGGCAAAAGGAGCAAAATGATTTTTTTGTACCTGTTCCTGTTCCAATACTCAGTACCAAGCAACAAGCACAATTAAGTTCCTGAACAAAATAATTCGCTAAAATATCATTTACTTATGCTCCAGGAACTAAAGTCAATGCTTTAGTTGTTGGTAACTTCCCTCCGACGCTTAACTCAGAGCGGAAGATCACGTCAACGTTCCTCCGGAATTTTATTGAACGCTGCTGGTCGAGCTCACTTCGGATCCGGAGCTTTATTCAAAGCCGCTGGCTGAGTGCAATTTTGCTCCGGCGGGAGCGGCGAAGCTGTTCGTAGAGTGGAATTAAGTTCCTGAGTAGAGCTGATGGCTGAGAGACGAGTTTATTTTGTTCCGGCGTAGAGTTCGACGCTTTCAATGAGTTTGATTTCAATCCAGGACAATATTCAAAGGTTGGGATTGATTGTAATATAACTCCGAGATAAAAAATCAACAGTTGTGATGAGTTAAACTTTATTCAGGAATGAAATTTAAGATGATGGTTCAATTTAGTTTTGCTACAGAGTGAAATCTAACTCTGAATTTGAGTAATATTTCAATCCAGGATATAATTCAACCATATCACTAGAAATTTATTTTTTTCTAGAATGAAATTTAACACTTCTTGACTTATTAGTTTTGTTCATGAACAAATTCTACATCTGCCGCTGAAGATATATTTTGTTTTTGGAACTAAATTCAATTTAGCTAGACTAATTAATTAAGTTTTGGAAGGAAATTCAACACTGTCGCTTAAGTTACATTTCGTTCAGGAGCAAAATTCCATATTAAGTTTATCTCGTTCAAGACAAAGGCAGGTCCAGGCTGGATATTCTGTGTGGAATTTTAAGCATCTGAGGTGGTGTATCGCAGGGGTCCCCAACCTGTCTCTGAACGTCATCTGAACTATCAACGTCTGATAATTTTACCACGCCCCGCCGGGGGGGGCGTTGATTGTTTACATTCTAGATTATTTTGATTTATTAATTTTAATTTAATTGTATTTAATCATGCTTTCAAAATACGATACAATTACACCAAAAATAAATATATAGTGATTTATAATTCATTTCATTCATTAATTTGGAGTATAAAAATAGGAATTTAAAAATTTAAATTAATTTTCAATGAAAGAGTCGGCCGGCGGGCCGGTACCGGGGGTTGGATCCACGGACCGGATCCACGGACCGGGGGTTGGAGACCACTGGTGTATCGGATTCGGAAAGTGCCGTTTATGGGTCCCGGCTGAGGACAAAGCGCATTGCAGTTTACAGCACGCTCCGCGGTGGTGTATAATGCCAGGGGTTTTCCGAGCACCGTGTCTATCTACAGAGGGAGTGGGTCTGGATGAAAATTTTTGAATATTTGACCCTTAAAAACAGTTTTCACCACATTTTCATCCACCTTTAAAAGTTTATCAGGGGGGCTGTCTCCCCTCCACCCCCCCCCTTTAATCCTTCTTTGTTATACTACTTAGGAGAAGGTTTTCAACACCTCGGGAATGATATTTACTACGTCGTTGGGTGGGTTGTACCAGGGGCAGATCCAGGATTTGGTTTTGGGGGGCATTTTCATAACCAATTTTAATCTTCTTGATGATCTTAATAGAGAAAAGGTAGTGAATTATCCTGCTCCAACTACTAAAAGGGGGGTTTGGGGGCTCCTCCCAGAAAATTTTTGGAAATTTAAGTAAAAAACCCTACTTTTCAACTCGTTTTGGAACGCCTCATCCGATTTCGGATATAGATTTTATGGTAGAATTTTTGTGTTTTGACAAACTTGATATAAAATAGAGTTGTAATAATAGAGTTACAAGTACCAAGGTGGTCTGGGGGTCCACGGGTTAATATTATCGTAGAGGGATGAAATTTTATATCTGAATAGGTCTTTTAAGCCTTATAGTCATCTTGCTTAAGGATCACGCTTCTCAAAGATCAGCTCATTCATGGTTACAGATCTATGTGGATACAAAGAAACATTAGACGAAAGGAATAAGTTTTAAAAAGAAAACCTAGATTTAAATTATATTAAATATTATATTAATATTCCATGGATCAGTGCAGTTTTAAACTGAACTTTTTTACTTCCTAGTGTACCTAATTTTAAAATAAAAAGTTTTATGGAATAAAACTTTTGTCAGTCAGCATGGAAACAGAAAAGTAAAAAAATTAAAAATTATTTTTTCATAGTTTTTGAAGAAGTTGGTAATCAAACCAAAAACTATTTGGGAAGTTATCTTCAACTAGAAAATGTATCAAATAAATATGAACTAAAAAACTACTTTTTGATTCAAATTTTCAAAATTTTTTTATCCCCTTTATAACTTGAATTAATTGAAAAATTATAACATAATGTGGAAAATTAGGGGGTACCTTAAAAATAATGGTATGTCAGCCCCTCCCCCTGAAAAAAGTCTGCTTACTGCTCCGGTTGTTCGAAATCTTGGGGGACCGCGATGTCTGGCAGTTAAATAAAGGGGGGCCGCGGCGACCGAAAGTTTAAGAACCGATGATTTATGGCATCATTCACAGCTCCTACCTTACCAGTAGTTAACCATCGGTTAAAGAAGGATCCCACCAATCAAAGTCAGTAAAAAGCACGTTTTCTCTTTTTAGCATTGAACAATGGCAGTAATTGTTGATCATGTACCCTAAATAACAATTGATTTAATTTATTTATCATGCCCCCACAATTACAATTGTTAATCAGGTTTGATTTTTTTTAAAATTGCATTTGATTCAATTGTATTTATCACTGGAAATATCCACAGATATCTCCCCTTTTAAATCTGATACTTTTTGAGGTTGTCTTATATATGCTTTCTCATTAAAGCTAAATTATATGTCGTAAAAATATCCAGATTAGTGTTAGTACAAAAATGAAAGACCAAAGTTACGTTTATTTTTGTATTCGAACAAAACTGAGAGATATTCTTTAAGAAATATCAAGTTTTAATCCGAAAATAATTTAAAATGTCAAAATAAATTTACTTTTAGTACCGGAACTAAAATAGACGATTAAAAATCCTAAAGATTTAATCCACAATTAAATTAAAATGTCAAAATAAATTTCATTTTATTATCGGAACTAAAATAGACGATTGAAAATCCTAAAGTCTTAATTAGGAACTAAATTAAACCGTTGATAAGCAATGACATTTTTCTTCGGAATTTTATTCCACTCTACGAACAGCATCTCTGTTCGCACTCGAGCAAAACTACACTCGGCCAGCAGCTTTGAATAAAACTCCGGATCCGAAGTGAGCGCGACCAGCAGCGTTGAATAAAACTCCGGAGGAACCGACACAGTTGAAGATCAGCCGTATTTAGTTCAGGAGGAAAGTAAACTCATTCATCTGCCTCGAGTTTCACGTCGGATAGAAATTAACCGTTGACTTCAGATTTGGGCTTTATTCTGGAGTGAAACTAAATCGTTGAAAGGTATTGTGTTTATTTCCGGATCAAAGTTAGCGGTTCATCTCAATTTGACTTTTGTTCCAAAAACAAAATTAAACTCTTAAGGATCTTTGACTTTGATCTTGGAACTGAATTTAAATGTTGAAGAGAAAGGGTTTTAGTTTTGGAATAAAATTAAAAGTTTTGGGGGAGTTGAATTAGGGTCTGGAAAAAACTGAATGTCAAAATTACGGTTAATTACACTCTGGAAAAAAATTACAATGCCGAGTAGCACTGATGTTAGTTCAGGATTAAACAAAATAGGTAAAAAACACAAATTTTGGTTTCAATTTAGTTCCTTTTGCCAGCCCTGGTAAAATGTGACACTTTATTTCATAATGCCAAAACGCAAACAACTAGTTAACACGGGGGACTGTTTTAGAAATAAAGATAAAAATCGAAAATGTTGGAAGTCTAAACATTCGTGTCATTGCTATGAAACTGACACAACTTCGACGTTTGTTTGTTCTCATGAAGATAAAATTCTAAATTTTCGTGATGTTTACGGTAATTACTACATTTTTCACAGCCAATCGATGAAAATCATTACAAATTTAAGAAAGTTAAATTTATTCCTGAGATGTTTCAGAGCTTCTTAATAGATCTGTGAAAAAACCATTACCTTGAGGAAATGGTAAAGGAATGTTTACATTGCTCTGTTGTTAATTTTCTTGGATTATAAGGCGATCCGCCAATTCATGTTACCATAAAGGAACTGTTAAAATTCCGCCACTCAATAAATATCCACCATTTTCGAAAGAATAACCCGGAGAAGTACTACCCCTGTTTTAAGAATGTTTAAAAAGTGAGTAAGTGCAGTGAGCTGGGCTTTGTGAGGAATTGCGAAGCGGTCCAAAAGTGTCTGCGTCAGCAGTTAACGGGGGTTGGCGAGCGATAGCGAGCAGGGGGCGGTAGCTCCCTAGTGCTTAAAAATATAATTTTTTATTTTAAATATAATTATAACGAGTTTTATAGGATCATATTAGTTAAAAAAGTAAAATTTCTAAATTAAAATTAATATAGGCGATATAAACATAAGTTGATAAAATCCTTAATATTTTTTATGCAAAATCTTGCAGTTAATCTCCCCCTGGAAAATTTTGCTTCGTGAGCAATATTATATACAGGGTGATTCAGAAATAATCATCAATAATTTGGGGGGAGGTAGAGGGCCCTAGACAAGCATATTTCGAATAGGGATGGTGGGGCGCAGCCTTACCGTTTAAGAGCTAGGACCTAATGTAGTGCGAGCGCGTTTCAAAAGGCCGTTTTTAGAAGGCCCGTGTGACGAAACAAAACATAATAAAATGAAAAACATTATTGCTTGAGGTATAGGAGTATCCGTACTACTTAAATCCTCAAATCGATAGAAATTGGACCACTTGCCAAACCGTGGGGTGAGTTTTAAAACGTGCAATAATAATATGTTAGTCAAACAATGGAGTTCCATTAATGGTATTTAGAAAAATGATGATCGGGGAAGGAATTTTCAATGATCAAACAGTTTAAGTTATCAATATTTCGATCATTGAAAATTCCTTCCCCGATCATCATTTATCTAAATACCATTAAGGGAACTCCATTCTTTGACTAAAAGATTAATATTGCACTTTTGAAACTCACTCCACGGTTTAGAAAGTGGTTCAAATTCTATCGAATTCGTGGTATAAGGAGTAGGGATACTTCCTTTCCTCATAAAATAATGTTTTTCAATTTATTATTTTTTGTTTCGTCACACGGGCCTTCTAAAAACGGCCTTTTGAAACGCGCTCGCACTACATTAGGTCCTAGCTCTTTAACGGTAAGGCTGCGCCCCACCATCCCTATTCGAAATATGCTTGTCTAGAGCCCCTTTACCTCCCATTCAATTATTGATGATTATTTCTGAATCACCCTGTATTAATTGTACCCATTAGGGTGGTCCTTATTTGTATGGTAAATTTTTTTTTCGGGAATTCCGTTGGTGACGCCCCCTAGTTTTGTGTCACTATAGAAAATAATTATGTATGCACAATTTAAGCTCATTCGGATAATAATAACCCGTGCGCAATTGCCTTGAAGTTTCAAAAAAATACCGATTTTTTCACAAAACATCCCAAAAACCATAGATTAAACCCTCCCATCTTCTTCTTGATTTTTTAATGAGAATCTAATATAGTTATAGTTATAATGTTCCAGATTCCATTCTTCTATCACCCCTCTTTCGGTAGTAAAATTTTTTTAAGTTAAAATAACTCTTGTATAGTTGTTTTTCTTGCATTTTAAAAAAGCTAATAACTCCAGAACCATACAACTTAAAAACCTGAAATTTGTGCCATTTTGTTTGTAATTTTATTATCTTTCATTTGATGTGCAACATAACTGCCTTTCTTAAAAAATTTTTCTTCAAAATAAAAAAATGGAAAAAAATTAAATTAAAAAAAATTTTCAAAAAAAATTTTATTAAATAAATTTAAAGTTTTTCCACTCCCAAAATGAACATTTCTGCCAAATTTCAAGTTGAAATTAAAATTTGATCATGTAGAAAAAAATAAAAATTTGCGAAATTTTGGCAGGTCCCTAAACATTCCATGTAATTTAACAAAAAAAGGTGTTTCACTCATGGGGATTCCAAAAACTCCCTTGAGGGTGTTCATACGATTTGTACCATGCAAAAAAATTCACTTAAATATCAGAAAATACAACTATTAGCCGATTCGGTACAAAATCTTACAGATCCCTGTCGGGTACCAAATGGTAGACTGCGTTGTGCGTAGTCATCGGGGAGGAAGAACGAAAAGAAATATTTTCTTCTAGTCCTATAGTGATTAAAAATGAATACTAACGCTTGTATAGAACATTTTTATGGTAAAAATTTGGAATTGTAAAAATTACTTTCCGTAAGTAAGAAAAAGTCAGTATTTTTTGGTATGGAAAGCGTGGAACTTCATCGATTCCACTCTTATCTATTCTAAGACGGTTTCATTTTACGGAAGCACGTGTGGCCATAGATCAGAAAACCCCCGATGAGGGGGGGTTCTGAAACGAAAGGTGCCGAGTCAAGCCATTTAGTTTTTTAAATATAAATTAAAATAGCGTCGTCACTCACGCTACATGATCTTGTAGCGTGAGTGACGACGCTATTTTAATTTATATTTAAAAAACTAAAATTCTTAAAAGATTCGCAATACTTATTTTAAATTTATAGCATAAATTTCAATAAGCATGATTTTTTTAGAAAGAAAATAATAGATATTTCTATATTAAAAAATTATTTGAATTTGCAATTTTGAAAAAAATGTAGCGTGAGTTACGGTGGAATTGCCCTTTATGGTATTTAGGAGATGAGCTGCGTCGCTTAAGGCGCAAAATGACATAACTGACATTTTGGCCATTTTGAGTTAGGCATCAATCTTTATGCAAATCCCGGCCCCGGATCACCTGGCACCAACGATTTTGCGAAAAAATGACTCAAATCGCTGCAATCGTCAATTTTGTCATTTTAGCATAACTGCATTCGTAAGGCAAAATGACATAATTGCACGCCTTTCATTGATATTGTTAGGGACGCCGCCACAGAGAAGCGTTTCATCTCAATCCCCGGTCAAAAAGGCCTAAAATGAAGGTTTAAAACTATAATAATATTATTTTCTTTAATTAATAGCCAAACTGTTTTTTTCATCTCCTGCAAAATAGGGAAAATGCAGTTATGTCATTTTGCGCCTTAAGCGACGTGGTAGCTTTAGCTGTCTTTGATGAAAGAATAATTTTAGAAGAAAAGGAAGAGACTTGCTCAAAAAATGCTCATTCAAAATGATGATGAGCCTGATGATTTCAGAAAAAAAGTTTAACATCAAGGTAGATGATTTGGAATACTTCCTTGGAAGAGATCTTCCTCTTCATCGAATTAGTTGCAAAGCTACAAAACTATTTGATCGATTTAAAATAGAAAAGGAATTTTTAGAACTTGGATCCTATTGTATGGCAAAACAACGAGAACTACTTAAATGGACAAAGAATAGCAAAATCAATTAAAGTAGTCAATGACTGTGCAGAAAGAGGGGTTAAACTGATTGAGGAATTTAACCACCAATTTAGCAAAGATGAATCTCAAAAACAGTTCATCTTACAAACTGTTCAGGATTATCGTAAAAAATATCCGAAATCCAATCGAGAGACATTGAGAAACCATTATGATTAGGATGCTACTTATTATATATTGTGATTATTACTTCGTCTGTATAATGTTATTTGCATAGAGTCCATTCTTTTAAGTGCACCCTGAGCACCAAGTGCAGATATTTGGTTTTTGTATTTTGTTTGTGTCCAACTTTTCATACTTTCATTAAACATCTTGTCACCATACTGCAAACTTCCTTATTGGAGTCAGAGTCAGTTCTTTAGCTAGCTGGGTTAGAAAAATCCGCGCGTTATAGAAAAAAAAGTGAGTGTACTTTTTATTATTTTTCAATGTAAAACTTTTAGATTATATAGAGTAAATAATTGGTTTAATTTTAATGTGATCTTGTAAAAATATTTTTATAAACCTAGGATAAAACACATCACATTAGAATTCATTGAGAATTCATTTGTTACTTAAGTATAAGTTTGAATATTGAGTCAACCTATTATTATTTAGAATTATGATTTTATTTTATTCTTTTATCTTTAAACACTTTTAATTTCATTTGATTTGACATGTTGGCAGTGAAAAAATTACGTAAACATTTTATTCTAAGGGAAATTCAGGTAAAATATAGGCACATTGAATTAGGTTGGAAACTAGCTCTGTAGCTCTGTAGGATTTTGTACCGAATCGGCTAATAGCTGTATTTTTTGATATTTAAGGGAATTTTTTTGCATGGTACAAATCGTATGAACACCCTCAAGGGAGTTTTTGGAATCCCCATGAGTAAAACACCTTTTTTTGTTAAATTACATGGAATGTTTAGGGACTTGCCAAAATTTCGCAAATTTTTATTTTTTTATACATGATCAAATTTTAATTTCAACTTGAAATTTGGCAGAAATGTTCATTTTGGGAGTGTAAAAACTTTAAATTTACTTAATAAAAATTTGTTTCAAAATTTTTTTTTCATTTAATTTTTTTCCATTTTTTTTATTTTGAAGAAAAATTTTTTAAGTCAAATGAAATGTAATAAAATTACAAACAAAATGGCACAAATTTCAGGTTTTTAAGTTGTATGGTTCTGGAGTTATTAGCTTTTTTAAAATGCAGGAAAAACAACTTTACAAGAGTTATTTTAACTTTAAAAAATTTTTACTACCGAAAGAGGGGTGATAGAAGAATGGAATCTGGAACATTATAACTATAACTATATTAGATTCTCATTAAAAAATCAAGAAAAAGATGGGAGGGTTTAATCTATGGTTTTTGGGATGTTTTGTGAAAAAATCAGTATTTTTTTGAAACTTCAAGGCAATTGCGCACGGGTTATTATTATTCGAATGAGCTGATATTTTGAAAAAAACTATTTATTTGTATGATGGAACAATTTGGGGGGTCGTCGCGTTAAGATTTCCAAACTTAAAAAATAAGGACCACCCTACTACCCATTATATAACATATATTTTCATATTTTCGTGTATAAATTTTTTCTTTCTTTTTCAATTTATGGGTAATTCCATGGTATTGTAGCATCAGTCACGCATATATTGTCCCTTATTTCATACAAGATAACCTCCTCCTGCCTAAAAACTGGTGGGTTAGACTAACCCACCAATTTTTAGGCAGGAGGAGGTTTTCTTGTATGAAATAAGGGACAATATATGCGTGACTGATGTTACATTACCATGGAATTACCAAATATAATTAATGTTTTCTTTTTGTTTTATCAACGAAAGTATTATTTTTAATATGGTTTGATTTTAAATATGTGTTTGTAAAGAGATCCATATAGCTTAGGCTTAAATTATAAGCGTTTTTTACCACAACTCTGGAAATTAAAAAGTAATTAGAATGAAAGAAAGAACAGTAATGCCTACTCATTTTTTATCTTTGTGCCAAAACATCCCGAATCTATATATTGCACAGAATAATTCCAATTTAACTAATACTTTTGAGGCAAGAAACTAGAACCTTTTAATAGATAAGAATATACGAAAAATGTTAAGTTTTCCTGACTAGTAAAATAATAAAACTTTTGAGATTTAGATTTGTGAAGCTTATATAAAACTGTTATCTCAACAGAAATCTTTAAAACTAAATGACATGAAACGTTATTATTGTTTACAATAATAACGTTTGAGAAAATTCTTCAAAAACTGCAATAAAAATGTTAATTTGATAAGATGTAAGTGCAACAATCCTTATTATAATTGCTTTGATAACATTTTTTAATGATATTCCATTAATTAGTTTTATAAACATGCATCACAATTTATTTGATGAATCTTTTTTCACCTCAACTAGGTATTAAAAGTGTCCTTGACGTAGAGGCTAGAGTTTGTTTGATGAGTAGTTTCATCGGACTATAAATAGCAATTTTGATCTCAGGTTTCTAATTATTTGTAAAAGCTATTAGATGAGAGATATCAAATATTAATTATTATTTTGTTTCAACTTTTGCAATTACATTGGAATTCGCAGTAAGCTGTACCTAACTAAAACCAATAAGTTATAATTATCTAGTAATGTACAGAACCAATAGCTACTGTAGGAATGAAGGTTTACATCAAGTTTTTTGAAGGCGTCATCTTTAATGCTGCAAGGTTTTTTTATCTGTAAGTCTGAAGTGCTTTTTGCAAACCTTTTAAAAGCTTTTAGATCGTTATGACATCAAGGTCTAAAAGCGAATCTTGGTTTATTTTATGATTAAAAAGCTTTACGGTTGTATTTATTGCTTCAATCATTGTTTTTTTTGTATTAAATATTATGAAAAATTATTATAAATGAATATAAATAAGGATTCGGAATTCTTAAAAAATAACTTTTAATTTTAGAAGAAAGTTTAAAGTTCATCAGAAAGATAAGTGGGCACTTAAGGAAGCAGCAGGGTGCCAAGGAATAGAGTTACATGCTAAATTGCCAAAAATAACCAAATATCAAAATAAATCACCGTCAAATTATCAAATTATTTTAAACTAGTAGTGTTTCTTTTAATTGCTGCTATATTTTTTATGGAAAATAATAAAAATTGTCTAAGATTGGAGAGATTTGCACCCATCTAATCCTTAAGTAATGATAAATGAAATAATAAAACTTTTAAAGATAAATTTTATTCAATAGTGAAAGTAAACATTTTTGTAAATTTTACAAAATGCTAAATTCTTCAAATGTTTGATGAACTTTTCTAACATTTTAGCCTTCAAGAATATCACTGCTATTAAAGGATCATACTGAAGATTGCAATCCGATTGCAATCCATTTTTAATAAAAACATTCACGCGATAAATAACTATTTTCTCTGCATCGTCACTTTTCTCACAAGATTGAGTTAGTTTCTATGGAGGTTTGATTTTTCCTTGAATTCCCTTTCGGTGATTCTTAAATATTCCTTTAATCCTATGTAATAGACACTTTCGGTTGTCTCCTATTGTAAACATTTTCTTTTTCAATACAAAAATATTTTGATGTTTTTTATTTATAGGGAGTTTGTTCATTGCCCTTTAAAAAAGAACAATGATATAGAAATACTTTTAAGAATTAAAAAATAAAAACGTTTCAGAAAACTCGATAGCTGCACATTTCAAGAAAATTTCTCCTGTACCCTTATAAAAGTTTTGTATATCTAAAGGTTTTTATCTAAACCGAAGTGATTCAATGCCTCAGTTTTCAAGCAGATAGAAGTGTTCTGCAGTAATATTTTTTATGAGAATGTCTAGAATTATAGACCTCAACTTTCGTGTAACCTAATATAAATATGATATTATTATTATAGATTATAAATATATTTATTAGGTTCTAAAGCGTAATTATTATTGTTGCATTATTTTTATAATATATATATTAATCATTAAAATATTATTATATTTTAGAATATTTCAAAAATGCATTTTACGGCCTATTTAAATAAAATTTAAAAAATATTTCTTTAGATACTCTATAAAATTAATAATCCTTTAATTAACCATAGAGATTTTCTTTCTATAAATTGGGAAAGATTTTGGATCATATAAAAAGGTAAATTTATCATATAGGTAAAAGGATCAAAAGGTAAAAGGATCATATAGGTAAATTTTTTTATCAACTTACGAGTTTTGTTATGTTGACATTATTGTGAAGTATAATAAAAATTGTAATTTGAAGTCTTTTCGAAGCGCCACTAGATGGCGCGGAAATATCTAGTTTCTCTTTCTCAATCCCATAGAAAAATCCTTCTCCATTCATAAAGTTTCTCCTAGGTTTTCGAAGGAAACAAAAAAGCATGCCTTGTTCAACAACCTCTTTACTTAAACTTCTTTTTTCTGGTTATTTAGAGTAGCCTTGGTAAAACTAAAATAAGAAACGCAATTTTGATCAATTAAAATTAATTAATTTACGATTTCATATTAAAAATTTAAATGTAGGGAATGTTGGAAGCATACTCTACACTTAGATTACTTAGATTACGTCTCAAAAATTCCCCTACCTACTTATTCTTCATCTCTATTTATTTAAGATGGAAAAAAAGCTCATGCGTTAGTAAATTAAGCGTTATTAAGATATTTTTATAGTGTTGTTCTCGTTTTTCGTTTAAGTAGAGTGATGCAGTTAAGAATTCAGTCTGAAATAAACAGTTAGTGAACATATATTTACAAAGAGGTTTGATTTTACAGTTTCATAAAAAATTTCGGTTCAATTCCGTTAGAATTCCCACTAAATATCACCAATCTCTTTTGGACACAAAAAAGTATAAATACTGCTAAATAATTTCAAACTAATGGATTAAAATGTTTAATTAGATCTATAACTGTTCAGTTTATCATTAAAATTTAAAAAAATGATTTAAATTTGAATATTAAGCTTTCAAAAGAGATTGGTGATATTTAGCCGGAACGGAATTGAACCCAAACCTAACTACCTAATTTAAAAAGATTATCATATTATCAATCTTCGTATACTTGGTCGTCTTAGTCCCCACAAGGTAATGTCTCCCCATCTTATGTCAAGCTGTCGGTTATATCTTTTTATAAATACCTATTAAAAATAAGTAAAAAAAATAAGTGAAAATGAAGAATTCACTATAATAACCTTCCTTTCTGTTTTAAATTAGTCGTAACACCTAAACTATTGCAATCATTACTAAAAGCAAAAATGCAACAATGTGTAAATAATGATTAAAAAAGCAAAATTCAGAAACACTAAACAAAAATATAGTTCCAACAATGCAATAACAATAATTTCTTAAATTATGAATCAATCATAAATTTTTACAACTGAAGTTTTGACCATTGTTGCTTTTAAACACTCGTCATAAGTTTGACTACTTCTTACTTTTAAAAGCATATTTAGCTGCTTGTTGAAAGTTATAAAGTGTTTTTGTTTCATTTCATTGAGTGAAACTTATTTTTCTTTGAAATGAAACAGACAGGGTTTCAAAGAAAAATAAGCAATCACACGCATTTTAGAGAAGAGATGATCCGCTAAGATGGAGAGCTAAAAACTAAAATACAAAGTACCTACAGTAAGATTATTATCTTATCTTAAATTTGTTGATAATAATTTTAATTAATCTGTAAAACCTTAATTCTAGTTAAAAAAATAATGTTCGGTTACTGCTTATTTCAGACTATTTATATTCTATTTGAATGAAAAAGTAAACAGCTAAATATAAATAATCATCCCTAATTTTTCAAGGAAATGCTATATTCATATAATATAACATTATGATAATTTTTAAGTATAAAAATTGGTTAATTCAAAACACAAAAATGGCAAAATAAATATATTATGAGTTTTTTTCAGCTTGTTTTATTTATCCCAAATAGTATTTTCCCAATAAAATATATTTCATCATAACTTATGAATATATGGACCTCGGAAGTCCGTATGGATCACAATCGTCAGAATTTGACAAATTGTAATGATTGACGGACCAGAACCCTACTTTTAATATTAAAAAAAGATTGTAAGTTATTTCTACAAAATTAAATCCACACTTGCATTATTTATTAAAAAATTTTATTAATAAGTTATTTAAACTTTGAATGAAATATTGAAGTAAAATACTAAATAAATAGCATTTTTTATGTAGCATTGATCCTTTTTACACGAAATAAAATTGACTCGATGTTAAAATATTGTTCTTTGTTCAAAATGTTGTTTTGTTCAACTATGTATGATATTTTTAAAACACCCACTCTGAAATATTTAAGTTCTATTGTTAAGTAACTTTTGAAAAAAAACCCGATGTTATATGAATGCTGATACAAACACATAGTACAATAACTATTTTTATGTTATCCAAATATTCACAAATTAATAAAGTTTTAAAAAAGTCTCCTTTTTTTCAGGAATACTGGGTTTTCATAATCCATCGACGAAGTCTTATTAATTAGGTAAGTAATACTTTCCTACTAGGGCAGATAAAATTGATTTTAAATTAATTAAAATTTATTAATGAAAGAATTACGTAAGCAAACATAATATACAAAAAATGAGTTAAATCAGTAATACACTTACCACAAGAAGTATTGAAGTATTGGAAAAAAATGTGCAAATTAATAATTTAATAGTTAAGATTATGAAACATCACTGGATGTTTTTTTTTCAAACAATAATCTTCTTTATGTTATCTATTTGTTTATTTACTACCTTCCTTTATTTTTTGAAACCCCAGATAGTTGTTTCTAGGCAGATTATTTGTTATGATAACACCTGCATTATATTTTTGAACGTTTTCCTGAATAATTTAATAAAAGTTCAAAATACAGCGACGACAAAAACGAATGATTTAAAATAGCATCATGATCTTGTTGTAACGATTGCAAATAGTTAAAACCTTTGAAGAAAGTACCTTTACACTGTATGCCTGTTTCTACCACAACTTGGCACAACTATACCATAACTTATTTAAGATAAATTATGAAAAGTATGCCTACCGCAAGAGGAATGAGGGTATGTTTTTGGGACACTTTGTGACAAAGAAAGATTGAAATTTTATCACTACCATTTCAATAATCTAGGGAAAAATAGCTATAGTATTTGATTGTTTATTTTGGATGCTAAAGTTTACCAAATACCATAAACTCTTTTTCTGATGTGGTGCATTACTTCATGAAAAAACCGCAAAACCATTTCAAGTCCCTTCTTTTTCTCTTCTTGTATAACGAGCAAAACCATAAATGGCGTCGTCTTACGCAATAAACTTTCAATCTTTATAAATCCTTATCTTTGCAGTAAAATTTCTCTGATTTTATATGTAAGAAAAAAACAACCAATATTATAACAGTATTTTACTGAATGAACTATTATCGTTTCTTAACAACATGATTTCAATTTAAAAACATTTATATAACTCATTATGCTATAAGAGAAAGTGCTTTAAAAGAGCATTTGGTAATTCATAAGACTAAATTTTACTGTCAAATAATAATAATAATAATAATAATAATAATAATAATAATAATAATAATAATAATAATAATAATAATAATAATAATAATAATAATAATAATAATAATAATAATAATAATAGTAATAATAATAGTAATAATAATAATAATAGTAATAATAATAGTAATAATAATAATAGTAATAATAATAATAGTAATAATAATAATAATAATAATAATAATAATAATAATAATAATAATAATAATAATAATAATAATAATAATAATAAAAGTTCCATTGAATTTTTAAAGGTTTTAAAAATAGTTCGAAATTTGCAATTTGTAGCGTTTGTTGTCACATTTTTAATTAAAAAACATGCAAATTAAAGCAGTTTTCTTTTAACTGGAGAGCTTTAGATACATTTTTCGTTCCAGAGCAATTCCTAGTTTAGATAGAATACAGTTTAAGTCCATCTTTTGAGAGACAAATTAGACGTTTATTAGGTAACAAACACATTCTGTTTTTCGAGTGATACAACGTCGTTAAGGTATATGCTTTACTATCTCAGATGTAAAATTAATTAAATTAATAACACTTATAATAATTGTAATTTTTGAAGCACTTCTTAAAGAAAACAGTTTATTACTACAAACCAGCACAATACTTCCAATCTAATTGCAGTTTATGGTGGGGTTTTTCTCTCGCATTAACAAAGTGCTCATAGCTTAATATCCATTTGTTAATGAACGTCTTTTTTATACTCGCCGCGATTTTCTTCGAATGCAGCTTGCAGCTGTCGGGATTAAGAGACACGTGCGAAAGTTGGTCATGTGTCGTGGAAAGGCCCGATCGCGTGGGTCGGTGACCCTTTTCTGGACCCGGGGTGGAAAGTGCAATTATATTTGCGAGAGCCGGGGAAATCGCTCGGTCTTTTTATTGCAGTGCCCTGGGGTGGAGGCCACACTCAGGTGCGGCCTCAGGTGTGTTGGTCATCTCCTTTGGTATTTCCGAGGAATTCGGAGCCGGATTGTATTTCCGATGTGTCATGTGTTTTGGAAAGTGCTAGACTGGTAAAGAATAAGGAAGTTGCATGTGTCAGATTTTCAAAAACAAACAAGTGTTCCGTATGGTTTTTTGTATGGTAAAATGAAATATCTAGTCAGTTTTTCAAAAAAATGTACAGGTAATTAAATATTTTAATTTAAAAGTCGAGAAAAAAACACGTGACTGAAAACGTTTATTGTTTAAACTATAAGATGACGTCAACAATAATACCATCAAATCCATTGCTTTACAACAATGTTTAGTATAAGATGACGTCACATCCAAACTCTTGGCGTTTTCGCGCGCTTTTAAAAAGGGGATTTTTGTTAATTTTTTTGACAATCAAAAAATTTCTCGATCGGCCTCAAATTTTGGGTAGTTGCTTATTTTTGCAAGAGGAATCGATTAAAAAAATAAAAAAAAATCATGCAACTTCCTCATTGGAAATTTCATTTAAAGATCCTGTGTTCAATACATATTATTGTCGATACGAATTCGCTACGGGTAACTGTTGGTTGTCTTGTTACTGATCCCGAATGATATTTCTATTTGTCTTATGCTATTTTGTACGTTTGTATGAACTTCTCAGTAATTACTAAAGCTAAAATTATCAGACGAACTTTTTTATATCACGTAAAGAAAATCAAATTATTGTGATTAAAAATCATCGGTGTCAATTAGAGTAACAAAACCAGGTAATAACTAGAACATGTAATATACGTGGTGTTTCAAAAGTCCGTTTCGCGGCTTTTATTTGGAACCAACTTGTCCTAGGGTCACGGAAGAATAGACCCTGGAGACTTACAGCACCCTAGCAGCGAAATTAAAGAATAATTTAAAAACTAAAGGAGATGGAGCAAAAATCTCACTAAGTGTATTGTTGCCAACGTTATGAAGAACACACTGAAAAAAATTCATGAAAATATCGTGAATATTCACGGAGATATTAGCATGTGAAAATAGCCCTTTTTCAGGCCTCAAAAAAGAAAAAGTTTGTAAATTTACAAATTTTTCAGTGTTACTGTGTAGTTTTGGGGTTTTTTAGTTGAACGAATTCAAAATTTAATCAAAAAATAAAAAAAAATTGCAAATTAGCGAACTTTTTCTTTTTTGATGCCTGAAAAAGTGGTATTTTCACACGATATATCTCCGGGAATATTCACGATAATTTCATGAAATTTTTTCAGTGAGTTCTTCATAACGTTGGAAACAATACTCTCACGGAAGTTTTTGCTCTTTCTCCTTTAGTTTCTAAATTAACCTTTTTATTGAGCCGCTAGGGGCGCTGTAAGTCATTTCAATGGATTCTCCAGGGTAGACCTAGGGGTATAGACCTTACTTCCGTGACCCTAGGACACTTTGGTTCCAAATAAAAGCCGTGAAACGGACTTTTGAAACACCCTGTATATTGTTGCGTCATACTATATTCATTAAATTTACTACTAAAATCACGTATAAAGGGTAGTTAGTTGACCATTGTGTATGTGTTGAAGGATTCTGATCCTTTGTGCAATTTCTGGTTGAATATTCACTAAGGAGACAATTTTTAGGGGAAGAACACTCTCGGCCTCTGAAAGAGATGAGTTGAGTGACAAAGGGGGAAAAGGAAATCACGGTCATTCCCTCCGATTTCGCGAATGAGTGTTCCAAATGAAAAACAGAGAGGTCCTCTCCGGGAAAAACACCTCTCAAAATAAACACTCGGAGTTTGATGCTCCCTCAAACATGACTCTTCTCTCTTCACGAAAACTATTAACATACCTTACCTCTCCTAATTTCTGCAACCACTAACTAAGGCTATTTTTGTGCCGCATTAATTTCCTTTTCACGGGCTCTTTGTTCCCTTCCACGCTCTGATAAGTGGGAGGGAATCGTCAAACAACAGTCGAAAAGAAAAAGGTTTTGCTTTCCTTCTCTTTGTCAACAAGCCGTCTCGACAACATTACGTCAGAGTCATTCACCCACTGGATGATCTTTCTGTCATTTACAGGTTCACCGGAAGTCATTGTGGGGGATCATTGCTCGCTTAATGCAAAACCAACCACCACAGATCACAACTTAACGACAGCGAGAGATTGAAGACGCGAGGAATCTCTTCTTGTCAGGAGTTGCATACGATCCCCTCGTTTCGGCTCCTGACAAGGACTGATTGAGATGGGTTCAAAGCGTTGAGTGATAATTAAGAGTGGGAACATCGATGCTGACCTTGCGTGGCAGATGGCTAACGTAGGGAGCGGCATACGGTAACTTTCGTTTACACAGAATATCGCTACCTCAGAGCAACAGTGAGACATCTCTAATGTTAACTCTATGGAAGATGCCCCACTGTTGCTCTGAGGTAGCGATATGTTCCATGTATGTTCACAATCCATACTTTTCACAGTATTTACGCCTTAGTATAAACGTAGCGTGTTAAATTTTAGATAAATTTTAAAATTAAAAATACTTTTACTATGCTTATAGTATATACTGCTAATACAAAATTAGCCTGTCTCAAATAAGTTTAAAGTTAAGTAGCATTTAGAAACTGATTATATGTTAAAAACTTCAAATAATGTCACAAATACCATATACCATTTAAAAGTTTTTGGAGTTAAAAAATAGTTCATTTTATCCCTACATACTGATAAAATACAACAACGGAAAATTTAAAAGAAAAATATTACAAAATGAAATATACAAGGAAATAAATTCATTCTTTTGAAGAGTTTGGGTTTTGCGAAGGATATTTGAATCGACCGATAGAAAAGGGAATAAGTCCAAAAAATGACAAGTTGACTTTTTGTGCTCAAAACAATCTCCAAGCTTTGCTCTTCACATGAGTGGAAAGAGGGGGAAAATAACTACCCCCTATAGGGAGATATAGCCCCTTGAAGTTGCGAAATCGAAGTCCATTCATTTTATTTTTTCAGTTACTTTGGAATTAAAGTTAATTTGTCTTTCTGTTATTATTCATTATGCTACAAACTAAGCCAAAATAAAATTTAAAAGTGCTTTTAACTTCTTTTTATCAAGGGAATGTTTGACTCCATTCATGTTCACTTACTCCATTGATACTGCCTTAATGACCCAGTTTCATAATACTTTTGAATTTTATTTGTCTCGGTCTGTCTATTTCTCACTTTTGTGCTGTGAACTAAGCAGAAATATAATTTAAACGATGAATTTAAGATGTTTTAAAGATTTTCCATTACAAGGTTGAAAAAGTCCATCAACTTTTTTCAGCTGTAAAACACTTTTGAATACACTTGTATTTTTTTCTCTGAAGATTGCCCCTTTTTTCTAAATAAGTTCCTGAATTTCCAGTAAAAATTTGGTGGTTATACAACAAAAATTCCATTCTTTATATATATATTTCTATTTTCGCAAAACTTGGTCTTTGGACTTATTCCCTTCTTCTAACTGACGGATGGGTTTTACTCACGATAATTTAAAACCCCACGGAACGAACTGACTATAATTCTGTTTCTCTGGAGACAGAGAGGTTCTTGTTCAAAATATTTCAAGAACTCTTAGAAACACGCTTTCACGCTTTGTTTAATTTATATATTTATAATTTATGGGATACAGTATCTTTTTAAGAAACTGAGCTTTGAAATGAAGTTGGGGCTTTGCACTGGATTGAGTCTTTAAATCTAATTTCTGTTAGGGCCTTTTCATTCGATAGATTTCCGTGAAAAGAGTACTTATCTTATCATTATTCTTCTAATGTGACTCTTGGATACATCCAAAAGAATAAATTATTATAGATTATAAAAATAATCATCATAGCGTCAAGAAGCAATATTGGTGTTGCAAAGGAGTTGACACGGTCGTTTTTCTTTAAAAAAAAAGAGGTTGGGTTCGCCTCTATTCCTTCCACACTCTACATTTCGAACAGGTACTGGGTGTTGGCTTTGGAGGGATACACCCATCTGCTCGCTTGTTTCTTGCTCTTCGGGGGTTGTGAAAACGATAATGGACAAGAACAAAGAAAAAAACGGCCGAAGAAAGAGAAAGTAGCATGTTTGTTGAGCAGTAACTAGACGGTTCAAGTTCATCGCAGGTTAATGTACACGGGTGAAAAATTACGTCTTGGGATTTTCTCAATGCATATTGACTTCGTCCATAACTCATCAATGTATAGAGAAGTAACCACCACTTATAGTATAACTAGCAGTTCAGAAACCTTTCTGTTTGTTTGATGGTTTATTTCTCGGACATTCATTACAAGATGAATACGCACGTTAGAATCACCGAGAACATAATGTTTAAGAAATGAAATCAGCTTCTCACATATTGAGATTGAACGAGTCATGTGACATTCATAGTCTATTAGAAATTACTAATCCGAAGACTTTTTGCCTAGGGGTAATAATGGCTTGTAATAAATTTTTTTTATAGATGTAAAAATTCATGAAAATAACATATAAATAGGATGATGCAATGTTTATTATCCTACTACTATTATAATTGTGAATGTTTGTCTGGATGTTTGTTACTCTTTCACGCAAAAACTACTGAATGGATTTTAATGAAATTTTACAATAATGTAGCTTATACATCAGAATAGGACATAGGCTATAATTTATAAAGAGAAAATCAGTCCTTCATTCTTTTTTTCCCGTTTTTTCTGCTTTTTTTCACTTATTTTTCCGTGTTTGAAAACCTGTTTTACCAGTCATACAACGAGTTAAAAATAAAACACTGTTTCAAATGAGACACAGATCACTAGACTTTTTCATTTACTAGATCTTTTATTTTAGTTTTAAACACTGGTTTTAAATTTCTTTATTTGTTCACTAGACATACTAATTTACTAGACTTTTTACTATGGTTTCAAGTTTGTTATTTTATAAAGGCACCAAGATATTTAACATTATCAGGAACATCGGGATTGTAAAAAGTGACAAGAACACCGGGATAGGATATTCACCATAAAGACACCGGGAATACCGGAATATAAAAATTACTGGAAACGCCGAGATGGGAAAATTACCGGGAACGCCGGGATTAGAAAAATTACCGGAACTACCGGTATAGGAAAAATTACCGAGAACACCGGGATTAGAAAATTACCGGGAACACCGGGATAGGAAAGAGGCGCCTGGAATACCGGAATGATTTGTAATATTGCTAATTTATAAAATTATAAATGTATTTTAAGAAAACTTCAAAAAAAATAAATTTATACGCCCCACCCGTGCAAAGCCGGGTATAACAGCTAGTGTATTATATATCAAAGCTATCAAATGGTATTGAAAAAACTGTATAGAATATTTAAGTTTTCCAACTTTTTTTAGCGCGATGTTGTATATAAAATTAAGAAAGTCAAATATATTTTTTGTTTAAGAATAATGGGCAATACCAGCATTTTTAAAAACAGGAAAATATGCATTTTCCAGTAACAGAAATAGATCTAAATTCAAAAATCGACATGAAAAGTTTCAAAAAAAATTTCATTGATTCAATATTTTAAAATAAAAATTGACAATCCCTTTGTTTAGGATTAAATGACGTCAGATCTCTTTCGGCCTTACTTTAACCCTTTATCTACTGACGGTACTTACAAGTCCTACTAACTTTAAAATTACATAGAATACCCATCCTTAGGAGTATACTGACGATGCTCTGTGCAGGAACACTCTTACAGTTTTATTCTTTCAGGATAAAATACGACACTGGTTCTATGATTATTTTAGCGGGAAATTAGAATGGATTGAATTGAACTTGTGCTTTCAGCTGCTATTTGATTGAATTACCATGATTGTCAATTTTGTTCCCTCAAAAGAAGTTAGTCAGTCAAAAGGAAAGTGTAATATTTTTATGACTTAAAATGCGATAAATAAGCCATTTTTTTGTGTTATTAGAATATTTTAATAATATATAAATCTTTGTAAAATAAATAATATCTTATATATAATATAAATCTTTGTAAAATAAATAATATCTTATATGAAAATAATCGTATGTAAAAAATAGTAAATCTTCGAACTTTGATAGACACCGAAAAATACCAAACCGATATGAAATAAAAAATTTTTTCCCCTTTCCTAAATCCCTAAGATATTTTGTCCTGTAAAATTTTATAATTTCACTAGCTGGTATACCCGCCGTTGCTCGGGAAAAAAGGATTTTCAAACTGGGTGATAAAATAAATAATAATTATTTTCTTCCCTACTTAATATTTATCAACCCCCTTCATCCCGCTGTTTTCATATAACTCAAAGCAAATAAAAAATAAATACTTTCCTGAAATCTAAAACAAAACAAAAAACTTTTGGAATTAAAGTGTTAAAAACCGATTTTTAAAATTAAAATTAAAAAAGGTCAGGGGGAGACCCCCTGAACCCCCCTTGGTTGATTGACAAAAATATTTTGGAATTAAAGTGTTAATAACCAATTTTTAAAATTAAAATTAAAAAAGGTCAGGGGGAGACCCCCTGAACCCCCCTTAGTTGATTTATTACCAACTCATTCATTAAAGAAATCGCCTTCAAACATGAAATAAAAGTAGACATCATTTGAATAAGGAAGTTGCATGTGTCAGATTTTCAAAAACAAACAAGTGTTCCGTATGGTTTTTTATGGTAAAATGAAATATCTAGTCAGTTTTTCAAAAAAATGTACAGGTAATAAGGAAGTTGCATGTGTCAGATTTTCAAAAACAAACAAGTGTTCCGTATGGTTTTTTGTATGGTAAAACGAAATATCTAGTCAGTTTTTCAAAAAAAATTACAGGTAATTAAATATTTTAATTTAAAAGTCGAGAAAAAAACACGTGACTGAAAACGTTTATTGTTTAAACTATAAGATGACGTCAACAATAATGCCATCAACTCCATTGCTTTACAACAATGTTTGGTATAAGATGACGTCACATCCAAACTCTTGGCGTTTTCGCGCGCTTTTAAAAAGGGGATTTTTGATAATTTTTTTGACAATCAAAAAATTTCTCGATCGGCCTCAAATTTTGGGTAGTTGCTTATTTTTGCAAGAGGAATCGATTAAAAAAATTAAAAAAAATCATGCAACTTCCTCATTAAATATTTTAATTTAAAAGTCGAGAAAAAAACACGTGACTGAAAACGTTTATTGTTTAAACTATAAGATGACGTCAACAATAGTACCATCAACTCCATTGCTTTACAACAATGTTTAATATAAGATGACGTCACATCCAAACTCTTGGCGTTTTCGCGGGCTTTTGAAAAGGGGATTTTTGTTAATTTTTTTGACAATCAAAAAATTTCTCGATCGGCCTCAAATTTTGGGTAGTTCCTTATTTTTGCAAGAAGAATCGATTAAAAAAATAAAAAAAAATCATGCAACTTCCTCATTATTGATATCAACTATCTTAAATGCTTCTGATGAAATATTGCTATTTTAAATTTCTATTGAATGGAAAAAAGTTAAAAATTTATGGTTAAATAGTTTTAATTTATTGTAAAAATTTATTTTATCACAAATTATTTCTTTATCAGTTTTTTTTAAATTCTACTCGCTATAAAATATTTTTAAATAAATATTTCTAACAATAGAGGTTTTGCGTCACTTGGAAGGAGCAATAACCGTTATCAATTTAACATTGAAGCTACGCATAAGAATTTAGAAAAGGGCCAAAAAAGACAGCTTAGAATGGCTTGAATTCAAAAATTCTTTTTTGAAAACCATCCCGATTGTGTGAGGAAAAACATGATAAAATTTCATACCAATCGCATTATTAAGGTGGGCGATAGAAAGCAAAAATTAAAAACCGGAGTAAATATTCAAACCCCCATGCACCCCCTCCAGAATGAAATATCGAAAAATCCAGAAATTACTTTCTTTGAAATATTCTTAAGAAGATAATACCAACCGGTCGCTTCGAAATATCAAATTATTAGTATGTTTTTCTTCTAAAATGTAGAACTTTGTTTATGCGCAGCAAAAACAGGTTTTTGAATTTTTTAGACCCCTTAAAATTCGAATATCGAAAATTCGAAAAATGCCTTTCTAGATATTGTGGCTAGGTACCTTCCTGTGAAGTTACGAAGATCTAGGGTCATTTGGGACGGTTCTAGGCTCAAAAACGTAGAAAACACTCCAAGCACCCCTGTGGGTCAGAATAATAGAATTTCGAAAAATCCCTTCTTAGTGCGCGCATACACCGTAAAGTCTTCCACCACACCAAGTTTCGGCTCTTTAGCCCTGGTAGATTTTGCTGTGCGTTGATAGGTGAATCGGTGAATGAATGAATGAATGAACCGGTAAGCTCTTTTATTATTATAGATTTAAATCTATTAACTGTAACTGTTTAAAAGTTAATTACATTTAACTTTTATTATGTTAAAAAATGTATTGTTAGCAAATCTTTATAAGCATCTTCTTTAAGTTGTTTTCATTTTGCACTAAAAAACGTATCTAATTCAAAACTATGTAAAACATTTTAAACAAAAAGCGTTTACAAACTTTTATGAAGATCTTTTATAGTTTTTCTCTTGAATAAATCTTTATTTTATTACCTTTTTATGGGAATCATAAATCATAATATTCATGTTCGAGAAAGAAATTTAAAGCTTGAAGCACTGAATTTTTTTCGAGAGTTTTGATTATTTTCCAGAACAGATGTTTCTCCTAATGCAAAATGACATTGAGTATCGATTGTTGTAAGAAAGTTTTTATTGCATTGTAAATTGATATTGAAGGATTAATTAAGCTCACTTAGGTGAAGTCAATAAATTATTTAAATAAAATTACTTTTATTAAATTGCATCTTTTTAACTGATACTATAAAGTAAATGCGCAGCCAGCCAGGTATATGGTTTCTTTGTTTTAAATAAGTTGTTCAACCAAACAAATATTTTTACTTAATTTAAATTGTTTTGAGATTAGATATTATAGATCTTACAAATAATTTGTAATTGCTATAATTACATACAAAATAACAAACAAGCTAGGTGTGTAAGTTTTTGTTTCTTTTCTATTTTGAATTCAATTATAATTTTTCAATACATAGCGAAATTCGGTCAACTCCCAACCACATTCTTCCAAAAGTAATCTTCAAACAATGAGAGAGAGAAATGTAGGTGTTAAGAAATATCAAAACCAATATCTAGGTACACAAAATGTTAATACAAAATTTCAAAAATCTAAATACCTTTTTTTGGAGAGAAATCTGTGTTACCTATTTCTCAAACTTTGTTAACGCCCTGAGTAAAACAATAAAATTCGTTTATTACTAAGAAGAGAAGTTTTATTTAACTCTTCATACAACTGCTTCCTTTCTCATTGTAAGTTTCGTTCTGAAGAAAGAGGAACTTTTAAAAATCTATTATTTATTTGAACTCGTAAGATTTCAATTGCTATTCAATAGAGAAGAAAGTTAAATGTTATACAAAAATTCCTCTATACGGTGTTAGGCGTACCGTAGTACCGTACCTACTTCGAGATGTTTGAAGTATTGGAATTATCCACTTTAGTTAAGAAAATCACATCATACTACTTATACTTACAACACTTCCTTTTTGAATGACATTGGCGTATATAAGGCCTAAATCAGGACTTGGTGTACCAAAAAAGGCTAAAACCCTATCTTATAGGGTCAAATTTCCAAAAACTTTCTTGGGGTGGACCTCCAGATTCCCTTTTCTACTTGGAACTCTATTATTTTTAACTTTTTTTACATTAAGTTCATCCAAATACAAATCCTATCTAAAAATATAAATCCAAATTTCGGATTAGGTATGCCAAAACTAGCTAAAAACCAGTTTTTTAGAGTCAAATTTTTGAAAATTTCGTGAGGGAGGACCCCCAGACCCCCTTTTATTACTTGGAATTAAATTACTCACAACTTTTTATATTAAAGTTCTTTTAGATGTGAATTCTGACAAAAATGTATAAAGAGCCATTGGACAAAATAAATTTGCTCGGAGGGGGTGAAAAATAACTCTGGGCCCCTTCCGAAATAAATTTCTATATACGCCACTGTTGATTGATGCTATGCAAAATTTATTCACAATAGTTATGATCACCAAATTCAATTTTTATGCCTGAAATTTATTACTTCACATCAGACTATGATGATTTACCATCAATTGAAAGTCATGAAAAGAGTAAAATATATATCTAATATTGAAAAGTTCTATATAAATACCTACCATGCGAATTTGTGTCTTCGAGCACCAGCAGCATAGCAACAGCCTTGAGGGAAGATCAGGACATACCATCGGGAGGCCTCCTGTCCTAAAATCATTATCTATTTACATAGAGAGAGGTATGCATGCAGTTCGTACTCATCCAAGTCAGCTGAAAAAAAACCCAGCACCCGTTTGTATGCCTCATTTATTTCAAGAGGAAAAGTAATAATCTCTCTTTTCTTTTCTCCAGTGTTCTAGAGTAAGATGTTTCAACAGTAAAAGTGCTTACTCATCTTCTCTATCTACTGTAGGGATTGAGAATTCGTTGTAGGGAGTGGGTATATTAATATCAATTAGAGAATATTATAATAATGTTTGCTCATTTTAAATAATTAAGAAATATTTTTTTCCTTTGAAATATCAATTAGGATATTATAACAGTGTTTGTTTAGTTTAAATAAGTATAGTGCTGTCCTTTAAAAAAACCCACTCCAAATTGTACCCTAAAAAACCCATCGAGATATTTTAAATAAGTAATTGAAATAATTTTAAATTCTCATGTGCCCTGTCTTTGTAGGCCATTAAGAGTGGCAGGAACGTAAAAGCAAGTCAAAGAACCGTTTATTTACTTAGTTTTTTGAATAAATAGAAAATGTCGATTTTGGGCTAAAAATATGATTTAGTTATGCAGATTTTGATGCTGTAAAAATATATGTTATAAAGACTTAAAAGCATTTTTCACGTGGTTTTGTGTTATCCCGTTATTATGAGAATAAAATACTAAAATTTCAGCTCAGTCCGCCAATTAGGGATATGACGGTAGCCTTTGAAATGAAGGGTAAAAAAACCCATAGGGTGCCTAAAAAACCAATTTTCCTTTTCAAAGCCCTGAGTCATTTTGTTGTATAAGTACTAGAAATTTGCTAGCGTTAGAAGCAGCAAAGTAAATTTTCTTGTCATTTTGTTGGCGTAAAATATCAATCAAACATAACTCTTAAGTGGACATTCAGCATTTTATTAAATAGAGGCACTACTAAAGTAAGTTTCTAGAAAGGTTTTATTTCCCTGCTTTAATTATAAACTAGCTGTTACAACCCGGCAAAGCCGGGTTTTACAGCTAGCCTTCTTTGGCGCTGAAGCGAGATTCCCTCGTTACTTACCTGTTCGTATTTATTTGCACACTCCCTAACATTAAATATGCAGTTTTAATTCATTATCTTCGAAAGGCGTTTTATCTCCGATTTCACATTGAGTTATCACATATTTATTACAATGAAATAATTTTCAAGTCGACAGGTCGTCAGCCCAATCCACCTTACCGGATCTGTACAAACTTGTTTTTATAAATTAAGTCTTACTACCCCTAAATTAACCCAGTTTATGTGGCATTTTCCCAAAACCTTCAATTCTTAAATTATTATAAGAAATACTTCAAACAAATATGTAGCAGTAAAATTTTTGAATTAAATGTGCCTAGTATCCCATTGGGATAAATCTAGTGAACCGTCAAATCTTTGAAATTTAATTTCAATGTAGATTTTCTTCACGTTCTTTCAAGGACGTTTTGCCTGTGTTGGTAAAAATATTAACTAAAAACAATGGGGCAAATTGAAATAAATTTCTAATTAAAAAATGGAATGCTTTGAAGGAACGTGTTATATTATTGGCTCATCTACGGGTGGAAAGCTTTCGATCAAGACATAGTTTGTCCAAATCGGTTGGGGGGTTCGGGCTGGCGGCCGGCCGAAAGGAACCTCTCCATAGAGTTAACATTAGAGCAAAACGAAAAGAACGCATAATTTAAAAATGGAAGATTTTGGAGGAACGTGAAATATTATTGGCTCATCTAGGGAAGAAAAGCTTTCGATCAAGACCAATTTTGTCCAAATCGGTTCAGGGGTTCGGCCTGGCGGCCGGCCGAAAGGAACCTCTCCATAGAGTTAACATTAGAGAAAAGTGAAAAGAACGCATAATTTTAAAATGGAAGGTTTTGGAGGAACGTGTTATATTATTGGCTCATCTAGGGATGGAAAGCTTTCGATCAAGACCGAGTTTATCCAAATCGGTTCAGGGGTTCGGCCTGGAGGCCGGCTGAAAGATCTCCCATTGAGTTAACATTAGAGCAAAACTAAAAGAACGCATAATTTAAAAATGGAAGGTTTTGGAGGAACGTGACATATTATTGGCTCATCTAGGGGTGAAGAGCTTTCGATCAAGACCGAGTTTGTTCAAATCGGTTCAGGGGTTCGGCCTGGCGGCCGGCGGAACGAAACCTCTCCATAGAGTTAACATTAGAGCAAAACGAAAAGAACGCATAATTTAAAAATGGAAGGTTTTAGAGGAACGTGTTATATTATTGGCTCATCTAGGGGTGGAAAGCTTTCGATCAAGACCGAGTTTGTCCAAATCGGTTCAGGGGTTCGGCCTGGCGGCCGGCCGAAAGGAACCTCTCCATAGAGTTAACATGGGGACGAAACTAAAAGAACGCCTAATTTCAAAATGGAAAGTTTGGGAGGAACGTGTTATATTATTGGCTCATCTAGGGGTGGAAAGCTTTCGATAGAGACCGAGTTTGCCGAAATCGGTTGAGGGGTTCGGCCTGGCAGCCGGCCGAAAGAAAAACCCAATTATTTTAATATATAAGATATCTTGTTGGGACGTGGTAAGCTTGAACTGGTAGATGGGCACATTAGTACATCAAAAGATGGGGCAGATTCGGGCAGTGAAAATGTGTCTCATCTTTCCCATTTTTGATTATGAAAGTGATTTATATGTTTATAAGTGCAGTATATTTAATAACTTGAAGTTTAATTGTTTTTAATTGTAATTGTTTCAAAATTTGGTGTTTATAGAAAATAACATCTTAAAGAAAGCTTCAGTTTTAAGGAATTTAGACCCAGATTTAAACATTGAAGAAATAAATGTCCCTGATAATTGTTTAATACCAATTGACTTGGACTTAAGTGATTTTATTCTAGTAGAATTTGCTACTAAAAAGAAAATTTTGTTATGCTGGTCAAATACAAAATTTCGAATTGAATGGTGCTTATTTAAAATTAATGATGAAAAACTTTAAAAACTTTAAAATTAATGACGAAACTTTTATTTTCCCAATAAGTAATGATTCAACATTCATACAAAAAGATAATATCGTATTAAAAGTACCCCAACCGTCAGTTTCAGGTGTTAATAAGCGAGCTGTTGGTTCACTTTCCTTTGGAATAAAACCTGACAGTTAAAATATTGGTTGAACTTTTTCTAACTAATTATATTATGTGAAGTATGTCAATATGCAATATCCTCTTCATTACTACAATTGTTTTCCTCATCAAAAACTTAGATGTTCAATATTTTCTGAAGCTGTTTTCTTTTTGTAAAAAAATCTTCAATTTAGAGGGAAAATATGTAAAAGTGACAAATATTTCGTTTAATTATCCTTACTTTAAAGTGCCATAAACTTTTTAGTTTGTAAAAATAATTATTGTATAATTTTTTGCATGTGTACGAATGTGCCCCACACGTGTGCGAAACTGCCCCGCCCATGGGGCACATTCGCACGAAATTTATCGTTTTTTAGATTGATGATATAGGTAAGAAATTCTAGATTAATGTGACCAAGTATCGTTCTAAAATATCGGGAAAGATCTTAACTTTCATTTGAATCCGAATTTGTTTCAATATCTCATCTAGATCCAGAGAAATATGCCGAAATGCACTTTTTGTGCGAATGTGCCCCACTCTCCCCTATTTTTGATAAAAACTCAATGAAACCAAAAACAGCCATTTTCCATGAAAATATAGCATTTTTCCGAGTTTTACTCGAAAATTGGTTTTGAAAGTCAATAGTTGAGGGTTTAAAACAAAATATCAGTGCCAATTACCGTTTTTTAAGCTTTTTATAAAAATTTTATTAATTATTTGTATTTAATAGGTCGTTTTTATTAAAATCCAACAATAAAAACGCTATTGTCTATGTGTTTTGAAGGCAAAATTCTTGAGTAGAAAAACTTATCACAGTTTTAATTTTAGAAATACATTGTAATAAATTTGGTTTTAATTATCTTAATTATTCTCTTTTCTATCAAAATAAACCTTTCAATCATATTTTTTCTTAATTTTTTGAGTTTTTTTAGGGTACATGGGTTTTTTTTAGGAAAATTGTTTTTTTTTTGGATTCTTACTTATTTGTTTGCAAATTTTTAACGGAGCGTTGGAATTAAAAATACTATGCACTAAAATGTAGGTGAGGGTGAGCCGTTACAACACAATTTTGTTCGATTTAATTATCATATTTTTTAAGCTTTTAATGAAAGAAATATGAAAAAGTGTTTTTTTTAAAGGACAACACTATAATTAAGAAACATTTTCCTTTTTCGTTGAAATATCAATTAGGATATTATTACAATATTTGTTTATTTTAAATATTATAAATCTATTTTCGTTGAAATATCAATTACGATATTATAACGATGTTAGTTTATTTTAAATAATTAATTTATAAAAACAAATTTTGATGAAAATTTTCTTATACATTGAAAAGTTTCATAGATCATGGTAACAAGTTAAAGATAAAAGCTTCATTAAGACCATTTTTTATATATGTTACGGGCAATAAGATAAATCCGGGCATTATTGATGATGCCCGCGTATTTCAAGCAAAGTGATAAATACTCGTTGATAAATGTCATTGAATTTATCACATTACCTGTATCACTTCGGGCATTATTAATAAAGCCCGGTTTATCACTTTGCCCGTAAAATATGCACAAATGATAAAATATAAAATGAAATGTTACTGTTTTAAATGATTTTGTAGAATTTTGATGTAGGAATTGCCTGCAATCTTCTATAGCTTATTAGTCCTGTTAACTATAAGCAAACTGGAAAATTTTCAGTTTCCATTCGAACCGTGAGGAGAAATTTACATAGATACAAGTTCCTAGGAAAAAAGAATTATCAGAAAGTTTGCAATGAAGCCTCTGTGAATTAAAGAAGACCAAATTATTTCGTCTGCCCCAGGATTTTTTTCGAATAACTCGAGATGAGTTGGAATACCTCATTAGGTTACCATAGTATCTACTTTGACCTCTAAGTTTCATATAGTCTCCTATACGCGTTAAAAACAGATACCTATCTTCTTTTTCTTAGTTTCAAGAAAACGGCATTCAAAGTTTTTTTAAGAAATATCGTTTCTACAGATACGCGAAGCGAATTGTTTTGTTTTCAACAAATCTATTGGGAAATACGACTGTCGTCACTGATACGTACAGCTGCATCACTCAGAGACACCGAAGTTTTCATTAGGGGAAAATGACCAGAAAAGGAGATTGGAGTTTTTATGGTCGTTGTAAAAATTCATTGGCTTGGGTTCCCCATCGAATTTCTACGACGGTTCTAAAGAACGTCAATTTCAATTCCCCAGTGGCGCTGAATGTAAGTGAAGACAAACACAGAAATTTACGGGTCGCTCTGAAACAGCTCAGAGCGTTATAAACTCTCCACAGCCGTTTTTTGAAAACAAACGGAAGGGGGGGGAGTTTACCAACATTCTCTCTTCACCCTTTTGCTGTGGCTTCCGAAAAAGCACCAGCGATACCTGGTGCGTCTAGACGCCGTCTGCGGAAGCCTGCCAGACGGCCTTGGTGGCAGTCGTCAAAGACGCTCAGAGGGACCGATCGTTATTTATCAGAGATCTATCTGAGAAAGAGACAGAGAGTGTGAGTGTCTCTTTTTCTCTCCCTTTGGGTCTCTCCTCCGTAAAAAAGGAAAGTAGGTCGAAGGATTGTCGACTGGTCGATGGATCGATGTCGCAGTGAAAACCCAGAGTTTTCTTCTTGGTCTGGTCGGCCCCCTTTGAAGGAAGGGTTCAGTACCGATTCAGATGCGGTACCGTTTTTGCTGAGATTCGGATCTTGAGCCAGTAATCAAGTGTGATTCTCTATACTTTTAGGATAGCCGATGTTGTTACCAATTCAATGCTTCGAGCTTGGTAAACCGCTTGAGCTTTCGCTTACTTAACTGGACTACACTACAAGCTGGATTAATTTCGATCGTCCAGACTCTGGAGATTTGTGATCCAAACACTTTTTTTTCAAACGGTGGATACTGGACGTAAATTCTTGATCTTATGTTATTTAGTGGCTATCTGTAAACCTAAGCTATGAATATAAAGTACTTTTAACAGCGTACGCACATTCGCTTGCACAACCTTTTGACAGTGGGCGAGGTACTTATACATTCATCAATATATTCGAGCTTTCATCAGCTTCTGTGTTGATTTCTGTTCGATCTGGCCTCCGAAACTTCTTTGAAGTTGATCTTTAATGAATGGGAGTTAAGTTAAAGGATGTGAAGGAAAAGTGTCCTCTAGTTGGTATCCAGTAGGTTGTCGGGACATTTTGTCTAGTGGAAAAAGACAGAAATTTAAATTGTCCTTTTCAGATGTGAAATTAATAGAAGTACTGGCCCTGCGTTGGTTTTAATCTTGCTACTTTGGTAACCTGCTAAATCAGCAGCAATCCTTGAGAACGATCTAATCAGATTGGCAATGTCTTTGATATATTTTTTATTTGATAATCGAAAGGAGAATAAATTTATAATTTTGACAACTGTTAGACTACTTCATTCATGCTGAAACAATCATTTCCCTAGCATTTATCATGAACTCCTTAGAGAAAAAAGTTCAGTTACAGTGAATTCAGTTATTGATACGCTCCCCTTCTCTTCAGGTATGTTCTCAAAAGCTTCTCAAAAGAAATTTAGTAAGTTAGAACCTAGAGCAGGGGTTCTCAAACTTTTTGACATCGCGACCCACTTTTGAGAAACAAAATCTAACGCGACCCACCGAATTCAGTTAATTATAATCAACTGAACTGAGATAATTATCTCATGACCCCACAGAATATTAAATTCTCTGACTGAGGGGGTGTTCACCAACTACTTAGTTACAACAATTAATTATTACGTGCACGGATTAGAAGAGAAATTAATTCTTTAGAAAATTGAAAGAGTAAATATTTAAAATTGAGCGTATGAAATAGTTTGATTGTGGGCTAACAATGATTCCCACAATAAATAGGGAGGTCTGGGGGTCCTCCCCTAGAGAAAATTTTAAAATTTGACCCTTAAAACATGGTTTTAACTTGTTTTTTTAACAAAATAGGATAAATTGCAGTTGCATCATTTCCAAAGAAAATTCTTAAATTTGCGTTGAGGATTGCGTTATCCCCTCGGTGAGGATGGGGATAGAAACACTGAATATTTTTTAAAAATTTTATTTGAACAACCAACTAGATTTGCATTATCGGTACATTAAAATGACACACATATAGTTCGTATTTACATTGCCTTTTCCGTTCGACAACAAGTTTTCCGTTATTTTTTCCTCTAATTTTTATTATTTTTTACTATATGATAATTTGATAAATTTCAAATGTTCAAATAATAGTTTGATAATTCAATAACACATTTGTAAAAATTATAAAAAGATACTAACTTCACGTTCAGAAAAATTAAAATCTTGTAGCGACCCACCAAAAACTCACTGGTGACCCACCAGTGGGTCGCGACCCACAGTTTGAGAAACTCTGACCTAGAGGATATATCTTAGCTCCATGTCAAATAATTATTTTCCACTTTAGATCCATATTGAGAGACTCAGCTGAAAGTGGAAAATAATTATTTGACATGGAGCTAAGATATATCCTCTAGGTTCTAACTTACTAAATTTCTTTTGTAAGTTAGTTCTAGTAAGTTTAAGTTTAAGTTTTAGTTCTAGTAAGTTAGTTTTAGTAAGTTTTCTAATTTCTTTGGAGGTGGTATAGTAGCTATTTCAAAAACCTATTGCAGCAGTAGACATATTCTTTACCTATAACAAAATAAACTATGTATAAATCAGTTCAGTTACTTTTAAAGCATAGTATGATAGAGAATTAATCATTAAATTGTTTAAAAAGAGACATTTACAAAAAGCGTCAATTTATTTCTGCTGTTAAGGAGCGAAATTGAAAAACAAAGAAAGGTGAAATGGATTACATTTATAAGAACACTTAAAAATTCCCTTGTTAAATCAAAGCATTACTCATTCAACCCCTTTCCCTCTATTATTAACGAATACTTATCAATTAAGGCTACTAGTTTACGGTTATTAGGATATGATATTATCTTAGTTTTCTTATCTCAAACACAACCAAAGACTTATGAACACATTTTTTGTCACTATGCAAACTTATACATCCTAAAAATTGACTTCCTTAATATTCATGTTTTGTCAAAGTTGCTGTTATTCTTTTCCAAATATCTACTCATTTGCATAGTGAAATGGGCCATGTGGAAGGGAAAGGGAAATAGGCCACGAAACTACAATTATTTTACAATAGGATTAGTTCCTTATTTTCTTTGCACCTTTAAAAATAGGTTACCCAATAATTTTCAATGAATCGGGAATTGGGAATAAATTGCACTTTTTGTGAATTAAGATGTATGTTTTTAATGTTTCTTTTTTTAATTTCAGAATGGCTGGTTTCTATACTTTTTGCATTTAAAGAAATTTCTAAAATTTTTTAAAGAAAGCTTCCTTTTCTTTCCTATCTCATTTGCAAATTAATTACATCAATATTAAAAAAATAAAAGTCCTTCGTAAAATAATCACAGTTTTACTAAAAATGAATATTTATTATTCGAAGCTAATGAGGGGGACTGATATCTTGGTTTTAATTTTTTCATAGAAGGTAGAAAAACAAAAATTGGATAACTTAAACAAGGAAAGATAGTTTATTTTCAATGTTTACTCTATAGATTTCATCATCATACAATTTTCCAAAAATAATTGTTTCATTTTACATAAACGCTTAGGGGAAAAGTATTTACGAATATTATCAAGTGTATAAAATGATCCTCTAAAAATATACTTAAAAAATGCCCATAAACTTTGAAATTGATTTTGTATTCGCTTGACGTAGAGTAGTGTAAAAGATACTTGGGAAATTCCCAACTGTGAAAGTGTTCTTAACATAAACTTGAAAGTTTTATCCAATTTCAAAGTGTTTGTTTTAGAATATTCATTTTTAAACCAACATAGATATTTAATCCCCTGTTTGAAAAGAGTAATTTCAATATTCCGAAAGGCAGTCAACTTTATTCTTTTAATTAATTTAATTAAGAGAAAATAAGTTTTTTAAGATACTTGTATTTACTTGATTTATGTTTTGAAGATTGTACATTTTATTTATTAAAATTTTTTGTCCAAAGTTTTAAAGACACCTTTATTCATTTGTCAAATCCTAAAAGTGATTAATAAAAATAAGATATTTTGGTTTTATTAAAAGGTTTTTATTTTTCTTCTTTTAATAAAACTCTACAGATCCCGAAATTTCTAAGGATATACGAAAAAACCGTTCAATGCAAAAACCGTTCAATAAAAAACTAATTTATTACATGTGTAAAGCTATGATTTTTTTTTGTTTTTTGAACGGTTTTTGCATTGAACGGTTTTTTCGTGACACCATTTCTAACAATACCATTTATGATGTTGCTTGCCAAAACAAAAAAGTGTCTTTTTCAATTAGTTCAACTAAACATGTAATTATTTATTAAAATTAAGGTATTTTGCATTTATAAGAAACTTGCTTTTATTTGTAGTCTATTTTGTAGTCAAGTGGTCTCTTTAAAATTCATTTTACTCACAGCAAAAGGGGAAAACATAGTTCTAAAACACAAAATTTCCCTAAAATGTAAAAAGTGACCTGCATTCCCCCCTTTATATCAGAAAGGGGTAGAAATTAGTCTCTAGGGTAAATCCAATTTTAATAGATAGCTGCAAATTTTCATCTCTGTTTTTACAGTCAATACTCCTGTGCACAAAATCCGGGGTGGACAAAAGTTGAGGGAGGGTTGCAAAAGAAACCGAATGATTTCTCAGCAATTTAAATTTCCACTTGAGTGCTTACTTTTGAGTAGAACTTGATGAACTGGCCCCTACAGAACAGGTATCGAGGTCAGGGATGCCAAGGTCTCCTCAACTATTCTAATTATATCGTCGGATGGGCTCTTAAATTGGAGCTTTTATTGTTGTGATGGTGGTTTCTGTTCCCTTAGAGTTTGCCAACATCTTGGTGTTGCTTCTGTGATTGTGTTTTGGTTTGACCAGTGCGGGCCCAGAAAACCTGTTTTGATCGTGCTGGTCTGAAAGAGAATGAGAAAGGGGTTGTGTGGGAAAGTAATGCATTTATTTTTTATATCACTGACTTCTATAAATAAGGGGTTGGGAATGGTGAATTGATGCTTACTTGCTTTTTTAGGTATTGGTTAGGATTTCGTTCAAATCAGACAAATTGCTTTAGTTATATTTAAGTATGGAGGAGTTTAAATATAACTTTTTTTGGATTACGTTACTTTTTATGGTAATATGATTTTTATTTCTTTAGTGATATTCATTTGTCACAATTAATAACCTGTTAGTGATACTCAAAATTGCTTTATAATTGCTCAAATTAATTGCACCGTTGTAAATCATGTTCCTTAAAGCCACATTTAGTCATCCGTAAAACTGATAAGTATATTAATTCCCTAATAAATAACTCTCATAAATGATAATCCTAATTTGGAAAATAAGTTAAGTAATTAAGGAAATATTTGCCATTCTTTTTAATTCTCAAATAAATTTCTCTTACATCATCATATTTTTTATCAATCCATAACCTAAATTTTAAGAGCAGCCACCAAATATGCCCCACCAAGTCACTTTTTCATTTAAAGATTTCTTTTCATTTTAAAGGTAAAAATAAATATATAAAGTCTTCTACTTATATTCATCTTTTTTCCTAAGATGTTTAAAAAGATAACACAGAATTTAAACACAAAGAGAGAAAATGTTAATTACTAAAAGCTGTAATGATCTGAAGTCATAATTATAATTTTAATACTTATAAGTGTGATTTATGATGTAATTTAAGCAGTTAAAATAGTGTTTCGAACTGATTTTGAACCTACTGGTTCCGAAAGGGGAAATATAACTTTTCCTGGAGAAAGGGGAGGTCGGTGTGTTAAGTGAATTTAGCTTACCAAATTTTAAAAAACTCAAAAACTTCCGTTGAAAACTGGAAAAAGAATATCTTAAACATCCGAAAAGAAGTTGAGCCCCGAGTTTTCGACAGCATCTAACCTTCTCTACTATCGAGAAGAAAGCCACGAAGAAAAACAGTTTGAGCCTGTAATTTGACTGAAAAGTAATCCATCTTTCTTGTATAACAAGTGTCAAGAACTCTATGAGGAAAAAAATCCCCGAAAAAGCACTCTGAGAAGAGTCAAATACGGAATTTATATATAAATAGGCGAAACAAAAAACGTCCCAGACCACCGAATCAATTTCGGGGAAATTTAGGCATCGCTTAGGAAATCTTGTAAAACAACCCCAAGGCTGGATATTAACATACCGATTTGTAGCTCCATGCAAGGTCGCTCGCCTTAGCGGTTTGCCGCTAGGGACTGATTGTCAAAGGCACGTTTGGACGGTGGTGGTAGTAAACAAACCGTGAACTTGGTTCGATAGTCAGATCAGAGTTTTATTTTTGTTAAGAGAAGTTTCAATTGAGAATAGGCAATTCCAGTGTTTTTCTTAAAACTTTTTATTTGATAGATCGATTTTTTAATTACGATGATTATTTATATTTCAATTTAACTTCAAAGTTGAACTTTAAAAAAGGACATGAAAACTTTTAAGCGATTGTTGGTTTCCACTTTAAAGTGAGGCCGAAACAGATCTGACGTCCTTCAATCCTAAACATCGGCAAAGGGATTGTCGATTTTTATCTTAAAATATTGAATTAACTAGGGCCGTGAGGAGCAGGTTCATTTTTTAAGGAATTTTCACTGCGGAATCGCAAGTCCATAAATTTATCGTTAATGCACTGTAGCTCTTTTAGATTGACGTTGAGGGGGCATCAAGAAAGTAATGTAGGGACCCCCTATAACTAGGGAAATCCATACCATTTAAAAGGGAATCTGGGTGTTTCTCGGGAAAATTTTGAAAATAAAATGCAAAAAGGCGTTTTTAGACCCCATTCAGATAGCAACAGTTTTAAGAATATAAGGTTTGGATCTTCTATATTTTAAATGTCAACACATCAAATTTAATTATAATGGTCTGACCTAGTATTGATAGAAACAATTTTTGGCGCAGTTATCAGTTTAACTTTTACACTTTGGGGGTGAACTTTCATCGCTATGGGGGCAAAATAGACCACTGCAGGGGCATTCGGCTCCAAACATCTTACTAAAAAATGACCTGGTGAGGAGTCTAGTGGTTAAGGCTTCTGCGTCGGAATTTTCGACGCCCCCAAAGACCCACATAGTATGTGGAGTGCGTGCTCGTTCAATCTGTGGGTCCGAAACTCCTGTTGCTCCTCCTTTCCTGTCCGAAACTCCTCATCAGTTTACCATGGGTCCTGGTCGCTGGAGACAATTTCCCTCCCCTTCGGAGACATGGAAAAATTGTGGAGGTGGCGATAGATGGCGGTGTCATCTATCATCCAAGCTAATTAAAAAGAAAAAAAAATACAATTGGAGAAGATAAATAGAGAGACGAAGCGGCTCATCTTAGAGTAAGTAGACGTCTTCTAAACTGAACTGAACAATTATGAATAAATTTTTTTTTTGAAATTTTTAATGTAGTTTTTTGAATTTAGATGTATTTATTTTACTGGAAAATGTCATTTTTTGTTTTTAAAAAATGCTGGTATTGTCCATTGTAGCACAATTTTTGTATTCTTGAATATATATAATTCTGTACTGAAAAAGTAAATTTTTTTTTAATTTATAGAAAACTCAAATACAGCATACATCATGACAAGAGCCAGGCATATACCGCAGAGATTACAGAATAAATCAAATTATACACTATTTCTATTAATTAAAAAATACCCAGCAAAAACATATCCAAAATTCCTTCAAAAAAGCGTTAAAAGTGCAGTTTTCTCAAAGAATTATGTAGTTATTTTGTAGCAATAGGACTTCAGCAAGTAAGTCTGCAGTTTTTACAGCAGTTTTGAATACAATGTAAAGGCATTTCAGCGGTCTCATAAAAAACTGCAGACAAAGTGTCCTAATTCCCTTCACTTTTTTGAAAAAAATTTGCTGATTTTTTTGCTGGGTAATTAGAAAATTATTAGGAGTAAATTATTATTTACTATTAGGAGTTTATTAATGTTAGTTTAAAAATTATCTAATAACAAAATATTTTAGAAGCATTTAATGCAAGGAAAAAGAGGTGTCTGATTTTCCATCAAGATCTGTATTTATTATTTTTAGGGTTGTTCTCTGGCTTCATTTCCCCAAGTACATCAACTTTTTATGCATGTGTGATGATCCTGATAAGTATTTATAAGAGTATTACATGATTTAACTAAGCTCAACCTTCTTCTCTGTGCATAGCACACAAAGTTTAAATATCAGTTCAATTTGTTGAATCTGACCAAAGTTTTAAAAAAAGATCTAGTAATAAGGAAGTTGCATGCGTCAGATTTTCAAAAACAAACAAGTGTTCCGTATGGTTTTTTGTATGGTAAAATGAAATATCTAGTCAGTTTTTCAAAAAAATGTACAGGTAATTAAATATTTTAATTTAAAAGTCGAGGAAAAAACACGTGACTGAAAACGTTTATTATTTAAACTATAAGATGACGTCAACAATAATACCATCAACTCCATTGCTTTACAACAATGTTTAGTATAAGATGACTTCACATCCAGACTCTTGGCGTTTTCGCGCGCTTTTAAAAAGGGGATTTTTGTTAATTTTTTTGACAATCAAAAAATTTCTCGATCCGCCTCAAATTTTGGGTAGTTGCTTATTTTTGCAAGAGGAATCGATTAAAAAATAAAAAAAATCATGCAACTTCTTCATTGTGTTATACAATAAAATGTATTACAGTTTAGACATGTGATACCTGATTTTAATTACATTACTCAGATACATTTAGATTATTATATACTGAAAATAATTAAAAATATATCCCAAAATCGATTTGTCAGTTACAGCATTCATGGATATCTAAGATGCAAGAAAAAAAATAATAAGTTCAATTTCTTACGGTATCATATCAAATATGTAACAAGAGACTCCTGACCAAAACGAAAAACGCTAATTTGATGCTAGCTACCGATGTTTTACTTTTTTGTGTTTAAAAAATGACCATATAGGTAGATTGAAAATTTCTTTTTGTTTTGATCGTTTATAGCGAAGATTCCGTTTCTTATCTATCCATTGTGTGGTTTCATAATTGATAGATCATTTACGGAAGGCCTCTATAACGTCTTCTGACAGTTTTGATCGTATTGATAAAGACTAACTAAAAGTTGTCACCGTGTGCTCTGGAGCGTATGGTGACGGTAGTTTCCAAGTAGAGGTTACTCATCATGCAAATTTTTTTAATAATAGAGAATACAATTTTAATTATGAGCTATAGTGTATTTAATGAATAAAAAACTACTGAAAAAGGTTCATTACACCAAATTGTAATGTTTTAAACTCCAGGGAAGGGAAAATGTGCGGTATTCCTAAATGCGGTATTCCATCACTAAATGTTTGAATGAATCTCTTCTCTCTAAAAAAATGTTTTTGGTGAACGGTTTCTACAGAAAGGCTTTTTAATTACTAAACAGAATGACATATGGTATCAAAATGTTCGGATTCTTTCCGGATTTCCGAGTAGGCCCTTCGGTTTTTCAAAAAAATTCTTAATTTTAAAATATTTCCCTTTTTTTAGAAAACTGATAAGGTCACAGTTACAAAGGAACAAATCAAACAAAGTCTGACAAAGACAAACAAAGTCTACAAAGTCAAACAAATTATTATTCAACCAATAAAAACGATCGATTTACGCCATGTTTTCAGATGAAACATGTTTTTTCACCTTCTAAAAGGTATTTTCTAAATAAAATATCATTCAAAGACTGACAAAAGTATTCTAAAAACTTACATAACGCCATTTTATGCTAAAATTCCACACTTTTTGTTATTTATAATTTTTAGTCTGATTTAATCGAAATTAATATTGTAAATCCTGTTAATATTGAGATCCTGTTAAAGGTTGTTTTTTGCGTGCTCTAACAGCTGTTCTGGAAACAGCTCTAAAAAACTGCTTGCGCACCCAAAAAACAAACTTTAAAAGGATCTCAAGCGTTTAATATTGATTGTATTTACGTGAAACTTTGGAATTAAGGGTTTTCAACTATGATCTTTCAGATTATCGAATCAAAAGAAAGGATTTCGAAATACAAAATAAGGTTTTGGCAGAGTTTTCACATTTTTTTGTGTTTTTTAACTTTTTTCATAATAAAAATTTTTTTAAAGTGAAGACTTTTGAGGTAATTTTAAAGATCATATTAAACCACAATTTTTGAGACCATAATTAAGTTTTTACCAATAGTAGTTCTTCTACAAATTGAATTTTTCAATGATTTTTTTGGGTGTCGCTCCATTTTTAACTCCCTGGGATTTGGTCTGGGATCCCCCTTTCTATACCGATTCTTGTTCGTCTTGATGAGTACAATCATCCCTGAAAGTTTGTTGCACCATTTCAGATACACCCGGTATATATTCAAAGTTTTAAGGGAGATTTATTCATGGAAGGGATTTGGAGACGAATTTTCGAAAAGATGGTTGACGTTTTTTCTGAAAATTGTTTTATAAAGTGCGTCAAGTTTAGAGAGTTGGATTTTATGGGAATTGCGAAGCAATTCCAAAAGGTCCAGCGTAAGCAGTTTACGGCGGTTGGTGAGCGATAGCGAGCAGGGGGCGGAAGCTCCCTAGTTTAGGAAAAAAATAGTTAACACAAGGCTCAAACAGTTATGTAATCTAAATGAAAACTAAGGCATATTTACAGTTAATGTCTAATTAGTCCATATTTATTTATATTTGTTTGTAAAACGTATCTTTAATTTAAGCTACTTAAAAATAACATTTACCTATTAACTTTTATTTACCTATAATCTAAGATTTACCAGATGTACCATTTGTGTATCCTGAAAAAAATTTAGAAGGGTGGTAATGGCATATTATGGGGAGGGGTCCTTTACTATGGTCAAAAAGGGAAAATTCCTTAGTTTCTTGGGGAACATATAATCTAATACTACTACCTCATGGCTTGGAATAATTTTTAGGGGATTAAGTTAAAGAAATCCCCTGTGATTTTTTTGGTTTTAGAAACATTCAACGCATGTATTTTGAACTTTGTAAAAAGCTATATGCATTCTAAATTCCTCAAAACTACGCATTTTTTATTGTTTTAAAGATTGAAGAAGAAAACAATTTTTAGGTAAGATTACTGACAATATTCTAATTTAAAGATGATATCATTGCTTAGCTATTTACAATAATGATTTTTATCTCCCACCAATACTAGGGTGTCTCAAAAAGTGCGTTTTTTTTGGAAAATTTTGAAAAGTGATCGGGCCGTTAGCTAAAAAGTTTCCTTTTGGTGTTAGAAGGTCAGTTGCAAAATTAAAACTAATTCTGTTCACTCTAACTATTGCCTCAACGAGAGCGAAATCTCTATAATGAGAGGCAAGCAACCTCTACCATTAAAACACTTACGCATCGCAATGACCTTGAAAAACGGTCACTGTTGACCAAATTTTCAACTTAAAACATCAAACTTAGCAAATAAAAAGATTTGGATTTCATGGGAATACCCCAAAACAAGAGGTTAACATTCCAATAATGGCATTAAGATCCAAACGAAACGTTGAAAAAGAAATAAAAACAACTTCTGAAAGAAAACACTTAATAAGACATCTACTGCATGATAGATAAAATTCCTTTTTCTACGGTATCATATTTTATTCGTATCTTGAATGTAAACATTCCATAACACCAGGGGAAAGTAGGAGTGGGTTGCTTCTCTGCGAGAGTGAGACATTAAGGTGTTTCAAAAGTCTGGGGAATTCTTTTTGTAAAATTTCCCAGATACATTATAACCTGTAAATTTTCAGGTCTCTTGGACTCTCTCTTTTTAGGTCTCTTGGACAATTTTTGACCCCCACGCCCTTCAAAAGTAGGTTTCCCATGTTAAAGTATAGGGAAAATATTGAAAATATCGTCATTTTTGGATCTTTTCAATTTTATGAGCCTGAACGCACTCAATATCGAATTAAATCCCATACATCATCTTTGGGATACCATTGTCTCAAGATCCTATTGGAAAAACATTCAATAGAACCTACTGGGAGACGTTCCATGGGGGTTGAAAGCGCGGTTTGACCGAAAAAAGAGAATGCTCGCCGGCGCTTGCGACGGGAGCTGGATGAAGGCCTCACATAGGGTTTTACTTCCCAAAACTGAGATACAAGACTATCAGGTGATGCCAGCTGAAGTAAAATAGGAAAAATATTCAATAAAACCTCCATGTGAGCCCATCCAACTCCCGCCGCAAGCGCCGGCGAGCATTCTCCTTTTTCGGTCAAAGCGAGCTTTTAACCCCCCATGGAACAACTTAACTTTGAATTTATTTCAAAGATTTGGATTGGATTACCTATAAGTTTCATTTTAAAGTCTCCTACTGAATGGGAAAGCTTAGACGAATTCAAGTGGTGCCGAGATTTTTTCAACAACTTGGCGGTTACCTATGATGTCGCAGAGCTAGGAGTGGCCCTATATACCTCCCTAGATTGAAAACTGAAGCACAGAGGAAAAATCTCCAACAAACTGTCAATAAATATCACGCTAAGTTTTCTAAGACAGATAAGACTACTTTAGTTCATGAATTTTAAAATTATCATGTAGCATAATAATAGAAAGTGTATATTTTAGTGCAATAAAAAACTGACATATTAAAGGCATGTATTATATGAATATTATTATTACATTATCTCAATCCAAACAGTCTAAAAATGGCATAAAAAAGGTAAGCAAAAGCAAGTAGTTGCGTAATAGGTCTCGTTATGAAGTAAAGCTAGAGCTGCAGCCTAGACCAGGCTTTTCTCGTAACTTCAACCGCTTTGAGGCAATAGTTAGGGTTGTACCACAACTTTAAAAATTTCAGGGAAGTTTATTGGTGCCAAAAGGAAACTTTTTGGGACACGGCCCGATAAGATTTCCAAAGTTCAAAAAAATGAGACACCCTAACCAATACGAATAATTCTGGTTTTTACATCAAACTCTATCATAATTTTCGACATTAAAACGTGACGTAGGTGTATTGCCGCATCAAAATACCCGCATTATTGCCTCATTATCCTTCCATTCTACGGTTTATCATCTACAAAACCCAATTCTGACGCGAAACCTTTATAGCGACAGGATACCCAGGGGTTATAAATAACTATTTGATCACTCTCAAGGAGTATCAACTGCTATGACGAGTACTATTCTCCCCTTTATGATTGAATTGATTTCTCTGAGGCATTTTCGGATGACATAATGAACGAAGTTATTCCTCGTTTTCTCCTGGAGATTGATTTAATAGGATTTAATGGACCAGCATTTCCTTAACTGGGGGAATGACAGTGAGTTTTGGATGGGTGCTAAGCATAATAGAATATTCTTCCATAAAAAGATCACAAATAATATAATTAGTTTTATTGAACGGATTTTTATCATACAGCTACCAATGCAATCTCTATAAAAATATACTGATGGTTGTTTTTATGCAATCAAGCTTCAAGTTTTATATTCTGGGTTTATCGAAATATTTCATCCCTTATTTTGTTTATTATCTGATACTAAATCCATAATTTGGATAGGGGGAATAGGTAAAAAACTGATGGTTGTTTGATTTTAAAATATAAACACAGTAAACAAAGGCGTTTTCTCTATCTATTACCATGGTGTTTTCTATTGCCTTGCTGTTTTATTATAAAAGTAGACTCAAAACAAAAACGCATCTTTTAAAATGTTTAGAAGTCTTGTTTAGCTATAAAAGAGGTGTATCCCTATATTTAAAGTACCCCATCTATATATAGACTCAATATCAATTTGACTTTCGGATTTATCCAAGGTCAAATGAAGGCCCACACAGCTTGACTTTCTTGCACCCAAATTTCCCTACAGTGTACACATTTAGAGATTTTTTTTAAATGCCAGGTGCTCTAAGAATAACACGTCTTGTTTACCTTTCCATTACCCTTTCGTTTGAAAGTTGGTTCCTCAATTTCCTAAAAGTATTTTGCTCATTAAAAAATAACTACATCCCTCCCCTTTGTGAAATAATTGAGGCCCATGGGTGCAGTTACAGTTAAAAAATTGACAAATGTCAGGTCTTTTTCTTTTAAGCAGAGAGCTTCCATTAACTAAAAGCTACCCTATGCCCCCAACCGGTTAACGGCAACCGCAAGAAACTGTCTCGGAGAGTTTGTGGGGGTATTTTAAAAATTACGTCACTCTTGTTTGGAGGAATGAAATTCTGCATATGCAACACAATATTACTTTAGTAAAGTTTAGTGATTTTAATTTCAATTTTTTACTAATTTAAATTTGTCTATCCCAATATATGCTATTATTTTTCCAGGGGTGAAACAAGGATTAATTAATTTTTTTTCGGGGGGGGGGTTGAATAAAATAGAAAAAATAGCATTTTGCGAAAATTTTTTCCATTAGTACTTCCATCGTAATTGAAATTTAAAAACTTAATACAAGTAGAAAAAAGGGTGCTACTTTGATATACCCCCCAAAAAATTACGCGCCAAATCTGGCACTCCCAACGGACTTTTTAGGTTTGCTGTTTCTTGTTTTTTGTGTATACGTAGTAGTAATGTGTAGCCTAGTGAATTACTGGAAAAAATTGAAATTTTGAACTTTAATAATTCCAAAACTAATGAGAATTTTCGGAAAAACTAAATTGCAATATTTTTATAAAAAATATTTTTGTTCTTGGTTCAAATATCGAAGTTTTACTATGATTAGTTTTTCTGTTATATTCCAAAAACGTTTCAGCGATTTCATCGGTTCAACTGACCGGACATTTGATTTTTACAGAAAAAGTCGCCAAATTTCCGATTTGGGGGTGTATATCAAAGTAGTTCCGAAAAAAGTAAGTGGCAATAGAAACCTTGTACCTGGTAGAATTGCTGTTAGTGTTCAAAAGATAATATCAGAATGTTGGGTCAGTAAAAATTAGTCTGAAGAATCCCCTCTCAACAAGCAAATTAATATTATCAGCCGTATATGAAAACGTAAGTACTGATTATACATTGATAAAAATTCTATAAATTAGTTTATGTCTTTCAAAGATAAATTCTGAATATGATGTTAGTTTTTATTGAACAAAGGGTGATTGAAAACTGAGGGACTGAAATGTTAGAGGTTGTCCAAAGATGATTCCCAAGAGACCTTGGAAGGGGGAGGCGGAGGGCAATCCCAATGAGCTGTAGTGGGGACAAAAGTGGCCAAAAGCAAGGAATCATCCTTGGATACTCTAAAACATCTAGCATTTTTGTCCATGTTTGAATCATCCTGTATTCCTGTATAACTCATAACATTTTGTGACATAGATGAAGGAAGGAAGGAAGGGGTACAAGAAATTGGTGTGACGTAATTATGGAAGGCCCCGTAACGGCACCCGCAACTCGAACGCTCAAACCCAGCAGACAGTTTTATGAACCTCTCGTGAAACCCCGTTGAGCTCGAGTCCTTGGGGCTTTATTTGCTCTCCAAAGAACAAACACATTTCCTCGCATGGGCAATGAGGAGACTTTCTTGAAATTTCTCTCTTCGTAAATTCTGCCTGATTGACATCTGTTCCACGAGAGACTCGGAAAAGGAAACTCTGTATCGAGCTGTATCAGTTTTTGTCGGTGTGTAACGTTGGTTTTGTTTTTATTTTTACGTTCGTTTATTTAAGTGCGCGAGGAGAGGATTTCGATTGTTGAGTTGAGATTTACGGAGCCTAGAAAAATTGCGGTTGTCTTGAACAGGGAATGAGGAAGTTGCATGATTTTTGTTTAATTTTAATCGATTCCTCTTGCAAAAATAAGCAACTACCCAAAATTTGAGGCCGATCGAGAAATTTTTTGATTGCCAAAAAAATTAACAAAATCCCCTTTTTAAAAGCGCGCGAAAACGCCAAGAGTTTTGATGTGACGTCATCTTATACTAAACATTGTTGTAAAGCAATGGAGTTGATGGCATTATTGTTGACGTCATCTTATAGTTTTAACAATAAACGTTTTCAGTCACGTGTTTTTTTCTCGACTTTTAAATTAAAATATTTAATTACCTGTACATTTTTTTGAAAAACTGACTAGATATTTCATTTTACCATACAAAAAACCATACGGAACACTTGTTTGTTTTTGAAAATCTGACACATGCAACTTCCTTATTAGTTTTTTTATTTGTTTTGTCACAAATTATGAGATGTAATTCAAGTTGACTCTTCAGGTGGTATGTTGTATTACACAGTGGCTAAAGAGGTAGAATTATTCCTACAATGTTTCACAATGATATATAAGTTCTCTGTTTCAAATTTTGGGGTTTTATAACCTCAAAATTTGAAACAGATTAATTAGTCATTTATGAATCATAGTTATGATTACTGAATCATAGTTTTAAATGGCGTTGTCTCAAAACAAGGTTTTTATCATTTAAAATGATAATGCTTTTTTTTTCTAAATCAACTTATGATTTTCAAAATATGCAAACTTTTTTTGCTAACAATCAAATGAAAACGTTTCCTGGAAAAAAAGTTGCGGATTTTTTTATATTTTTCCAAAATTACTGTTCATATTCAAACTTTCATTCTTACATGTGACAAGGTACTGTATTTAATTTATTATGTGAAAAAATCAAGTAATAAATATTAATTAAAAGTAAGTAAAAGTAAAAAGTAAATAAATATTAAGTTATATGCTAATTTCTGGCATTTTTTTAAAAGCTTTTTGTATTTTTTAATACATTTTTGAATAAGTCTTTGTTCTAAGTATTAATTAGTATGAAGTCAACACATAATTTAATTCCAAAAATATATGTAACAAAATCTTGTTCATTTAGAAATTTTTTTTGTAGAGACCATTTAAATTTAATTTTAGTTCTAAGTTTTCAGGAAATAAGGCTTTGGAGGAAGTGGGGTACTATTTCAGCAGGTGAATGATTGAATTAAAGTAATATTTAAAATTGTTATTTTTGTGTCGCATATAATATTTGAAAGTAATATGGTAAAAATTTTCCGTAAGTTTAATGTTATTTTGCGTTTATACATCAATTTATTCCCCGAATGAATTTTTCCCTCATGTCAAATCTTTAAATATTTTACGTAAGAAAGAAAAAAAGAAAAAATAATGGTGTAATAGAGAAAATAAGAACTTTTAAAAGTTGTCTTGTTAAATTTCTAATAATTCCCTTTTTTGATGAATCACATAATTTAGTTTCAGATGTGAGATTCATCATAAGATGACAAGATTTGCCCCTATCTGTTTTTAAAGAATTCATTTCTACAAAATCATAAAACACGTCGCGGTAGAAAAATTGTATTAAATGAAAGAGTTAAAATACCAACATTATGTGTTACATGAAGATAAGAAATGTTATTCTCCTCACGTTTCTCAAGGCCTTCGGAAATCCCAAAGCTATTAAAATTTGAGAAACATGTTTAATTTTGGTATTTGCAGCAGTGTTTTCAAAATATACTAGCTGTTTCAACCCGGCAAAGCCGTGTTTTACAGCTAGCCTTCTTTGGCGCTAATGCGAGATTATATGGCATTTGATACAACGTTTGATTCAATGACATTTTAAGAAACGGGGATATTCTGCAAAGGTTGTGCAGATGTTTCGGGTAATGTGATAAATCCGGGTATTTAATAAAGCCCGTGTATTCGAGCAAAGTGATACTCATTGATAATGTCATTGAATTTTCACATTGCTCGCCTCCACTTCGGGTATTATTAATAATGTCCGATTTATCACATTGCCCGAAACGGACATTCTCCCAAGTCGCATCTGAAAGAGACAAATGAGTTGACTCTCCTTGACAAACTTTATTATCGCTCTTTTGTGGCCGGTGTTTTAAAAAGTATCTTTCGGCTGGAAAGGATCGTGAGAAAACTATCTACAGATTTATTAATAAGCTTCCGTGCTCATTGTTTTCGGCTAAGTGTTTTGCCGCGACAAAGATGTGTATCGCTCTTTATTATGATAGGATTGTTTCTGGACGTTTTGTTTTTTCTAATCTGATAACATGCAGTGTTTGACAAGTTTGAATTTTCTTCTGCTTCCCGGTTACACTTTATTTACCTTGACCTAGTCTTAGTTCTGATCCTATTGTCTCTTCCAAGAAAAACTAGTGATTCTGTATGGAGTTGGTAGAAATTTTGGTTTAGTGTTAGATAATCTTTGACTAATTCTATCTATCTGCAAATATTTTGTAGCTGTCGTTCGTAACTCAGAAATAAAAGTAGGATAGAGGAATTGTTTGAAGTAATTTCATAAGACAACTTACAATATCCTGTTTCGAAAAAATCTTTTTAATTATCCCATTGGAAGATAAAGTGAATTTTTGACTGGAATAAATTAAGTAAAAATTCTTCCACATATCAAATTCAATATTGTTCAAAAAGAAGCAGTTGAATTAGAAGGAGATTCAAATTTAAATTGAAAACCTTTTTAATGTCGGAAAGATTGACTCCAGTTTAAACTGCAGTCAATCTTTAAAATGAGATAAAAAAACTTGATTTGTTCATAAATTTAAAAAAATAGTTAAATTTGAGGAATCATACGTATTGGGAACATTTTTTAAATGTTAATTTTTACTTATATGGTTTGATTTTATGAGGTCCATTATGAAACGTGTCTATCCCTAAGTTGCTGTATTTTTCCTAACGAATATCTTTGAGGTAAATGTATTTCTAATAGGCATCAATTTAAAAAATTTGAAACTATTCATAAAATCTTAATAGCTTCAAAATAATCCTAAAATGGTAACCTTGTTTTATCATTAGTTGGAATAACATGGATGGTCAATTCCTAGAGACTAATATCATTTTAGCGTGCAACTGTCCGGAGTTTCAGTACATAAGCTATCATTACTTTAAACCACAAACACATCTTGACCAAGAGATGCAAGGAGGAAGTTCAGAAATTCCTAACCACACACTTCTTTTTAACCACGCAAAACTGCAACAGTCTGAATGTTTCACTGCGTTACATCTCCTTATTATGTTTTTAAAGCACCTTAAAGAGGAAGTAGTTGTACTACGTTTGAATTGCACGATTTCGATCAAAGATATGACTAATTTTGGAAAGCTTCTAAAAAAAGACTGGAAGTTCCATATTTATCACAAGATGGCCAGATTTTATTTCAGGTTTTCGAAGAAAAATATACCTCTTCTATATTTACAGAATGATAATACACCGCGATATACTATCATACTTATATCAAATGCCACGGATAAAATATTAACCTTGCAAGTATTTTAAGAATATGTGTACATTATATTCTATTCACGTTATTTAAATTATTAAGAATTCTCTAAGTATGAGCTATTTCCTAATTAATTTTTGTTTTTTGATTTAACTCATTTTCCAAGTCCCTGGTGATGAGACGAGGATGTACTACTATAAAAAAGATCATGTAAGGATAAATTTATCTTTATTAACACCTTTATTAATGTTGTTTATCTTAAAACCAATGTGTCTGATATGGACTATGCGCAGAAGTGTTTAATAATTATAAGAATTAAAAAAAAAGAAAGCCTATATTTCAATTTACCGTGATCTGAATTTTATTGATCGTATAGCATGAAAAATTAAAATAAAATAAAAAAAATCATTAGTTTATTTTGTTGAGTGATTTTTCACTCTGTATAGATTAAGGTTACAAGAAAAATTTTCTATGAGTCTATATAGTTCAAATCTATTTTAAACACACACACATTTCTAGTATTGTAAAATATAGTTTTTTGTGGCATATACTGCTCAGCCAACGATAGTAAAAGGGTCACTTGATTTTTACAGACTTTGCACGGCCGATGGTTGGGTAACCGGTGATAATTGGGGTCTCGCTTCTATATACAAGCAAATGTAACTTAATTAAAATTTGTTAGATTAAACGTATTAAAAGCTACAATTCAAATTAATTTTAAAAATAATTAATTTGTTATAGGCATTTTATTATTTTTGGGGGCTATTGGAGGGAATTGATCATAAGAATTTAAATTGAATACGTTCAAAGATTTTGAAGCAAACTAGTTTCAAGTCTTAAATTATTTAATTATACTAAAATTATAGTAATTTGGTTTAAAGTCCTCTTAAATAAATTTACATTTCTACTATACCAATTCAAACTATGACTTTTCTATTACATATAAGAGTTGTAGCTGCTACAACATTGCATTTGTTTGCTCTTGACCTACAGACGAACGAAGTTTACACAGGAAATACATCGCACGCCACTCCATTCCCTTTCGTGCTTTTGGGAAAACAAACAAGCAAACGTCTCGGAGCCCAGAAAGGATCTCTTGTTTGATGCCTGATGGAAATTAAAAGCCCTGAAATAGACGAAAAGGGGAAAAGAAGGTCTCGAAATTTCGCTCATAATGGGCGTTAGATAAAATAAAATATTCTAGGCGGCCTTGATAGTCTGGCAAACTTGCCATAAAGTAGCCTACACAAAGAGCACAGGTGAGTCAGTTAGAATTATGGGACGCCGGAACTCGTAAACATGCAAAAATAGATTTTCAATGCCATCCAAATTAAGAAACACAGTTTTATTTAAAATATCCATCTGTTGATTATTTTCTATGCATTGATGGAAGGGCTTTCGCAAAGAATTACCCGATTATAGGTAAATGGAATTGTATATTTTATTATTAAGGTTTTGAAGTAAATTTGACGTTTGAACTATCATAGGAATTTTGGGTAAATTTTTGCATTCACTTAAAACCTACTTAAACATTCAAATTTACTACTTAATCCATCCCTTTATTACGATTTGATTGACTTTAAAATCAGTGGCGGATCCAGGGGGTGGCACTCTTAAAAGTGCCTCCCCCCTTGGAGACCCAAAAAGGTTCTCAAAGTGAGTAAAAACCCAACTTTTACAGGTCTATTTCAAAATTTTTTTCTGTGGGAGGACCCCCATACCCCCATTAGTATCAAAATGGGGTATTCAGTGTTTATTTTTAGGATATCCCCTACCTTTTGACATTTTGGGTCAAAAAGTAAAGGTAATCGTGTTGAAAATGCCCCCCTTAGACTCAAAATGTTTCTTAAAATGAGTTAAAACCCTACTTTTACACGTAAATTTTCAATTTTTTTCTGGGGGAGGACCCCCATACCCCAATGGTTCCACAAGGGGATCTTGTCTGAAAAAGTGCCCCCCCCCCTTGGAGCCGTGCTGAATCCGCGCCTGTTTAAAATTCACATTTAGGTAAATAAGTGTAAATGTTTAATAGCAATATGAACTATTATTTCCTATAATTTAATCAAATGCGTTCATCGTATATAAACCTTTATGTACCGTTTTTATATTAATATATTTATATCCGTCTCATAACCTTGTCTCTTCTATTCAGATATCGTTTAACCCTTTATCTACTGACGGTCCCACCCCACCAATTTTAAAATTACATAGAATAACCATCCTTTACGAAAATCATGACAATACTTTGCTGGAACACTCTTTTAGTTTTCATCTTCCAGGAAAAAAGTCAGCATGGGTTCTGTGATGAGTATTTTAGCGGAAAATGCGAATAGATTTGAAACTGAAGTCGTGTTTTCAGCTCCCGAACGAAAGGGTTAACCGAGAGAGACGTTGGTTTCCAAAAGTTTTTGTAATTTAAAGTATCAAGTATTTTAGCTTATCATTAACATTTTCATTGAACTTTTTGATTTCTATGACTAAAGGGACATAATTGAACGAATTTATTGTTTGTAATTATAAATATAATTGAAAATTTCACATTTAGTTATTTTGTGCTTGTGTGTGTGAACCAATGTTTAAAATCCAGTGTTAAATATTTTGCGGTTTCGTAGCAGGAATTTTTAAATCATCAGGATTTTTAGGTTTACCTTTCAGTGGCAATATTTTACTTTCACATATACTGTAGTGTTAATTTTAAATTTTTCTTAATTACTTTGCTACTGAAATGGACTGCATAAAAATAGGTAAATTTTTACTGTTAATTATTACAAAGAAATTCATAAGTATAAACTCCATTGTAAGCTATTTGGTTGCTTATGTATTTATAGAATGGGAAAAGAAAAGTAATGTAAAGGAAAATGTTATAGGTTATTTTCACTCTTGTTTTCGTGTTTCTAGCATTTCAGAGAGTTTGTTAGAAAATAAACGCAAATAATAAATACCAACCTAGTTTTACTTTGTCTGAAAGTTTAAAATGTATTAAATATAAATAAATGTAATTAAAATATTTTACAGAACCCAAATAAACTTGTTTGAAGGCCAGTTGGTTAGTAGAGTTCATTGAAATAATTAATAAATAAAATTTAGAAATAAACATTTTTGAAGTTGCCTTCTTTCTATAAATTATAACAAAAGTTTAACTATTAATGGTATAATTATTTACAATTCTTTTGGTTTAAATTGGATTTTATTACAAAAACAGCACAAGAAAAATTTTCTTACTTTCTTAAAAACGAGTTTATTTAAAAAAATCACGAATATTTATAATTAACATTTTCAAAGACTTTTATCAAAAGTAATTTGGTCTGGATATTTTTTGGATTGGAAATATTTTTTACAGTTAAGTCCTTGATATTCTTTACCCAAAATTAAAATTTTAATAAAGATTATAAGAAGGGGAAACGTATTATTAATGTTGGTTTTGTGGTAAAATAAGTAAAAGTGATATGTGATAAAATAAGTAATGGTGTGCGTATTTTATTTAGTTCAAAGCTTATGTGTATAAGATATAATTATAAATTTATATAGGTGGCGTAAAATATATATCTTGTACATAATAAAATATATAAATGATATATAAATAACTCGTGTATTGCAAAAACATGTTTTATAATAGTGCAGTTTTATAATAAGTAAATTTACTAAACCATTATGTACAAAAAAGGTTTTTTTATTTTGAACTAAACTTAGACTAATGTTATTCTGTTTACATAGTTTTGTTTTCTTTAATATATGGCAATAGATGGCGCTATTTTTATATAAAAATTGGGCGTTTTTAATTTCTTTCAAGAAACCTACTTTTATTTATAAGTTTAGAGTTAAAAATCCCCAAACCACGTAATCAAGTTCATTTCAAAGTATTTTATATATTCTGAACATTAACCTATTCGTAATATTAGTGATTATATAATTATTCTCTAAAATTATTTAGTTTTTATAGGTATACCATACCTAAATGCGATAAACTTAACTCAAATATTATCTGAAATAAATAATTGGGATGTCTTGATCTATGAAGTAATTTATATTTTATTTAATTCTTAATACGTTTTATAAAGGGTGCTTGCTGAAAGTACGATAAAAACAAATATTTTATAAAATCATCGTTTTTTCTCCTACAAAATATAAACTATGCCAGTTTGATCATATATAAAGCTTATCTATGCTGATTTTAGTTTAATAATGATCTTAGTATTAAACTAATTGAAAATTTGGTTTCCTTATTTAAGAAACAACTTTTATTATCTGGTACTATTTTACATTCTTTTTTGTTTCAAACCTGTTACAAAACTTGATTTTTAATTATACGACATTTTTGAAGAGGATAACAAGCTTCCCTTACCATCAGGAGTGAACCTCCCGAAAGTTAGAAACATCCTCTTATGGATGGAAAAAAAGAAAGGACTAAAAGAACTAAGAAGGACTAGATAAAATAATAGTTAGAAAAGGACTAAATAAAATTATAATATCCCTCTTCAAAGTTTCTTCTTAGCTACACGACGCACACACCGTCCCTAACAATTAATTTTTATATCGCTGAAGAAAATTATAAATTATGCTTGTCCAACTAGAAAAAGTCACTATGAAAAAATCAGAGACGATTTTACTTCTAAAAGGATATTTTCGAAATTTAGTCGAGAAACGTAAAGTAGTATTTTAGCAAATTCTCTACTTCAATTGACACAAGGAAATTTTAAGAAGTAATTTTCCTTCTTAATATTAAACTCGATAGGAAAATTAAATTTAAGAAATCTTTTTAATGATAATTTTTATCAGTTTTAAAACTTTTACCAGTAAAAAGTTAGCTTATTTTTATTTCATTTTTAACTTAAGTATTGATTGTTTTCTCATATTCCATAGAGGTGATTGAAATTGTTTTTATTCACCATGATACTACCTTATATTTACTTAAGTTATTACTGAAGGAACTCGGTAAATTGCATGCCTTAGACGTCACGGGAATGCCATATTCAACGTAATTCATAAAACCACCTTAAGTATTTATTATTCCTCCAAACCGTTTAAGAAACACCCTGATGCGCAAAGAACTCAGAACGGAAACAACACATCCCCTCCCTTATTTGCACCCATCAGCATCACTTTCATTCATTCAGAAAACAACAGCTTGCCCAACATACTGCACTTCCTCTTAACGGTCGCCCCTCCAAAAAAGAATCCTGGCGCAACAGGCAAGCAACAGGTCCTCCTCACAACACAAGAGCCGCTTTTAATTCGAACGTGGCAGCCGAACCCTCCTGATGGATGAGCAGCAACCCACCCGAAGAAGGTCAGACACTGTCAGCTGTCTCCTCAGAAAATACCTTTTGGGGGAAGATTGTTGTTTTCGAGGTCTCGCGACCCCCCTCTTAAATTTTCACTCTCCCAACTTTCGCCTGTGTTTCGCCTCGTTGTTTACAACCGGAAGTGTTATTGTTGACGGTCCGGTTGCCAGATCGGTTTCTGTGGGAACGGAGGGGGGCCTTTCCGACATTTTGTTCTCTTTTTCTCTGCCCTGTGGTGGAGATGGTGTGTTTGGTTAGGAGATGAGAGGAATGAGGTTAGAGATGATGTTGCGTTTTGTTGATGTAATTGGCAGATGGTTTTGTGGTTAAGAATCGATAATGAAGAATATTCCAGTACAGTGTTTCTTGTCATGAAAATTTTATACGAATGATAGACAAGGCTTTTACAAAGGCTTTACAAGGCTTTTTACGTATGACCATGAAAATGTTTGTTTCATAAAGGAAAAATTTCAAATTTGAAATGTGAATATGGGTATTACCCTTTTATGATTTAAATACTTTTTTTTCTTTTTATAAATTTAACAATAGAGATAATGCAGATAATATTTGTTTTGAAAATAAAATTATATATTTATTGACTGTTTTTATAATTACAAACTATGGGGTGTATCCAGATAATAATATATATGTTACGGGCAATATGATAAATCGGGCATTTTTAATAATGCCCGAAGGGGAGGAGGGCAATGTGATAAATTCAATGACATTTATCAATGAAATTGATCACTTTGCCCGCCTCCACCTGTTTTGATCACTTTTTATCAACAAGAAGGCTAAATATTTAAATTAGGTAATCTGGAATTAACTGTAAGGTTTATATGGAAATATTATCATATGGAAAAATAGAAGCCTTTCTTAAATAATAATAATGTGAATCCCAAAAGTTTGTTTTCAATTTCGTAGTTGATTTTAAAATTATGTAATGCTATTTTTAAAAAAATTCTGTACAAATCTTATCTTTGAATTAATTTATCAATTTATTAACTATGTATTAAATTTTAAATTTTTTGGGGGGATAAGAAAGGAAAATAAATTCATAATGACATTTAAAAAATTAAAGGATGATGTTTCTTGATGGAAAGTTTTGAAGTAGAAATTGATTTAGACCATGTAAGATGAAATTGTTTTACCGTAAAATTTTATTTGATTCTATCAAAATTAGTTCAATAGAAATTATCTATTAAATTTAAAATAAAAAAAACATAATGTTGTGTGTGTGCTTCGATAGCGATTTCAGTTTTTAAAATACTATAACTTAGTTCTGCATAAAAGGGTTCCCCTTTTTTATCAAATAAGAAAACTAAGTGATTTTTTCCAAGTTTTTTAACAATCAAAGTTGTCTTAAAAACCAAATTAAGAGAGAAAAGAAAAGGGATATCGTCTTGGATATTAAGGCTAAGCGCGCACTATAGACTTTTGTCACAGCGACAGAGACAAAATTATCACCCTGGCTATTGCAAGAAGCTAGAGCTCGCACATTAGGCGACGAGACTCTTGGCCGATTGCTAAAAAATCTACCATAGAAATGCATTGCTTAGTGTTTATAGTCGCCACGACAGAAGTCTCTAGTGCGCGTTTAGCCTAATTCCCTCAATCTATTTTGGTGAGATCTTAAAACAAACAGTTTTTAATTAAATTGTTTTGAGGTAGTGCAAAAATTGAATAATTAATTACGTAACATCGGATTCCTTTTTGGGTTAGTTTTGTTCATTAAATTAATTTTAAAGATAATTTCGCACATGTTCCTGTACCCCCAAATTTTACTCACTTAGAATAGTTTTATCTTTTGTAATAGTTTTGTCATACATTCTAAGTATCTTATTTATACTTTTTATAACGGAGATAAAATTGGGCATAAAACTCATTTTAGTAAAATAAAGTGTACTAAATAACTTGAAGTTATTATAGTATGTATAGTTTTAGTGTATTATAGTATATTATAGTATGTATTGAAGTATTTATAGTTTTTTTTAGCTCTAATTCATTAATTTTTTTCTTAATTATTACTATTTATATATTTTTATATACTTTTTTTAACCAATTGGACTAAGGGGGGGTATTTCCGGTGATAACATTTTTTTTTATAGAACTCGATCAAATAACCCCCTGAATCATAGTATCCACGTCTAAAAAAAGTTTTTGGCCAAGTCAATGTCCTTATTCTAACACATTTCCATAAAAGTAAACTTTTCATCGAAAACCAAAACGACTACCACCGGAAATTCTTACAAATGAAGTATTATAAATGTGTGATTCAGTAGACTTTTCGTAACTTTATCCAATGGAGTTCGGCGCATTTAAAATCGATAAAAAATATAGCGTGAGAGAAAGTGTATCTTTCCATAAACGATTCTGGCTAAGAAAACAACTTATATCACACTTTCACCGTTTCATTACTTCCGTCCATCATAAAATTATTACGACCGCAACCGCAGTAAAAAAATGACCCCTCTCCCACAGCTTCTTCTTCACCAAACAAGATGATAATAGAGGGAAAAAAGAAAACAGACTCGTAATTTTTTTTTTGTGTGCGTGGCCGGAAAAAAAAATTTGACGAGCGAAAAGAAAAGTGAAGCCTCGTCGTTTTGAAAGCGGATTTTCGGTAAATAAATGAATAAATAAGACGCGTTCGCGCATCTGTTGTGCGTACCTTGTTTGTTTCAAGCGTGGGCCACCGCGTCGCGACATTTGCGGTTTTTGTGGCAGTTGTGTTTCTTTGCCATGTTTCTGAGTAGTTGGTTACTGGGGGGAAAACAACTTCTGAAAGAGAAGTCTGATAGGATATCTCTTTTCTGAGTGATTGCCCTTTACAACCTATAGACGGAAAGTTTAGACCTTTACTATTGTATGAATCTGTTGTTGCTGATTCCCCGAAATGCATGAATCTGAGTTGAAGGAAACAAATAATACAACTTCGATGAATGTGGCTGAAAATAGCAACACATTTTCATATTTATTTGTATGGAAGATACAGTTTCTCTATTCTAAAGTTGAAATGATTTAACTTGGGTATTTTTATTTCAATTCATTTTCACTTTATCGTTAATTATTTTATGCAAAAATTTTTTTATTTCATTTACGTTTCAGATTGTTCAAAATTTAGTCACTTTTTATTTTTTCTTACTGTTTCAGTCTCCCTTCAAATGAATAAAGTTCTATATTTTAAATAAATCATTTAGCACACAATACATTTTATAATTAAAAAAGCAAATCAGCTAATTCAGAGGTATTAATCAGTTGAAACTGACTTGATATTAGGATATGATATTAGGGATGCCTTATAGGAAAGTGAAACGAAAGCTTCACTTATGACTTTTACAAAATATAAGTGAATTTTCAAGTTGTTCGATAGGAAATCAATGTTCTGATAAAAGTATCCCGAGAATGATATTTTTAGCTAAGTCTGCATCCCTTCCAATATAATTAATAGCTATTCAATTACCAAAATAGTACACTGGTGTTCAAAATTAAGAGAATTTGCGCTTTTTTTCGATTTCTCCAGATCTACTGGATAGATTTTGATGAAATTTGGTATGAACATAGGTTGATATAATGCCAAATAAATAATCGTTCAAAAGTTGTAATACACACGCATGCGCAGAAGTAATAACCCCCAGAATTGAAAGGTATGAAATAGCGGTTCCAGAATAGAGCAAAATAGTGGGTTTATAAGGGGTATGACACCCTCTCACTATCATGCATGCCTCCTTGAGTGATTTTATAGCGTGAATAAGGCAGATAGTAAAATCTCCTGGTCATTAAGCCTACTTTCTCAGAAACCCTGTTTTGGGGTATGTGGAAGGGGTAGCGAGATGCAATTGCCTTATATAGAGTCCCTCATACCTCCCCTAAAGTGGTGAAGTCTTTGAATCTGGATGCCCATTCTATATGGCGAATATCTGATCAAAACAGTCAACACCAAAATAAAGAAGAGAAAACAAAGCTACAAAAAAGTCAATTACAACTATTCTCTCAGATGAAGGGTTTGGACGCTAGAGAAAGCTGAATATTGGGGAGTTTTTGTTCCATTGGTGGAAAATTCATAAAATGTCACTCGTATCACCGAAAAGCTGCCTGTTTTGGAACAGGATACTATAAGAACGGCTTCAATTATGGGTTACGCCCATGAAATCAACGTTCTGCATACTCAAATGTTAATTGATAAATAATTAAGGGCTATTCCATATGAACAGGGACATGATCAAGAAAAATGAAAAAATAAAATAATAAAATTTTCTAATTATTTTAGGGAATAATTATGCAGTATTGATCTAATTGTGTTTTGCATTGCATAAATTTTGTGTAAATTATTTTTATCGGAATGTCAGCATTTAAAGTCAATATTTAGAAATATTTGTTTTAAAGGTTAATTTCTTAATGAAAAATGTATAGTTTATTTAGAAAATTAAAAATAAATTAATTATTTTTTACAACTTTTTTGTTAAATATACTCATAAACTTTATAGTAAAAATGAAATAAAGTGTTTAAATCAATTTAATTATATTTATATTCATGAATAACTGAATGCTTATACACATGTAGCGTGAGTTACGAAGTACTGTAGCGTGAGTTACGAACAGATCTCTATATTTTATTTTATTTCTGATTTTCTAAATCATTCCCAATAAAACTGTATGCTATTTTAGAATAAAGGAAGTATATTCAAACACCTGACAAGCATATAGAATTATTGAAACACTATTTGAGCAGAAAAACAAATTTGAATTTTATTCTCATAAATCCATGTCTTTTTCTCGTAGCGTGAGTTACGACTCTATTTTAATTAATATTTAAAAAACTAAAATTCTTAAAAGATTCGCAATACTTATTTTAAATTATTAACATAAATTTCAATATGTATGATTTTTTTAGAAAGAAAATAATAGTTATTTCTATATTTAAAAATTATTTGAAATTGCAATTTTGAAAAAAATGTAGCGTGAGTTACGGTGGAATTGCCCTTAAACATAACAATAAAATACGACCATTAGGAACATTTTGGGATTACTGTAACATTTCTCATTGTTAAAGGCTTTAATCAAAGTAATATATAGAAAAATAGGTACTACATGAAATAAATCGTGCCTTTAATTAAAAAATGCACTATTAAAGCGAAAAATACCTTCTACCCCAAAATTTTCCCAAAATAAATACTATTTGACTGGACTATTTGGCCGATTGCCAAGAATCTCTCCATAGAAATGCATTGCTCTCGAGTGACTAGTGTTTTAAGTCGCCGTGACGGAAGTTTCTAGTGCACGCTTAGCCTAAACTTATCAAATTATTAGCTAGAAAATCTAAATATTTCATTAAAATTGCTAAGAATGGTAATTTGAGCCAAGTCTGCATATCTCCTAATAATCTAAAAATAACAACCAAGATAATAATAAATACACCAAGTAGTATACCATGAAACCACAATTGTGAGTGACCGCAACTGACAAACTTTCTCCTCCTATCTGGGGATGGAGCATTTTATAGCCTTCTCGCCTGTATTTGGCCGGGTTGGGGTTGCGATTTTTTATGTTTCATGAGTTATTAAAGCCACTCTTGATATTTGTAAACAACTTCTTCGAAGGGATATAAAGCGCACACAGATTTGTATTTATGTTCCTCGAAAAACCGTCCGGGTCTTCCGACAAAGGCGTAGCGAATGGACTCTGAACCACGGGGGTGTACTCTGAGTGTTCCTTTTGGGGTTTTCGGTTGACAATGTCGGCTAACTTTGGGACATCTGCAATTTTATGAGTCACCTGCCGTAATAAAATATCCCGATGGAGTCTTCAAGTGTTTGATTACATGTTCCTTTGTTAAGTTTCCGTTGTACAACATTGTCTTCTTAACTACTATCAATTTTTATGCTCATCCAATATTCCTTATTCCATTATCACAATTTTCAAAAAAGTTTTACGCCGACCAATAAAAAAAGTAAAGTTTCCCATTTTTCAAGGTTTTAATTTTTATTTTTTATGTTATCTCTTTGCTTCGAATAAATAGTAATCTTAGTTAGCGAAAAATAATTGAATTACCACTAAAAGATTTAAACTTTCAAATAAAATTATATTTCAATGCGTGATAATTTATTATAAATTTAAAGTCCTTAACTTAAAAGGCTAACTGCTATTAACTGCTATTAACTATTAACTGCTAGGTGATATAAATATTGACATGTTATCGAACGATAGCTCTGTGAGAAAACTCCAGCTCTCAAGCGTCACCTCCAACCGTGGACCGGTTTCGCCCTTGTTAGGGCTCATCAGCACGGTATAGGAAGGCAACGCAAGAGAGCGGAGGGAGAGCTTTTAGTCTAGCCGACTATAACGGAAAAAGTGGTGACTATTGATTAGTCTCCACTATCTGCCGGAATGAACTGCGCATTCCATAGAACAGATTTAATTCTCGAAAGGACACAGGTATGACAAGGGAGTGCTTCACCACTACCTCTGGTTAGAGGAATATGTGAGAAAACTCCAGCTCTCAAGCGTCACCTCCAACCGTGGACCGGTTTCGCCCTTGTTAGGGCTCATCAGCACGGTATAGGAAGGCAACGCAAGAGAGCGGAGGGAGAGCTTTTAGTCTAGCCGACTATAACGGAAAAAGTGGTGACTATTGATTAGTCTCCACTATCTGCCGGAATGAACTGCGCATTCCATAGAACAGATTTAATTCCCGAAAGGACACAGGTATGACAAGGGAGTGCTTCACCACTACCTCTGGTTAGAGGAATATGTGAGAAAACTCCAGCTCTCAAGCGTCATCTCCAACCGTGGACCGGTTTCGCCCTTGTTAGGGCTCATCAGCACGGTATAGGAAGGCAACGCAAGAGAGCGGAGGGAGAGCTTTTAGTCTAGCCGACTATAACGGAAAAAGTCGTATTATAGTCGGCTAGACTAAAAGCTCTCCCTCCGCTCTCTTGCGTTGCCTTCCTATACCGTGCTGATGAGCCCTAACAAGGGCGAAACCGGTCCACGGTTGGAGGTGACGCTTGAGAGCTGGAGTTTTCTCACATATTCCTCTAACCAGAGGTAGTGGTGAAGCACTCCCTTGTCATACCTGTGTCCTTTCGGGAATTAAATCTGTTCTATGGAATGCGCAGTTCATTCCGGCAGATAGTGGAGACTAATCAATAGTCACCACTTTTTCCGTTATAGTCGGCTAGACTAAAAGCTCTCCCTCCGCTCTCTTGCGTTGCCTTCCTATACCGTGCTGATGAGCCCTAACAAGGGCGAAACCGGTCCACGGTTGGAGGTGACGCTTGAGAGCTGGAGTTTTCTCATATATTCCTCTAACCAGAGGTAGTGGTGAAGCACTCCCTTGTGATAGCTCTGTTCAAGATTATCAAAATCTTTTTAGTTCTGAAGGCTTTACCTCTCTTATAAACAATATTAACCCGCCAAGCATCCAATTCATGTATTGATCATTTCTTGTTTAGAAGTTCACAAATTAGTACTGAATCAGCTATATTTTTAAATGACTTAACAGATCACTATCCTATTATTTGTAAATTAAATTGTCAAGATTCCTCCTTTAAAAACCCATTACAATCCGTGTTTACTAAAATAAACTATGCTCAATTGAAGATTTTTTTGTCAAGTTATGATTTTCCTTTACGCATAAATTGTGAAGATGTTGACTATCTCTATGATGATTTGTATATCGGTTAAGAAACATGGTCAATAATTTTTCGTATTATACTAAACCACGAGAAAATAAGTTGAATAATAAATGGATAAATGATGAGATACTTAAATTGATCAAAATCAAGGAGAAACTTTATAAAAAACATAAAAGTATCCTTTTGACATTATTCACGAGAGAGTATACAAGGATTTTCAAAAAGACTTAAAATTAAAAATAAAAAATTTAAAGCATAATCATTTTCTATCTGAATTTTTAAAATGTCAAAAAGCAATGGGAACTTGTTAATAAAATCACAAATCCTAATAATCAAAGAAAGCAATTTCCGTTTGACAGTAATAAACAGATTTTAGATAAAGTAAATGAATTCTTCATTAATATGGGCACACATGTCTTCCCTCACATCCATGATCATAAAATATATTTGACTAGCCAACTGAATTCTTTTTTTCTCATTGAATCTAACGACTTAGAGATTAGAAAAATAATAAGTTCACTTGATGATAAAAAATCTCCTGGTTTTTGATGGTATAACTTCCAAAATTCTGAAATTATTGGCTATTGATCATGTTTCTACTATGACTAAAATTGTAAACCTATCTCTTTCTAAAGGTGTTTTTCCTTCTTCTTTGAAAACAGCTCTTGTAGTTCCTATTTATAAGTCCTGCAATGCGAATGATTTTGTAAATTATCGCCCAATTTCTTTGTTACCAATTTTTTCCAAAGTTTTGGAAAAGGTTGTTCACTCCGGACTCTATGAATACTTAAAAACTTTTAAAATAATATCTAAAAATCAATTTGGCTTTTTGCCAGGTCTTAGCACTACTGATGCAATACTTGAATTTACTAAATTTACCTACAGAAGTATAGATTTAAGTAAAAAAAAACGCAGCTGTTTTCTTAGATATATCCAAGGCTTTTGATAGCGTAAATCATGGCATATTGCTTGATAAACGTTACTCAATTGGAATCCGTGGCATAGCCTTTGATTGGTTCAATTCATACTTAAATAATCGCAAGCAATTTGTTAGCCTAAATAATTTTAATAGTAAATTTTTTAATATAAAGTCTGGAGTGCCCCAGGGATCCATTCTTGGACCCTTATTGTTTATTATCTATATTAATGATTTTTGTAATCTAAAACTAAAGGGAAAAATTATTACTTATGCCGATGATACCATTTTAGTATATTCATGTTCAAACAATAATATTTTAACAAAATCTATAAATGATGATCTCCTGAACATTAAAAAGTGGTTTGATGCTAACAAATTATCAATTAATATAAAGAAAACCATGTATATAAACTTCTGTATTCATGGCCCTTCAATTCCTCTTTCTCTTTACCTGCACTCTAACAACTGTGATGTTTCTAATTGTAATTGTCCTCCCCTTCAACAAACTCTTACCATAAAATATCTTGGCATAAATCTTGATTACAACCTAAAATGGAAGTCTCACGTTCATTACCTAACAAAAAAACTACGTTTTATCCTATATAAATTCTATCACCTAAAAAGTATCATTAGCAATAGGTTTTTATTACAATTATATGACTCCTGGATAAATTCATTAATTAGCTATGGCCTTATAATATGGGGCGGAGACTACATAAGTAACTTAAATCCTGTAATAAAAATCCAAAATAAAATTTTTAAATTTCTAAGCAGTAATCACACGTCTAATTTAATTTCCTATCAACATCTTAATATTTTTCCCATCAGATACCTGTTTTTCTTCAAAACTATAGTATATTTTTTCTCTCATAACACTGCCGAAATCAGAAACTTAAACTATAGCTTACGTTCTAATAGCCCTTATTTAATTCCTAAAGCTAGAAAAGAAATCTTTAGAAAACACTTCACCTATTTATCCCCAAAACTATTTAATAGCTTGCCTAATCACATTAAATCAGAAAAATCTCCTCTAAAATTTAAAAAGCTTTTAATATTATTTTTATACTCAATAGTTGACATAGAACAATATTTTTAAAACATATGCTCACTAAATAAGATAATCTGAAGCTCACCCTACAGCACCTCACCATCATTTATAATCACAATTAGATTTATGCCTTGAGATTACCCGTATTTTATTAATTATTCATCTAAACTTTTTTCTTCCTTTCTTTCTATCTTTTCTTTTTCTTGAAAATCCATTGATGTATAATTTTCGGTCACCTGTAAGAGTCAATTTGACTCCTTGGTGTCTCATACGTGTATTTTTGTCATTTTCCCTTGTATTATTTGTTTTGAACTTAACTATGTACATATATTAGTAAAAATAAATTTTGATTTGATTTGAAAAAATGTAATGGATGAAAGTGTATTGAAATCCTTAATTTTTCCTCCGAAAAAAAATTCTTGTGAAAGTATATTAGATTGATATATTGCTTTTTACAAAGTTATTTTAACTGATGGCTAAAAAGATCATTTGCTATCTATTCTGTTTGTTATTTATGACGATTAATGTGTGTATAAATAATCATAGAATTATCCAGCACATTTTTATATTTTTAAAATTCCTACCTACTGCTTGAAAAGCGCGGTAAAATATTTTTAGGATTTTATTGATTGGAGAATTTTATCCTAGTTCCCCTGTTGTTGTTTCTATTATAATGTTTAGTTGATTCTAGAATTTAAAGCATATAATTTTTAAGTTTCATTTCTTGATTTGCTTTTATAATCATCCTATACTTTGAATTTTTTTATTCCTTCGTATAATTACGTTTAACAGTTTATCAGCTCTATATATAGATATTTATATGTAGAACTTATTTAAATAATGTAATATTATTTTTTTTACATTAAGCATTACAAAAATTGATAAATTTCGAAATTTGATAAAATGATATTCAAATGATGATTTGACCCAAGATATTATTAAAACGAATTCTGTATAAATGCTTGAATTGAATACATTGATTATCATACACTCCTGTGCAAAAATTAAGGACGGAACTGTTTTTTCAACATAACACTTAGTAGAATTATTTTTAAACCATGAAAATCATACCAAAGGATGTTCAATGGGTGGGAATACAGGGCCTTAGAACAAATTTTCCCTACCAAATATTTAAGGGGGTTAATGGGCCCTCCCTTGATAATGGAATGGAGTTCCATTAGACATTTGGAGCAGGGACAGAAACGTGTATGTGAAAGGTATTTAACAGAAAATTATATATTTTTTTAGTGAATATGATTATTCCTGAACTCAATGCATATTTTTAAATGTGTGTACTGCCTTTAAGGGTATTTTTAGGTTTTATTGAGAGATATGGGTATAATATTCATTTTTGGAATATTTTAGCTTCATGGTCAATTTTAGTAAGTGGTATCTGACCATAAACCATGTTTTTAGTAGTTCTCACATCTGCGTTATTGTGTTGAGGTCTGGGAACCAAGAAAGTAACTTTATTTTTTGTCAATATCCTTTCTTACAAAAAACTTTGAGATAGCCAAATTGTGAATTTTTGCAGGGTTTTCACTCATAAAGAGAAATCCTTGACCCGAAATGTCTTCTAAAAGAAACAATTGGGGTATAAGAACACAGGTACGCAATTGCAGACATCAGTAAAAATATTTTTGAAGTATAGGGGGTGCTGAAGTGTCTATAAGGATAGTACAGTTTCAAAGGAGAAATTTGATGTCTTTAAAACTCATTTTAAAGATAATGGAGATATTTTAACGGATGTATTTTTCTTTTCAGACATGTATACGTCCATAAACACTAAAAATGCTTCTTTTTTTGAACGTTAATAACACATTTTCTTTCCGTGAAACTATATAATTCTTTTGTACCGTTTCAGCACCTTTTATACACCACTGAGGTTTCCACTGCTATCTGCAACTGCGTACCTGTGTCCTTATATCCCATTAGCTACTTTTAGAAGACATTTCTGGTCAAGGATTTCTCTTTATGAGTGAAAAACCTGCAAAAACTCTTAATTTGGCTACCTCAAAGTTTTTTGTAAGTAAGGATATTGACAGAATAAAGTTACTTTCTTGGTCTCCAGACCTCAACACAATCACGCAGATGTGAGAACTACTAAAAAACATGGTTTATGGGGTCCGATACCACTTACTAAAATTGATCATGAAGCTAACACTTTCCAAAAATGAAGATTATACCCATATCTCTCAATAAAATCTAAAAAATACCCTTAAAGGCAGCACACACGTTTAAAAATATGCATTGAGTTCAGGAATAATCATATTCATTACAAAAAATACAAAATTTTTGGTTAAATACCTTTCACACAGACGTTTCTCTCACTGCTCCAAATGTGTAAGGGAACTCCATTATCAATGGAGGTCCCATTAACCCTCTTAAATTATTGGTAGGGGAAATTTGTTCGTGGGCACTGTATTCTCATTCTCACCCATTAAACATCCTTTGGTATGATTTTCATGGATGGAAAATAATTCTACTAAATGTTATGTTGAAAAAACAGTTCCGTCCTTAATTTTTGCACAGCAGTGTAAAACCTAACCGTTAATGTATTTTCCCTTTTTGATGAATGGAAGTTTTATGCGATTCAAATAACACTTTTTTAAACCCTGTTATAGAACTGTTAAGTGTAGTTAGCTCTCGCACGACCCCCCATTCTCTTTCGTAACGTTCGTGAGAAAGAGCGACGCTCACTGGCAGAAAAAGAAAAGAATCGAAATGTCGTGATTACATAACGGCCGAAGAACAAGAAAGAGGAGAAAAGAGCCGAAAAGAGAATAATCATCCCCCAAACTTTGCCTCTCGCTTCACTTCTTTCATCGGGTTGCGCAAACCTCCAGAGTTCGTTCGGAAACCGAAAGTGGCCGCTTTCAACCTTGGATTTAGAAAAGGAGACCCCGTTTTTGGAGGGCAGAGTTGAGACAAAAGAAAGTGTATGCTCGAATTGCGGTGTATTTTCCCAACACATCGATAACAATGGAGCGAGGCGATGGCCATTCGTTTGCCCAATACGGACCCCCACAAAGAACTTATGAGCTGGAACTACGAGTTGATACAACCGTTTGATTTAGAAAGGGAACCTAACTTGTTTGCACAAGGGGATATCTTCAAATAAAAATTTTAGTTTCAGACTTATTTAATTAATTTGTTATTAAGTTTGAATAGTTGGAAGTGAAAATACAAATGCTGATATGATTATTTTTCAAGCTCTTCATCAAGAGTTTAGTCATAAAGAAAGGTGTTTCCGTACATCAACTTAAGGTATATTTAATTTATTGTTCTGTGTGTAAATGTTACATAACTTGAATTTTTTTATTCAGAACGAACAGACTGGTACAGTTTAAATGGAGGATAAATCTTCAAAGTAGCAATCTTAAAAGTAGCAATCCCCCCCGAATATCACTAAATGGGGGCGAAACAATTTGGTTTATAAGTTTGCATTAGATAAGGTACTTAAGGACATTATAAGTCATTAAAGATAGTTTATTCTTTGTAAATAAGCAGCTGAATTTTAGAATATGAAACTTCTTTTATAATGATAATTGAGATCTAGGAACTGATGTACAATTAGTAAATACAAATTCACTATTTACCACAGAGCTGAAATTCTTGTTTCTGTACTTTAGGATTCGCAGGACGCAGTTGTCAAGTTTTATGCCAAATCAACAAAAATAATTAAATATCGAAATAAAAAGCATTAAAATATCACAACTATCAGTGTTTCTTTAAATTTTTTCATATTTTTATGCTTAAATAATAAGGCGTTGCCAATGTAGTTTGACTAGAAAGATTTGCGCTCCGGTTTATCCTGTAATAATTTTCTTTCTTATTAGAGCATTTTTTGTCACTTTAAACGAAAATTATATGAGACGTTTTGAGAAATGGAAAATCACTCTTAAATAAGCATTTACACGAAGCTTTAAGAGAAATCATCGAAGCGGTCGACAACAATGGACTATGGCGGTGACCAGGAGGTTTGAGCAAGAGGGACCCTATAATAACGTCCATCTTCACTTCAGGGAACAATGGTAAAAAAGAACCGCAGATTAATCGGGATCAAACTGATCTTGAAATGTATGTCACGCTATGTCAACAGAAGAGGCGCTATGGGGAGATAGGGCATTGTGATGTTTGCGCAATTGCTAAAGATAATCCAGCATAAATTTCGGAGACAGGTGAAGGCATTTACAGAAAAAGAGGGGTTTAAGGAGGATGAATGTTTCAGAAGAAGGGTCGTTTCTTTTCTTCAAGATAAGATCGCTTATCCTCACAAAACTGTCCGCGGAATATTTTTGTGTGATTATACCGCTCCAGTTTCGTGGAAGGTATGTTCGGAATTTTCGTAGCCCCGCTAAATTTTATGATCCACTTAGTAACCTATATAAATATTTACTGTTGGTATCTTGAATAATGAGGCAAGTGTTGATAAGAGGTGATTAAAAGAGAATCTCTCCTAGATTTACAGATGAGATAGGTTACGCTACTCAAATTTCGTATGTTCAGCGATTTCGTTGTATAAATTGAACTTATTTGGGCTTGGTAATATAGTTATGTCAGTGCTTTCACTATGTAAAGAGAAAACTAATTCTTAATATATCATCTCGAAGCTGAATATGCAATTTTGAAATATTTGAAATTGGTAGAAGTTCTGAATATTAAAATAGCATTGTAAGAAATTGGGAGAGGTTCAATGTTATACATCACAGGACACATTCAAACAAAGGTCATAATGTGGAATTGTTTCGTTTTAGTGATTGAGAGGACCTAAAATATACAGAGTGAATTAGGTCCAATAGGTGAATTAGGTCCAGAGTCCGATACAATCTGCCAATACAATACAGCTACAATAATTTACATAATACTGTTGAACCAACGATAGTAAAAGGGTCACGTGATTTTTTGCTTCAGTATTTTTTATTTTATTTAAAATACTAGGGAGCTACCGCCCCCTGCTCGCTATCGCTCGCCAACCCCCGTTAACTGCTGGCGCAGGGCCTTTCGGATCGTTTCGCAATCCCCACAAAACCCTGCCCACTAAAATTATTTATTTATAAAACATTTGTTAAAACAATTAGTAGAAGAAACGTCAACCAACTTTCCAGAAGCACACTCTCTTAAAAGTTAGAATATTTATTGGTTGTAAATTATCAATAATTTAATCAACACGTTTTCCGCACCTATTGTTATTCAATATTTACAAAAACGTTCAACAATGAATCTGTTAAATTTAATATAGTACCTAGTAACTCGTCAAAATGTCTAGTGTTTTATCATTCAAGTTTTTGTTTTAAAAGTTTTTGTCTCTTATTATTTTCAATAGCTTAAATTGTATTGTTTAAAAAGTCTAAACAATACAATTTAAGCTATTGAAAATAATAAGAGACAAAACCTACATTGCACTCAATGTTTACAAACAATTGATTTTGGTGTGTGAAATTCTATACTTAAATAGTATATCTCTGTGAGTTTCTGGAAAACTCTTATCAGTCTTTTAAAAATATTTTATTTAGAAAGTACATATTTTGAAACGCATTTTTAAAGCGTGAAAGGAATTATTTTCATCATTAATGAATAGCTTCGGTTGGTCATTGTGATTGGAGGTATAATAAATTGTACGACAGTTTCTTGCTGTTAACTGCACCCTTATCCGTAATCCAGAAAAATGGAAAGATTTTAGAATTGAGAATTTTTTTAGAAATTCTAAAGGCTTATTGCACATCCTCAAAAGAATCCGAACAGTTTGATACCAAAAACATGTTATACGGATCAGTAATTAAAAAGCCTTTCTCTGTAAACCATTTGCAAAAACTTTTTTTTAGAATAGAGAGATACTGATTTTTTATGCATATAGAGGGAAAAACTAAGGTTAGAGGGAGTAAATGCATCTTCCTCTTTCGATCAACTGCCCCTCAGCTTCTTCCTTTCTCTCCTCCGAGTATGTCAAAATCACGTGACCCTTTTACTATCGTTGGTTCGACAGTAGTGTTTTTATTTTATCACTTTAGCTACTTTAACACATTTATTCCCATAGGGGTTGAATGAGCAAAATTTCTCAAATCAATATAGTAATTATTGTGAAAAAACGAGATATTTCTTATACATTTTTGTGCGATCTTAGAAAGTGTTTAATTAAATTTCTCTTCTATAAATCCTGTGAATGCTTCTTCACTTCTTTATAAATAATCTTTACTCATCCAAGGCATTGTTCCGATCAAGTCTCGTATGCATCTCTCGAACGTTCCTTCTTTTTTCCAGGAACAGTCTAGAAAGGTCGATGACTGTCTGGAATTTTCCAGGAAACTTCCACAAAATTTGGTTGAAAGAAAGTACAAATTTATCAAATCAGGCTTTCAATGAACGGTAAATTGTATAGATAGGTAGGAGGTTTTGTCCTTTTGATCAATGCGATTTTTTTTCTTAAAAATATTAAATGGAGAAAATAAAAAAAGTTCTTATTTAAATAGAAAAAACATTAATGCAATAAAAATACAATTGTAATACAGTTCTGTAAATGTTATGAAAATAAAATAGAATAGTGCTTTATTTATGCCCGGATTTTAAAGAATTCATGTAAAGATAAATCGCGAGTGGGTTGATTCATAGAAAATTAGTTGGTGCATCATTTTTAAATGTGGATGTAAAAGTATTTTAGTAGCTGTAACCAAATAAAAAGTGTTTAGATTTTATTGCTTAACATTTCAATATTTGAATGAAACTAATGATATTTAAGTTTCACAAAAATAGTAGCTATTTTAATATTTTTAATAGCTAGGATTTTAATACAAGTGTGCTGTTTTATGAATAGCTTAAAAGTAATAAAATAAGCCCTAAAATAGGCAATGAATTTCCGGAGGAGATATTGAGCTGCAGCCTCCATAAGAAAAAACCACTTGATTTTTTCAATTACTACCCATCCTCATTTGTTTATTTTTAATCTGAAATGAATTTCTTACAATGATTTTAATTATTCATAATCATAATATAGTTTTTCAGGATTCCTTAATTAATTAATTTGATTAATCATAATAAAAATTCTATGTCAGTAAATTATATTATGGATAAATAATTCTAAAGATTACAAAGTAGTACACTTATTTGCTGCAATAAAATGAAGGTACCCGCAAGAGTTAGGATCTACAGTTATTAGATTATTTTTCTGAAGAATCAGGAATAGATCTAAAGTTTAAGCTTGTCGCGATTATAAAAAGGAATTACTAAATGATTATTTATTATTTCTAGAGACCATTATTTGTTTCTTGAATTTGCGCATTCTTTTCATCAGTTCCATCACTTGCATGAGATATGAAACAGCCATTATTTCTCCAAGCATTTTCTCAGCATTGTGTAGACCCGGTGGTCCTGGCAACATACAAAGAGATTATCTGGAAGTCAGTTTCGACACGAACAGAGAGTGTACACCTTAACCGTAACCCTATGGCCTGCAGTCAACCTGTTGAGGGGCCCACCTAGGTAACTCTTAACCCTCAACTATACATCATATCCCTAGATTTCCCCCTTCTCGTGCTGCTTTTTTCATGGCCATTTTTTCCTTTCCTCTAACTCGAGGCTGGAATTATTTCGAAATGCAGCTTTTTGTCTAGCCTCCGAGAAATGATGGCTTTTTTGTTGTACAGTTTTTTCTGCATCCCTTTTTCTTTTAGCTGATTTCTTTTATACACCTTTTTTTCTGTCACAGGTGTATGCCTTTGATTATTACTTTTCTTTATTGTGTGTGTGTGTTTATTTTCCCTCTGGATGTCTTTAGGGCATTGGACTATCACGAAGGCCAGTGGGAAGGGAAACTAGAAATATGTTTGAAAGGAATAGGGTATTAGATAAAAAAGGCGAGTTAGTTTCTATAATGATTAAAACCCATTAAAATATGAAATGATACAGATTAACCTTGTAGCATCTATTTATTTAAAACTGTGACTTAAGACTTTTTGTTACATAAATTATTGCTTTTGAATTTTCAATTGGCACAATCATTTTTCGACACTTCCTTTGACCATCTTTGTCGCTTATTTAATGCTTTTAACGGCTTTCTAGCGGTCGTCCTTCTATATAATAAATTTATTATTAATATCTTTTTCATAAAGAATAAATTCACTATCATTCGTTTTAGCTATATTTTGTGCACAAAATTAATTTGAAGTGTGTCAAGGATCTGAACAGTTAAGAACATTTATTTTCTAACTTATTATATCATTTGGTGATTGAAATCCAGAAACCTATTAGTAATGACTCATTTGTTCTTAAAGTAAGGAGTTTCTATTTTTAAAATCTGGATGAATAAATATTAGGGGAAAAGACATTTATTAATAAAAGTTATGCACAATAACATTAAATCTAATCTTCTCTAAAACTCTGAATTTTCTCTCCGTGCACTCTTTACTTATCTTCCCTCAAGAAAAATCTATCTATACGCCTGCGGAAAAACTGTACCTGATGAAAGCAAATAAGGATTCTCTTCTGCTTTATAATTGTGTAAACGCTCCTCGATCGATCGACTTGGGCTCTTGAGCAACCCTTTTCCCACGGATGGGGTTGTTTTCGAACAGATGATCGCGTTTTGTGCAATGAACTATTAGGTTTAATTACGGTAGTGAATGAATGGATCTTGAGGAACAAACGTGGTTGAACAGTTGTGCAAGAGGTTGCTTGGATGAATTCCGTAGGTAACCGGATGCCGGGGATGTTGAAACGTAGCTCACTGACTTATTAATTTTTGAATTAAAAAGGTTGTAGCGCCCCCCACATGGCGAAGGGAAATAAATTAGACGAGCTCGCTGAGGGTGCTGCTTTTTATTTTGTATACCTACTTCTTTTTTGTACGGTATGAACTATTATCTTATGTTCTAAAACAGGTAGTTTCAAATGAGTGCTGAGAAGCCAAGTAGTGGCGACGATGCGGGGAAAGTTTACGACGAGAGAATAAAGTTGCAAATGTATTGAAAAATTCCTTCATAAACTTCTGGGGTTGGAAATTTTGTACTCTTGCTTTATCGTTACTACTAAGCTATCTTTGGAAGTCAAGGGAAGCTTATTAAGGACACATGGTAGAACAACTATCATGATACTATCATTGTATCATGATACTATCATTGTATCATGATACTATCATTGTATCATGATACTATCATTGTATCATGCTACGATCATTGTATCATGGTACTATCATTGTATCATGATACTATCATTGATACTATCCTATATTCATCTCGTATACAAAAATTATCCCGCATTGTGACATGATCTCCTTGGCTTCAAATGTTTTGGGACAATACGCTTTACAGGTTCATTAATTATTTTATATTACCATGAATATGTTCATTACTTTTTTAATCATGATTATGATAATATAAATAATTTACTGATACCTTTTTCCCCACGAAAGAAGAAATTATGTTAAATCGTAAACGTACTAAAAAAAAGGAATTGTTCTTTCTAATAAAGAAATATAACTTTGAGAGGGAATACAACTTCTAAGCCCCATTCGGATGTGCCCCTGCTGGTAGCAAATTAATTTACTCTGAAGATTCTTTCTATCACTCTTAAATTTACTTTAAACACGCTTGTATCATAGATTTCGTTTCCTATAAAATAAAAGTATATAGCTACAATAAAATAAGCGTTAATCTTCGAAACCAGTTGTCGCAACATGATAATGAAACACTGTATCATTTTATAACCCAAAGGCATCAGTGACTCACACCAACCACGCACGAGTAGCCCATAAGACTTCCTTCTGAGCTCTTAATGAAACCAAAAATGCGTATCCTTCGCATACACACAAAACGTTAACTCGACTTTATTATATCTTTTCCGCGGTACGACACGATTCTAAAATCAAAGTAAACTCATCCATCTACATGACGTCACCGCTGGGCGTCGTTCAGTTATAAATGTCGCTTGACCTTGAACGCCTGCCAATATTTCAGCCAGGTATATAAAGTAATTATTAACAGAGCCTATTATGTTAATCGCGGGGAAATGAAACGATAACGACCCGGCATTTCGAGGGCCGTGCTTGGATAGATGCGTTAATTTTAACACAATCTCGGATGCTCCAATCTTTCAGAACGTGCATTGCTCGGTTGAAAAATTACAATGAGTATATTTTCATACACTATTACTGCATGGAGTTTTTGGCTTTACAATGTTCAAACCGTCAATTAGTTCACTATTAATGAAATTATGTTTGGCCTAATAGGACATGGTAGTTACTAAATGATCTTTGGTCTGATAAACCAAGCTGTAAAAACTGTATGTTTTGTCCTAAGCTACTGAGAACATCTTCAGCAGTGAAATTTTATGAAACAAGATAAAAAATAGTCACGCTTTACATCACAAAAAGGCCAACACAAGTCTGAAACAATGTGTAAAAGAGCAATCAGTCGTTCGTCCGAATAATAATTTCATTAATATAGGTTCCGACTTAGGAAAGCTTGATATCTTAAAAATAATTATAAATTTAGTTCTTTTATAAATATATAACAGATAATATTACACAACAGATAACCATTTTGTCTCTTTTAATTTAGAGTTGGATAGACCCTTTTAATACTTATTTCGTCGAACACACTGAGTTCATCTATTTCAGTTACGTAAATAACGTAAAGAGTAATTTTAATTACAGCAGAAAATACTAATATAATTTCCCTTTTAATTTCTTTAATTGCTCTTTAGAAAATGGATTCTTCCAGTTTTTTCCCTATATGAAAAATCGTTATTTGCAGTTTAACCACTTTCGATTATTTCAATCTCGGAAAACAAGTTTAAATTTTCTGTTATAGTAAAATTATTCTTCATTAATTATTGTTTTGAATATGTGTTTCCCACACAGTCTATTTTTAAGTGCTGTAAAAATTGTTTTCAAAATTTAGTTACTTATTCTTAATTTAATGTTTTTCTTGCTTTAAAAATATTTATCCAAGAAAAATTTAGATAAGTTTTCTGAAAATATTGAAATTCCTAATTTTTAATCATCATAACCCTTATTAACAATTCTGCATTCTTATAAATATAATGAAATATGCTATGAAAATAGTTCTTTTATACATAATTATAATGCTACTATGTTTTTTTACAGATTAATCATTAGGATAACTGCTTTCCCCAGACTGAATTAATGGTTTATGAATGATCGTCAATCTCGAATCTTGTTAATAGCTCTGGTAAGAAATTTTCACATTTAGGTGTTCTTGATACCTATACAACATTTTATATCACTCATAATTATGAAGTTATCAAAGCTATACTTTTAATATCTCTGTAAACTGCATTCTTAGACACACAAAATTAGTTTGACCTTTTTTCAAGGATCATATTTCTGAAAATTTCCAGACCCCTTCCCAATATAAAGATCCTAAAAATAATTTAAAGCACTTAAAACAAAAGTCAACTTAATGGTTTCGAATCTTATAATTTAGGAGGGATGCTGAAATGTAAAAAGTTAGTTCTATTACCTATTCTTAAAAGCTTTTGTAGTTAATAAATATAAGCTTAGAGAATCCTTCTAAGGAGAAATCCAGGGCCATCCCCTGAATATTATTTTCCAGACAAAATACATTCGTTTTAGAGATAACATTATCAATGCTTTTTTTCAAAATATTTTAAGTGAATTTGATGTCTAAGTAGTGATGTTGTAATGTGCGTAATGGATTTAACAACAATTTACACGTGTTTTGTTTAATTTAACAATTTAATTAAGAAGGTAGCGTACACTAATCAAATTACATCTATGTAAAAATATCTGGATCTGAAAATAAGAATTTTAAATTAATTAAGTACCTTTTTTTCTTCGGCCCGCGATGAAAATTTTCAAATTATTTGGATCCCGAGTAAAATTACTTTCAGACCCTTGAGATAGATGATTACTATCTTGTAATAACAAAAGTTATAAGGAGCGTGATTACAATCTTAATACTATGGTTTCTGAACGTAACATATTTTCCTCATCCTTTACACTTTTCTTTTAAAGTACTTGAAATTTTATTTATGTGTAAAATAAATTACGAATTATTTGTTTTGAATATTATTATGAATTCAAAAAAATACATTCTAAACATTTTACAGTTATATTTCTTTGTTTTTTTGCGGAATTTTAAATACAAATTCCAATAGTTTTGATTTTATGTAAGGGGACCGCCTTTAAAATTAATTATATAAATTTAATTTTATTTTAAGAATATACTACCGTAAAAGAGTTTGATTGTAACTTAGAATATTAAATTAGAATAGAATATTATTAGTTGAGAAAATAATGAAAACGTACAAATGATCATCTGAAAATTAAAAAAAAACTTTTCCCTATAAAACTAAAACTTTTTAGCAATTTTTCAATATCTATTGCAAAATTACCATTACTAATTGAAAATATACCTCCAAATCTTATTCCAGTGAAAAATAGTGAGGTAAGGTAAATAATATTTAAGTATATGATGAAAATCAACGCTATAGAAACATATTTTAATATAAGATAAATTCAAATATTTTGAGTATCTTCGTACTTGTACTTGAGTTATTATTTTTGAAAATATTTATTTTCAATCAGGAAAGTACTTACCATTTATTTTAGTTACGTTATTAAATGTGAATCGGTAGTTGAATTCAAATGTGGTGCATCGTTATTTTAATATACATCTATAATATCACATTGTGATTGATATGGTTAAAAATATATCTTACCATTTATTTTTATCTGTAGTGTAACATATAAGTTTAAATATGTATTTGAATTTTAAATGATTATTATTAAATACATGAAAAACATACAACATAGGGGAGAGAGCTGTAACTAAGGACGGTTGTACCTTCAGCCACCGCGTTTTAAAATTCGGGAAAAAAAAATGTAAATTTGAATTTGTGGTCGATTTTGAATGTAAACAGATGCTATCTAGTTGCTAACGTGAAATCAGCTCTTTAAAATAATATTTAAATTTAATATAATTTAAAATATGTTTTTAGGTGCTCAAAGTTTTTTTTAGTGCATCACTACATTAATATTTTTTCCTCTTTAACTATCACATGATAAAATGGGATATAAGGGGCGAATCCCCGAGATTTTAACTTCTATTTTTTAATATTAGAAATCGTCAGATCTCTATTCTTTAATTTTTTTTATAGAAGTTTAAATGCAAAAACACCTGGTGTTGTACCTTCGGACACGTTCATGTGAGTGTCTGTAGCTAATCGGCATTTTTGAATCAGGTTTCATTAAAGTGAATACATTTTAATGCATATTAAATTAGTTCTAAATGGTTATCTATTTGTCGGCGATTATTTTCAAGTGATTTTAGATGACAAATAAAATATTTTGTGATCGAAACTACTTTTTAAAATTTTTTTATTTTACTTTGCATTTAATGTAAAACATGGTATAAAATCTTAGCACACTATCGCATTAAAGTATGATGATTACAAAAAACTTAAAATTTCCACCAAAGAAGATTTGCGAAAGTTATTGCCTCCAAATGCTAGCACAACTAAGTGTCGATCGAATTGTTTTTTTTGGATCAGTGAAGTGATCAGATCAATCAGCATGATTGCATGATTGATGAAACTATTACCTCAAATTTCGATCGGAAAATCCCATGTGATTTATGTGTTTTCGGTAAAAAATCAAGAATTTTATCAATCAACTTCATTTTAATGATCATTTACGATCTAAAACGACATTACTTTAAAAAAATATATTTCCAATTTTAAAAATGCTTGAAATAGTTTATAAAAAGGTAATACACCAACAAAAATTTTCTTTTTAAGCTTTTTTCAATTAAAATTTTCCTTTTTAAGGTTGTCCACAGGTACAACTGGGTCTGTCCATAGGGAGAGCCAGAGCACGTATAGTTGTACCTATGGACACAAATTTCGTCAAGTTATAAAAATTAATTAAAAATCCGATTTTGAAGATTTTAGCTAATATAAAATATTAACCTCTTTGCTAAGGATAGGACTATAGGTTGGGCACTTTAAATGGTAAAAATGGGATTTTACCTGCCTTAGAAAAATCCAAATGTGATTTTTGTCCAAAGGTACAACACTCTCCCCTATGTTTTAAACGAATTCTACTAAACGCTCTTTGAATATATTAAAGAAACAAGTATCCCATAAGATGTTGTTCGAGGCAGACTAGTAATAAGGATAAGATTACCTCAGACAATATCCTTTTCAAAACTATTTTGGTTAAAAAATAATTAAAATAATTCAAAATGTTGGCAAGTTTTTATTGGGTATCAGAAATTCCTGTTTTCGGCAGCTTTTATCATAGTGATACTAATGGAGTAGATTGTTTCATAAAAACTATTTTGTGATGTCGCAATGCTGTTCTACATTACATCTCTTATCATCCCATAGCTAATTCTGGTTTCAACCTCTCATGTTTCTTTACCGATACGAACATCATAAAAGTTCACGTAAATCACCCGACCTTTTTTGCGATCTTCATAAACATCTGTTTTACTATCCGGAAGACAAATTTCCCCTTCACTGATCCATAGCGTGCGGTTTACCATAATAAAAATAACCCCTCAAAAGCCCCGTCCATTTTCCTAAGAGCCGCTCGTGATCACATCTTCAAGAAAACACTCTCCACACTCGCACGCACATTGATTCGAAATGCCCATCAACTCCCTTAGAACACTCTTCAAGAGACAGATGGCAGCCCTGAAAAAAATTAAACCGACCCCGGACGAGAGAGAAAGCCCCCTGCATTTATCCCGAAGCATTGTTGATCAACAACGGCCGCATTTCCTACCATCAGGGTTTATAAATAAACAACAACGGCCCCTGTCCCGTTAGAAGCGTTCCAATAATATCCCTTGAACTTGACCGAAAATTGAGGTCGGAAACCTCCCCTTTAAAAAACGGAATCCCCGACCCCGGGTCCCCAAAAAAGCTTCCGTTTTTCTGAGTTGTTTAAATGAAAAGCGGTGCTCTCCCCATATAGTTCTGCTGCCGGAAGCGACACTTCCTGGTCCTAACCTTCTTACCCACTGATCATTTTTTCTTGCCTTCTCATTTTTCCGGGGATTTTTTTCCGATAGTATGAATTTTTTTAAGATCTAACAATATTTTTTGGGCACCCCGGCGTTGGGATTTCTTGGGTGAAACTTCTCGTGAAATGGTTCTCTCATATTGAGTAAATCGAGATCGAAATATTCATGTTGATTTACTGTGGCATAGATGAAAGTTCCATCTTATGCCAAGGAGAGGATATTGGGATTAATGCATTGAAATACAGAATTTTCCCTTTTTCCTTTTTCATAGAAAACTTCCAAAACTACTTTCATACACATTGGCTAAATTTTGGATGTAAGGTTTTAGAAGCCCATACCCCGCGGAGGATTAACATGAAGCCGAGGAACCCATGATGATAGACCTGAATATCAAGTCAAGTTGTACTATATGATTTTCTTAACTCTTTAGACTGACATTTTATAGCACTTAACAATTTAATAGTCTTTCCTCGAGTTTTATACGGTGGAATCATGAAATTAATAATTTTCAGTCTGGTGGTTCTCAACCAGAGGGCAAGAGACCTAAGGTGTCCCTATAAGCCTCTAAAATGGACATAGACCTCGAAAGTGTCGGGCAACGCAAAAAAGAATTGCCAATCAATTGAGATTTGGAAATTAGTTCGTTTGAATACATCCGTATTTATGACAAAATAAAATGTTGGAATTTGTGGTTGTGGGTATAAGAGCTACCCCTAAAATTTTTGCAACATCCTTCCACCACCAAATATGGTCGAAGTGCGATTTGCATGGATGGATAGAACTATAATATCTTTTTGTATTTCATTAATATTTTACGCATTAGGGAAAATTTGTCCATTTATTTAAATAATTCGCTCCAAAAGTGTCGTACTGGGAAGATCCCAAGAATTTTAACACATTGATAGTTGCAATAATTGGGTTTTATGATGTAAGGACGGTTTGTAAGTGATTTAATTCTACTCTAAGCTACATATGGCTTGACACCGGGTACAAAACTCTCCAACTGTCGAAGCATATTCGCAACTGCTGCATCACGCATATTTCCTAACGGGACCCATCTACGTGAAAGTCTGGAGATGTAGGACATTACTCTCGCCGCTTTTTCGCTTCCTCCTTTAATGAGGAGGTTCCCCGAAGATGATGGATCAGTTTCCTGAGGGTGGTTGGTAGGTGGGGGTCGATACTCTCTCTCCCCGTTCCCGTTTTAATTCGCAGTGGGGGGAAATCGGCGCGAGATTTGCATGTAATGATTGGTAATTACGATCTGCTGGCACGAGCGATACATCAGAAGGAAGTTGATGACACCAGGGGATGGAGTACTCTATAATATGTGATTCGTGCGTTTTGATACCGCCCCCCTTTAGTGGATTCTGGAATTTTGGGCGTTTAATGTTACCTTTATCGATAAAATATTGCCAGTATAATATCCCCGATGTTAACAGCTGATATTATGCTATATTATAAGCGTGAGTTTGGTGAAAATGCTAATTACAATATTCTGAAAACGTTTTGAACAGTTTTTTTGGTTGATGCAACGTTTAACGGAATCTAGAAAAATTACGTTTTGAATATGTATACCTTGGTCGTTTTTCTTTGTAAAATTAAAGGTTTTCGTTTATTTTGCCTCAATATTTCATAAATAGTTTTTACAATGCGTATTTTAATTACCGAATTGAAGAATCATATAAAAATTTAACTTGGTACAGAAAGCTTACCCCATTTTGAATTTTTATTAGATCATTCTGAAAAATTATAATTGAAAAAAATTATGAATGTTTTGAAATCAATTATCTATCTATGGGTTGTACATTATGTAAATACTATAATCATACCAATAATTATATTTTATCCTTATGTTTACTAATTCGTTAAGAGCCATTTTCGTGTTGCTTCAGAGCACTGTGATGGTAAGAATCATTATAAGTTTTAGCAATCGTTATTGGTTTAGACAGTTATGATGTTTTAGTTCAGATAACTTTCCTTTATTAAGAAAACGAAGCGGTTTCCTCCCTTTCAGTACGTCACAATAATTTAAATACTATTTTCTTTCTGAAAATTTTAGATAAATTAAATATAAAGAGAGCAACTAATTTGTTTCAAATAATATCTTTTATCAAAAATCAAACTATTTTACAATAAATAACGGTTGAAAAAAACTAAAATGGAATATAACAATATAATATACTAAATATTTAATATTACATCGAGACCCTATCAATTTAAAATCAACATATCTCGCGCAGCCTTGCAATAATTTAAATCTAATCGTTTGAAAGAGCAACCTATTCAATTTTAACAATAAAACCATGCAAAAGGTTTTAAACATTGTTTTGAACACGTTATTAAATATCATACGTTTTTAAAATTTCTAAAATCTTGAAAATTTGAATTTTGTATTAAATATATTTTTATTTATTTAATCAAAATTTTAGATAATTACAACATACTTATAAACATACCATTTAAAAAAACAGTTTTTTCTTAGAGAATATATTTTCTTTGTTTTATAACATCTTTTACAGTTTTAATTGATGAAATGAAAACGATTCTCATAATAATGCAGAGTTCTCACGTATCCTGATAATTTTTTCTATTGTTTCTTTTTCTACTTTTAATTATACCTTTCGAAATTTTCCCCGACTAATTAGTAAATGTGTTTATCGCATAACACTAGATTGAAGAATTAGATATGCATAATGGCATAAAGAGTTCAAAGAACTCTAAAACCTGTTTTGGTTGTTTTCATCACTCATGGCATCCTGTATAGAAGTGTTTATGGTTTTGATTTTTAAGACATTCCCGTGCTTATTATTAAAGGAAATACTACAAACATGTCTGGTTACACGTTTCCTGCTGTCAACAAACAATATTTCTTCGAAATCCTTTGAATAACAGTACATTTTATACTATATTTAAAATAAGTTTATTTTTACTGAAAACTTTTTATGGTTGTTTAGCTTTGGTGGTATTTGATTCTTGACTTATTACTTTCTCTTCTAAACTCAATGAAGAGGAATTGGGGTTTTGTTTAAATTGAAGAGAATTCTGCCGAGAAACTGGATTCCTATCATTCTTCAACTGTTTTTTTTAAATCAAATGAAAAGGAAGATATCCGTTCTGTCTTCAGTGTCTTTTTATTTTAAAGGAACGTTACTGAGGAATGTTTCCTTCTTAGAATATTTCTCATAAATGACATTCATTTGTTCAAATCAAGAGTTTTAAAATTGTCTCAGAATTTATTATAGTAAAAATAGTTGTTTTCCGGTTGATGGTTTGAGTAAAAAAATAAGTTTTTCATGTTTAAAGTTTATAAGGTGTTTTTATAAAAACCATTCATAATATACTAAAAATACAGTATTACTAATATTTCGAAAGATTTATCTTCCTTGACATCCGTTGTTTACTTCTCACAACATGTTTTTTCAGCCTTTTTTCTCATTTTTTACATATTTTGATATCAAGTTTCAACCTGTACAGTGTAATATAGGAATAAAATTTTAAATATCCACCTTTTCAAGCCTAAGCTGCCCAAAATTACCATTGATTTCTATGTAAAATTTGGGGCAGCTGGGACTGATAAGGTTAAAGAATGTTTTCTTATGTACGATTAGAAGTATTACTATAGCTATCAGGCCCCTCCAATCGAGTATCCCACCTAAATCCTCCCTTGTCAAAGGATATTTCCATGTAAAAGCTATTAAAAATTATGTTACTGAGGTTCAACTAGCACCTTTAGACTCTTGAGTTCTTTTATTAATATTGATTTTATCCAATTTAAATGTTTTGATAAACTAAATGTATCTTTCTTCAGAATTGAAATTCAAAAGTACTCAAAACTAGGTTTCAGAATACAGCCCTGTAGAAACACTAAACGTAAACGTAGAAAAAAGCGAAAACCCTTCAGAAAAAAATAACCCAGCTGATACACACGTAGATTGAAAAAACTTCCTTCCCGACCAGCTGGCTCGCATTTTATTTTACGCCTAATTTATTTGGTTAGTGTCGCGTGCACACTGCACGAGGGGTTTACTACCCTTGTCCTACTAAAACCTTTATTGGGATGACCCCGATATTCCTCCTCCACTTGTTGAATGCGGCAGGAAGCTCACCCCTGAAAGGTGCCTCGCCCGACTTGGTATTGTCTTTAAAATATCTATGGATATGTAAAGAATATCGCCGTTTCATTGACCTGTTGGATGCAAGTTGTGAAGGAGTTTAAGGGGATGTTCAATGTTTTTGCTGAGCTTGAAGAGCTTGTGTTGTGACGTTATTTTGATAGTTGGTGTAAAATTTATTTTAAGAAACATTAAAATACTTGCCGTTAAGGAAAAATATTATTGTTCTATCTATGCAATGGAAAAGCAATTAACAAAAAAAGTATAACTCCATTTGAAGCAAGAGAGTTAAAAACAGTTTTATTAGTAAAATTATCCCTTACTAAAACTATCCTGATTAGATAGGAGAAAAATACATGACTGATCATGTTAAAAAAGTCAATAAATGCTGCATAAATAGGTTTGTTTTGCTTTTCATGCATGATTTCCATTAAAAAATAAACACTTCCAACCAGAGAAACTAATGTCTTTTAAATTTATTAGTTTTATCTCTGCTTTCAAATTCAGGTTTTTTGCTTTTGCTTAGGAGAATCTCTTGCTTTTTTGTAAGCTATTCAATAAATATTTTCAATACTTAATGTTTCAATTTTTTTAAATTTTAAAATGAGATTTCTTATTCAAGACAATTTTTCTATTGGAAATGAAAAAAGAAAAGGCAATTAATAAGTAAGGAATGTAAACCTAAAGGATGTTTATTTTCCTTATGCATTGAAACTTTGGAACTTCGTAAAATTTTGATAAATTTACGGATTTCTATGTTTTTTTTACTGGAACGAAATAATTTTAAAACACTGAAGAGAAAAGGCTTCACTAACTTATTACTGTGTCAACATTCATAACGTCTTGACAACAGAAATCTACTTTTCCTTCCAAAACCACCACAACTGAATCATTGCATTCGGAGCCATATGGTCACACATCCGTATTAAATCCGTACTTAAAAGAGTTGTTTACTTTCAGTATACGCATACGTGCGGACCACACTATACATAGAAAGGGTTCCCAGTCATAACACGGCAGATTTTCGCAACAGCTGTCTGTCTGGACTTGGAACTCCTTTCACTTTATGAATGCATCTTTACCCGCTGACCTCCGAGGAAACAAACAACCTTCCGCCACTGACCAGCTGTTGCTGGACTTCAGAAGAGAATATCCGGCGGAACTGATGAGGGTTTCTGGTGGACGAGGGAGAAAGTCAAGGTGTTTTGACGCCTTGGGGGGATCAGGAAAAGGTGCGTTGACCCTTCCTTGACCTTCTCTTTTGGGGTCAGATGAACTTTCCCTGTTGGATGACCTTTTCAGAGGATGCGGAATTTTTAAATTACATAAGTTCACTAAGTATTATGATATGAAAACAAGCTGAGAAAGCATTAGGAAATAAAAGAGCGTGTTTAAAATGCTTAACCCTTCTCTTGACATTAAAAGCGGAAGTAGGATTTTTGTGCACATCCCCATTAACTTTTCATCCATACTTTTTTGCCTTCCTTGAACCTAGAAAGTCCTTCCTATTTTTTCTGTTTAAATGAGAAAATTTTGGCTCAATTGAATTTCAAGATTAATATCACCCCCCTCAAAAGTGTTTGTTTTTGTTATTCGAATTTTAACTCTTTGGAGAAGGGGAATCCACATGAATTTTTTTCATGTGTAGTTTACTCATATTTCCTCTCAAAATACAAAGAATGATTCTAAGTGATTAAGATTGCTTTTATGGGAAATTTTCAAATGTATTTTTTTAAAACAACCTTAATATTCGCGGAATACCTCAGTCATTTAGACTCCTTCCCACAACTTGACGTAATTTATTGTTTAAAAGTCAGCAAAATGTATGAAATAAAAAAGGGCTATAAATTTAAAAATTTCAAAAAAATATTTAGAAAAATAATAAAAAATTGATAACCCTCTCTCAAAACCACCTTTGTATCCAGAATACCTCAGTCATTTAGACTCCTTCCTATTACAATTTGAAGTAATTTATTATTTAAAAATAAAACGTATGAATTACAACAGGTCTACAAATTTAAAAACTTTTACAAAATATTAAAAAAATAATATAAAAATTAGATTTTTCTCCCCCATGGTTTAAAAATTCCTGGTGTATTTCATTGGTGATTAGCTATGAAGAAGAAAAAAAGAAGATAGAAATATACAGGGTGGTCCTTAATTCGTGGAACAAACTGGGTAGGGTAGGTAGAGGAGACCTAGACAAGCATATTTCGAAAAGGAATAGGGGACGGAGATACACCGTCAAAGAGCTAGGACCTAATGTAGTGCGAGAGCGTTACAAAAGGACGTTTTGCCAAGGCCCGTTTAACGAAAAAAACATAATGAAATGGAAAAATTTATTGCATGAGGTACAGCAGTATCCGTACTACTTAAACCATAAATTTTATAGAAATTGGACCACTTGCTAAACCGTGGGGTGAGTTTTAAAACGCGCAGTATTAATCTTTTAGCCAAAGAATGGAGTTCCCTTCATGGTATTTAGAAAAATGATGATCGGGGAAGAAATTTTCAATATGATCATTGAAAATTCCTTCCCCGATCATCATTTTTCTAAATACCATTACACTAATTTACAGGAACTGCATTATTTGGCTAAAATATTAATATTGCATGTTTTAAAACTCACCTCACGGTTTAGCAAGTGGTCCAATTTCTATCAAATTTATGATGTAAGTATAACGGATACTGCTGTACCTCATGCAATAAATCTTTTCATTCCATTATGTTTTTTTTCGTTAAACGGGCCTTAGCAAAACGTCCTTTTGTAACGATCTCGCACTACATTAGGTCCTAGCTCTTTAACGCGGTGTAACTGCGCCCCCATTCCTATTCGAAATATGCTTGTCTAAGTCTCCTCTACCTACCCTACTCAGTTTGTAGCACGAATTTAGGACCACCCTGTATATTAGAGCCAAATTGAAACTAAATGAGAAACAACGTGTGGTTCTCTCTCTATCCTTCTCGTTTGTTTTCTCCTTCATACTTATTAAAGTAATGAAACTTTAACTTCGAAGAATAATAAAATGGATAAGAAATAAAGTAGAACGTCCACTCTGAGCCCTTCTTATTCAAAGAAAAGCGAATAATAGACATCAAAGACCTTCCTCAGAGCCATATTGATGTGTTCCTGCCAAACACAGCACATCCCTCATCAAATTACTCCCCAGCTTCTCTCTTTCTCACCCCTTCACCCCCCAAAAAAGTCCACAACACTGAAACCCAACGCCACAGGATATACAGAGTAAGAGGGACCGTCCGTCCATCCCACTTCGAGCCTCCCGCGATTTTCCCACCTGTAGCCGACTGCTCCATCGGAAGTTCAAGTGCTGAGAGGGGTATACGTCCGCTCGTTCCTTGACTCCCGAGAGACCACTTTGATAATGGAGAAGGCCACTTTCTCCTGTAGACAATGAGAGGCTTCTTCTCCTCCAATCCATCACGGCCGGCAGGTGTTACAGTTCACAAAAAAATTGCGCTTTCCTCATTATATCCATCCATTTTCTCTCTCCCCCGATAGATTTGTGGGTTATACACAGAAAGTATTAATGGGTTCATTGTTTTGGGGGGCCAGTCTGTGAGTGAGCTTTTGGAGCAGGAGGGTCGTGAACCCGCCTTGAGGAGGGAATCCGTTGAACGTTTCGGCCAGTCGAACGTATCGTTCGTATGGTTGTGGTGGTGGTGGTATTGTGTTTCGGGAAATCGGCTGGTTCTTCAGAAGGGTCACCTACCTTTTGTTTGGGGCTGAGACGGTGCGTTTTGTGGCCTCTTGTTGGGAGATATTCGAGGTGTTTTAGATGTGGCGTATGTAGGAAGTATCTGTCGCATACATATAACTTTCCCTAAAAGTTATACGAATCTTTAAATGATTTTGAGATATATGTTCGTTTTACAATGAAGGGAACACGGGTATTATAATTAACGAAATAATAACAAGGTATGGTGAAAGGAGAATTTCACCATTTATTGCTGGTTAAGCGGATAATAGGTGTAAACTCACAACTCTTAAGCGTCACCTCCAACCGTGGACCGGTTTCGTCCTTGCTAGGACTCATCAGCACGGTATAGGATGGTAACGCAAGAAGGGGAGGGCATGTCGTAAAAGGGCAATTACTCTAGTCGGCTAGACTAGTACTTGCCCTTCTTGCGTTACCGTCCTATACCGTGCTGATGAGTCCTAACAAGGACGAAACCGGTCCACGGTTGGAGGTGACGCTTGAGAGTTGTGAGTTTACACCTAACAAGGTATGGTATTCTTCATTATTTAATGTTATTTGTAGATCGTTTTATATTTAGACGGATGCAGTTTTTATCAATATTAGTAAGCCAATTTAACCCTCTAATGAAATATCATACCAGAAATATGTATGTAAAATTTTTTTTTGCCTTATTCATGTAGTTTTTGGCCAAATATAAAAATAAACGATTTTTAAAAATTTAAAATAAAGTTTTTTATTTTAAATTGGGGAAACTGAACTTAAACTTTATAAATTATAGCACCTGAGGGTGCAATTATTTCTGCAATAGCTGTTAAATAAAATTTTTGGAATTTGTTATATAATTTTTAAAAATATGTTGATGCGTTTGATTTATAATAAAACGAATGCATACAATATTTCAAAAGAAAGTTAAGAAGTATTTACTTTCATTATTAAATTATACATGTGAATCTTTACACCATCATAGATACATTATCAATATTTTAAATACAAATATCTAATAACTTTATTCATGTATCTATAATATCAACACAAGTGTACAAATAGTTGAAAGAACCTTAAAACACGACTGTCAACCATTTATCAAAATCAATCAAGAAAAAATTTCCCCCAAGGAAGGTTAATATGAGAGAACATCGTGTTTTTAATCAGCTTAACATAATTTTGTAACATTTAAAATGAACAAAAACTACTCTCTAAAACTTTTCATCAATAGAAAAATAAAAGAAAGAAGATGTTCAAATAAATGACAGAAAGAGAGTGTGATAGCTTTCCATTACTTCCACCATTAAAAACACGCTTTCCATGGTCATTTAAGAAAGTAACAAATGACAGTGAAGTGTTTGGAGCAGTTTTTTTATTTGTGAGTTATTTTCACGGTTAAGTGTTGATTGAAAACCCATTTTTCATCAACGATAAAATCTCTAAAAGCTTCTAATGAAACCTGGATCTGATGTAGGAGGTACTCGCCTACTTACGATGCGTGCTTAATGCAGCTGATAGCCGTAGAAGGATTTCGTGAGAAGAAATTTGTCATACCTTAAAGACTTAACAAGAATAACAAGGGTAATTTTGTTTTTACGAAAAATGAAACTAAGGTTCTTTTTTAAGGCTCCGTTATTGTTTTAATTTCTAAAGATAGTTTGAATACTTGATGGGAATTCTTAAGCGTTTGAATATTTTTCTGAAAAAATCCATCAGTATGATTAAAGATAGTAGGAAACCTTTATGGGGTAAAACCTGTAGGAAACCTTCAAATAGTTTTTAAAAATCGTTAATTTGCAAAATTAAAATAATTTAATGTTTTGGATTGTATGTGTTTTTTAAATTAAAGAAAAATGCAAGTTTACAGGGCGTATGCAAATATAGCAGTCTGTCACAAATATTATTTTATTGAACATAATTTTTATTTTTTAAGCTATCCTTTACCCCCTTCTTCACTGTTTTTTTTATTTATGGATACTTTGTGGTTCAATTCCGTTAATGGTCCCGCTAAATACCGCCATGTTCTTTTGAACACCAAAAAATTAGAAATATTGTTAAATAATTTCAAACTCATAGATTAAAATTTTTAGTTAGATCAATAACTGTTCAGTTTACTGAACTATGAAAAAACTGCATACTTACCTAAAGTTTTCCGTTGCTACTTCATACTGGATTCCCCCTCTTAACCGTCTTATTATAACCGTCTACAATAAACGACAGAGTCTAGTCCAGTGATTCTCAACGGGGGCGATATCGCTCCCTGGGGGCGGTGAGAGGATGCTTATGGGCGGTGAGCCTGCTTTGGGCAGTACGGGGGCGGTGAGGCTTTTTTGGGCGGTAAGGGGGCCATGAGTATTGAGTATATCTTGTCATTCAAACTTCGTGGCGGATCTAGAGGGGGGACCATAAGAAGCACTTAAATACACTTTTTTCAAGCTAAAAATCAAAAATTTTCGGGGGAAGAACCCCCAGACCCCCCCTTACTGGAGTGGTTTCGAACTGATCTTCTTAATCAGACCACAGGTGATCCCTGAGAGCTCTGAAAGTGGGCTGCAAAAGACGAAGTTGTCTGAGGGACACTATTAACAACACATTTTTACCCACTATTTTTGGTTACCACCAATTATCAATTTTAATCGTAAGGGATGAGACACACACACAAAAAAGAATATATTCAGTTGGAATATTAATGGGGTAGGAATAATTTTTTATTATTTCGAAGGATATCACAGCGAGTTGCCAAGTCCCGAGTTTAACAAATTCAGTGCTTAAGTTTACGAATAATACACTTCAAAATAATTTTAATATAAGTAATCATTCTTCGATATAACATAAATTACAGAATTTTCTTAGTGGGGGGGCGTTGAAAAATTTTACACATATTAGAGGGGTAAGGTTGAGAACCACTGGTCTAGTCACTCATATTCAAGCATAATGTTTCTTTTCACTTCTTTAATTTCAACCAAGACTGTTTTTAGCACAAAACAGTGCTTATTGATTTCTTTCCACCCTGAGGAAATCGATTTTTGCCAGAAATAATGTTTTATGTAGAAAGACTAAAACCTCTCTTTGAGAGCAAAAAATCAATTTCCGCGAATAAAGTAGTTGACTAAAATGAGTGTTTCTGGCGAGACGGTGTTTTTAAGCCTGAAAATAGCTCTCTGACTAACAATGCTTTTTCTTTTGCTCTGATGCTGTTTTTAAAGCATATTATTAAATCTTTAAGGAGAGCTACTTATGAATAGGCTTAACACTAAAGATTCGGAGAAGCATACATAAGAAAATGTTTGTATAGTTCCTTAATTAGGGTATTTTCTAATATTTTTTTTAAATTGAGAGTTGTAACTTTCATGTCTTCCAATTATTCTTACTTTATGTTTTGTTTTATGTTAAATAAAATTACTAAGATATAAATGTTATCATCATCAGGTATTTAATTATTTTCTTTTAATAAAGTCCAGGATCAATGAAACTGATGTAAAAATATATGTTAATAAAGCATTAATTAATTTTAATGAAGACATTATACTGAACTAATTGATATAACTATTCTTAGGGATAGTTGTGAAAAGGAGTATCTAGACAAAAAAATTAAATTTTTTATTATTTGTAATTTTGAGTTGTAATCCAATCTTTCATAACATACCCATCACTGAAAAAGATTATAAATTTATCGATTAATAATAATAATAATAATAATAATAATAATAATAATAATAATAATAATAATAATAATAATATTAATATTAATATTAATATTAATATTAATATTAATATTAATATTAATATTAATATTAATATTAATATTAATATTAATATTAATATTAATATTAATATTAATAATATTAATATTAATATTAATATTAATATTAATATTAATATTAATATTAATATTAATATTAATATTAATAATATTAATATTAATATTAATATTAATATTAATATTAATATTAATATTAATATTAATAATATTAATATTAATATTAATATTAATATTAATATTAATATTAATATTAATATTAATATTAATATTAATATTAATATTAATAATGTAAATGTGGGTATAGTGGACACTTTAAGGAAAATTTTTGCTTAAATTCTTAATAAATGCCAATCAATTTGCTTCGAAACGGGTATTATCCTATTTTTAGGTTAATTGGAGGATCTTCTTCTTTGGATTTTACTATTAAAAACTTTAATTAGATTGGGCAAAGTATTTTTAATTAATTTTTTAAAAGTACTCCAAATTGCATCTATAGTGGCCACATAGATGAAGCTGTTGCTTCTATGGTGGACACCTCTTGCATCAATAGTGGACACCTGTCTTTTTCTGCCTATATGAGGGGTTTATGCATGAAATTGAGGGGTTTGAATTGAGGGTTGAAATTGAGGGACTACAGTTAAGTCGATTACGAACCTTCGGTGATAAACTTGAGCTAAAAAATCATAACTTTCTCTAAAAAAATGATAAATTTTGATTAAAACACTTCCCATTTACCAAAGACTTGGAAAAAAATGAAAAACAAGTTATGAAAGTATTGACCTCCTTCCACAATTCCTTTATCTTCTTAAGTCCTTAGTACATCACTTAGAAAAAAAAGAGGGAACACAGAGATGAAAGAGGGAGAAACTTGGAGGGAATATAAAGGAGAGAGATAATTAGATACTGAAAATAATTCTGAAAAAGATCATTATAAGGAAAGTGTATATCAATCTTTCTCTTTGCCTTTTTCCGACTTCTCCCCTTCATCGATTGAAACATTGTTGATGATAGGACTTCATTTTCGAATCACTGAATGTTAATAATCTTTCAGTAAATTCACTGAAAAAAATTTTAGTTTATGTTTAAATCTGAAATATTGTTACCACCACGCCAAAAACGCCAATCTGCTCCTTTTCTTGTTTCGAAAAGATCTTATGATGGCGTTCTACTTAAGCCTTTTTAGGTCTACTTAAGCCGAACTTTCTGAAAGTCTTTGGACTCATGGAGTTGGTCTAGCTTTCGCTTGACCAACTGGAAATTAGAAACAACATAGGAGATTCTGACTGCCTTGTTTTCAACAAATCTTTTGGGTACAGCAGCTACTGTCATAGTGTTCAAGCATCATTAGTAGGTAGTACTCCAAAAATGCCCTTGTGTGAAAATGATCGAAAAAGCAGTATCAGATTATTATTTTGGCGTGGTAGTAATGATATGATCACAGGGGTTCTTGGGTATTCTGAATTCGATCCCACAAGATGGACCGTTGAACTCCGCCCCCACATGTCCGTTCCGTCCATCGAACCTGCAGCAAGCAGCCTCACTTTCGAACCGAATCTGGGTTGTCGGCTGCAATTTTAATGGAGTGAGTGTCCCCTGGTCCAAGACAAGAGAACTTCCTTTCGCCACATCGGGTGCCGAAGTATGTCACCATTCGAGTCTTGAGCACATGGTGGGGGCCAGGTGACACGAGGAGGGTCCTTCTCCCCCGTCTTTTGATCAGGGATCGGTTTTGTATGGATATCGTCTGCGGGGGAAATTTATAGTCGCGTTTGGGTTGGGTTCTGCTCCGAGGATTCGCTCTGCCCATCCGGGGAGCCTGTATGTTTCTTGGGCTAACATGGAGTGTGAATGGTTTAGTGCGAAGGATTTAGAAGCTATATGGACGTGGCTTTTATTATTATATTGTTAGACATGCAAGCTGGATTGCATTTGGATATTTTATAGCGCAGTTTCTTAGCCAGTTTGCAGTTTTAAGTGTGCAAAGGTGGTCAATCATATTCTTTCCTTTATAATCTTGCTTTTAGTTTCTGCTTTTGTGTTGGAGGACGTGTCCTTCCACGTCTTTCGTTTTCCTCTATATTTGAAAGCCTAAATAAAAAAAGGATTTTTCTTAAAAACCACTTGTTTTAGTTTGTGTGGGGGAACATCCCCAGCAAAAAAACATGTCCAAAATTCCTTCAAAAAAGCGTCAAAAGTGCAGTTTCCTCAAAGAAGTATGAAGTTATTTTGTAGCAATAGGACTTCAGCAAGTAAGTCTGCAGTTTTTTACAGCAGTTTTGAATACATTCTAAAGGCATTTCAGCGGTCTTATAAAAAACTGCAGAGTTTCTAAAGAAAACTGCGGATTTCCTAAAGAAAACTTCAGACAAAGTGTCCGAATTCCCTTCACTTTTTTGAAGAAATTTCGCTGATTTTTTTTGCTGGGTCGACATCGAAATCCCCTGGGGGTTTGTTTCTTCAATATTTTGATATGGCTTGCCTTTCTTTGGAAGGCGGCTGAGAACTGAGGAAATGCTCCTTCCTCAGTATAGAATTCCGCCATTCTCAGCCGCCTTCCGAAGAAGGACAAACTTAACTGACGACGTCAATGATTTAGTAGACTGTTACAACTTTTATATAAACTGCAATACTTTTCTACTTGGCAATAGTTCTTATATTACATTTTCGAAGCGTGGGCTTCATATCTACCTTATTTGCAGACTTTCAATAAAATCAATGTGAACCAATATGAAATATTTTCCAATCTGATTTTATATGAAATTGGTACCTGAAGAGTGAAATGTTTGGACACTACATAAACCGTCTTCATAATTGCTCCATTTTTATTATTGGTATTCATGGACTTAAAAAATACCAACTTGACTTGTGGAATTTTTGTGTATTTGTCGTAAGGAAAAATTTTGAAAGTTCCTACTCTGTCTTATTTGAAATAAATACACTTAAATATGAATGTTATATCTCGTACAATTTGGCTTGGTAAGTCAAAAGATAAAAAAAAAGGTTTTATAAATTTGCATTTCTGTAGAACTGGTTTTTCCTTCATGAGAAAAGTATACAGGAAAAACAACTTTCGACTTCACTTTGAAATGACAGGTATAATCATCTAATATTGACTTATAACGATAGTAAAAGTTATCAATTCAACGCATGAAATATTTTATAGTTTCTTGTGGGATTTATTATTAATTAGACTCGTAATTTTTCTTCTAATAATGTCTAACACTTTCTTGAAAAAATGTTGTTTTCGGTAAACTCATACTTCTAACAATGTGAATTTTATACTCGGAGTAGATAAGTTTTGTCTTTACGTCTAGTTGTTTATTTTTCAATAATAAAGACAATTATCAGCTATGAGGCCTTCAAGTCAAGGGGGTGGAGACTTTTGCTTACTCCGAAGATCCGCTTCATCTTCTTTTTCCCATAATTATTTATTTAGTTTGGTTTATTCAATGGAGTATTTTAGAGTTCTATGGAGTTTAGAAAGGAGGTTGGTGCTAAGATTTTTTGTTTTTGTTATTTCTTGTATTTCTGAGAAGTCGGAAGATGTTGTATTGATGTCTTTCATTAATTTGATTCTTCGATAAGTGTATTTTTTACTTGTTAATAAAAATAGTCATTTGAGTCGTATTCCTTGCATATTGGGCGTAATCTGGCTATGCCTTAATGAGGAAGTTTCATATTTTTTAAATTTTCGATTTTGGGGTATATTAATACAATATAAGATGTGAAAAATCCAAATCTGCAATCCAAATTTTCCTCAAAAATTTATTTACTGAGATATAGAAGAAATAAAAGTTGAAAAAAGTCGTAAACAAATGATGCAATCGCAAACGCTCAAAAATCAAATTTGACGTCACTCGACACTAAACAAAAGACATTATTGATGTTTATTATTATTATTATTATATTGAAGTAGTAGGGACATTTGCTGCCCAAGAATGGTCGCTTTGTCCTCTTCTTCCTTTGCCTTCAATTTTTCACCCGAGAGTTGATTCTTTTAAATTGTTCTCCTAAAAACTTTTTATACGTTTCTTTTTTCCAAGCTCCAATATTTTCTTTTTATTCAAATATTTCACTTAGGAAAATTCCTACAGCCTGTAGTTCTTTCCTTGATCTCAATGCTCGCTCCATAATTCCATTAACATCCAGATCTTCATCAGTCTTCATTTCCAGTCTCACCTTTAAGTTACTTCTCAGATGAGAATATTTTCCACAAAATATTAGGACATGTTCTACGGTCTCGTCCTTTTTTTTTTTTTAGTGCTCACTGGTTTACGTTATGTACTATTTCCTGTTTTAATTTTATCGTTACTTTTCATTTGGAGAGTTTTTGTATTACTACCAAGGCCAAGGGACATAGAATTCTGTGCTTGCAATGAGTTATAATACTTTTGCATTTCCGCTGATACAAAATTACTGTTCTTTTGAAATTTCAAATTACTCGGGGTTTCTTCTTTTTTAACTTTTTTTCCAGGTTTATTTCTATTTTTAGATGGGAGTTCACTTTCTTCTTTGAGTTCTGTTATTGCCTTCTCAACCTTTTCTAATGATGAATTAATTGCTTGAATTGCCAGCATGAAATGATTTGCTTGTTGTTGCAGAGCGGCTTGTAATGAGGCTTGGAACTGTTTATTCATATTTTCCGAGTGCTTGTTTAGTAAGTCTATCATTTCTATTTTTGTAGTGTTATTGGTTTGTTCGGTTGGTTTGTTGATGCGAGTGACTGTTGCGTAGGAATTTTTTGGCTTCCAACGCCTCCTGGCTTCATTCGTGGTAAGGCCGTTTATGGCCTTAAACTTTAACATTTCCTCTTCTTCTTTGAAGTGATCGCATTCTTTATTATTTGCCTTATGATTCCCTTTGCAAAGGAGGCAGTAGGTACTTTCTTTACATTCTAAATCTGTGTGACACTTTCCACAATTTACGCAGTGTTGCGTCTCCTTGCAAAATTTGGACGGGTGATCAAATCCAAAACATTTTTGACATTGTCTTGGCCTATCCACGAATAGATTAATTTTGCTTCTCAACATCCATAGCTTAATGTGTTGAGGTAATGCTCTCCCATACATTGTAACTAATATAGTTTCAGTGTTTACATATTTATTGTTTTGTTTCTTCGTAAATCTAGTGATGCTATGAATTCTTATTTGATTTTCTTCCTCGATATCTCTTTTCACATCTTCCAGTTTTTCTTCAATCGGAACATTAAACAATAGGAATCTGGTTGTTATTGATTCGTATTGAAGAGATGGTATCACTTCCTTTCCAAGCAGATTTTTAACCGTTACTAATTCTTTTGCTGTTTTCAGATGTTTTGTCATAACTAATATTTTTCCATTCCTTGTGTATATGATTTCATCAACATTTCCTATATTCGTTACTTTACTTTTAAAGCACTCCTTCAGTAGTTTCGGGTTATTTTTGGAAATTTTATCTTGAGTAGGATTTAATACAACTACGTATTTCTCTGCACTATTCACAGCCGCATACTCCAACTGAGTTTTAAGATCATCTTTGTTTGACAGAAAGTTCTCGTTATCAAACTCCATATTTTTCATTCCTCTGTTTCCATCCACCGCGGCGATCACCGCCATCTTTGGTGGAATGCCAAACTATCTTCCAGTCCTTATAAAAACCAGCAAGAACGTCTTTCTCTCAACTGCTCGGCTTGTTTTAATTTATAATAAAATTACAAAATTCAATACAGTCAACCAAAGAAAAAATCACGAAAATAGCACAATAACCACCAGCAAAAATCACGCTCGATAAACACGTCTAATTCTAAACGCCATTTTTTTCTTTTCTCATTGATGTTTATTCATTATTAAAATAAGAGGTCTTTATGACCTCTTGGATCTGGTCTAGTTTCATTAGACCAGATGGGGATTAGTCCCACTTAATAAAAAATATTTAATAATACATTTTCCATAAATATTTGAATTTTAAGGGGGAAAGAATGTAATGTTTTAAAATTAATTATTTGATTTTATTTTGGTGTTTTCATTGCTGATTTAACTTTTAAATTGGCAATTATAGAGCTTTTCTTATTAAAAATATTTAATCCTGAGGTTTTCATATTTAAAATAGTGAGTCAAGCAGATCCACTCTAGCAGAGAAATGGAGAAATAAGCGTTTTTAGCCATAAAATCGTTTATTACTTTTAAATATTCGATTTTCGAACTTGGAAAACTTGGTAGTGATCGTCCTCGCCTCGAGATACGTCTATGTACCGAGTTTTGTCAACGCCGGCTGCATAGTTGAGGAAGAGATGCGAGTTGTAGTCGTTTTGACATGCCGAGTGACATCACGAATCTGAAATCGCTGTTTTTCCCGCCTTTTCCAGAGCGCAAACTTTAAACCGCAGTAAAAAAATAAATAATGATCAGAATTAAAAAATATCTCGGTTTTAGGGTTTTCTCGTAAGGTAGGATCGATTTAAAAAATAAAAAAAAATATGAAACTTCCTCATTTACATTTTGGAAAATCGGGAAAAAGATTTCTGCTATAGCAAAAGAATTTTACCAAAAGCATTTAAAACCGCTAAACATTTTAAAAAGCATCTCTCCTTCGTTTACCAGTCTTCAGAATCTTCCTTCACCAACATCTGTCCACTTTTAATATTTTTGAATCGAAGTTTTATCAATCTGTGGGTATATCAAAACACAACTAAATCATCGCGCCTTCCTTGCAATCCCTTTAAATTTTCCTGAAACAAAAAAAGGAATCCCCAACAATCCCCAAAATGGGTCGAGAGACAGACCGATAACACATCGAAGCCCACACACGGCACGTTTTTCCAATCCTCCAAAGAACACAGTTTCTTCCTCCTCCATGCAGACGATAACATTCTTGACTGGGATTAAGAACCCTACTCTCTGGAATAAAAAAACACCAAACCTCCCCCTTTTCCTTGGCGGGCGGGGGTTAAGACCCTGCACCTCTTTGTGGGAGAAGGGTGCCGTTGCCCTCTGTATTAATAATAACTCTGTGCTAGATTTCACTCCCCCTTCCGAAAAAAAGGCAAGTAAAAATTTATCGGGGGTGAAGAAGTTGTGAACTTGCTCGAAAGTAAAATGGGGCAGAGGGTTGGTCACGCGCTAGTCGCGTGGCTGGTGGGGTAGTTTTTTAATACGGGGGTGGGGGGTTTTATTCGACCCCTCTCTTGGGGAGTGAAGGCAAGAGTTGTTGAACTTCGCCGTATTGATGCGCATGTCACTGAAGGTGGGAGTTTTTTGGGGTTCATTCAACACAACGGACGATCGGATTCGTCTGGAGGTGGAGAAACGGGGGGCACGCGTACTACGATTGAGATGTTTCTTTTATTCGGGCTTTTTTATGTTTCTCTTTTTTATGGTGAGTCTCCGTCTCCCCTTTGAGTAAGAAGAGGGGGAATATGACTTTAAGATGTCCTCTACTGGCACAAGCCTGGATAAGGATATTTGGAGATTTTAAGTTCTTTATCTCTTTATATTTATCTGTTTTTTATGAATTCGGCATGTAGTTTTAATAATTATAATGCTGTTTCTATTGAAAGGAAGACGCCTTTATTACATTTAACGGAACTTTATTGTACGGCGGAAATACTTACATTTTATCATATTAACCAACCCAACTGAGATACTTTAGTGATGATTATCTATCAGACAGATAATTCATAGTATGCTCTAATTCCTAATACGTGTGAGTTCTGTTTAAAATGAAAAGTTCGAATTTTCAAAACTTAGCACAAAAATTTACAAGTCGCACCCTTGCTACAAAAGTGCCACAACTCAAAAATTGTAATTTTTGAGTAATGACCGCCATTAGGCGTAGTTTTCACATCTCTACCAATCTTCAAAAGAGCCAGAAGTTGCATTGAAAAATCAGCCGCCAAATCGCAGTTATGGCGTTTTGTTGTAATCAAGATGGCTATGATTCCTTCCACTGAAATGCCACACCGTGAGTTGTCGTCCAGCCAGGGAAAACTAAAACAATGGCTAACGATCATAGTTTGAGATGTATCGTTCTTCGTATTGACAAATTCAAAAATACTAAAATGTGCCTAGTCAGCCCGGGAACAGTTTTTTGCAATTTCTGGAAAACATAGTTTTTTGAGTTGTGGCACTTTAGTAGCAAGGATGCGATGTGTATTCAGGTGTACCTAAGTTAATGTTCAGAGAAAGTGAATTAATATAGAGTTTATATTGCTTTCAAAATTTTACACTATTTTTACAATTTTGTAATGAACCGATTTAACCCTTACTATCAGTTCTTTGTTGCTGATAAATGAACGAAACTGATTTCATTCATAACATCGGAAACTATGTCACCACGAAAGAACGTAAACAAGTTTCCACATTCAACGTATCTGATAATCTTCAAACTCAAGGTCATGAATCTAAAAAAGAAACCCAAGAAGTTAGTTTTTTTAATTTTTATAAACGGAAATATTAATTCAGAAAAATAATTTAAAATTATGTGAGCGTAAGCAAAAATGGGATACATGAGTAGTTATAATTGCATACAAAACTAACTTAACCTTGATAAATTTCGTTCACATTACGATTTGTTTGGGAATTATTCAAGAACTTATGGCTGTTAAAATTTCCACTATCCCAAAAATCTTCGTGGTTATAGACTTTATAAAAATAAGCTTTGCTTTCTCTTTTCCGTGGCATATTTCGATCAATACAACCATTCATTCATCACTATTTTCTTTGCTAAAAATGTAAATTAATTTGCTTTAATGAATTGGAGGAGTATCTAGGTTAGGAGTTAGTTAAGTTTGGAAGAATTTTGAAATTAGAACTATGACTATCTCCCATAACGACCATTGTTTACGAAGTTTTTTTAAATTTAAGACAGTAAGCCTTATTTCATTAAAAATTCCCAAATTTTCAACTAGGGGGTTGTTTTTACAAATTATATGAAAGAATAATTATGAAAAACACAAAAATTTAAAAAAAAAATTATCACAAAATTTATAAGCAAAATTGAACTGGGTAGTGATATTCTTCTGAAAATATAATTCTACGCATGTAAGTCTTACGCGAGTATAAATTTAAAACCAATTACAATTTTTTTACAAACTAAATGGGGAAAAACCTTTTCTTTTTAAAAACTTAGATCATTATATTTTTGTCTCATTCAATCTTACATCATGTTTTATAGGTTGCACTTTGTAGTAAGTTTAGTTCGAAAAATAAAAAAATTATTAATTAGTTTTGAAAGAACATATTTTTATATAACTTTCACGTAAAACTTATAAATTTAAAATTTTGCTACCATCTTATTCAAAGAAGAAAATATTAAATTTCATATTCAAAAATTTCGGTCCAATCAAACAAACTTATGATTTTACATCCAACTAAAAACAAGATTATATCAAAGAATAAGCTGAACTATCTATACACCTGTTGGTGTTACATTTGAAATAGTTACAAATTATATAGGTCACTTATACATGAACATTGCTATCACACATCACACCAATTCAATTATATGATTGAATTGTTGTACAGCTGAATAAATCAGTAAAACGAGAATATATTGTTTGCATTTGTAACATAACAGTTCAGATGGTTTCATATTTTCTTTGTCTATCTGTGATAACCAATATTTGCTTAATTCAATAAAATGGACAAACAGTATTTGATATTCTCAGAATAGTTTGCCTTATCACTTTTAGTCAGTCAGTCAGATATTATGATATGAAAGGACACTTGGATTATTATAACTGAATTGGATGTTGATTTAGAGGGAAAATGTTGCAGAAATGAGTTCAGTGGAATTTCTGACTCAAAGTTTGTTTTGAAATCTAGAATGAATGATACATTGCGAAAGGATTTTGTGTCAAGTCAAGAAAGTATGACTGAATATTTTTGTTATAATTTTCCAGAAATAATTATTTTGTTTCGAAAAGAAGTTATCTAGTGTTACAAGAAAATAATATTTTTGAAAATATTTTATGATGACACATTTTGAAATTATACAAGCTTTTTAAATAAAAATAACGATGATTCAGAGATGGTTCAAAAGATAAAATAACATGTTACTTAATTATAATTTATTTAATTTTTTCAATGTTTTGGATAATTGATTATCCATATAGAAAAAAATATTTTGTTAATGTAATACCCGATCGTATTGATTATAGTTTTGTTTTCCTTGAAAAACCAACAAGAAAATTATACATCTTCCTGGGTAAATTTACAAATTAGAGGAATGTTTGCACCATTATGAGCTTACAAATGTTTACGCCTCTGAGCGATATCAACTCAACATCATCTACACAACAATGGAAGATTTCTGTACCTCAAAACGTCGTCACCATCCCCAAATTTACTGATTTCTCGAGATTTCTATCTATTATGTATACAAGAAAAGAAAAAAATCCTTGGAGACAGTTTAAAAATAGCTGGTTTTAAGGAATTCTGCCCAGTTCTTTTGAGCTACGACTCAAGAGGATCAAACCATTTCTTTATTTTATTTTTGCCGGTTGAATTCAATACCCCACTCTTTTGATGAAAATCAATGGTTTGAGATATTTCGGTTCGTAGTTTAAAAACAGTGAATAGCTCTTGCATTTCTTGTAACATCGCATTTCAAGTGAAAGAGATCTAAAAGTTTCTATTTGAGTGTCTGAGACATAAAGTTCATAAAGAACCACGAATAGTTACTATTTATTTAAGAGTTTTCTAAATAGATTTTTATCTCATTCTAGATCTTATCGAAAACTTTACTTATTTTTAAAGAATTGTTAGAATGTAAAATGATGTTTCACAAAACCTCGAAATTTATCTTTTGTATTTTTTTTCATTGTAGGTGAGATACCTTCTCACTTACGTGAAGGAATAGTGAAACGGTTTCATGTTCGGAAATCTTACATCTTTTTATGATAAATTCTAACCAATGAACATTGAACATGTTTTAGTTTCAAGTGTTTTATATAGGGGAGGGTTGGGACGATTGTAACAAAATTTTTTTATTTTATCTCAAAGAGAGCCATTTTTTATATTAAAGTTATGAAAATTGGTATGAAAATAGGTTGATATATCCCAATTACAATTTTGTTATGAAAACCGTCCGGTGGACATGCATTGCAATTTAGTAAATAAAACATCGAAAATCGAAAAACGTTACAATCGTCCCAACTTGAAGGGTCAATTGTAACACATATAAGAGTCAATTGTAATACAACACAAATTCATAAAAATAGATAGAAAATAATTCAAATTTATTAGCAATTTATATTTTCTTGTTAAATAATAATTAAATACATAGACTAGAGTGGAAATAATGAACTTTTCACTCAAATAATGAGTTTTAAATAATAATGAATGTTGATGAGTAAATAATAGTAATTAATTATCACAAGGGCAATTAAGGTATTCATAACTTAATTCCCATGTAGTACAACGAACGTGGGACCATTTTTTGCACGAAAAATGGTTCCTCTTACTGCCCTTGATCGAAAACTTTATTGTGTTGATTATAACCCACTTTAGGATTTTCATTTTTTATTTTCTTCTGACAGAATATGTGTAATGTTACATAAAAAATATCGTGCTCATGACCAACACTTCTGATAGACTTTTCAGCCTCTCCATCTTTCCAGACTAATCAGTCCCCTTTCAGTTTTCCTTTTACGTGATCTCGGCATCCTAAAACAGTAAAAATTCATAATTATATGCCAATATTAAGGGTAAGTATGAATTATAAATCAATACATCAAAAATACTTTTGAAACATGTTATTTTCTACATTATGGTCAGTTGTAACATGTTATAACCGTCCCCGGCAGAAGTGTTACAATCGACCCCACGTTGCCATTTTTAGTTCAACCCTCGTTTTCCGCGAAACTAACAACAGTATCATCTTGAAACTAAGCAGAATAAAACTAGGATACATGTACATAAAATACATAAAATCAGTGTTGTTGTGCTTCATACCTGCAGTGCAGGAGAAGGAAAGTTACACAAAAGTAGAAATTTACTTCGATGCTCGAAAAACACTCTTTTCTCAATTACACAGCCACAACTCAAATGTCAGCCTTGGCAATCTCTTATATTCTTTCAATCACCTGCCTTTTACGTACTGTCATCTCCTTTTCGCCCAGGCAGCCTCTCATTTTGAGGAAATCAAAGTGTTACAATTGCCCCGCGTTACAATCGTCCCCACCCTCCCCTACTTTATTCCGTTTCAGAATAATTTATAAAACCGTAATAAATTTTTAAACTGTTGAATTTTGGAGAGCTTTTGATCTCAATAATCCCGCTAATACCATAAAAATGTTCATAAAAATGGCCTAAAATTTTAAAAAAGTATATTAATTATATTGTTTTTATAAAACTAAGAATAAAATAAATTAAATGGCATAGCTTCAGTCACTTGAATATAGAGTTTCATATAAATTACGTAATAAGATTTAAAAATAAATGTTTAATTTTCTCAACTCTGAAAAGAAAATATTGTATTGCTCAATGATGATTCTTGGTTCGACTCTTTCGCAAGAATATATTTTCTACAGACTTTCTCTGCTTGCTTTTAAAAGTTCAAGAACAATTAAAATAAATATAAGTGTGTCAAAGAATGCAAATTTGAATATCGTGATTAAACTTCTCTCTTTCCTTGATCTATATTGAACTCTCTCTGTGCTCGAAATCCATTAGTTCAGGCAAGTAAACTTTTTGCAACCAGAAAGAGTGGAACTTTCTCTTAAACAAGTTTATTTATTGAATAAGGGATGGAATGCAATAGATTTAATAGATAGATTGAAGAAGAGGATTTCACTTGTTCATTATTTGGATGTAGCAGTTCAATTCTGTATTGAGATAAAGACATTAAAATTATCCATGAACCAAAACGTTTCGAATATTTTGTTTTTAATCTAGACTAAATTTAATAAATTTAAGGCTTTACGTATAGTTTTATAGTGCAATAAAACGGTATAAGGCACTTTGGAATTGGCACGATTTTCTTATAGTTTTCGTTCTGTGAAAAGCGGATAAGTAATTCAACTGAAGCGTACAATTTAGGAACAAAAACATCAACAATCTTCTGTTCAAGCATATCTATGTAGAATATTTTTCAACTCCCCATCAAGATTGAAAGTACTTCCCCCGTTATAATGCACCAAAATTACAGTAATCAAAAGTCGTTTTATTAAGTGCTAAACAATTCCCTATACAAAGCACGATCCTTTTGAGGAAATTTTCGACGCTGAATTTTCTTGTTTTCTGATAAGAACCATGATCCCTGTTGTCTCCTTGTTGAGTTGAAATACTTCAGACAATTGGTTAGGGTTTTCCGTGAACTAATTTTTTTTCACACGAAACCTGGTTAGTCGAAAGAAAAACTAAATAGACAGATACTTAACTATCAAATTCAGTTGGTCCAGAAATTGGTTTTGTTTTAGTGAATTTTGTATTCGGTCCATTAAAAGATTAAGTCTGCCACTCTCAATTATCGTGGTTAGTTTGGAGAATTTCAGTTACTTCTTTTTAGTTTAGTCTTGGATGTCAATTACCTCTTTTCAATAGACACTATTCAACAGAAACCGTTTCCAATAAGAAATACTACAACTTTTGATTTCTTATAAAAAGTTAGATTGTGATAAAAAGCTTATTTCATTGAAATACGAGAAGTGGAATCAATATGTCAGTGGTGGATCTACGGGGGGGGGCTTTCGGGCTGAAGCCCCCCCCCCGTCGGGCATGTTTTAATCAAGATTTATTTTGGATTTAATCACTTTTGCAGCTAATTCCCTTTGCTGCATTTGCGGCAAACTGGAACCTAAAAACTATGTAGTCCCTTTGAGCAGTTAACTTATTGGGCTCCGCGACGGTACATACGTATACCGGGGTGTAGACACTGAATTTTTTATAGGTATAAAGCACAGTTTAACCAAAGTTATTCTTGCCCTCTTGTCCTTACTTAAGGACCGTTTCCATTTTTTCATTTGGTTGGGTTAGGCAATCCTGATTTACCAAATGGCAAATCCTAGGCAGACAAAAAGGAAATCATTTCTTTTGGAACAAACCAAATGCCAAAGTGCACGTAGAGTAATTACGTCGCTTTAGGTACAATTACCTCACCGGTTTGTCGTACCGCCAACCATACGCATTAGTAGAAAAAGTCCCTAAGTTTGCCAGGACCAGGAAATTTTTAACGGAATCCACAACATTTCAAATCGAGATTTCCCTTTTCTCACAATATTTTCCGAGACTTTCCCCAAAAATATGCGACCCCAACCCATCACAATCACTCCGCAAACGCAACTAATACGCGACAGCACTCCTCGCGAAATACCTCCGATTTCACTTCGCCAGCATCCCTCAGCGCTCCCTGATCTGCTTCTTAAAAAGCCATCCATCACACCCCTTCCACCTGTCCGACCCCCTTCGGATGAAAAAATCCTCCGGCACGCGTCCCTGCTGTCACTTGATGTGGAGGGCCCCGGATAGGGATCTTTCTCTATTGCTTCTTCAGGGGTTCCTCGCCTTCAAGTGAGATTGCTACCGATTTTGGAAAGGTGATGGAAGATCTGCACTCCCAGGTTTTCCAACTTGTTGAAATCTCACATTAAGCAGAAACATCTGAACGCGTTAACAGGGATTAACATTTCATCCCCTTTAATTTAGAGAAAAAAAAGATAGGGGATATTCGGTTTTCTTATTGGAACCGTTTTTGTAAAAAAAAATGTAGAAATGCGCTTCCAAAAGAAATTTTTAAATCAAAACTGCTGCATCAACGTACACAGTTTGATAGGTTATCTATCTATAATACTATTCTACGTAAAAACTTAGACCATGGATAACAAATTAATTTTTTTCGCAAAGGAATATTCAAATAACTTCTCAAAAATTATTCTATAATTATTACTACCATTATTTAGCATATATTCCGCTATCAAACACTGGTGCTTTTAGGATATTTTATTATGCATCACGCGCGAGATATATTACATGGGTATTTTTAAAAAAGTGTCGATAAATAGTATTTTTAATATTCATTTATAGGAAAGGCTGAATATTTTGATGGCGAGTATTATAATCTATAAATTATTATTGTTTGTGTTTTAGTACTTTACCCTGCATTAAATTAAGTATTATGCCTTTATAGTATTTCTGTTAGGAAATTCAAATAAGTTTAGTTTATGTAGTACTTGAGTACTTGAAATTTATTTTACGATTAATAAAAAAATGAAGACACATGAAGTTATTAAATTTCTAACAAACAGACAGCCTCTTGACATTTGAGTAACAAAATTTAATCATTTATCGTTTCTAAATATAATCTTTTCATATCAATACGGAAAAAACGAATACCTGGATGAAAATATTTTCGAATGATTTAAAATTTCATTTAATAAAAGGGATATTTTGAAACTATAGCTTTATCATATCTTAAACATGCTATAGTATTAAATAATATTTAAATCCATAAAAGTTCGTAGCTTAAGGCGCAAAATGACATAACTGCATTTTCCCTATTTTGCAGGAGATGAAAAAAACAGTTTGGCTATTAATTAAAGAAAATAATATTATTATAGTTTTAAACCTTCATTTTAGGCCTTTTTGACCGGGGATTGAGATGAAACGCTTCTCTGTGGCGGAGTCCCTAACAATATCAATAAAGGCGTGCAGTTATGTCATTTTGCCTTACGAATGCAGTTATGCTAAAATGACAAAATTGACGATTGCAGCGATTTGAGTCATTTTTTCGCAAAATCGTTGGTGCCAGGTGATCCGGGGCCAGGATTTGCATAAAGATTGATGCATAACTCAAAATGGCCAAAATGTCAGTTATGTCATTTTGCGCCTTAAGCGACGAGTTGCATTTATTTTCATTGAGTACTTGTAAATAGTGTCATTCTATCCACAGCAAATAGTTTTTAGAAGAAAAGTTATCACATTTATTTAAAAGAAAAAAATACTACTAGTAAAAGAGTTTATCACTCCATTTACAAAACACTCAACACGAAATTGGCTCGTAATCGTAACTCATAAACCATCTCCGATAGTTAACTTCTAACCCGTAAATCATTCAAAATTAGCAATTTGCTAGCGGAATGGTTTCCCGCGTGCGACGAAAATGGCCCAGCATCTCAAGTTACGAAATATATCATGTGCCGAAAGAATAGTTAAAAACCAAAAGAAACAAGTTCCTGCTCGCTGAAAGCTTGACTCATCCTGACATAATCATTGGCGCGCTTTTAAAAGTTAACTACTAAAAGAGTTACGTTAACAAGGGTTAAAGAGACAGTGATAGGGTTGACATTTTGTCCTTATCTGTGATGGTGAAAGCGTTTGAGATTAATTATGCTAAAGTGTATTGCACGTCAGCGTCTCCTTATCTATGAATGAGGGTCAGAGTAGTTGTGATTTTATTTTATACGTTTGTGGAGTTTTTATTCTGTTGCATTAAGGTTAAAGATAGTTTATTTAAAATGTTATTAACTTGCTTTTAATTACTGGCATACTTTATTGAAGGACACAGCCTTTTTATATTTAAACCAATAGAAGTAAAACGGATTGTTTATTACTTTATTTAAAGTAATATAATTTAGAACATTTTAATTTATGAATTAATTATTTCATAACTAATTTATTTTTTAAATTTTAAAAAAGGACGAGCAAAGGGGATATGTTTCTCTATTTAGTACTTGGAGGTATTGGATAAAAATCAATCATAGAGGTATAGACAAAAACATACTCATATGTATCAATAATTTTGATAATATCTTTTTAAAAAAGTTCTTTATTATTCCTATTAAGTATCTTCAATAATTTCCAATCTACCTTTAAAAGATATAAAAGCAAGAAAATATTTTCCATTTAAAAAAAGTATTATAAAAACTAGTTGTTTCACTTAAAAAATATTTCCATGAGATAAATGCAGTAAATTTTACGAATTAAATCTTATAGCAGCATGTTTCATCGTAATTATTTTTTATCTTTAAGAAATAACCAAATTATTGACTATACTGACATATTCCATGACATCTTTTCATGAAGATTGTATTGTTTTATGTGTAGAGTAAATTTTTAAACAGTGAGATGGTTTCCAATAAGAATTAATAAATTTGTGATCTTTTTCCAGTGTAGAGACGATTGTCTTAAATGGAAAATTATTTTCTGGTACATGTAACTTTCCTAATTAATATGAACTTTGGTTTGAATACATATTATTGTAACAGCTAAACATTACATGGATTTTGAAAACGTTGTTTACATTTTCTTTCTTCTAAATTTATACCTTACTTTTTTTAAACCAGAAACACATAGCTTTCTGTTTAAATCCCATTCCTCTCCATACCCAACGACTTAACAAATAGTAGCTTCAAAAGGCAACACGGAAGAAACAAGAAAAACTCCAAAGGGCGTATAAATAAATAAATCACAGGCAGGCTTAAAAAACCGTCGCATTCCAGGCATAAATAAGCTTAACCCTTCTTACGACAGATATTCCCGGGGTCCAAACCAGAGGTCTATTTCCCACAGAAAAAACATTGCGCAAGTAAGTGTCCACCTGAGATACTTCGTACCGCTTTTTTGGGTCAAAAAGTTTGACCTTCATTGAACCAGTTGCAGATCGAACAATTTATCTCAACCCCAGGTGAACTGGGTCTGAGCGAGATGCAACCGATCCTATCACGAGAGTTGAGTTGTTCGCCTCCTTCTTTTAGAATGTGTGGACGCTGTGTGCCCGATTGCTCCAGTTCTCTTTGGGTTCGAGAGGGTTTTTTTTCTGAGTCATAAATTTTGTTTATGGTTTGGAAGTGGGAAGATAGCCAATTTTATCCTTGTTTATGATTGTTCTAATGGAAGTTACCTCAGAAAAGAGAAAATTGCAGGTAGGTAAATAAATTGGGATGACTTAAAGGAAATGATCCCAAACAAAATGGGATGCTATATTTTGTCTTGTATTACTTCTCCTTCAAAACCTTTTCTGAACTTATATTTTTTCCAAGACTGATACGTTTCGTGTAATCTATGTTTATTTGGTATTTATTTTAAAGAGCTGTTTAATCTTTATAGCTTTTTTTCAAGTAACTAATGCTTTGCTTTAAAAATAACTAATTAATGATAACTTTTGATTTACTTATAGATTATTATTGATGGAGGTTTAATTTTCTATCTATTTTGTTTTGAACTTAAACATTTGTACTTAATGCTTCAAAAATTATATTAATAATTTTATTAATCCCACTTAAGCTCAGATTGCCACATTTTTTCCTTTTTTAATAATTTCCCTTTACTTTATCACAGGAAATGTTACATTAAAAAACTGTTTCATAAAATCGTAAATTTCTATTTATTTACTTTTAATTCTTATTGAAGGAGATTTAAAGTAACTTTATTAGTTATTTATGATTTAAATACAATACTAGCTGTTACAACCCGGCAAAGCCGGGTTTTACAGCTAGCCTTCTTTGGCGCTGATGCGAGATTCGCTCGTTACTACTTGTTCGTATTTATTCATTCCCTATCATAAAATATGCAGTTTTAATTCATTATCTTCGAAAGGGGTTTTGTCTCCGATTTCACATGGAATTGTCACAAATTTATAGTTATAGTATCGGAGGTTGTCACTACAGTTTGTTTTATAGCTCAGTGTTCAATACGGCTCTAGTATCCCATTGGGATAAATCTAGTGAATCTTCAAATCTTTGAACTTTAACTTCAAAGTATATTTACTTCACGCTCTTTAAAAGACGTTTTGCCAGTGTTGGTAAAAATATTAACTAAAAACAATGGGGCAAATTGAAATAAATTTCTAATTAAAAAATGGAATGCTTTGGAAGAATGCGACTTAAAAATGGCTCATCTAGGGGTGGAAAGCTTCCGTTTAAGGCCAAGTTTGTCCAAATCGGATCGGGGGTTGGGGCTGGCGGCCGGCGGAACGGAACGTCTCCATAGAGTTAACATTAGAGCAAAATGAAAAGAACGCATAATTTTAAAATGGAAGGTTTTGGAGAAACGCGACCTAAAACTGGCTCATTTAGAGGTAGAAAGCTTTCGATCAAGACCAAGTTTGTCCAAATCGGTTCAGGGGTTCGGCTTGGCGGCCGGCGGAACGGAACCTCTCCATAGACTTAACATGGGGGCAAAACGAAAAGAACGCATAATTTTAAAATGGAAGGTTTTGGAGGAACGCGACCTAAAATGGGCTCATCTAGGGGTGAAAAGCTTTCGATCGAGACCGAGTTTGTCGAAATCGGTCCGGGGGTTCGGCCTGGCGGCCGGCCGAAAGAAAAACCCAATTATTTTAATATATAAGATAAAATTATTTTTTCTGTTACACACTCAGGCAAGGATTTCACGTCTATTATTTTTATTAAATTAATGATTAATTAGTAGCATTGAAACTAGGGATGTAGTTTCATGAACTATATTTAAACTTCTTTAAATTTTAAAAGGATCTAACATAAGAAGCCAAAGTAAATCATCTCTGTGAAAGATGTTTTTTAATTCTTAGACAAGCTTAGTTCCCCAGTGTTGCTTGAAGTAAAATTAATCTTTTTGAGAACATTCTTTGCAACTTAAAACACTCCTAAGTGCATTTTACATTCTTTGTTTCAGATTTTACTTCTAAATAAATCAAGTTATGAATTCAAATGTTCCTAAGTCACCTCATATAACTGTTTTATCTTAATCTCAAATTCAATATATTTATTACTATTATTAACAAATCAGATAAAGATAAAACATGAATTTCGTATAAAAAGTATTATTCAAAAGTTTACATTGAGTGAATCAGTGTTTTTCACATTTCCAGAACATAATATCCAAACATGTTAACAGTATAATGTCGACACAAAGACTGATAAATTTGATCCACTAATGGCTAAAACTTAACAAGGATCGACATTCATTCATTGCCCTTTCCTTAATCCGTTACGAAAACAAGTTTTACCCCACAACTAGAAATAACTCTTCCAAAAAACGTTTCAACTATTCCCATTTAACTCCCCTAAAAAGTCACTCGGCTACCTAAGTGAAATATAACCGAAAACTATGCGCGGTATTCCTCTGCCGATATCGAAAGAAAGAAAATATAATAATAAAAACGTCCCTCCTTCCCCAATGCCCCGGTGATCGCTCAACTCTACTTTCCATTCCCAAGTTCAGTGAGGCAGCCTCTCTCCTGTGTCCAGTCGGTGGGGACGCAGCCCCGATTGCTGCTGCCCGGAATGCCGACGGTCTCGCCACGGCAACCCCCCGGTAAACACATTTGGCGACTTATCGCCAATGCAGAGATTTTTTTACTTTTTATTTTGTTGTTAGGAATCTGATATCCGAGTGATAGTAATATTTGACTGCATTTTTATGATTTTTATTAATTTAAGGAGAGTGCTGGGAAGTATGATTCTAATAAAAAGAAGTTCATTCGTCCATTCACATCTTTTTTAAATTTAGAAAATGAAGGATTTTGTGCTGGGAAAAGTGTTTTTTTCTAAAAAATACTTTATTGGTTATAAATTTTATAGGACAGTTTTTTTTGTGAAAATAAATTACATTTCCCTTTTAAGATTCCGTTTATATTTTATTTAATAACCAGAAATCGTAAAATAATGCATTGGAATGTAAAGGCAACCTGTGGTTATCTACTTCTACGGTGTGCCTATCTGATGAGACCAATTGCGTGATTTACCGAGAGACACTCCAGAATGACCCTGCTTCAGTCTCTCTGTGATGAGTCCAGCATTAAATCTGATAAGTTAGTGGGAACGTTACTTCAAATCGCTCTTAGCATTCCCAAAAACACTTGGATTCCTTTTTTATTCTTCTCTCCTACTTTTTTCTCACTTCTATCTGATTTCTGTCTTAAATCTCATTTTCTCCCTCCCCTCTCATTTCTTTCATTCTTTCTCCCTAGTTTTTATATTCTTTTTTCTCTTCCTCGCCCTTTAGTGGATACTTGAGGACATATTATGAATTGTATAAGTGCGTTCATGAAAATATTTTCCCTGTAAATCAATGCCTCTCAATCCCCCCTTCAGAAGGTTAAAAAGTCCTAAATCAAACAACAAAAATCGAGTTTTTCCACAACACAAATCACTTTTCCCACCCAGCCCTACCCATCCCGCAACAGAATACCTCCAGCAACAATGTTTCACCTTCCTCGAGACTTGCCAGAATGAGTAATTCCCCGCAAAAACATTCCAGAACGCAACAATGTATCCTTCCCAAACAACCCCGCGTAAATCAGCCGCTTATCTTCCCTGCAGCGCGCACTTTGCAGGAACAACTCTGGGAGCATCCATCAGCAAGACTCCCGCGCGGAGTCATAACACCAGAACCTCGGGATTTTACAAGCCTATATTTAGGACCCCGAAAAAGAAACTCGATACATACAAAGCGAAGTCAACCTTTGGGAAAATCAATTAGTTTTCGGCTATATTTGACGCGGATGGGGAGAATTTCACCCTTGTCTTTTCTGTGTGCAACAGCCGGATGGGACTTCAAGATTTGCCACTGGCGTTGTCCACGCTCAAGTGAATGTATGGGGACAGATGTTTGGAGCTGTCGAGGTAATGGTTTCTTGTGCATTGAGGAGGGTATTTTTGACGCGACTCTCGTCTTTAACGATGTTGGGGGGCCAATTATGCAAGTCCTGATGGGTGTCGGTGGGATGATGAGTAAATATCAGGTGCAGAGAGAGGACTGGAAATATTGATATTTTGAAAATTGCTTCGTTTTGAAAAGCTTGCAAAAAGTACCTTTTAGCAAAATCTCAAAAATTACGGTGTTCGGAATGAAAATGGCATAAGTCCATTAGAGTAATTGAGAGTTTTTTGGGATGACTATACTAGGGTGTATCGAAAAAAACTTTTTTCGATTTTGATGATCCGATAGTGCGGAAAAGTTGTCTAAGGCGGCAGAGAGTACCTGTGATATTTTTCAGAATTTTCGGATAATATCTTAAACCTCCGCCTCACCCCTGAAGTTCCCCATGTTAATCCTATGGGGCGCGCAGCCAAAAAGGCCGAAAATTCGTTTTTCGCCCCTCATTTCTGCCCTAATCACACGAGGAATGTATTCCCTCGAGTTATGGACTCTATATGATGTATGCTACCCGAAAAAACTTGAATAATAACTTAAATCTCTATATTATGTTGATTGTGGGATCTGATTTGAACGATGAAATACGCGATTTTTCGACAAAATTTGAACTACAAAAAAACGTAATATAGATATTTAGGCTATTCAAGTTTTGTCGGATAGCCTAGATCATATACGGTCCATAACTCGAGGGAAGGCATTCCTCGTGTGATTAGGGCAGAAATGAGGGGCGAAAAACGAATTTTCGGCCTTTTTGGCTGCGCGCCCCATAGGATTAACATGGGGAACTTCAGGGGTGAGGTGGAGGTTTAAGATATTATCAGAAAATTCTGAAAAAAATCACAGGTCCTCTCTTCCACCTTAGACAACTTTTCCGCACTATCGGATAATCAAAATCGAAAAAAAGTTTTTCGATACACCCTAATGACTACTCTTTTTAGAATAAGGCATGTTCTGGGTTTCTCTTACTGGTTTGTCTATAAATGAACTTTTGACTTATGGCTCTTTTTCACTGTTTAACTTTCGGTGTTCGTCATAAGTGGTCCTCTCCAGTGAATTACATATTCGTGTAGGAAATCAAAGGATTGAAGAGTGAAACGACAATTAAAAGATCATTCAGACTTATTACTTTTTGTGTTCATCCATTTGGAGGAATCATCAAAAGTGAAAAGTTGGGAATTGAGTTTTTACTCTTAACTCTTTCACTTTTTCTATACAAACTACGGATTCACAGGAGAGAATCAACTCAAGACGAACAGTGAAAGTGAAACAGTGAAAATGAGCCTTCACACTTTTGGACGATTCCTCCAAGAACATTGGAAGTGAAAATCTTTACCTCCAAGCAAAAGATATAAAAATAAGTAATTCCAAATTTAATAACTTATGACTTACATCACTGTAACTCTAAACTGCTCATTTGTCATGTTACATCCTCTGTCATAATAGCTTTTCGTCCCTAGCATCCAACTCTTCTTTCAAAGAGATGACATTTTACTCAACTAATTTAGTTTTAAACTTCCTCTCTGGAGAGTCTTACGACTTACCTTCTAATAGATGATGATTATAATACCGATAATCGCTATTAAAGTATTTATAGGGAGGCCTGGGAAACATTGTAAAAGCAGCTGTCAACCTCTGTCTTAACAGAGAAAGTTAGTCTTTAACTACTCCTCCTGACCTTCACATTGAGATAGTACTCACAATAAGAGAAAAACACGAGACACACAGATCGCGTCAGATTATATAGTTCTCAAGGACTTCTCGGAACCAAACCGTTAAGCTTTGATTGAAAACTAAATACATCCTTCAATCAAAGTAATACTGGATCCTGACTGAAACGTTTCATAATGTGCATTGTTGCGCAAATCGAGACGTAGAAATGCTTTTCAAAAAACTATATGCATGTCTTTTTTATGTGCGAAGTCTGACTTCTCTGATTTGACCTTGCGGATTATGATCGCTATTTTTAATTCGGTGTCTGTTGTTGACTGGGCTCCGCAATCCGATATCGCTTATCGACGTGAAAGGAATCGATTATCGTGTTGTGGGGGCTGAAATGTTCGATTTGATTGCGATTATAGTTTCTCGGTATCGATCTGAAATGTGTGCTTTGATAAGAGGAGTTTTTCTGTGAAAAAAGCGGTTTTGGAGTTGGTGTCGCAAGTGATGATACGATGAGTTGATACTTTGCGGCATTGGATAAACGTTTCTTATGAGAATAATATCTAAATCTACTAGATAAGGTTCTGTGAAGCTCTTGTGTGTGTAAGTTATTTTTCCAACCAGTGATTTTTTGGGGGAAATACTTCCCGTTAAAAAGTTAACATGGGTGTAGTACACTCACTCTTAAAACGACAGTCTCAAAAATGAGTAAAAATCACTCAAATTTGAGTATGTCACGCACTCAAACCAAATTTACACAAATTTAAAAACACTCATTTTTGAAAATGTGCAGATACTCAAAAATAATGCATCATGTACTCATTTTTTAATTCGTCCAGAACATTCTTATAAAGAGGGTGCTATTTACAGTTATGATGACCATTTAGCTACGTTACTATGGCGTGGGAAGTAGACCAGTAAGTTGAGTGAGACTTCCCAACGTTGTGTTACACGTTATCACACCAATTTAATGTTACTCTCGATGTTCCGAATATAATAATTTTTAAATATAAACTAAAAATAAGCATATTTAAGTGGTGACTATTAAATTGTTTGAAACTGAGTATGTCTGGTGTTTCAAAAGTGAAAGTATTGGGTCGTCGTATTTGAACCAAAAAGTATCATACCATAATGAGAACATCGATTTAATCAAATTTGAAACTGTCATTTCTTTCAGTGCTGTGAAGAGTATTTGTTAGCATTTCCAATACTTTTTATACTTTCTTACACCGACTGTTAAGAAAGAAGAATACATGCACCATTGAAGAAGGAGATATAGAGAATGATGGAAGAGGGAGAAGATGTATGACAATAAGCGAATTAGAAAGATAATAGGCAGATTATGAGAAGGAGAAATCTAGATAAATTTAAAGACGGAATGAGAGGAAATAAGAAAAAAGATAATATCATTGAAAACGAGAGAATCAGTGAGAAATAAGAGAGAATCTCACAAAAAAGGTAAAATAAAAGATGAAGATAGTGTCTTAGATAATCATAGAAAATCTCTCTATATTAAAAAAAAGTTACTGTCACCGCTGCCGCTGCCGCCGCTGTTTCAGAAAATTATATTTTTCAACTCTTTGAACCCTCATAACGCAAAAACTACTTGATAGAATTTTTTGAAATTTGAAACGTTTGTAGAGGAATATTTGGGGCACACTCTCGAACAAAAAGCTAACTGATGTGTTAATTAGTTCTGGGGTATTTTTAAGGTCAAAGTTGAAGTTTTTGTTTTTTCGCCGCGTAATCCATTTCAGCCAAATCTATTAGTAGCAGAACTATGATTTTTTGCAGCCTAATACTCTGAAGTATGAAGATGTGCACTATGTTGCCCTTTTTTCGAATTTCGAATTTGGTTTAGAGTAATTAATTTTTTAATTTTCGAAATTTTTGACACTTTTTCGGTTTTTTCTATCTAAAATGAAAACTAATCACGGTATCAATAGGATTTTTTAAACACTTATACTATTATTTTTTAAAAAGAGATTGGCGTTTAATTCTTTAAAAAATTCTAATTAGTTTTGGAATTATTAAGCATCAAGGTTTCATTTTTTTCATAGTTTTATTAGGTCTTTATCAGACGTGTTTAATGTTTATTAAATGTTTAAAATTTTATATTTGTCTGTTCACTAGATTTTCGCGAGCACGTATATTAATTCATAAGTTTTATGGGTGCACATTTTTGCTCTAAGTTTGCTTGCGATATAGTATAGACTTGGTAAATAATCTTTTAAAGATACTTTGATATTTTTAAACTACTATAGAAATAAATAATTTGGCTTTTTTGAGTGCTATTTGTGCCGATGAAAGGTAGAGGATTTTCGGTAAGTTGGATTTACTCTGCTAAAGATCGATTGCAGAGATTACAGATTGGGCGGTATCCCCCTATCCATTAAATTATTGATAAGTTAAAAAGGAATATTTCAGCAACAGTTTTATTTTGATATTTTCGTGGTAATGATCCGAATTAAAGTATTGAAAAGTTTGAGAGATAAAAAGTTTCGATGGTAAATTATCATTAACTAAGCAGACAAGTTCCAGGTTGTACTGTTAGTTGAGATGTAACAAGCGAGCTCTGCTCGCTAAGATCGCGGAGCGATCTTCAAAGAACTGCGAAGCAGTTCCGGGGGTTGGTGAGCGATAGCGAGCAGGGGGCAGAGGCCCCTAGTAAGAGAGGATTTCAGAAAATAAAAGAGAAAGATTCGTTGGGAAAGTATTAGAGAAGTTAAATGAGATTAGGATGAGAGATAGAGTCACGGGAATTAGAAAGATAAGATAAGGAAGTAATATAGAACAGGGAGAGACAGCTTAGTAACATTAATGAGAAAAAAAGGGGAGACAATTACAGTAATTATACGTTAAGTAAAAGAAGTTATGAAAAGAAGAGATAGACACAAAAATAGGAGAAGAAGAGAAATAAATTATGAAAGAATATATAAAAATAAGAACGAGAAAGAAATGGAGAAGATTATAAAAAAAGAGAAGAAGAAAGAAAACGAGAGGGAGAAATCCAAATGCTACTTTCGTAACGCTATTCCCCAAATACAGAGCCTTCTCAATGCATCCAGCCTTAACAAAGTGCTGACAACCATACCTGAAACCACCCGTTTCATCCATCCTCAAGAAGGTTCAACGCATCCTCCCCCAACGCTACCCTCTCGGCTGAGGAGGGGCGCCACCCCTTGAGACCTGCTCTTGAGGAAATTCCTCTTTCGCAACCGCCCATCAAGCACAGCAAACTCATAAAAATTTATACGGCGGAAGAGGTCATTCACACCTGCGGCACAGAAACCACAAATTCTGCTGCCTGGCCCTGGTCTCTAGAAAGTATTGACCCCTGATGGGTAACCCAAGACTCTTCTTGGGGGTTCCTATTGCCACAGATGGTGGCTCTGATGTGCATCCTCTTTTTTTTGGATGGAGATAACTCTTTTTTTCTGTCTTTCTTGACGTCATAGAGAAGTGTAAGATTTTTTTGTTTTGCGCTATATTTTCTTTTAATCAAGCTGTAAGGTTTAAACAGGTGGTAACTCATACCTCATGATGGGTGAAATGAGGGTAAATCATATAGATTTTTTTAGGAAAGGATATATTTATTGTTTTATTTTTTAGGGGAGGTGTGGAATCGGGTTTTATTATAGAGTGGTATGTTAAACTTGAGAGATGTAAAAAAGAAGATGGGAGATTCCCAAGGAGTGTGTATTCCACTCCTTGGATTTCAAAATTTCGAATTTATCTTCTTTTATCAAAAGTAATCTACACACCCCGATCACTTCTATAGGGATATTTAATGTTATGAGACTTGATATTTCTATGAATAATATTTATTTGCTTTGAAAATTTTTACAAAATTAACTAGAATGAATTTTTTTTTAAATTTAGGATGAATGTTTATAACAATTTTATTGCATTATTATGATTAGTAAACGATGACTTATAATATAAACTTTTAAAATCAAAGAGTTTAAGCTGAATCATGACTTATTTACATTTAAAATTTAAGTGGATGGATATTCAATTTTACCAAGCCAGATAATTTGCAAATGTCATACTGAGGCTGTAAAATAATTTAAATAAACTTTTACATTAAAATGCAAATAAGCGTGATGAAACATTTAGGAAACATACTAAGACTTTATAATGGACTTATTTAATAACTGGTAATTTTTTACAATTCCACAAAGATTGAATTTGACGATGAATTGTGAGTGATTTTTAAAGTTGACATACCTATATATTAATAAATTTTTATGCTTAAAAAGTTGGAACATCTAATCCAATAACATATCTAAACTGTTAAATTAAAAGGATTAAATTAAATGTAATTTTACGAAAAAGGATTTAAAAGTATTATTTAATTAATATTAAAATTTGAATAAAAAATAAATGTGCACGTATAGCCCGTCACCCTTATCTTAAGATAAGGTAAGTCGTAACATAGTTAATGTTCTAGAAAGAGCGTTTAGTACTTTTAAGCTTAAAGACCCATTCATGTAAAAACTTATTAAACAGAACTATACATTTTTCAAAGAAACTACAAATAATGCTGTATAGTAGTTTTTTCTTCATAAATATTTGTGCATATACACATCTCTCCCGCGTAAGGAATTATTTTTGGAATAAAGTTTTAAAATATATCTACTTTTGGTCTTTTAGCTCTTTAAATTTCTACAATGGACTCAATGCACTTAATTTCATTAAAGTTAGAAAATATATTAGCTTCACTTAAAAAACGCTTAAAATGTTAAAAAAATACTGTTAGGAGTGAAAAGGTTAAACTGTAGCAATGATTTATTCTCCGTAGTTTTATGAAGGCAAGTTATACTCATCTTCCCTGAGACCCGTTTCCCTTTTTAGGGTCGACATCCTCTCCTTGTGGAAAGTGGCATTACCACTCGGCAACGTTTCCCCCTAAGGCGGTCATTGTTTTTCAATACAACTGCTGAAATACCTCACATTTTTAGAGACGGTTTGTGAGTATTATCGTATCACTTCTCCATTCTTTTGTTTGTTAGATGCATCTCGAGATGCTGTACAATAACCCCGTTTTTTTGTAGAAAACATTGACTTTCTACGCCAAAATGGGTTCTCGTATCAGGAAGATTTGTAAACACGCAAGCACGTGTATGCAATTACTCTAATCTGCCTATCTGTTTACCTAAAAATGTCAGAAGCTTCATTCACTTTCAAATAAGTCGGTTATTTTAAAGTTCGGCGTGATTATTAGATTTTATCAGACAGACTTAAAAACAATAACCATTTGTAAAATTTCAGAATTTGTAATTTAACTAAACGAAATAGCATTATGACTTCAGTTTCTCAAATTAATAATTAATTTCAAGTATTCAAAAATTATCTTTTTGTAGTAACTGTTCTTTTTTGTAGTAAGTGATAAGTAAACATAAATTTAAAAACATTTCCCCTGTACTGCTTTACTTTCTTTCTCTATTTAGTATTGTCACCTTTATTTTGCATATAAAATAATGAAAGATATTGAATTTAAAGTAAAATAATCTACATTTCAATCAAAATAACAATACTAAGCGATAACAAAAACGTTTAAATAACAGAGAGTAATGCATACACCAATGCGTTTTATTAATTTATCATCCTATCACTTTCACTCAACCGATTTCCTTTCACACTTCTTCCTGTATTTACCTTTTTTAGATTACCTCCGCTGTAAACTTTTAACTTCAAGACAAAATGGGTCACGTAAAAGTAATTTTCAAGATACTCCAAAGCACGATTAAGTGGTTAGAACCATTTTCTAAGGATTTAAAATTTTCATCTTTTTGGGCCTAAACAATAGTTGATAATACCAGGAAGTTGTGATATAAAGTTAGTTTTGATACCTTATTTCTAAAAAAAGAAAGAAATTCTGCGAACTAAGTATTCACATGAAGTAAAATAAATACATTTAACTTATTAGAGGGCGTTAATTACGAAAGATTTAATTAATTATTTGCTGAAAAATATATTTTCTTACTTGAATTGCTGATAAACATATTTTCATACTTATTTTGCTGAAAACTATTCTTAGTCTTTCTTATTAACGCAGTATTTTTCTAAGTCAGTGGAACAATAACTGACCAGTAATAATCAAATGTCTTCTCACCATTGAAAAACTCCTAGGATCTGTTAGAAAAATCCCTTTGATTAAGATGGGTGGTTAAGCTCAATGTTATTAAATTATACCCTTTTAATAATATCTTGAAAAAAGTTGAAAAAATTGATTTGATTGGAGAGAAGGTAATTAAATAAACTAGAAAATCTGCTTTGATTCCTTGTTATTGTTAATAAATTCCTATTTAAGCCGTACGACATTACTTTAACTGATGTTATTATAAAAATGTAGGGTTTTATTTTCACTAAAGTATCTTCTTTCGTGATTGTTATGATTATTCATAATACCAATCTTTTTTCTCGTTAGAAAGTTTCAGTTCTTAAAATAATAACGCTTTAATAATATCTAAATGTAATTAAAAAATTTTTTGTTTGAGAAAGAGTTAAAATTTTCGACGGTATTAAAAATTATTAAAATAACTTTTTTAATGTTTTTAAACAGATGAGATTTTTCGTAATATGTTAATGATACAAGAATTTGCTTCACATTGAGATGTGAAAAATTTTTAATTTTAACACTGTTAGTAGTCTTTAAAATAACTTATAACAACAATAACAAAATAACTTTAAGTTTTTTTAAGTATAAAACATAAAGTAATAAAACAAAAGCTTTCTATATTGATTATTTAGATCAACATCAAATTACGATTTACATTATTCATCATCTAAAACATTTTTTGGAATAAAATCAAAACTACTTAATTATGTGGTACGACGTTCAGTTATGCAATACATTGTTTAAATTTAATGTATAGAAAAACCATTTGGCGTAAAATATACAACTAATGGTATTTTTTAAGTTTTAAAAATAGAAATGAATTCTTCTACCTTTGAGAAAGATGTTTATACCACCAGTAAGAAGTTGATAATTATAAAAATGGGTGGGGGATATTAGATTTTGTAAGAAATTTTTACAAGAACGCAATATTTTTAATGAACTAAATATCTCTAAAAGATTTAAACTGAACTCACACTCAATATTGTTTTAAACCCTTATATAATTTTAAATATTTTGCTGCAGAACTCTTACACTGTTGAGTAAATATTGGAGAAAATCATATCAATATTTGAGTACTTTTAAAATATGCTCAAGAGTAAAATGATTTATAGAACAAAAATTGAACTGCAGCGTTTTATATCCATATTAAAAATTTTAGTGGAATAATTATTTTAAGAGCACAGAATTCTTAAGTAGTTTTATTGATAATTGATAATTTAAGAGTTATAATATTTATATATTATAATTAAATATTATAATTATATGAGGATTAATTATATTTTATTACATGTTTATAACCTTAAGACTTATAAGTACAAATAGCTAAATCAAATTTGAGCATATTTTTCAATTCTAAACAATAAAAAAACCTGGTCTTTAAGCAGTTACTATAGTCTTTTAGTTTGTAAAAATTTTCTATCAAATTAAGTAATATAGAAAACTAATATAGTTTTCTTTCATGATTAATTATATAAAATGACATATTTACCTAAAGTGTCAGACCGTCTTTTTTTAACTAACAATGTATGGGTTAAGGTTAAACCATTAATTTTAGTCACAAATATTTTCAAGAATAAATAACTTATCTACAAAGGTATCGATTACTCTTTAATGAAGAGAAATTTCAAAGGTATCGAAACATATTTGAACTTTGGTAACGAATCTTACCTACAAAAATATCTCTATTCTAAAAAAAAGTTTTTGGTAAACGGTTTCCAGAGAAAAACTTTTTAATTACTGAACCGAATGACACATATCTGGTATCAAAATGTTCGGATTCTTTCCGGATTTCCTAGTAGGCTATTGGATTTTTTTTTAAAAATTCTCAATTTTAGATTATTTCCATTTTTATAGATTTCGGATAAGGTCGCAGTTACAAAGCAAGAAACTATACGATGATTACTACATTTTCACAGCTAATCATTTTATTTTAAGAAAGTTAAATTTATTCCTGAGATGTTTCAGTGCTTCTTAACGGATCTTTGAAAAAAATATTACCTTGGGGAAATGGGTAAAAGAATGTTTACATTGCTCTGTTGTTATAAGAATGTTTTATTAAGTGAGTAAGTGCAGTGAGCTGGGTTTTGTGAGGAATTTCGAAGTGGTCCAAAAGTTTCTGTGTAAGCAGTTAACGGGGGTTGGCGAGCGATAGCGAGCAGGGGGCGGTAGCCCCCTAGTATTCAAAACTTTGAAATTCTATGAATATCACTAAACACTAGTTCAGAATAGTTGATGTAGAAGGAATACACTACAAAACTAGATGACCTGTCTATAAGAAATCTATTCCAGATACACAATGCCATTTTACCACACACGTTGATGCAGAGTCGCAGTGATTAAAAATTCGGGATGGTTTCAATTTTATTATTCTTTTGTTTCTCGATCAGATCGAGTGACTTCAATAAATCAAAGATGGGGTAATTAAGCTTCTTCGTGTGTGTGTCCAAGAGCATATTGACAGGTACGGGAGTATTGATCACGCTTCATACTCTTGTGATCCCGCACGTGACGAGAATTTATATGTACCAAAAGAAGTTGCTTTGTGGATCTCTCGAGAATTCTTTTGACAGAACGTTGCTCTGTGACTCTCCCCAGAAATTTGTTCACTCATGAATGAAATAATAGATTTCGGAGGAGAATGTATCACTTGCTACATTATTTATGGCTGCAGGTAATGGCTTGCTGAAAATGTGTTTGGTAAGATAAACTTGCGTGTTTTTTTTATTCCAGAGGTCTTTTTAAGTGGGATGTAATTTAAAGAGGCAGGATGTAATTTAGAAAACGCTGTAGTTACTTGGAGGTGGATTTTTTTCTTGCAAACTTCAGATTTTTGTAATTATTTTTTTAGTATCGTAGTAGTTTTGTCAATTTTTGGAACTTTTAAAATGTTATAGGATTAAATTTTATACACAATTCAGCTGAGAAAAACATTTAATATTGCGTAGCTATAGTTAAACCAAATGATTGTAGTTATTAAATTTGCTTAAATTCTAACGAGTGTTATAGCCATTGTCCAATTAAAAATAGGCATGAGGAAATTACAAATTTTTGTACTTTTATTAAATTTTTTAATTTTTTTCACCTCTAGAACGACGTAATGTGAAATTAAACCCAGAATACTAAACTAAAAAAATCAATGTCAATTATTTTGTTTGTTGAATTTTCTTAAAATAAAAATGTCCAAAGATAATCATTTGTATACAAAAAACCCTCCACCTAGGATTTCTTTACAATCATATTTCAATAATTTTCCATTGTACTAGTAATATTACGATTACAATACTTAAAAATGTTATCTTTTATTATCGGATAATCCTTTTGCACAATTTCATTTCATGGCAAAAGAAAAAAATTAAGGGGAATGCCCCCCAAAAATATTATATTTTTTCTCCAATATAATCCAGAGCCACCCTAATAGACATAGAGTTTCTTATATAATGCCTTTTTTACTTTGTCTACGAATGAGACTACAGCAGCACATTTTTTGCAGACATTACTTTGCATAATTGAGATACTTGGGAGAGAGAGGCTATGTAATAAAAGTCCATTACACAACCATTTCTTTTATATCTAATCGTACTTGCAAACGATAAAATCGGTAATGGTAACTCTTTGCACCGCCAAATATTTGCTCGCCGAACCTTCTAGGATTTTAAACAGCAAAGACTATCATCAAAATTTCTGAAATGCTCTTCTCGGAAACCACCAATCAGATCCCCAAGAGTGGCTAATCAGATTACGAAGCGCTTTTGGGCAAACTCACTTACTTTCACATTTATTGAAACGACCACAGTAGTTGGAGAAATAACCCATACTAGTCTCAAATAGAATGATTAAACAGTTCCTCTGTATCCGCATTTCTTAAATCTATCGAACTGCATGCATAAACTCGGAGGTAGCCACGTGGAACCAGAAATTATCTCTCCCATTGAAAAAGACGACGGGAACTCCTTCGTATTTTTTCAAGGTCATTTTTTCTCCATCAGCCGATATTATTTTAGCCAGCTCCTCTTTCTCTTCATCCTGCGTTTCATCAGTCTTCCCCGTCTGGAGTTTTTTGCGCCAAAGCACCAAACTTTTTTCTGCTGGGTTTATAATTAGGGGTTATGCACAAAAATCATGGCAAAAATATCATTAAATAACTGAATCACCAGTTAAAAAAGAGCAAGTTGACTCTGCTTGAAAAAATTTCCAAGCTTCGTTCTATACAGGAGAAAGGAGGAAGGGGAAAATACTTCCTGTACTTAGATATAGCCTCTTGAATTTGGTGAAATTGATATCCATCTATTTTTATTTAATATTAAATTTGAAATTTAATTTTTAATAAGATTAAAATTAAATTTCAATTAATTTAATTTAATGAAAGTTATAATTTGTATTCCTATTCTAATCCTTTGTGATGTAAACCAAAACAATGGTTTAACATACAATGAAAATTCCAATACTTAAGTCTTAAATTTCCTCAAAACGTGGTCTCTTTGCCGAATTCGAATAAATTCTCTCCCTTGTTGTAATACATTTTGATATTAAGAATTTTAAAGGTATTTTCTATTTTTAAGTGGTTATAATAATTTAGCTTGGTTTCTTTCAGTAACACGTTAGCATGCTTTATAAATTGCCCAGTGAGTTTTTAATTCTAAATTAATCCTTTATTACTATTGTTAATAAAGCCACCACAAGCATTTATTGAGTTAAGTAAAGTTACGAAAAAGAAAAGAAAACTTTACGCCTTGTATGAGTATAAAGTTTTTCCCGTTAAAGTGTATTCTTTTTTTATGACTAGCATTCAATTTTAATATAAGGTAACAAGTGATGTATTTCCTGGTAGTAACCAATTATCGATCATCCTGTTTAAGTTAAGCAAAAGTTGCTTTTTCGTTTCCTCCATTAAAAAGGACAGACATTTTACGTTTCCTGTTTTCCTTTAATTTCAATTTATCAATAGTTTAAGTAAAAGTACCAAATTCAAGACTTCAAGAGTTAAAAAAATACCGAGTTAATGGAGAATAAGGATTTCTCTTAAAGTCATTATAATACTCTTTTATCATTGTTATATCAATCTTCAAACGTTAATATCAAGAACATTTTCCATGTTACTTTTTCATGACCGGATTCAGAATGCAATTGACAAAGCACCCCTATAAGATTTCATTCAATGATGGTTATTCATTAAGATACTTATGTGGTTTTCTTCCCAAAACCTTGCTGGTCAATCATTTTAAAGTGTTTACTGTCTGTTTCAATTGCAAGGGCACTCGTGTTAGCTTTTTCCAGTTCGTGGATTTTGAAGACTAAACTGTTACTGTTCAGATTTCCATCATCTTTTTACATCGTACAAGACCTTCACCTGTCTAAAAAAAGATCATGGATCATGGTTATAGGCAAAACAACTCTTATTTTCTGGTTTTTGAAAAGGAGACGTCTGTCTATTGAGTTTTTACTAACTCATAAGTGTGGGAAAAATCGTTATGTTCGATTTAATTTAAAACAAATCGGCCAACTCAAAAGGTTTTAACTCAATGCCACTTTTTCATATATAGTTTAATTTTTCTTAATTATCCTTCCTCACCAACTTTTTAAAACGCATTATTTAGATGAAACTGATTTAGAGAACTTTTTCAACATCAAGAAAAACAAATTGGGAGCAGGGAGAGATTAGTAAACAGAATGGTCATTTTATTACTCTATAAATTATACAACTGTAACATGAAAACCGATGTAAATGAACTAATGTGTAGTTTATTTAGTTAACCTATAAAATTTTTGGTTTTCATCATTTTACCTATCTATCCTTTTTTTGTTTTTATGAAAACTTTTAAGACCTTATCTAATTAAATGGATAGTATTTAAGAAAGTTAAAGGGTTAGGGGTAAAGTAAGTGACATTTCAGCCAAGAGTGCATTTTCATTAACTACCATTGGCTAACAGTTATAAGTGTGAGGGTTTTTACACATTTTAACCCATCCAATGGAATAATTAATTGATTAAACTTATGATTTTCTCTCAATACTGTATCTGTTTCTGCTCCAAAATATGTGCGTTTTTCGAAGTTCTTTACCATCGTATATTTTTTATCTCTCGCTTTGAACACATTAAAACCTTTTTATTAATATTCATATAACTAACTGATTCTTGTTTAAAAAAACACACTTGTAAACCTAACCCCACCAGAATAAGGAAATAATAATTTGATCCCTTTCATTGTTTTCAAAGCATTTGCGTAATTTTTAAAGAATTTGTTGCTAAGTTTATAGAGATATTATTATTATTTTTACACTGAAGAAGTAGTTTACGAATTGGAATTAGACTTTAATAAATAAATAGATACAAAAAAATTTTATATAAGACGCCGAAATACTAAAAATAATTTTCCCACAATGAAAATTTCAGCTTGTGTTTCTTAAAAAGCTTTATAAAAATTATTGTGTCAAAACATCGTTACACTACACTCACACATGAAAAGTTAATCTAGTTTAAAAACTAATCTAGCTTAAGTATAGCATTGTCACAATGCTATATTTGAGCTAGATTAGCACTTAAACTAGATTAACCTTTCATGTGTGAATGTAGTATTAGACTATTAAACTAATTTTATGAATCAAGTTTTTAAGCTCCACAACTGATAAAAAACTTATATTACATTTTTGGAAAAATCACTGTTGTAATGAAAAAATTTTATATCGTACCTTCAGTTCACAGTCTTAGTAGCACATTTTAACCCTTTATTTACCGACGGTACTTACAAGTACCGCCAACTTTAAAATTACATAGAATAACCATCCTTGCGAATATATTGACGATAATTTGCAGGAACACTCTTTCAGTTATCCTCTTCCAGGATAAAAAGCAGCGAAGGTTCTATGATGAGTATTTTAGCGGGAAATGCGAATAGATTTAACTGAAGTTGTAAGTTTAGCTGCCATTTAGACCAGATTCACATGATTGTCATTTTTGTTCCCGCAAAAAAGTAGTTAAAGTCAAAAGTTAAGTGTATTATTTTTTAAGACTTATTACTGCGATAAAAAAAGCTATGTGTTTCTTGTATTGTGAGAATATTTTAGCACTCCGTGTACTGACAGTACCCAAAAGTATCAATTTAAGTAATTAGCTCTATCGGATTCAATTTTCCAAAGATGATTATTTTTTTATGTATATCCCTTAATTTTCAATTTAGTGACTCAAAAAAAGTATTCGCACGAAAAAAAATTGCAGCGAATCATAATGCGGTAAATAAAGGGTTAAAAAGCTGAAGGGGACGGATCAGCCTGGTGGGTTAACTGTCTGAGCACCACGCTAGCAGCCTGTGCGCTGTACCGTCGTTGGTTCAATTCCTACCTCACCCTGGGTGTACTTTCTCTCTTCTGTGTCAGTGAAAATTCTGTTTGTCTTACTTGACGAAGGTTTATAAGCGGATCCTTGAGATCAACCACACAAACCGGAAAAAATATGTACCCATAGTCCGATCCAATCTAAAAAGCTGAAAAATTCTTTATCTAAATTCTTTAGACAAAACAAAAGTAAAACTTTCTAATCAAAACGGGTTATAAAGTGCTTAGATTAGATACTTCATTTATTTTTCACATTTACTTACTATGTATTCCACTACAAATTTTGTCTAATAATAGTTGAAACAAAATTCAAACCTTCAAATTGTACAGTTTTTAGATACTTCAATCATTTTCATGTATCCATTTCACTATAAACTTTGTCTTTAATAGAATAAAGAGAAAATTAAATTTCTCCTAAACTTAATAGGTATATTCAGCAGGCACGGATTCAGAAAGGCTCCAAAGGGGGCACTTTTTCCGACAAGATCAACTTGTGGTACCACTGGGGGTATGGGAGTCCTCCCCCGGAAAAAATTATAATTTTGACGTGTAAAAGTGGGGTTTTAACACATTTTTAGAAACGTTTTGAGACTAAGGGGGTTACTTTTCAACATTAAAACCTTTACTTTTGTCCCAAAATGTCAAAATATTGGAGATTTCATTAAAATCATTGAAGATCCCCTTCTGTTACTTAGGGGGGTATGGGGGTCCTCCCCCCCAAAAAAAATTTGAAATTAGACCTGTAAAAGTAGGGTTTATACTCATTTTGAGAACCTATTTGGGTTCCCAAGGGGGGGGCACTGTCCAGAGTAGCATTCCCCTGGATCCACCACTGATATTCAGATACTGCATTCAAATGCTTTAAAAGTAAATAATTCAACTGTAGACATTCCTCACTAATATTAACCGAACTCCCCGTTAATTCGCAACCAATAAACCCACTCATCTCCCAAACCAAACCGTTTCCCCTCTCCATCATTCTCAACACCTTTTAACTATTCATTCCACTCCAGTTAGTTCGGTTATCCACCGGTTTCAATTAACCCGCCTTGGCGCCTTTCCTTGGCGACCGCTAGCAACTCAGGTTTCGGTAGCGCTCCTCTCCAACCACCATCATTCCGCTTTGCCCTGGTGAAGCGATCCGACGGGGACTTCTCCACTCTCTTCCTTGTGCGTTGTGCGTGCGTGTGTGACAGAAAAACTGCGGATCTTCGGAAAAGTTTTCTACAAGTAGGCGAAACAGGTTTACTACCTTTCTATGAGTGGATTTTTGTGGTTGTAGTCATTCAGGGTTCAAGTCTCCACACAGGTCAGTCACTTACTTCCGGTTCGTATATTCCTCCTTCTTTTCTTTCATCTTACAACCGCTCTTGTGTGTTGTTCTTCCTACACTTTTTTGATGAGACAACAAACACTCTCTTTGGAGTTTTGCCTCGTGGTTTTTTTCACTCGTTGATGAGACTCGTTTTTTCCACTCGTCTTCCTTGAGATGAGAATTTATTTTGTAATTTCTTTTATACCTTAAACATGTTTTTAAAATATTGACTTAGATTGCTTAATCTCTCTTAAATAAAACTTCTCTTACAATACAGAAAAATATTCAATCGACAAATATTTAATTTTATTAGCCAATAAACATTTATTTACACAAACTTATTCACCATCTTTTAAATTAATGCTACTTTTGGCTACTAATCTCATTCCTAGAACTCTTTTTTTAATTTGCACACTTTTTGAACACAAAATAATTATTTGTGCGTGACATTAACTTTTACCATTCTAATCATCAACATTTAATAAATTTTCCTGTTAAAATGTTTGCATTCATTTTTTGCTAAAACGTGAAAAGGACTCTTTTGAATGTATGATTGAAATTTGTTACCAATTTTAGTATGAAACTTATTTAAAACTGGTGCTAGTCATCGATTTATTAAATGTTTTTTTTTAATTAAATCAAATTTGAAATACCAAAAATAATATTATTTACCCTTCATATTTTCACTGCGAACTCTTATGATGTTCGTTGTCTCATCTAGTTTTCATAATTTTCACAATCTTTTGGTTCTCACGTCTAACATTTAGATCACTGTCACTCATTATTTGTGGTAAGTTATTTTATTAAAATTTCAAGTTTTTCAATACCGTTCCCCTTTGTAAATCATGTATCATTGATATGAAATTTATTTTCTTCCTATACTTACTTAAACGAATGCAAATTATATAATTAATTTAAGTTGTAATTAGTAGTAGTCTTTAGTAATTTTTTTACAAATAGATCTTAAAAATACATATTTTGTGAGTTATTAGTTCTTTATAACATTCACTGGTTAAATAATCAGGATGCATGATATTTGTGATATTTGTCTATCTTGACTCTTCATTAAATTAAAAGGAGGCGAATTTTGCAAGGAACAGGATTTTGGGGAAATGTCGTATCTATTTAAGTAAAGTCGGTTGGGCAATCGTCTGTGTCTCATTCACGTTCTTCGAAAGGATGCTCTGAGTTGACACATCAGGGAAGAGAGCTCCCGAGTTTTGTTTACGTTCCTTTGGATCAAATCCAGAATGGAACTTCGGAGGCTGCCCTGTTTTCGCTCAACCGGTTCCCTCTTTCCTTGCACGCTTGTCGTCATCATCATACGAACAACTTCTGGGACACAATCGTTTTTGCTCTCTTATACGGTTTCGTTTTTGACCATGTTTTTTATAAAAAAAACTGGATAATTTTTGGAATTTTAATTCCCGACTCCTTTTTCATTTGATTTAGACGATTTTGGTATTCACGCATTGGAAAGATGTCTCGTTAAATACGTCTTCTGTGTCATACTGCATTTTAGCTAGGGAGAAAAGACATGATTCAAACATATTTTAGTTAAAAAAAACAACCTGTTCTTTTAAAAATCGAGACCATTTGCTTCACTGCTATATATTGTTTAGGGTAAAAATGCACGAATTAGCGTTTTATATTTGTGACTTTGAACCTTGAATTCTAGTTGAGAGTTTGATCAGCGATAGGGTTTCTTCCTATACTCTGTTTTTATCTCTTATTTTCTCCCACTTTCCTTCATATTTCATCTTACCCTCTTCTGCTTTTCTCCTATGTCTCCTTTTCCTTATTGCTTTCACTTCCCTCTTACTCTCATTTTCTACTCTTCTATAGTCTGACCGCCACGAGAAGAACTTTTGACGTCGTACAACATTGTGGCGATCGTTACGTAAACGGGATATCCCCTCAATTTTGAAGGCAATGGCAGCTTATAAATTAAAAAAAAAGTTTTTTTTACCAAATCTGAATCTCTATCATTTAGATTTAAACTTCTTTTTAACCCTTTATGTCCCGACGGGACTTGTAAGTCCCACTTCCCAATGTTCCAAATTCGTCCAATTTTTGTCATGTAAGGCCAAATTTAGTTTACTTATACTTGCAGTTACTTAAACTTGACATATTTTGGATGAGGAAAATAATTTGGGACATAAAGGGTTAAGTTTTTATTTTCTGTCAAAGTTGTTCTCGTGGCTGTCGGTCTATACTCTTCTCCTCTCTAACTCTTTTGTTTTTCACTTGTTTTTTCCCATATCTCGTTCCACATTAAAGTGGAAATTAGCTAATTAAAAACTTATCCCTTAATGAGAACCCCAATAATCATGTCCACACACTACTGAAAATCCCTTCAACATTTTCTCCAAACACTCATTGTCGCCGGTGACTAATGGTCTGCGTAATTTGAATCGGCGGCTCACTACAAGTAATTTCTCATTGCATTTCTATTGCGTTGCCATGGTAACGAGCCGCCTATTCTATTTACATGGAATATAGCAGTCGAGCCATGTGATGATGATCGGTCCTTTGTTCTTCGGCAGCAGTTTACCAACATTAAGAGTCTGCCCCGAGGCGGAGGGTAGAGGAGGAGCAGCGAAGCGGGGCACGAGGAAGCCGGTCGCCGCGTGGCACTGTGCCAGCCTCGGCCTTGAAAATAAAGCTCTGTCCTCTCTCTCCCTGGACTTCCTTCTCTGTTTACGACGACGGCACACGACGAAACAATGAGCGTGATCCTCATTCACTCAATCAGATAGTTATCTGGCATTTTTTCGTGTCGGGTTTTCTGATGAATCTCGCCTGTTTTCATGTTTGTTATGGATGTTGAAGTATCAAATTTTTCTGTTGAAGCTTGCCGTCGTTATAATCCATATCTTAATAATTGGTGTATGATTATTGTGTTATGGGCTATTAGGATGTATGTGAATTTCCTCATTCATTGAATTAAAATAACACGTTATATTATTAGTTAGTTGCAGAGCAACGATTTGAGATTTGGACAATTTTCTTGTTTATGAATACTTGATAAATTTTTAACTGCACAAAAATGCATGACGCGTTTGCTTTCATCAATTTCGAATTATTATTTAATAACTATTATTATCTCATGAAATTTAGACAACGATTTTCAGTAAAATTATGTTTATCTAACAAAAAATCGTTATACTCCCCGCATTTTTACAAAGAAAACTATTACTTTTAACATGGTTATCGATTCTTCAAGTAATTAAATTTGAAATATTCGGAATTTCTAGTCTACTGAAAAAAAAATGTTCCTTAAAACCAAAAAGCATAACCAAAAATGTCCATGGAAATGTTTTCAAAGTAAATATTATATCTCTTTGAATTTTTGTTCCCCTTTAAATGGCGTTAGTATTGCCCCAAATTCAATGCAGCCTTCCTATCCAATCACTTACTACTAAATATGTAGTTGGTGATTGTCGTTTGAAATATCAAACTTTCTTTTATATTTATAATCACGCAATAACTGCATTTAAGCAATAAAAATCAGTTGCTGATAACTCTCCACGTGCAACACTGGCATTTAACTACATCCAAGTACATGCCTCATCAGCAGCAGACTCCTCTAAACAACCTGAAAAGCTGCATCTTGCAGGAGATTTCCTAGCAGTACGAGCGACCTCAATATAGACAAAAAGCGATCCGAGCCAGCTGGAAAAACAACATTAAAACCACCGTGATTCCATCGTAAAAATCTCTTCTACCTTCCGCCATCAGTAGAAGCCCTTTTCCTCTCCTTTTTTTAGGACATTTAAGGTGTCGGGCTTACATCATTGCGACCCATTTCATAAGCGAGTTACAAAATTATAACCCCATTTTAATGTCAACTGCCTCTGGGCACTGTTTCACTTTTTAGCCTTGACTAGCCGACACATCTTTGGGATATATAGGTTCGATAGATTGATTGCATTGTGTGAATGAATAACGCGTGTTTGTGTGAGTGTCAAATGTATGCAAATGGGATTGGGGAATTGTTTTCGACACCCTGATAATTGCTAGTTCTTGTTTTGCCGATTACCTCTGAATGTGTCGGTTTCAGTGTGAATAGAAATGGGGTACGGCTTGTGTTGGGAGTCAGTCTTGTTCATTAATATGTTGCTTGTCCTGTTGGAAATCTTTTCAATAAAAGTAACTAATCCAAACCATACGTATAAATAATATAATTTATTAGTAAAAAGGCCACCAGCCCTTACATCTGCCCATAACGTTTTGGGAGTTGAACAGTTATTGAAGTGGTAGGGTTGATAATTTCTTCCAACGTGATATCCTGTCAAATACAAATATCATTTGAAATTTTTATTTTTAAGTACTGGATTTCTATCGATTTAGGTTTTAGTCGGTATCAGAGTAATTAAGGTTTTAAACAAAAATAAATTCTCTTAAATTTGATTTGCGGTTGGCTTTAATATGTAAAATGATCAGTTTAACAAATTTTTATGGAATTAATTATTATTACCATCGTTATTTATTGCCATCAAACTCACGAATATCAATCTTATACATCTTTAACTTTTCAAGCGCGTATATATGTAAAATTATTGATACTTCGTACTGTAAAAATAAGATTTAATGTACATCTATATAGATACCTATTCAACCTAAACCTTAGTTAATCTGAGAAATCTTTAAAATAGAGATCCTAATAATTTTCCCAATTTTGTGTAGAACGATAAGACAAAACTATGTTGAATATCAAAATATTCTCCATTGAGACTTGGAAAACCAAAATTATCCCCACTGCTTCGTTAACGTCTAGCAAAAACACTTCCCACATTTCTCGGTAAATATGTCCCCAATGAAAACACCCATCACTCGAGATCACTCACCGACATGTTTTCGAACGGCCACACTTAATTACCCTCGGAAACGTTCCGGGAAAGAGATCCCGAACCGCGATACCCTCAAGGAGCATCGAACGGTTCTCGATCAACCAACCCCAAGAAAGAAAAACTTCTCCAGAAAAGGTCGGGAGAGCGAGGAGCAAAAAAGCGGAACTGCTCGACGACGACGACGGCTTTTCAGGAATGCGCCTGATGCTATCGCGTTGGTGGTAGCTTTGACCACCTGTAGCCTCTCTATGCCGCCTGTTGCTGGCTGCCTGTTTGTGTGGTGGTTCCGGGATGCCTCTTTCCACGTTGGTTTTATGGCGGTCGTAAAGAAACTGTGCTCATTGGAAATGAATTTGATGCACTTATCGTATCTGAAACGGAAGAGAATGGTTTTTAAGTCATGTTTTGAAAGCTTTTGGGAATTGTTTGATGCTGTGTATGGTTTGGGTTTTATTACCGTAAAATGTGTTATTCTTTTCTTGGGAATTTAGGAAGTTATTTCTTTCTTATCTTGAATGAGGAGAAATTTGAATGTTGTTAATCTAGGAATGCTTTCTGTGAGTCGTTAGGTTTGATTTTATGTGAGTATAAAGCTTAAATGGGAATAAAATTTCGAACTGCAGGATTAAAATCTTTAAGAGAAGGGTCGGTAAAGCTAATGTAAGAATTTGGTAAAAACTAAGTCCATAATTCCTAGTTAATATACTTAGATTTTGTATTAAAGCCTTCCTTCCTCTCTTAGCCATTGAGCTTAAGCTGTTTTTTCTGAGAACGATTTGAGGCAATGTGATTGAAAGAATACACTTGTGTTACATAAACATATCCAATAAGAGACTTAAGCTAAAGACATGGGTCAAGTAGACTAGTTGTACTAATATGAAAAGCGAGCGGTTAACCAGCAGTCAAAGAAGGATTCCACCAATCAGGTTCGGAAATCCCTTCTTTAATTGTTGGTTAACCCCTGGTCAGGTTGCAAAGAATACGAACGTTAGAAGTATTATAGTACGTACAATATGAAACAAAGGCGTAAGTTAAAGACGTAAGTTAAGTTATTTACTGAAGCCGGGTGGTTGAAATCATTGAAACGGATGCCATATGCTTTGTAAAAATACTGATGCAGCATTACTTTTCATGAAGGTGTTCGATCCCATTTCTTACGAAACCTGAGCACATCCAAAATGGGTCAACATTCTCTAAGATGCTTCATTATAGCCCCAATCTCAAGAATCTACAGACTACCCCCACGACCACCTTCTTGGGTTCAAGCATCCCACTTCAAAAAGAAAACCACGATCTCCATGGAAAAGTGGCACGCGTCCCCGGGTGAACCCCTCCATAGGGAGACAAGCCCCTCTTCATTTAGAACACCCCCTTTTTCATTCTTTTGGTACACCCTCCCCTCACCTGATTGGTAATATTGACTCTGGGAGTCAGCTGGCACGTGGTTTTGTAGGTCACGAGATGTTGCTGCCAGCCCACACCTTTTGGAATTGGAATGATGATCTTCGGGGGTGATTTTCTAGAGGGTGGCAGTTGGCTTGCGAAGGAAGAGGGTGGATAAATTTCCGGTGTGTTTTTATTTCTTCAAGAGGGAGGGGGAGTGCCTTGGTAGTTTCCATGGAAACGAGGTCTTTGGTCCAGTTTCGGGATTGGGTGAGGAGGCACCAAAGGGATGGATCGTTTTCTTGGGGTTGGAGAAGTTACTAGTGCAGAGAAGCGTGGATGAGAAGGAACTTGGAATATACCAATCTCCCTCCTTAGGAACGAACTCGATTGTTTGAATCAGGTAAATTGATGATATTTTATCGAAGACCGTTTAGTTTGCAAGTAATTTCGGTTGCTTGTGATTCAGTTTTGAAAACCTTGTGTAGAAGAAAGTGGGACGTCCAGAAAATGAAGCATCATCAATATTTCAAGATCCTAACAGGTGTTTTGGTTAGTGTTTCTCTCTAAAAGAGGATGTGGATGATGAGGCGTCTTTCAGTGAAATGGACAACACCTTAGTTTCTGGAGTAATAATGATGAATTTATCAGACTTCTTCGTTTATCAAAGTAGCGCACTACCTAGTTCTCATGGTGAAAAATGTGATACAAAACGCTTCTCTTCCTAGCATTATCTTACTATTAACAATGTATTAATTTATTCTGTATTTTAGTACTCATCTTTCTCATTTTATTGTCTGGGCTGGGCTTAGTGATCTTTAAATTTCAATACGTGTCTACTTCTGAAAACTACACTCTCATGTTAACATGTTTTCCTCCTATTGTGAACTTACAATCAGTCATGATTAATACAACTTCATCTTCGTGGGGTAACACTAGTCGCTTGTTGACCATTGAGGAAGAAAAGATTGACTTTTCAACTCAATCCTTTGAACACACACTCCCTCCCTGGCTTTTCATTATTCAATCAATGAATAAATCTCTACTAAACCCTTTCTTTCGTTTTAAATCAGTAAGCCCCTCCTCCTGCAAAAGTGGAAATTGGTCTATTTGGGTCACTTCCTTTCAATTTCCTTTTGCCTCAAATGAGTTTCCGACAATCCACTGCCGAGGTTTTCAATCAAAAAAGACCCCGATTTTTTAAAAAGACGTTTACGCCTTTAGTTTCGTAACGTTCCTGTTTTTTTATGCAGCAAACGTGGACGGAATCCTATTTGGTAGTGCGGTCGTGTGTAATTTGCATGTCAAAGTGGGCCACTTTCGGTGTGCATTTTGGAGATAGGAAAATTTCGACTGTGCACTGTTCCTATTCGGCTTTGATTTCTTTTGATATAGTTTTTTTCCTGTGTTCTTTTGTCTAATTGCATAGTGTGTAGATCTCTATACTTAGTAATTGCATGTTTTCTCTCTTACGCTGATAATATCTTAATCTTGTAATCAGTCAGCTAATAGTTTTGTTTTTAAATTTGCTGTCTTAGTTCTAAATTATGCTGTTAGAAATTAGTTTCCTTGTTATTTAGATCCCAAGTTGAAGAAAGTTTTGAGTTCTCCCGTATAGTATTTTAAAGAAAAAAATATTATCTCAGACTTGTTAAGAGATTTTCCGTACTGAAGTTTTCGAGTATTTTTATGTATCGAAAGAGCCTATTTTACATTTCATTTTTAGATATTCAATGCCTTTTGATATTCAACAGAATTTAAATCTAAGTATATAGGATGTTTAATAAATATTCAGATTTTAAAAGTTCTCAATATTCCCTTTTTTAGCATTTGCTTTTCAAATCTTCAGTTAGGATTCACGTAGCAACGTAAGTCAATACACTCATAATGTGTAAAACTTTATTAAAAATAATGTAGTAAAATATAAAAATAGTTTAATATTTTACTACATGAAAACAAATGTTTTAAAACCTACCTTAAAACTTTTTATAGTCTTGACTTCTTCAAAGCGAGCTACTCAGTATTCATTTCCATGTTTAAAATAATGTTTCTTTGAAAAAAAAATACCTACGCAAAGTTGGCATCTTGCTCTAACATACAGTAACATGACAAATGTTTTGCGAAGCAGTAATAAATTTAAAACTTCAAGATTCTTTCACGGTCAGTTTTCTTTTTATGACTAGTAGAGACACGTGGTTAAACTAGAAAGTTTAAAGACCTTCTCGACATGAATCAATCTTGCTTTGTTAAAATTAAATTATTGTGTTTAAAATTAAAGATCGTGGTTCCCAAACATGTTTTTATGAACGATGGGAATTTAAACTTGTAATATTTCTTCATAATACAGTGTTTGTTTCAGTAATTTTATCATTAAAATGGGAAAATTATTTGAAATTTTTTTGGGAAGTTTTATGTAGCTTGGTACTTAAGGTTGAATTAATTATAATGTAAAACAGCAAAAGCCATGCAAGATTTGAAAACTATCCTAAACATAATTGTTTTTTAAAGGCTAATAACATAAGGATGATCTTTAATGCTTATCTTTTTAATCTTTTTAATTTTTTTAAATCTTTTTAATGCTTAATCTTTAATGCTTATCTTTTTAATGATGATCTTCAATAATGCTTTCTTTTTAATGATGATCTTCAATAATGCTTTCTTTTTAATGTTAAAAAAAGCAAATGGTTCTTTTTAATATACGAAAAAAGACTACTGAATTTTAATCAATATTATTACCGACGATTAGAACTTATATGCCATATCTTTCAACTTCAATAAAACCTTTGATGATTGATTATCTGTTTTTTGTTATATTACACTCCTTAATTGCACTACAATAACAATAAATTCAGCTATTATAATACGGTACCATCAATTCCAACGAATATACTTTCAAGAATGACTGTTTTTTACTTGATTCCCGGTTTTTTCAAAACCAACCTTTCCCATATTTTTCTTTATTTTGAAAGTCTTTAATTAGGAAATATATTCTTAAACTAAACTTGACAAACCTACTATCACAGTCTGTCAATATCAGCAGCAATGGAATCCTCGCTGACACCGCGCGATGTTCTTGTCAACTCCAGTTCCATCATCTTCGCTCGGTCCAGCTGTTGTTCCTCTGGCATCTTCTAAACACGTTTTCTTCTCGAAGGAAACAACTTTCGCATCCCTCCCCGGCTGTTCACCTCTGGAATTCCTCAGCCGTCCGCTAGTTTGGGTTTGGTCGGACACTCCTCAAAACGACAACCCTTTTCCTCGACAGGCTCTGTCCATTCCTCCTCCTGTGTCCAATGGAAGAATGTGAAAGTTTTAGTAGGGCAAAAAAATTTATATTTTCGTCAATCTAGCTGTGGGTGCTTTTAGTCACTACTAAAGAGTTAGTAGAAAAATTTTCAAGAAATTAGGGGACATCCATAAATTACGTGAGGCCGAAAAGGGGGGGAGGGGTTTGGGAAAATCTCACCAAGAGGGGAGGGGGGGTCGATTAAAATCTCACGTCAACTTTTTAAGTTAGAAATTTTATGATTTTCTTTGTTTTTTAAGTATGATTTTTATAATAAGGAAAACCTGATGATAACATAATGTCCTTTTCCCCCACATCATTAACAATGTAAAAGTTTTAGGTGCTGTGAAGCACAAAATGCAAACGAATAGGATAGAAAATTATTTTTAAAGGTTGAAGGTAAATCTCAGGTGGGGGGAGGGGGGGTCCAGATTTTGGAAAAAACGCCTCACGTAATTTATGGATGTCCCCTTAAGTTAAATCATGGGAACTGTTTGAAATAAGCTGTGCTTGTAATAAATGAGACCACGACCAAGTGTACAAAAGATACTTTATGAACTGTAACTTTTTAAAATAAAACATTACAGAAGGAAGGTACTACTTTAAAAAAACTTTTATGACAATTACTAATTGTACAAAATTTAATTAGAGACATTCTTCCGATACTTTTTAATTCCATTGAAACCTAAAAAAAAGTCGTCATAGTTCTGTGGACCACGTTAATACTCGGTTTGTGAAAAAAATGTAAAATTTCTCATATTTCTAACCAAATCCTTCATTAAAAAATTTCTTAACCTTAACTAGGTAGCTTAATTTTTTATCCCTCTGAACATTTACTCTTTAATAAAAAAATGAAAAAACGGTCTTTGAAAAAATTTTGTTAAAATTATTATTACAATTCAAAAATATCAGTTTAAGAATGCACTTTAAATGCTCCTGTGTAAATAGAGATGAATTTTTTTCTAAAGTAAAATGGAAAAAGGAAAGCTGCTTACATATATCTATTATTTTCAACGCATATTTCTTAAAGCTTCGTATAATCATTGAGTTAAGGGTAATCCTTTTTTCATATTATCACAATATTCTAAACTATCTCGAGCCTTGAGATCATAAAATGTGTTAAGCTTTTTAAAAACATGCAATATATGAGGTGCTTAGAATGATAACAGCTTAAGCCCAAAATTGTGTATTTTTTATAAGCTTGGGCAATTTCGAATTTCTTTTTATTTCTTTTAAATAGAGTAATAATTCCCCGAAATCAAAGTTTTACTAATTGACTAGCAAGAGTGTCCCCAAAAATGCTATCTCAGTATAGGAAAAACACAGGCATGGCAACAGATAACACCTTTAGTTATTCAAAACTAAGTTCGATAGACTTACCTTACCCCATTGCCATTCCGAACAGCAAAGATGAATTTAAAAAAAATACGCACGTAGGGAAAATTACATGTAAGTAGAAAAGTGTTGTTGGTTCTTCTCGAAAGCAACCCTCACTCGGCTGTTCAACTCCCAAATTCCTCAAGCCAAGTGTTTGGGGTTGTGGACACTCCTCAAAAACATCATCCCCACAGCGCGGAAAACGCAACCTTTCTCCTCTACTTACCAAACTTCAATTACGAAAGAGAACAGTCCAGAGATACATTTTACCTTCTGGAGAGAGTCTCAAAGCGAAAGTTGCTGAGAAGAGTTTTTTCTCACTTCACCTGGAGGATGATAAATTCCTCTCCAGTCTTGAAGAGAAGTCATTGTCCTGAGAGAATCATTGATCACAGAAAGGGAAGCAGGGGGGAGTACACAGTTTTTGTTTTTGTTGCTGCTAATTTCTTTTCCCACTCTCGCTTTCTGATGTAAGAAAAGCGGCCACTTTCCCGGATGTTTTGGTTGTGTTTTCTTAGATTTTTTCTTTTCTTCTAACTACTATAATGGTTAGGCGTTTTTTTTTCGCTCTCTCTCTGATGATATCTACTGCTCGGTCGCCTAAAGTATCGCCCTAATTAAAATGCAGTATAAGGCCATAAAGAAGAGGCATGGGCTCCAGTATAACGACTGTATATTATCGAATTATGCAAATGTTCTCTCTGTGTTCTTGCGCCCCTTTTGGAATACCTGGATTTATGAACTGTCAGAGAGCGTTTTGCTTCTTGCTCAGGACCCTTTGGAACCATTACGTTATAGTATCCATTTACACTGACTGTGATAAATTGGAAATTCAGATCTTTTCAACTGCCTTGCCTGTGACCTTAATTAATCTTTGGGCCCTGGCAAAGAAATACATAGGCAATTATATGAGACAGGATATAATAGTTAAAAAAACATTGAGCTATTTCAATGCAACGATGTATTTTCTATCGCCTTTTTTACGAGTTGTGTCCAGGCTGTTCGTATTCTGTATTTAAAATTACTTCTATTAAAATGCTTGAAAAAAATTATTGATTTTAATTATTATTTAATACATATTTATACAGAATTTTATCTGCTTCAAATATAAAATTTTGTTTATAAATATTCTCTTAAAAATACTGTGGTTTTTAAATTTGCTTTTCTCAATGTATTAAAAAATTATATTCTGCTATTTCCATTCTTGTATACATTAATGTGTTATATTTTTCTTTATGATTTTGAAATGAATTATTTCTTTCATGAAAGCAATAGTCTTATAATTAAAAATATATCTTAATATGTTTTTTGTTTTCAGATTTTGTTTGTTTTCCCAGAAATGATACCTGAGCAAAACCTATATAAAAGTTCCAGTGTTTCCATATCATCCTCAACAAGTAAGTTAGATTTTTATGATTATGAAAAACGTATCTTTACATTTTAAACTTCGAGAAAACGCCCTTTTTAATTTCCTCCCAAGTGTTATCTTTTCGCACAGTTTCAGTTGCTAAAAATGGGTCGAAAAACACATAAAAATGTGTAAATCTCAGTCTTTTCAGATAAGGAGGATAGCACCCAATTTTAAAAAGTGGGTGTCAAGATAGCGAACGAGGTTATTTAATCCTAAGTAAACTTGAACCGATAAGAGTTGAGCAAATCCCAAACTTAAAAAAATTCTGATAGTTTAAAAGTTTGTTTCATTGGTTCGAAAAATATAAGTAGATATAACCAGTGTATTATACAGGGTGTATCTGAAATGGTGCAACAAACTTTCAGGGATGATAGTAGACACCTAGACGAGTCAGAATCACATAGGATTTGGGAGTCCCAGACCAAATCCCAGGGAGTTAATAATGGAGCGACACCCCAAAAAAATCATTGAAAAATTCAATTTGTTAAAGAAAGTTTGTTCAAAGAACTACTATTGGTAAAGACTTAATAATGGTCTCAAAAATTGTGGTTTAATATGATCTTTAAAATTATCTCAAAAGTCTTCACTTTAAAATTTGTTTTATTATGAAAAAAGTTAAAAATACCACAAAAAAATGTGAAAAATCTCCCAAAACCTTATTCAGTATTTCGAAATCCTTTCTTTTGATTTTATAATATGAAAGATCATAGTTGAAACACTTATGTCCAAAGTTTCACTTAAATACAATCAGTATTATTGCTTGAGATCCTTTTAAAGTTTGTTTTTTGCTTGCGCAAACAGCTGTTCTGGAAACAGCTCTAGAAAACCAACTTTAACAGGATCTCAAGCGTTTAATATTGATTGTATTTAAATGAAATTTTGGACTTATGGGTTTTCAACTATGATCTTTCAGATCATCAAATCAAAAGAAAGGATTTCGAAATAAAAAATAAGGTTTTGGCAGATTTTTCACATTTTTTTGCGGTATTTTTAACTTTTTTCATAATAAAACAAATTTTAAAGTGAAGACTTTTGAGATAATTTTAAAGATCATATTAAACCAAAATTTTTGAGACCATAATTAAATTTATACCAATCCTAGTTCTTCTACAAATTGAATTTTTGAATAATTTTTTGGGGTGTCCCTCCATTTTTAACTCCCTGGGATTTGGTCTGGGACCCCCAAATCCAATGTGATTCTGACTCGTCTAGGTGTCTACTATCATCCCTGAAAGTTTGTTGCACCATTTCAGATACACCCTGCGTATGGCGAAAATGGGAAAAAATTAGAAACTTATAACGCGTTTTCAATTTGGTTTTTAATGTTAAAAGCAACCTTTAAATTTTTGAAAGCGGGTTAGTTATGCTTTATGATACACTATTTTTATTTTCGACATCTTTATAACTATAACCATAATTTGAAAGTGGGAATATAATTCAGGTTCCTGATGAGTAAATATTTAATAATTATTATAATATAAATTTAATAAAAGGAATTACACAATTTTAGGGATCAGTAGAATTTTTCATAGTTATTCTTCTCCTAAAATTTTGCATTAATAATCAAATACGTAAAAACGTAGTCTTTGTTTTGAATTTTACAGTCAAGATTTTAATTTTAATCATGAAAAGAAATATGTAGCTGGAAAATATTCGTCAACTGCATTTTATCTTTCTAAATGTAATTAATTCTATCTACGTTTCTGTATAAAATTTTATGAATCGGAAACTAGCAAATATGCCGGTCTCCTTAAAAAATATTAGCTGCTAATATATTCTAACGGTTCTTAAACCGGTAAGCTTAATCGAAATCGGCCTTGAATGACTATCGGACACCCCTGGGTTTCGGAAACGTCTGGAGGTTTTCTGGGACCAATTTAATAATAGGAAAACCGTCTGGATGCATTCCCCCAAGTACATATGGCCTCCAAAAAGTTATTAATATAGATCATTGGATTATGTCACAACTTCATAACACGAATTTTCCGCGTAATACAATAATACTGGGGACATTCTGCACAATTTCTCCCAAAAAGCCGCTGATTTCCGGAACACACAATAATGGCAGACCGACTTTTCTCAAGGATTTTTGCGACAGAAATCCCTTGAATGAGGGCCCGTTGAATAATAATAATGGTGGTGGCATCCACACAGGGGACCCTGGACAGTCGGCTCGAAAATAAGAACACAATGAGCCCCGGGAAATCACAGGTGATTTTTGAGACGAAGAGAACAACAAATTCGGTCGTTTGGTTTTCGTCTTGGCCCCCTGGTGTTCGAGGGAGGGGGGCGCTCCCCCTTTTTTGTCAGAAAAAAATCGGTTGTTATCCCCGGCGCTATTTTTAGTTTGCAGCAGCCAGGGAGGGAGATGAGGAACGCGATAGTTGGTCTGTGGAAAGAATGGATGGCTGTTTTTTCTCTACCTTGGTGCCTGTGCCCGTGGCTATCTTGACTGTCATTTAGGCACTGTTTAAAAAAAAGGTTCGCTTATTTTTGGAGGAGGCGTTTTTTCTTACCTTGGTAATTCCCGAGGATTTTTTTGCTACTTAAATGAGCAGTTTTGCTCGTTAAGCCACTCTGAAGAGGTTACATTGTAATTGGATCATAGGAGGTATACTTAGCGGCTTAAGTTATTTTTTAGTTTGCAATTATCGCTCTATTTTATCTAATTTGTGGGACTTAAATCATCCGAGCCTACCAAAAAAGAAGGGAACTGAACTTGCACTGCCCACTTTTAAGCCTTTATCTTAACATTGGGATTTAAAATTTTTATCAATTTATATCTTATATGGACAATACGTTTTTCTCATTTATATTTCAAGCTATTTTTGATGGGTAAGAACAAATACTTTATTAATTTCTTTAACTTAAATGTATTAAACATTTATCCGAAGGATTGTTTTATGTATGGTTTTGTGAATACATGAATATTTTAATGTTATGCCAATCATAACTTAATACCTTTATAATCCGTCAGCTTTTTCAGTTAAAAAGCCTTTATACCATCTAGCTCCAATGAAGTCCCCGTAATATCGACTCGATCTTTTGTGTTTTGAATCTGCAAATACAAATTTTGATTCTACGATGCTACTTATATCGTACTGTAAAATCGAAGATAGTAACATCTCTTCAAATTATTTTAATTGCAAGAATGTATTATACATCTGCTCTCATTTTTATAAAGAGAAATCATTGTCTTATTCGATGTCTTACACTGAAAAGTTTCAAAGAAATACCATTAATTTCCGACCAAATGGGGGGTTGGCCAAGCTGGTCTCTATTATATAACTCCCCCCAGACACGTCGCACCCTCCATTTTACCCCTCGAAGGTTACTGTACCACCAGCCGCCCCCGAATCTCACCATCACCTGTTGCCGCTGACGTCACATCCTGAGGGAGACGGCCTTGGAACCGGATACAAGAGAGGGGGCTCCGCATTCAAAAATTCAAGAAAAATGCTTCGGAATGATCATTTTGTTTCCCATATGGAACCGAACCAGCTACCCTGGGGGAGGGGTATATTAAACGGTTGCGCGCCTTTCATTCATGCATTTTCATTCATCTTTTTTACATTCGGAGGTGCTAAAAATACTACTCTTACGTCGGTTGTGACGGGATTGTGATGTCTTGAGCAGAAAAGTTTTAGGTCAACGGTCTGGAGAGTTTACAGTGTCACTGTGTGAAGGTAAGGGGGATTGTGGGATTGTCTTACCTGGCCTGCCCTCTCGAGAATTCTAGGCTATCCTGAGGAATGCTCTCCTTGCCAACAGTGAGTGCTGTAAGCGATGGTATCTTTTGCATTTATGGTTGGATTTGCATAGTTTATGTAGATTTTTTTCTGTTTTGTCGGAAAATGTTATCAGTTAAAACGTCACTCTAAATTAATGTATACGGATAGCTAACTTTCCTTAGATACCTTTGTTAAGATATTTGACCAGGTGGTGGTTGCAGAAAGATATGCCTAGCAACCTGTACTTGAATTTGTCCCATGGTGTTGGACATTGGTCATTTCATCACTAAGTTTACTTGGGGATTTTCTTTCTTTGATCACTCAATTACTTATAAAACTAAAGAATTTTGCAAAATATTAAAAATTCTTCTTACTAATTTGCACACATTTCTCCCTTCTCTTTTTTCTAATTTCTCTCGCAGTGTTTCCTTTTCAATTCATCTCTCGTTTTTCCCGTCCGTTTTCTTCTTCTCTCAAAAAGAGGGAACTCGCTTATTCCCAATGAATTAATTAAACCATCTCTCATTTTATTCAAAGTTTCTTTTTATCTCTTCAACTTCTATAAAAAGTAAAATCTCCTTTAGACAAAATGCATTTCAGAATTCAAGCTATTTAAAAAACCAGACTGTTTCTTTCAAAAGCAAACATTCGATTGAGAGCAAACACTCATAAAAAAGGGATCAAAAGACTGTTCGGCAGCTATGGCTTTATAATGTGTTTGCTGAGCGTTATATATAGCTTCGAGTCTCCATCAAGTAGTCGGAAGACCAGGTGTTCCCTTCGAGGAAAATTTGTTTTTATTTACCTCACTTTCTTGAGTTTAGGAACCGGAAGGGACGAAAACATCCGGTCAGGGTTGACCTTGTGGGAGTAGAAATTACGAAAGAGGTTGTTAACTCTGATGGGGGACTCGGAGAGGGAGAAGCGTGTAGGGATGCTAATGCCTCTATTACCATTACTATCTACCCATCATTTTCTCTTGAATACATTATGCGTTCCTCACGATTCACTGGTAATGTCTTCATACTCTCACCTGGGCTGTTTTAGGAATAGGGATGTTGCAGATGGGAGTTATACTGGCATCTGCAGATTTAGATGTGGAAACAATGATATAATAACGATGTATTTAATGATACGTGTCAATATATTTCAAAATTTCTTCATCGAGGAGTGATCTCTTAATTTTGACGTGTTTGCCCTGTGATTATCTGCTAGGTCGTGTAATTCCGTACACCTTCTTCGTGTTGCGCTATCATTTGTGTTTTCCATTTTCTTTCTTTCCGTAAAACTTGAAGTTGTTTTACCCTAACCAGAGAAAGTTAGTGTTCTTTATTTTGAGGAAACTCGATATTTAGTATTTCTTTCTTTAAGTTGCCATATTAAATTTGGTACCAAATTTTGTTACAAGTTATTGTATATTTCTGGCTTCTGATTCAAATCCGAAGAACTCTGTCTCGCATGTTGAATTCAAAATAACCATTCCTCTATCGCTAAAGTATAAAATCAATTAAAAAGGTATAAGTATTAAATTTTTTTGCAGTTTTATTTTTTTCCAAATGGCTTCATTTACACTGTCCCATTTAGAGTGAAGAAAGAATCACAAATGAATCTTCTTTAAAAAGGATAAATAGAACAAATACCTTTCTCTCCCATCATTTTTACGTTCGGGATATAGAATGTTTATTTTTTTCCTTGTTCCAAAAGAATAAATCCTTCCAAAGCGCTTATCACACCATACATCACCCTACAACTCACACACACTGCAATAAACGCCTTTAACATTCTACTTTCCCCGGGAAATAAATCTCGCCATCTCGCCTAGCATCCACAAAAATACCTCCTTTTCCATAAATCATCGTCACGAGGAGGAACTCGACCCCCGAAACCAAAGAAACACGATCTCCCCCAACCCTTCCATGTATGTACCACCAACGAAAAAGGGCTCAAAAAACCATCCTAGCTCCCGAAAATAGCGAACACAGAATACTTGTTAAACGCATGCCCGAGAATAGACAGTCTCGGGGCTTATTTGCCCCGCCCGGCCCCTCAAGGAGCCCCCCCCCAGACACCAGGTGGAAGGGTCAGTGCACTCCCCCAGAGAGCCCCAGACAGTGTCCGGGGAGACCCTCTTCCAGAGTGGACGATAGTCGGTGGTCAGTGACTCTGTTCAGTGCTTTGTTCGTTAGCCTGTGGGAGAGAAGCGGAGTGTTTCTCATCTTTTAATTGTTGTTTTCTTTCTGTTTGGGTATGTGACTTTACTAGTTTGTTTGTACTGAGGTATCTTCTTCCTTGGTTCATTGCTCTTTTCAATGGCTTCTTGTTGTTTCTGTCCTTGTTTGTATTCTTTGTGGAGATGTTGTGTGGCTATAATTGAGATAGTCATTACTACTATTATTTTTTATCTTCTAATATTAGCATAATTGCTGTTAGTATTCTTGCTTAGTATAACTTCTGTTCTTAATGTCCCATTATTGTTTTTTTTAAATTTTGTTTTTGCTATTAGTACTTATTCTTCCTATTTTATACCTACTTAACATGTTAATTACTTCTCAAGCTAAAACTATTTGCTCTTTCTCCCCCTTATTGTTTTACTATTTCTAGTTTATTAAAACCTTATCTTATCCTTGTTTGCATTTTACTAATTAAAGGCTATTTAATTATCTTAATTAATTAAAAAAATTTTTTGTTTAGTTTTCTATTTAAGGGTTCCTGTATTACCAATAGGTATATATCTATAAACGCATTGAATCTTAGATAACTTAGAGTCATAATAACATAACTACTCACAATTTTTGAGTTTATTATTTCATACCAACGAGAGAGAAAAAAAAGCTTGTACATATGTTCATGAAATTAAAAATATGTTATACAAGATTCCAATATTATTATTTCATTAGTTTCACTAGAATTTTTACTGTTAAATGATCACAAATTATTTATAGTATCTAATTAATATTTTCAGGCAAAGAAGGCATGTAATTATAAGTGTTTCCCTTCTTTTGTAATTATAATATATAATTTATTCTTTGTTGGAAAACATAAATTTTAAGCGTCTAAGAGTTATTGTAATTATACTTTGCCACGCTCAGACATATTCTATAATAATAGAAAAAACCAACCGCATCAACTTTAATTAATATAGATATTACGATATTATATGAAAATCAATATTTATGGTAATTAACGCAAGATGTTAAGACTCAAGAAATACTTTTTCTTTGAAAAGCTTTTCCTAAAACAACTTCCATTTTTTATTCCCGCACGTGCTTGAACTTTCCGAAGTGTTATTTTGTTTATTGGCATCATTTGTGCAGTTTACCTACACCAAAAAAGAAAAACCCTTCGAAACTGACAGCTCTAAACCTCATTATATCAATGATTATTTCTAATTAATACCTGTCTCTCATTAAACCGTAATCCATACATAACGTTAAAAAAGACGGTAATTGTGCAAAAAAAGTCAAAGCGCCAGAATAAAAACTAGACATGTTTGAAGCTTAATTCTTTATTCCATTTAATTAGCGAATCGCGCAATGGAAAGATAACTTATTATCCCGTATGCCAACATCCCAAGGGGCTTTTCTCTTTAATATGCCAACTTCCTTTCCATGTTTGATGTGCCGACTTCCCCATCCTCCTACATAAACCCAATTAGGATCGCAAAGCAGGTAGAAGCCGCCATAAAATGTGGCATATAAGCGCAGAAGGATCGCACTTTCTGTCAATTCATTTCGCCTGCTGATAGATTTACATCCGAGCAAAACACTATCTGACCCGCTTCTATCGAAACCATTTTATTTATGCAAGAACCCGTCCTCTACATTGAACTGCATGATTATTTAACTTTCACCTGCGAGAGAAAATAGGTGAAACGTCATTTTCTGTATTCCGCTAACCTCGATGTTCAACCTATAAATTATTCAAGGCTTATAGGCGGCGTGAAAGCTGTTATTATGCTTACATCATATAATCATTCGCGTCTTTTCTCAAACAGTTTTTTCATTGATTTCGTCAGGCTTGAACGTTGTTCTGAGAGTTATTTAGAAGAACTATTTGTTCTGAAAATGTGTGTAATGCCTTCCTTACTCGTTTTCTCTTTCTTTTTCTCTCTACCCATTCTTTTATTCCATCCTACTATCTGTCTTCTTTTTCCTCCTCTGCCCATCCTCTCCTTTTCTACTATTTATACTTCATTTTCCTCATTCTCACTGTATTTCTCTTCTCTTTCTAAGCTCCTTCTCTTTTCTTTCTACAACCATCTCTTCCTTTCTATCACTTTTTATCTCTGTTATTTCCAAACTGTCTTTCTCTTACTCTTTGTTTTTCTCGTTCCTTCTATTTTTCTCAACTACTCTCTATCACTTTCTATCTCTTTTATTTCCTGACTTTCTAACTCTTTCTTTATTTTTCTCACACACTCTTTTTTTATATCCAGCTTTCATTTATCAATCTGTTCTGAGCACTCTCACTTCTCTCTTACTCTTTTCCACTATCTTTCTCCCTCCATCCCTATCCAAAGTATTCTCTGTCATTTCAAAGTAATAAGTTAGAATATTAAAGAAAGAAAATAAATTAACATCGAAAATGACGAGTAATCTGGTTTAATACAAGGATCAAATATCTTGAGAAAACATCTTATTTCAAAACACTTACTTACACAAAAAATATGTTTTACCGAGTAGCAACGTCTGCATTTAGCGCTCTTTCTCTCTCTGGGGAATATAGGTTGACAGTCACATTTGGGTTTAAACGATGCTCAAACCTATGATGGCAGTTGCACCAACACCCTGTGGGCTGGATGTCGCAAGGTTGTCGTCACTAGTAGCAAGATCGGTCGTTCAGTTTTTTCGCTTGTTTTGCTCTTACGGGTAAGGTATGCAGTAGTAATGTAGATGTAGTATAGTGCTACGTAACGTTTGCTTAGTAATGAAGACCAATCAATGTACAGAATATGTGTTTGGACAAATACATAATCACCTTTACTTTCTTCTCGTCTTCAACTGAAATGCATTCTTTGTAGCAAGCAAATAATGGGACGGTTGGTTTTAAATCATTATGACTTTTTGCTCCCCAGATTTTTAAAAGATTTACTTTGATGTTTTTTAAAATTTCTTCTTTAATTTATAAATATCAGATAATGAAAATGAAACATCTTATATCGTATTGTTTGTTTATGTTGTAGCGTTTTATCATTTTTCCGACGATGTAATCATGCTTAACAGTTCTTACATCCAAGTTTCAGTTCCTCGACTTTCTTCTTCAAACCAATACATATTTTTAATATATTATATATAATGTTATTTTTTATATTGTTTTTATAATTTTTAATACCAATACATACCGTGCAAATTCAAGTACGTTTCTTACGCCATGATGCATACCATTAATGCACTGAACTCATTGCAGCCTAACTTTTCAATGCCATTCCATCAAGACAAAATTATGTGACAGGACCTCTCACAAGTCACCTCCCTCCCTCAAAGGCACATTCCATCATTTTCACTTCGGTAAATTACACCAGCATTTCCTCGTTTGCTCATTCATAGCCATCATGAAGATGGTCTCTCTATAGATGAGAGTTCGTGTTCCTTTCATATTCATGCTTTGTATGTCCACGATGTGGCGGCGGGTTAACGATGTGACCTCGGCCGCCACTTTTCTATGAGATGATGCACCCTGTTGAGGTGCACATTATGCAGTGACATCGGGGGGAGTGCCCGGTGGAGAGAGTGTATTTTGGGGATGACTCGTGGTCGACGACCGGAAGAGGAACTCTTGAGGAGAAATTGTGGAATTGCCGTATTTAAGCGTGCATTGACACTGACTGAAGGCATTAGTCCTCTGACGATATCCTCACAGCCATCAGTATTGGTGTTGAATCATGAGTCGAAGAAGTTCCACCAATCACAGTCAGTTAGCGTAAAGCTAATTTTTTCTTTCTATAGCAGCTGCTTACACCGATGCTGATGGCTTGAATCTGGCTATCAGACTTTCAATTAATATTGGTCAAATAGTATTCACTTATCCGAATATGTATGCAAATGTAATGAGGGCAATTTCATACTGCAATACATTCCAAAGAATAATTTTGAAATTTCATCTTTAGTATTCAATTAAATTAAAATATAAAGTTTTCATATTTTTTTGAGTCAAGATACTTAAATCTGCCTATCTACATCCGAGATTTGAAAGTTTAAAGGTAACATATTTAAGGAATTTTTTTTCCGAAAAACTTATGGGGAGAAAACAAGATTTCCATGTACATTTTACATACAGCAAGTTTTTAAAATGTGTGATTACATTAATTTACAAAATTAAATTATTCGTTGTTTTTTAAAAATTGAAGAAAGAAACTTATAAGCTTAACTCCCTTCAAAAAGTTATTCTACTCACAAGCAATGTTGGAAATTTTATTCACAGAAACGGTTTTCACCAAATTCTGTTATTCGGAATTTTCCTATTTTACCGAAAACCCATCAAATTATCAAGCATATCAGTGCCTAACCACACGAGGAAAATGGTCAAACCGTTAGCCTAACGTGACGGTTCAACCACCTCTGGTTAAGCATGATAGTAAAGGAACTCTTTCCGAAGGCGCAAAGAAAGGTTGCTCAACCGTGATGAGCGACCATGATGCCTTTTCAATTCGTTCGTCCACCGAAGATTTACTATCGGTCGTTTACACCACAGCTTCGAAAGAGACCTGCAATAACCAACAGAAAGAAAGGAAGGAGAATATATAAAGAAAGGAACCCCCTTTTGTTTCATCCCGTGTTCTGGGAAACAGTTATATATGGTGGTTGAGTGAGAAAATAGTGCATTTTCCAAGGTATTTGACCGCTGAGTCGATTCTGTAAACAATTACCTATCCTCTGCTGCTGCCTTTTCCTTCTTGTTTATATCCCCGTGAAAGTAAAAAGTCCGTCCATTATGTTCTGGATTTTTTTTATTGTTGAGGAATAAAATAAACACATGTATCGGAGAGATTACCAGGGTTGAGGTTTTGTAGCAAAGCTGCCTTGAGGCTTTCCAGAGCGTTGAACTTTTTTGGAAAGGTTGGTGCATTGAATGGTCAGCGGGGAAACTAGTTTTAACCACATTCTAACGGGTAGCGAGTAATGGTTGGTTTTGGGTTTCGTTTTTCTCCAGAAAGTGGTTTTGATAGTCTTCAGCAGGTGTCACTGATCTGAGGGCTTTTGTTGAAGTGAATCATGGAAAACCATGAAATATTTTTCTTGGAGCACTTCTTACTTCCGTTTCCGCATGCTTTGTTATTTACACAGGAATCCCTTCTGTTTGGTTATCTTGGAAATTCATCTTAATTACGTTATTTTGAATATTATTATTGTAGGACTTGGGGTTCGGTGTAGTATTCATGGCCGTATCCAGAACAGAAGTTAGTGCTTTTATTGTAAAAGTTATGAAATAAACCTGACATTAAATATATGTAATTCGGAGAAGAGGCTTAGAAGTTGACTATTACTATAAAAAGAAAACATTAATTTTCTTGTTCCTAGATCAGTGGTTTCCAACCGGTGGTACGCGGACCATTGGTGGTCCGTGAGAGCCATGTAAGAGATCCCCGGAAGCACACAAAAAGTTCCATTAAATATTAGAAATTTGAATAAATTGAATAAAAGTTCCAATTTATTTTTAAGTTCGAATAAAAGTTCCAATAAATAACTTCAGAAATTCGAATAAATTGAACAAGAAAAGCAGATTGGGTTATTCGTACTTTTGCTGAGTAATTTGTGGAGATAACATTCACCACTAAATTCTTGACAAAACTTTCTTATAAATATTAAAGTAAAATTACTTGTTCTAAAAAAACTATATGAAAATTTTATGGGTGCCGAAGATTAAGTTATAGTACCACAAAAAATTAATATGATAAGTAATTATTTTTTAAATAGTTATATTCCAAAGCATTATATAAATTTCCATGCTTTATTAGGGATAGTAAACTTTAATCTTGTAATTTTGTGAATATAAAGATTTTAAATTTTAAAGGGTAGTCCGTGAAGGTTCCAATTTTAGACTTAGTGGTCCGTGGACTCTGAGTTGGGAACCACTGTCCTAGATGTTCTTACTTAATGTGGCAGTGTTTTATTTCTTGAAAAAAGTTTCATCTTCGTCTTATTTTATGAAAGCTTTATATCTTGTAAGTAAATACGTTAAAATAAAGAAAAAAAGGTATTCTTTTAATTCAGATATTCTATTTTAAATCTTTATATCAGTGTCAGTAATAAAAATTTATTCAATAATACTTATTTAAACAAATTGAACTTTGCATAGACTAGGTAGACAAATTTATGAGCTTGGCTAGATATTCACCATAGGTTGTTTAAAAACTCGAACTAACATGTTTTAAGTACTCTGCTGGAATGTGAATTTTATGTATGCTTGCATTTTTATAGAAGTGAAAAACTTCAAAATTAGGAGATAAATAAAAATAATAATATAGTCTATCTAGGAACCTTGACTAGCTAAAACACATAAATTCTTTAAATTTTCAGTGAAAAGAGGTAAAATTTATGCATCATAATAATTTATAAAACGAACCCTTGCTGATCACCATATCTCAAGCAAAACCTTTAGTGCGTGGAGTGGAAATTGCAGGCTGAAGAGATCCTCAACCCTCCAACATGACCAAGATATCAGGAATGATATCAACCTCAAATATGAGACTCTCAAAATTTCCAAAGAGCCTTTCAAAATCCTGTGCCCTCTCCCCCAAACAAAAATATATTTAAATCTCTTACAGCCTTGCACCAAGAAAGATCCTACCGCAATAATCAAAGAGAAAGGCGACCATACCATTGAAGAACTCACGACCTCAACTCAGGATCTGACGATCGCCTACACAGATGGCTCATCCGACTCTAATCTGGATAAAGGAGGAGCAGGAGTCTTCTTCATAGGACCAGACGGAGCGCAGGAATGCCATGGTATTCCTGTTGGGAAAATCGCCTCCAACTATACATGCGAGCTCGTCGCCATCAAAAGTGCTCTGGAGATTTATCTTTCTAAAGAGGACCAGAGTTCCAGAGGCATCATCATTTTCTCTGATTGCAGATCAGCATTGCAAGCGATCCAGAAGGGCAAATGTCAACTCAGCCATCAGATCATTGAGCTCACAAACAAAATCATTATTGCCCAGAGATCCTGCATCTTGCAATGGATACCGGCTCATGTAAATATTTTTGGTAATGAGAAGGCCGATGAGCTCGCAAAGGCATCCCGTAACTCTCCTCAGCCATCCAACTGCCTAACCCTCATCGACGCCAATGCTGTTGCTGGCCGAAGACTAATCGGCCAGCAAGTTAAAAGAAACTCCATTACGGAACTGAACTGCGACAGAGCCATATCGACTATTTTAACCAGACTTAGGACAAATCATTTAAAGGGGATGAGGATTTCTGCGGACGGACAGCGTAGTTACACCAACTTTTGTCCTCATTGCCCAGATAACATCCCACTGTCCCGTCAACACATCTTCAGCTGTCCAGCAATCCAGGCCAAACTTTTTAACATCGGCCTGGAGGACCCAGTGGACCTACTCTACACAGATAGGGCTGTAGAGATAGCAAAAGCTGTCTTCGACAGCTTCGGAGCCATTTAGTGCACAATCATAGACACGACATCATCATCATCATCAAAACGTATTTTGAAACTTAAAAGTACGTTTTCTGCTTCTTTTATCCCTCCCTTTCCGTTAAAATGAAATTAACTAATAATATGTCCTGCCTAAAATTTCTCTACTAAACAAGAATAAACTCCCTCCCCTTGTGTTATGATGTCATACTGTTTCTTTTAGAATTAAATGGTATATTCAAGGAACGCGTATTCTTAAGTTTTGTCCGCTAACGTTTTTAAGCAGTTTTCCCCCATTATGATTATTGTTTTACATATAGATTGGTGCAGTACGATATTGTGAATTTATGGAAACAATCTATCATAGAAGCTATTATTTATTCCATCAACTGAATAAAAAAAGACGGCGGACCATATTGATTCTCTCCCACGCTTTCCCAAGTCACGTACTTTCCTGTGTATCATCGCTTCTTTCTTTTCCCCCTAACTTTGCAGCAGTGGCGTTAAAAATAACAACACTCAGGCCTATTTTTTACCGAAATTCCTCCGCATCCCTACCCGTGGCGAGCAAAAAGGCTGCGTACAGGCGCATTTTTTTGCGCTTTGGCCGTCGCAATAAGGCGTGACACAGTCTCTGCTGCGAGCGGCGAAATCAAAAAGGGCGGAAGGCTTTCCGGACATGCTTGCGTGTCACGCGGTGAAAAAAAACTTCATCGAGGGATTTGTGTGTTAACAAAACCAATTAAGCGCATTTCAGCGACTCTAAATTTAGAATGAAGTGGCTTGTTGTTCGATTCAGGGGTAATTTCTCTTATTAAAGAGGACGTGGGGCAATGCTTTCTGATTAGGAAAGTATTTGATGATGAAAGTATTTCGAAAGTTTTTTTCTGTGTGATGTTACGGTGTCGTTAATTTTTACTTCTAACTTTTACTGAGTTAGTTGTAATGTAGATGAAATTCGCTAAGCCTAGGTTATTCATACATTTAAATTATTTCTGATTTTGAACAATTGACTGTAGTGTCCTATCAGTTGTTACTTGGGATAATGAATGAAATAACTAAGTTATTACGAAATATTAAATGAAGTTATTTAAAGACTTTTTATGGAATTAGATGCTAGGATACATTCAATTTAGGAATTAGTATTTGCAGAGTATAAAAAAATGGTTTTAAAACAATACTATAACATGGATTATAAAATATTTTGTTTTAAAACTTTCTGAGCTGTTATAAAACTTTTGTGTATAAATTATACTGGCCGACCTAGTCTGATTTGATTTCCCTTAGTTTTTCTTCAAAAGTTGTAACCATTATTTTCTTTCATTTTCATAATTTTCCTTCAGTTTTTTTTCCTGCTCTGCTCCATTTAAATGTTTCCCGAAATGTTCTTTTTCCTTCACACACGAACAACATATAATTTCGTTAGTAGCTTTAATGTTATCCAATATAAAATCCTAATATCTCCTCTGAACAAAAATTGAGCTGATCAGTTATTAGAAAAGCCACGCTTTTAAAATACAGTAACTAAATTTTACAACTTTTTCTAAAAGGCATCCCTTAAATGCTTTTTTTTTTCAAAACAAAAATATTTATAAATTAACTCCTCAAACTCACTTTCAAATATATAACAATAAAAGTAGTGAACAATGGAAAATCTACTTAGTGTGTCGTACCCCGGGGACTGTTCAAGGTTCTTTTCAGTTGCTTTTAGTGGTAACCTTGATAAAAACGATTGCTTAATTTCCTCTCTTTCATTTTTCTTCTTCTCTAATATATAAGTTTGGTGCTAATGTGTTTTAACACGCCAACTCTATACATACTATTTTTTTTTCTCTCATACTCTGAACACTTTTATTATATTTTAAACCAATATCTCGTAATATTTTACACCTACTTCAGACTGATGTTTCAAGAGTCCCTCTCACAAATAACGCTTTTAGATTTTTATTTATATTTTCTACTAGGTATTTAATTATCTTCAAAATGCAAAAAAATGTTAGTCGCGAAATTTGTGATTCTTATGCTTAATTCTGTTTGATAACTCACAAGATTTTCATGTATTTTAATTTTGTTTGCAACAATTTAATGGATTTTTCAACATTTAAAAATGTTTTACAACAAGTTTTTAACGAAATAAATGAAGTATAGCTAAAATTTAATGCAGCATTTTAATTGTGTTTTATATTTTGAAACTTAATATAAATTTTCAAATGCATTAAATTAAAATATTACTTTGTTTTAAGGGAATAAGTATTATGAGGATGGTTTCTTTTGTTATATCCTCGAAGTTTTTTTAAATAAAATTTCTAATGAAACCTTATAATTATTCCATTTTTGTTTTACTTTTCACTGGAAAATCGCATAACTACGTCAAAATGTTGTATAGAAATTCTTTATGTGTGAAAGAAAGTTATATTGCTTGTGATTCTATTTTACAATTTCAGAGGAAAAGAAGTGTATAAAATATATATTGGTTAATGGTAGTATAGTAAGTATAGTGCTTCAGTAAAAGCTAAAGGTAGAGATAGTTTTAAAAGTCTAATAAAAAATTTTAGTCCTCAAAAATAATTTTATGGAGAGTTCTTGTTTTATTATTACTTTGGGAAGAAGACTTCAAAGTTCGTTAGAAGATTTTATATGGAAACTAAGTCATATATAAAGCGGATCACGGAAGTCTGCTTTTGTCAAATTGATTCATCAAAGCGACTAATGGGCGAAACACAGACATCATCCCAGCGGCTTAGGTAATGCTCTTCAATACCTCTATCGAGACTCTCTTCGGAAGCCATAAAAAGATAATCTCTTTAGTCTGTCCCGATAAGGAGTTCTCAGCAACCACCTTAATCAATACTTCTCAGTAAACATAAATAATAAAGTTTCCGCTCTAAACGGTAGCGCCTCTCCAAAACTATTACATCTCATGCTAAAACCTGATAATAGCCATCCCCTCCTGCATATCATCGCAGCATATTAGCATAGCCCGTCTGTATCCCCTCTAACCTTCGAATCAATTTCCTCATTAATAATTCAGCAGAATAAAAGAATTTCCTCGCGGATGCTAATTCGTCGGATAGAAGACACAAACGTTGTTGTTTTTTTTCCGAGAAGTTGGTGGTTCCGCGATAGCCATCGAGTCGAGTTGAGAGAGCGCTAATGGATTAGCAGAGCAGAGAGCGCCACGGTTCGCGGGCTGGCAGTGAAAGCAACAACGAGGCTGCCGCCGTAACCTTGGCCCTGCAACAAGAACCTATTTAGAAACGGGGTCAAGTTCACGACTCAGACTCCAGCCAAATCGATAAAGCCAGACGCTCGCCAAAGCGCCAAACGGGCTGCCAAGAAGAGTTTTTTTCCCACGAATTGACGCCTCCTGGTTTCTGGAATTACTAAATTTGGCCTTTTCATTTTTCCACCCGTAACGCCAGACCGCTGGGATTCAGGAGAAAGGATTGTGGTCAGGCAGGGGAGAGGGTTGAGGATTTTAAAATTGTGTGTTACTTCGAGAATGGAATGTTCTTCTTCTCAAATGAACCTATCATTAATTCCATATCACATTTTGTAAATTAAAATAAACAAGAACGAACAGATGGTCAAATAAAGAAAAAATCGTTTTACTCTTGAGTGAGTTGCGAATGCATGCCATCCAGTTAGAATTTTTCACTCTTTTTTACAGAAAAAGGAATCACCTCATAAAATTATTTTACAGCATTAAAAATATATTTGATACTAGACATAAATTCTTCCGAATACTTGAGATATGTTTAAGTTTCGAAATTTACGTGTTAATGACTGTTAGGTTAAACCGTGTTTGAATTTTCCGTCAAGTAGTTTATGTTTCAAGTTTTCGTCAAGATGTTTATGTTAAAAGTACAGTATGCCTTTATACTTACTAGCTAAATCAGGATTTTCCCCATCCAATACCAACAAACATTTTAATTTAAAACTAACTTTTGAAATAAGTCTTATTTTTTCTTCATATTTCTTAAATAAGTAAACAGATAAGTAAACATTAGTTTCTCCTATTTTAGAAAAGATAATTTAAAAAACTGAATATTTGTTCTATTCAATTATGAATTTCGATTGATCGGTTCAAAACACTTTTATATATCAAATATATTTGACTACAAACAAAATATTAAAAACCTTAACAGTTTTAAACCATACAAAATAATAATAATAATAAGTTTATTTACTACACAAAACATATTTACAGAACTCAAGAGGAAAAAAATACATTCGACGCCAAGGGGAAAATTGATAAATCCCGTTCAGGCGACATAGCATTTATTTACATCAAATACAAAATAAATGAAAAGAAATTAAAACAACTTTAGAAATGTATAAATAAATAATGGCAATAAGCTGGGAAAATGTTATTAGAAATAGTTTGCTTCAATTGAGGGAAAAATATAAATCCGGATCGTCGATATTAATTATGAAGTTAATAAATTTCTTTTAAAAGTGGAGTATATTAATTGTAATTAAATTTAGAGGTAAACTGTTATATGATTTAGGTGCAAGATAGTAGAAGCTTTAAGAAAATATATCTTTGGAAAATTTGGGAATCTGATAACTTTCAGTTGATCTAGTATTGTAGAGTCTATTCCGTAAGTTACACAAAGATTTATGTCGAAAAAGGTGAAGTATGATACGGAAATATGCATTGTGTAGAATAAGGAAGTTGCATGTGTCAGATTTTCAAAAACAAACAAGTGTTCCGTATGGTTTTTTGTATGGTAAAATGAAATATCTAGTCAGTTTTTCAAAAAAATGTACAGGTAATTAAATATTTTAATTTAAAAGTCGAGAAAAAAACACGTGACTGAAAACGTTTATTGTTTAAACTATAAGATGACGTCAACAATAATACCATCAACTCCATTGCTTTACAACAATGTTTAGTATAAGATGACGTCACATCCAAACTCTTGGCGTTTTCGCGCGCTTTTAAAAAGGGGATTTTTGTTAATTTTTTTGGCAATCAAAAAATTTCTCGACCGGCCTCAAATTTTGGGTAGTTGCTTATTTTTGCAAGAGGAATCGATTAAAAAAAAATAAAAAAAATCATGCAACTTCCTCATTGGAAGTAACCGTATAAATAAAAAAAACCGATAGGCTATGGGGGAAGTTAAAAAAATCGATACCATTTCATTGAAATAATTACAAGAACAATTGAATAAACCAGTTAAGAAAGTTTTCTTTCATCTTTCCGCCGTCTGTTATCGCATCTCTGTATCGATTCTTTTTTTGAAATTTAATTAATTCGCTTATATATACCCAATGAAAAGCAAAACGGACATTCTCTTTCCGAAAGGGAAATGTCAGAAACCATTCAATTGCCATAACAATACGTCTCACTCACGCCAAGGCTACGTCTGTTATTCTTCACAAGAGCGAGACTAAACCGTCCACTGATTTAATTAGTCCTTCAATACTGCTCTATAGGTAGATAACAAAAGAATTCTTTTAGACTTTTCTATTTTAGTGCTGTGAGAGGACTGTAATGGAAATTTCTAGTTCTTCAGTAGATCAATTAAGAAGGTCCAACTTTCTCTTTTACTGTATAACAGTAGTTTTAATTCAATTATATCATGTAGTTTTTTATTAAAATCTTTGAATAGCTTTCGAGGGTACACTATTAATACGGATTAAAAAAGAATAGGAATGAAGTTGATACAATTTATCTTTTGTTAGAGGTTGAAAGGGAAAGAAAGAAGGAGTGAGAGGGAGAATTTGTAAATTTTTTTTACCCCAAGGACACTAAACGTTCTTGTATATGTTAATTTGTTTTGAACAACTTAATAACTCGGGAAAAAATGCATATTATGCCCAGGCTTGATTTGTTTCGTTAAAAGAATATCTTTATTCGAAGAAAATATATTTGTTAGTCGATGTAATATTTTTTTCTCACGCTGCTATTCAGAAGCCTTATAGCAATGCAAAAAATTGTTTATACACAAAAATTTACGTAAGAACTCCGTGAATTCACCTTGGTTAAGGATTTCCATTCAATGGTTTCATTCACCTCGGCGAAATAACCCACACAAACACTTAGAAAAAAACCCATCCGTTGGCAGCAGAAAGAATCTGACCTATCAACCTTCATCAATCACCGATATTATTGTTTCCAACCAATAAGAAACCTCCCACTTCTCGCTCATTGCCAGATCACGGGAGCGTAAAACGGTCTGAAGCATGTAATTGGATCATCTCAAGTGCGATGAATTTCTGAAGATCGTTGATTCGTGTGCATGACGTTAATTGTTTGTTTCTGTGTGTGGCTTTTCGGAATTGGCAAAGAAAATAGGTGATCAATCAAGCAAGCTCTCTTTGTTTACCCCCGTGTCTTGCTCTGTTGTGTGAATGTGGGTCGTAGAGGGAATTTCTCCTTCCAGAAATAGCGTCAGAAAAGAGCTATCTCTTCGGATCATTTCTTGAAGGGCTACTTAAAGTCTTTTGCCAGTCAACGAAAGTATTGAGATCGGTCATACTTCAGTGGTTGAGTTGAGAGTGAACTGGATTCTTCTTCGCTACGGATAATCGTAATCGCTCTCCATCCGCCTATGTTCATCATCAGTGAAACTTGTTCAAATCGGAATCGCGAAGGAACTGGGAAATTTCCCTGAGTTGCCACACTTTTTCTAGTATCAATTCAATAAAAAATGGTCTCTTTTCCTCCATTGTAATTCTTAATTGAGACCGTAAAGATTCCTGTTTGTACTGGGCTAGAAAAATGTGTAAACGTCATAGAAAATTTTGAATAAATTATCATTCATAAAAATGGAATCAAAGAAAAATGTCTGTCTGATCAAAATGTATCCATAAATATTCTTTAATTAGTGTAGTACTAAAATAGTCATTAAATATTCAGTTTATGTTACTTAACCAATGACGAAAAATTTTATTTCTTTTCATAATTAAACATTATCAAAACACATTTTTTAGAACGAAATATAGTTATTTTCAAAAGTAGTTTTTCTACGGTTATTATTTAACTAATGTTAAGCTTTCCGTTTTTGAAATTTATTGATGCAACTCATAATTACTTGTTTATAAGCTTCAATTCCATTCCTGTAACGTGAAATCATGTATAATTCAGACAATTCTGTTCTGAATCTTAACACTTTATCCAAAATGATGTTCATATGAGCTCTCCCTTGTTAAACTCTTCACTCTCTTTACAATTTTTATACTTTTATTATTCGGTTTTCTAGTTTACATTCATAAAAAATCATGTTTTGGTGTAAAAGGAATCAATACCCTTTCTAAATTTAAAACTTTTTTTATCAGTAATTAAAGACTGATCTGCATCAGAAAATGCATTACAAAACACAAATTCCATTTATATCATAAATGAAAAACTTAACTACCCTCTTCATTTTCAGATACCATAGAAATTTTACAAACAGTCCCAAATTCAATAATAAAATTCTCCCGTCTAACCAAACTGCTAACTAACAACTTACTTTCGCACAAAACTTCCCTCTCATTCTAATAAGCCCCCGACCAACACAACGCACTCTCGACGATCAACAGAGCAGCCGCATTATACTCGACACGACTTCCTGCATTAAGCAGCCCCATCTGTGCCCGGGCAAATTCATGCCCGTTTCCATCACAATGCAGTTGGGAAATTAATTAGCGCGCCGTCTGGGGCTTAGTCTGGCCGAGATCGTTTGGATTAAGGGGATGGAGCGTAATCAGATTTTGCTGGAATTACTCGGTGGTTGGATGAGTGGTTCCGACAATTCCATGTGTGAGAGTTAGGGGATGAACAAGGTAGAATGTGATTTTCTCGACCACCAGACATTTAAATTTTAGTCCATTGTCATTTTAAGGTATTTTTTTAGGGTCGCTTTTCCTATAGAGTAAAATAACATGTATTTCCGGATTGAATTGAAAAATATATTTTACAGGGTGCCCCAAAAAAGGATGAAACATTTTAAAAAATCAATAAATGTAACTCAAAAACTAAAAAGGGATATAAATACCCGGATTGTTGCATCCTACTCCTTGGACTCCCAGGAGATGCATGCAATAAGCCGCGTATTTTTATCTTTTTTGGTTTTCGAGTTATTAATTAATGATTTTTAAAATGTGTCCGTCTTTTTTGGGACACCCTGTATACATGGTGTTTAAAGAGTCCGTTTCGCGGCTTTTATTTCGACCCAACGTGTCCTAGAGTCACGGAAGTAAGGTCTGGTAAGTGAGCTTGGAGAATCCATTGAAATGAATAACAGCGCCCCTAGCGACGAAATAAAAGAGTTTGAAGAACTCAGTGAAAAAAGAATTTGAATATTCGCGGAGATATTGGCATGTGAAAAAATAATACTTTTTCAGGCCTCAATGAAGAAAAGGTTCGTAAATTTGTGTAATTGTGCAGTTTTGTGTTTTTTAGTTGAATGAAGACAAAATTTAATATTAAAAAAACTTGCATACTTGCGAACTTTTTCTTTTGAGGTCTGAAAAAGTGCTATTTTCACATGCTAATATCTCCGGGAATATTAAAGTTATTTTCATGAAACTAATTTCAGTGAGTTCCTCAGAACGTTGGCAACAATACTCTTGTTGAGGGTTTTGCTCTATCTCCTATAGTTTTTAAATTAATTTTTTAAACTTTTTTTATTTCGCCGCTAGGGGGGCTGTAAGTCATTTCAATGGATTCTCCAGGGTCCTTTACCTAGGGGTAGACCTTACTTCTGTGACCCTAGGGCATGTTGGTTCCAAATAAAGCCGTGAAACGGACTTTTGAAACACCCTGTATATCTTTATGACAATCACATTTATAAAAATATTATATTATATAAAAAGATCATATTTAATTATTAAGTAATATTGATTATAGGGGAAGTATGGAAATAGGAATTTAAGAATCAGAATAAACCTTTTCACAAATTTGTTCTTCTTTCCTGTCAAAATTGAAGTGTTTTAAAACGATGTACTTTTTTTTGTTTTCATGCATAAGGTGAGACTCCGTATATTGAATTATCTTATGAGACAGTTAATTCAAAAATGTTCAAATAGTAAATGCTTATATCTCAATATGTTTTCATATTTTAAATGGAATATATTTCTTATTTCCTGTATAAATTTTAGAATTTTTCTAGTTTTCTTCTCAGACATTTTACTCATACATTTTACTGTAAAGGTTTAAATTTATTCGCCGCCTCTTTTGATATTTTTACGTATCTAGTACTTAAATTTGCTGCATCATTTTTTGAATGATTCATTTCAAATAGATAAAATTCTAATTAATTCACCCCTCTGATGTCGCTATTCATACGTCAACAAGATCTCAAACATTTTCATTGTCATTTGCGTCAAGGGATCATCTATCAACTACGCTACTCTCTTAAGGGGATGCAAACAAAACAAAGAGGCAAATATAGACTGTAAATTATTGTTTCGAATTCCCTCAGTTATCTTCATTTCATCCACGTCTATTTAATTTATTTTGTTTAGGTGTGCTCTGTCTTTTTACCCATTTTTTATTTACTGTGCGCATTCTACTAATTAAGAGAATTATCCCATTTCATACGTGTTAAGACAAAAATTTTTGTGGGTACGTAGAGTAAAATTTCTGCTTGTTACGTTTCTTGAGAGGCGAGGGCTGAAATTTAATTCGAGGAAATAGCATAACATACCTTAATGACTCACATTTTTACGAAGATTGTGGAAAGTACTTTAAATTGTTTTTATAGATAGAAGATTATTAAAATTTCGTCAACTCTTAAATTCATGGATGTAAGTACTCGCTAGCATATTTTTTGTTACTTGCGGAATCTACGGATCTGATGTTTAAATTCCACTTGGAACGAATTTTGAAGTTTCTTTGGAACCATTCGCGGTGAAAGTTATACAACGCAACCTTTTGCGTATGCTGATTTGCGTATACATATACGAATGCGGCAATTTATCTAGGATCCCCACCAATCCAAAAAGTCCTTTCTTTTCCGTGCGCCCCAACAGAAGGTGAAACGAGTTGCAGCCCCAATTTTGCATTTTCTACTTTCCCTTGAAATGTCTAGACTTTTAATAGACGGACCGATGCTGCTGCTTTTCTTGCAAATTATAGTCAGACCCTCTGCTAGACACTACCGAATATTCGGTCCAGACGCTGCTATTGATTCGCTTTTGGGAAATTACAAAGCCGAGGTCCATGTGTTCAAGGGTGGAGAAGGGGACGCGTTAGTGTTTTCTTTCGGATGGCTGTTCTTTTTTGGGGGAGGGCGGGCTGGTGCATAGAGTGTGCGGTCGGCGGCTGTTCGAATCGAACAGATTTTTCTTTTGTCAGGTTCGAATCGAAGCGCCTTGTCTTCCTTATGGCGTCGTTCATTAATTCTGGGCACGTGTTGGTAAGATGTGGGGCAAACGTGTTTAGTCTTGTTGGAAAACTCGGAAACTGTGGTTTGTTTTGGTGTGTCGTTGTGTTTGAGTGTTTTCTTTGGACTTGTGTAGAAGAAGATTGGTTGTTTGGGTATATGGCTGTGAGGGGGGTATTTTTCGGTAACTTATCTATTTCAACCCAAAGTTTTCTAAGGATTTCCTCAATGTCAATTAATACTATTGTTTTCATAAATGCTCATTTACTGGTTTTCTTTCGCCACTTGCGTCTTCTCTGAAAAAAAAAAGGGAAGGCACGAAGAAAAAGGGAAATATGAGAGACAGAGAAGAAAGATTGTGGAGAGAAGTGTGAGTAACAAAACAAAGAGGAAGATTGAGAGAGTGAGAGGTGATAGGAGGGCAAAAGGTATGGAAATAGAATGGAAATAAGAGAAAGGAAAAATATGCAGAGTGAAAAACATAAAAACAGAGGAGAAAGAAGTACGTAGACGTAATTACGTATTATTATTCCGGTGCATGTAATGTACTGATTTAGAAAAAATAGTACAATCATCGCGTAGAGTAATATTAGCTAAGAAAGAATTTCAGAGGTGAATAGTAAATTTCAGAAAAATGGAATATTATGTTGGTCGTTTCCTATCTTTAAGAAACGAAATAGAAATCTCCTTCCTGGCTTTTCTTTATCTTCTATCATTCTCATGTTACCTCTAATTAATTTATTTCTGTTGTAAAAAATTTCTATTACAAATATGAAAAAAATATGCATATGTAGTGGGGGTATAAAATCGTTATTTTATTCTCCGCGTGAGAACGAGATTTGAGACTGCTGCATTAGGTTTCTGAATGTTTGTGCAAATATTTGGCGAAATTTCCGTGCCCCAAACGATCGAAAGCGACTCAAGATCCCTCTGGCGATCCGGAAACTCGATGCTGGAATATTTATGGTTGACACAGCTTTTCAAGGTTGTGGTTTTCCTTTTTTAGTGCACGACGCGCTTTATTTTCATTGCCCCGAACAAGCGCTAAATTATACAATTGCTGGCTTGCGAGGGATTCAGGAAACGACAAGAAAGCTACACGCCTGGCCGACTCATTTGCACATGTCTAGAACTTTTATTCCTCTTTACTCTTTTTCCTGTAGTAAAACTAACTGTTGCCACTAGACTGAGCTGCTTTCTTGCCAAGAAATCACAAAATGGAAGAATCAAGGATTCAGTCTGAAAGAAGAAACTATTTATGTGGGCCAAGAACTTATTCTTCCCAGCCGAAATCGACCCGGTTTGAGCTTTTGATTGTTTTAGAAGTTTGTCTCGAGTTCTCCTGGTCTTGTTCTAAGACTAGAGAAATTTTTTTCAACCAATGTGTTTCTAACGATTCAAATGTGATTCACAGGGTCTAACAGAAAAATTGTCCTTCCTTGAGTTACGTAGTTACAAGTTTGGTGCTGTGTGCTTGCGGATTATTATTAAACTTCAAAGCTAAGTAAGCCTTCGAAATCGCAAGGTAAATTTTCTTTCATGTGTGTGCTTGTGTTTCCTGTATTTTTTTTCAATTACTCAACTAAAAAGTGAACTTTGACACCTAAATATCAACTTTGCTCGGTTGATTGATAAGATACATATATAATTGGATACCTCTTTTATAAATGGTTTGACATTTATCGTGCTAGGTAGATTCACCATTAAGGGAACCAAGACGGTACAGACCTTCAAAAATCAATTTTTCAAATGCACCTTTAAAAAAACTACATTTCACGTTAATTCCAAAAATGTATAACATGTGTAGGTTTGAAACCTGATTCCAAGAGAAATTCCGAGTTAAAGAACACTTATAACGGTTTTTCTTGATTTTTTCAAAATGTGTTTTTCTCATCTTTGGGTACGCTCGTATCAAATTCTATTCATATTGAAATAAGATGAAACTTGGTATAATGATAAAACACAATAATATGCATACATTAAAGTTAAATTTATGGGTGTTGTGACCTATATTTGTTTTTAGGGTCCAAAATGTGTAAAAACTGTCATTTTTTACGCGTTTTCAATTTTCAACTTTGATGATTTAAAAAAAAATATAATCAATAATTTTGTACAAAAACTATTTCATTGCAATGGTTATATATTTGTTAGAATACCTAAACATGTTTAGTGAATTTTTTTCAGAAACTTTTTCTACGAGCGACCTTTCCATCACTATATGTTATAAGGCTGCATAGAATAAGTATTTTTTCGATATTCTTTTTCTAAAATATTTATCAGATTTTTTAAGTATTTTTTATAAACCTGGTTGAAATAGTGTACAGATTATGTCTAAAAATTTTTATCAACATGCGATCTCTTAAACTTAATAGAGAGGGTTTTTCAATATAATTAAAATAACAATGACAGCATTTTTCGTTGACGAAAACGTCTTGGTTCCCTTAAGTTTTAATTATAAATATTAGTTTAGTTTTTGGTTCATATTATTCTCCAAAGAAGTCCAATACATAACTCCATTCAATCAATTTTATTATTATTATATTATGCATTCAATATCTCAACAAAGTCTACTGATAAATATATCTCTTGCATGGAACTGGATGTGAGCTGAATACCCTTCATCTCGCAAAGGAAAGAACGACAAAACCTATCAGGGAAGAGAACGGCTTAATATAAAATTGACTCTTCAATTTTACTACTCTTCACCACATACGCTCCACTTTAAACCGATTTCAAAACGAGATAATTCTGATGCCCTGCTCATTAACTAGATTCACTGCTATTTTATCCCGCCCACCCCTGTATAACTCTGTCTGCTCCCATGGTAACTGCTCGTCTGCTTCCGTCTGTCTTTTTGATATAAATGAAGCGGGAGAACGCTCCTTTTTCTCTCTCTGTCCATCTTTTCATTACCATAAATTATTGTCTGGAAAACAGTCTGATACGAGAAGTAGTGTCTTATGCGTATCTTAATGGCGCTCTTTAAAAGTGTTGGGTGTTTAACTTTAATTTATTCCGGTAGCTTTTGCATATTTGTCTCACAGTTATCATAGGGGCTGTGTATTATTTGCATTTGTCTTTGCTGTAGATATATTGATTCCTTTTCTTCCACCAAGATATAGTTTCTTTGAATTTCGTGTTAGATTTGGAGAAGATGAGATAATATATATCTGTATCCCTAGGGAAGGGTTTATTTAAGTTTCTGATTAAAAATCGACTCTAAATTCCACATTCAATAAACAAGGTGCTGTGGTTTTTTATTATTTGTTTTCCTCTATTCGGAATACCTTATTTTGTTGACCCTGTTAGCAATATTTGAAGGTAAAACTAGCTGAAAAATAATTATATACTTTTACATGTACCACTTGGTTATTTGCTAAGTTATCTAAGAATCGAATATGAAAACAGTGAATTTTTAAAGCCAATAAGGATCTAATAATCTCAAATGTATTCGATTTATGAGACTATACTGATTTGATTGATGCCTAAAAGTAACGAAGTATCGATACTTCAAAATATCAATTCCTCCCACCCCTAGACGATTTCGATAACTTTCCTTTAGTGACCTCAATAAAACAGCTATAAATTTTCAGACTTCATTTAAACATTAATAAGGAATCACTTGTTGAATGTGTGTTGGTGAAAGACGCAGTGTTTGAGAAACAACAAAATGCCAATCTTAATTGAGTTTTTGCTGAATAACCGGATATAATTGCTTGAGAAAAGTCTGTACAATTACGAAACATAAATTTTTTTTGGCTTGCTAGGAACATGACTGTTGCTTGGCATTATAAGCTACCGGCGATTCAGAGCTTCTTATCCCGAGGCAGCATCTTCCTCTAATCACCTGTTAGTGGCGTATTTTAGTGAAAGCGTGCATGAATAATGACAGAAATATTAATGAGAAAGAGAAGTTAGATAGAGATCGAATCATCATTCCTGCTGTGGCTTGTTGAAGCTTGTTTGGAAACAAGTACGGCAAGCTTCAGATATACTTACCCAGGCCATGACTCACCTGGGCACATTAGATGAGACAAGTATGCGACCTTGAGGGAGAATCCAAATAAACATAAAATAAACGTATCTTCCAAATATCCCCTACTGTTTAGTGAATCATGCTCGAATTCGCATATTTTACCTTCAAACCGCAAGGGTATGTTGGTTTTAGTGCCAGCATTATTGCATCATGCACATCAATGATGTTCTTTTGCGCGTGTTTCAGAAAAAAGGGAAACTACACACGAGACAGGTGTCGGTAGTAGAGTGTGACTCTTAATTTATTCTTAAATCGTATTTACCTGTTCTTTCTTTGAGGAAGAGATATGAAGTGTTTTGCAAGTTGCAAAAGTTTTCTTTGTGTTTCACCAAAGTGTCGGATTTTGAGTGAGTGTTTAATTTGTGGAGAATAAAATCAACTCTTCCAAAAGAGTTTATTTTGTAAATACATGTTAAGGAGTTTGGTATGAAAGAATATTTTTGTAGGTATTTTTGTAAAACAAAAATATGATAAACTGAAAATTTAGTATAGGGATTTAATTTTATAATATTTATTTATATGTGCTTGAAATTATGTCAAGAGGACGTGTCCCAGTGGCGGATCCAGGGGGGTGGCACTCTGGAAAGTGCCCCCCCTTGGAGACCTAAAAAAGTTCTCAAAATGAGTAAAAATCCAACTTTCACAGGTCTAATTTAAAATTTTTGTCTGGGGGAGGACCCCCATACCCCCCATTAGTATCAAAATAGGGTATTCAGTGTTTATTTTTAGGAAATCCCCAAAATTTTGACATTTTGGGTTAAAAAGTAAAGGTAATAGTGTTTAAAAGTGCCCCCCTTAGACTCAAAACGTTTCTGAAAATGAGTTAAAACCATACGTTTACACGTCAAATTTCAATTTTTCTGGGGGAGGACCCCTTACCCCCAATGGTACCACAAGGGGATCTGGTCTAGCATATGCAGATATCGAAATCTTAAATATAAAAAAGTAAGAAAAGTTTGGAAGAATAATCTTGTTTCTTTGAGAATCTTCAACAAGATAGATTACTTTAAGAAATTCCCTATTTTCTCTCGTCACTAGTGTGTTTTCCAAAGAATCCTTTGGCACGTGGCGTAATGGAGAGTGTGTGCATCGGAGACGATGTTTTGCTGCGGGAGACTTCTTTATCGAAACTCCGGATGCTTGGAGGAAACACAACACGGCAGACAGGGAGGAGATTGCTCGTATTGATGGACTGTCCAATCTCTAGGTCAAGGGCATTGAATAATGCGAGGCATTAGGCGCTTTCAAGAGCGAATGCGCCTTGAAAGCATCCATCTGCTCGTCTGGTTTCAGCACATGCGCTTGTTTAGGGGTTTCTTACCACGACCCGCTGCGTTTCCTTCAGTGTTGTTCCCTGTATTTTCAATTAGTTTAGAAATTTAAGCATCACATTTTACTTTCCTCAAAACTTTGGGGTTTCCTATTGTTTTCACATGTGAATGAGGTTTTGCTCGATTCCTTTTTATTTATTTTTAGCAACATATTTCGGCATGTTCTGTAATAGTTACGTATAGGGTAACTATATTTAAAAGTCTGACTTACTTTGAAAGTGAAGACTTACACCTAATTAATTTATAAAGGAATACTAGTTTAGTAATTTATCTAGGATTTTTAAAATCTGGTCTTCAAGTGGTCTTCAAGTTGTATCCTGAATTTATTACAAACTTTCTTTCAGTTTTCCTCTCATTCGCCTAATTTAAATTTAAAAAAAAATGCTGTAATAACTCTGCTAATAAAGCATGATTTTTCTCAATCGACTATAATTTAGTTTTAACAAAATTGTTTAATCCATCTAATGGATGTTTTTCTAACTTTCTATAGTATTGGACTTTTTGTAAGAAAATATGAATTAAGTCTCTATCAATCATGTGTTTTAATCATGATGATAACTCTTTTTCACATAATTACAGCAGAGTTTTAAAGTTTGTTTTATTTTCATAAGAGATCATTTAAGCAACCTTATACTATAAAATAATGTATAATTTCTTTCTTGCTATAGAAAATTTTATTGTCATTTCTTTAAACTATATTCCAAGTGATAACGATAAAATTTTACCCCTATAATCTTTTCTAACTACATTTAGAGTTACCACATATTCTGGTTAGCAAGATAAACTGGGCTCAAAAACAGCAAGAGGTCTAGTACAGCTAAGGATATATTTTTAATTCGTATAATAATTCTGACCTTGCATTCAAACTAGTATTTCTTGAAATAACGAACGGAAATTACTAGTTTAGTTGAAAGTTTACCTTGAAGGCGATTTCTTTGTGGAGGCTTAACCTATTTTCGAACAAAAATCTTGTCATACTTTGTTTTTCTAACTCATCTCCTCTTTGAAAATCCCACATAATAAGCATTTTCATTCTACAGTTCTCCGCAACTTTCTTAACGCGCCCAATTTACGATTCTGTAAGTAATAATTAACAGTTCATAGTCATTGAGAAATTATCTGTTTTTTCTTAGAATGCACATAATTTTAATGTTCTTTGCTTGATGAGTTGATGGCTAACTTTTGAGGATTTTTGTGTGAATTCTTGATTTAAAAATTGGTAAATCTCCAACTTGTGTGTTAAGTAAGGTGGTTATTTGATGTTCCAATTTTATTTATTTCTGGTATGAATTTTTTAAATTTGAAAGTTCTTGTAACGTTAGTTTGTTAATTAAAAATTAGAAACTGTTTAAAATTTAAGTTGACTAGCATAAAATAGAAAAATTAAGAGTTATAAAATATAATACACATAAATGCAACAAAACAATCACTAAATGAGATTTAAAACTATATGTAAATAAGATATATTATAAAAAAACTTTAAAAGCATTGAACATAATCTTTTGAAAACTAGAAAAACTGAAATTTTTTCTATGACTTCTTGTTGCATTTTGAATATACCTTAAGTGATAATTTTTTTTATCTAAGTACTAAAATTAATAGACCAAGCTTGTAAAAATCCTGTTTTTTTTCTATCTTACATGAAAACTAATTGCACTTATGTAAAAAGGCAAATATTCACAAAATTTTTTCAAACGCCCAACTTGAAAAATAAAAACGCTTTTTAAAATGATATTTAATATGGTTCTGTGATTTTACGAATAAGCTAGTTTTTTTACAACTATAAAGTATTTACCAACATATATTTGTTAAAGATAGTTTTAAAACACTTCATTGCGCAACCTGTCTAACAGTGTGGGATGTGAAAGTGAGAGAAAATAATACCTTAAGGGGGCGGTGAGACGTCTGCAATCGTATTTGTATTCAACCAGTATTTTAAGGTAAACACAGTTCTGTAAATCCTGTGACTTTCAAAAGGTTGACATGAAATAAATATAATTTGTTCAGTTCATCTGTAAAAGTAACTTGTTTGAGCAAGCAGCTAAACAGTGAACGACTTGATTAGTTTAAATTTACTTGAACTCAAAAATGTGGAATTAAGATCTATATAGTTGTTTTTAACTTATTCAAAATAAATTTGTTCTGGTTGGTCAGAAAGGTAGTTTACATTTATTTGATGCATCTAAACTCCAAAATTTAGAAGACGTATCCAATCTAAAATAGGTCTCTGGTGTTTGGTGTATCATTTATTATTTTTGCCGGAGTAAATTTTTTCACTATCCTTCAAAATTACTTTTTTAAAATTCGTGCCTCTTAGAAAAAACTAACGCAACCAGATACTAAAATTAACTTTTTCACCCAAATAAACCACAAAGGAAAAAATATTTAATTTGTTTCCCTTCCATAATCTTTACTACAGGGCTTACTTACTTCTTGCTACGAGCGTCCGGCTAATTGTAGCCCATGGCTTGGTGATGCTGCACAAGTACTGGGTGTACTACAGGGCTTGATAGATGATAAAATTTATATATACACACATTTAAGGAATTGAGTAGTCGAAATTCAAAAATCCAAATCAAATGCTCTAAGCATAAATAATAAACAATATCAACTTTTCCAAACATTCAACATCGTAGTTATCTAAGTATTCGAAAAACATCGATTTTTCCGTGGAATAATAAACAATATCAACTTTAAAAACAATAAACATCAAAATGTATCTAAGTATTCGATACTTAAAAACATAAATTTTTTTGTAATCCTTATCAAATAATCTTCGAATAATAAACAATAAAATTTTTATAAACATTTAATATCAAAATTTATAGTTATCTAAGTACAAAAATATAAATTTTATTAATTAAAATAATTTAAGTTTAAACCTGATGGGAACTTTAATTACTTTAATTAATTAAATTTATATTTTTGTACATTAATGATTTCTATTTTAGTGATAAGAAGCTTTAAGCGCTAGTACAGAGTGGAATTTCAAAATTTTCAAATTAACAGTATTTACAAAAATGATATCTATTCTTGTATAGTTATCTAAGTATTCGATACTTCAAAACATCGATTTTACCATAATAATGATCAAGAATAAAGAAACAATATAAACTTTTAAAAACATTCAACATCGAAATATACTACGTTATCTAAGTATTCAATATTTAAAAGCATAATAGCATAATCCGTCGCATAATTCAATATTAAAAGCATAATCCGTCATCGTCTGAAATGGACGAACCTCAGAAGCAACAGGTGTTAGGTCCCGTGTTTGCAGACGGGGTGCAGCAGAGGGAATATTCAATTCCTCAGGTTTCGCATTAATCCTGGGGCGGTGCCGGAACAGATCCAGGATCCCGCTTTTGTAAAGGGGGCTTTAAAAGAACAGGGAAGGGCAGAGGGGGAGAATCGGGAGCGGAAGACGCCGTCTGTGTTTATCTCCATCCTCTTTAATTGGGGGATGTTTGTGACCTGTTTCAATATTGAGAAGAGCTTGAGGATTTTTATGGGAGACCTGACCTGACCTTAAACGCTTGGGGCCCCCTATGATTTTATTGCTTTGGGCCCCTGAATTTATTTTAGGTCTCATATAATTTTGAAGTGTTCTAGCTAACCTTAAATATTTTTGTTTTGAAAAGTCATTAAATCACCTATATCTTAGTCAGTCACTATGATATCATTTTCATTGCATAAAAGAAACTTTATCAGAATATAAAAATGTGTCACTGAAACGTGATCCTTAATTAATAAAACAGGCATGTGTTCAGAGTAAAAATTTTAAAACTAAGCATAGAATATATATAGAATATATAATCTTTTATTATATGTCAAGCGTAAAAACTCCATTTCACTAATGATCGTTTGTAGCTTTTAACTGAGGAGGTGTTTTTGTAGCATGCTTATTTAACAAACTTAATTTTCGTATGGGAAGGTTTTTTTAACTTAAATTTCGAATTGGATAGGGATACCAATAAATATTATTATTTTTCACTAACATTAAATTATATTGTATGCTTTTGAGTATATTTCCCTGTTCAATAAATATACTAGGATTTTATGAATAATATTAACGTATTTTAAATGTGTTGTATTGAGACTGTTGAAATATTACATTTGTGGAACTCGCATTGTTTAAAGTAAAGTATTCCTTTGGTGCATAAAGTAAAACGATGCTGTTCGCGTATTTACTTAGAGCAAAATGAATAACATAAATATATACAAGCGTTTGTTGGCATGCAGCCTACAAGCGAACTATGAATTTACGAGAGACCGTTTTAAGCAAATTTATGCTCTGAATCTGGAATCCTTTGAGAAATTCGCGTACAAACAGTTGAAGTATATTTCATAAAATTTTATTACTCTCAGAATTTTCAAGTGCATAATACATCACACAGCTTACATCAAAACTATCCTTTTTATAAAACACATAATAAAACTTAATAGCATTAACTCGGTAATTGACGATTTTATGCTCTTTGCGCACGGTTACGAGATTCTTACTGAGTTACGAAACTTCATAGTTTACTTCTCTCGTTACAAAAACGATCATTCATCCATTTAAGCACGTATATAATCATTTCTCAACACAACAATGTGAGAGTTAAAAACCTTTAAAAAATAACTATATAAATGCAAAATATGACGATCTCTCCGTACAATCTTATTGCTCTGGCCAGTGGAGTATGTCATTGTCAACAATGTTGCAAAAAGTGCTTGTCGTGTGTAGAAAAGACTTTAATGGAATCCCAAATGACGGACGTTGTTGTAGCCGTGGCATTGAAGAATGAGAAACCACCTGTAGATACATAATATTTAGCTTCGCGCTCCATTCGCCTTGAGTGATGGGAGAAGCATTTTCAAGCTTGGCTGCCGCAGTCGGAAAACAGTCTCTGTATGTATGCTTCTTTAAGTACCTGTAGCTTTGATAAAGGAAATAGATGAGTTATATAATGAGAGCGCGAAACAGACTTTTGTGTTCTTACCTGGTGTTTGATAACTTACGAACTTATTGGTACAACTTATCTCTACAATTTGGGATGGTGGAGTACCCCATATGGTCTTATTCATTGCCACTAAACCATCGGTTAACCAGTAGCTAAAGAGAGAATGTGAGCTTTTGGGCCGGATGCAACTCCGTTTTACGACGATTTGGTTGACGGTTGAAGCTGGTCGAATCCTACTTCCAAACAACTCAACTATCGTTTTCTTTAGTCATTTGCCCAGCTTGCCGCTGATTGGTTGGAGTAAATAAATGGAGCTACGTCATCGGGCATTTCAACCAATCAGAGGAAAACGGCAGCGGATGAAACGGCCGACGCCTGCTCCTGACCTGACGTTACCGCTGTACGGTGGACATACCTGCCAACCGTTCCGATTAAATCGTATTCGTTCCGATTTTTCACTGTTGTTCCGAAAATACGATTTTAGTACCAAATGTTCCGTTTTTACGCCCCCCCCCTGTAAAAGGGCAAAATCAGCTACTTTTGTAGCACTTAATAAAGATTAATTTTTCTATTTTCCAAACAATGTTTGCTTATTTCACTGTTTCATTTTATTAGTAAGTACCAAGTATTTTTAAATCTTTCGAAGTTATTATGTATGAAATTCCCAGTGTTTGACATCTTGAGTCCTTTTTGTTATTCTATTCGCAGAAGTTTAAACCCAGATAAATGGAAGCAAAATTAAACTTCATTATATCCTAGTATAAATGTAGATAATTATTAGTCAGAATATAAAGGTATAAAACACTTAGTCCTCTTAATCTCACTCTTAATAAGTAAGAGTAAGATACCTTAGGTAAGAGATAAAAGTTATGAATTACAAGTTTTTTTTAAATAATACCCCTTTAACACATTCAAAATGTGTCGTGCGTGTTCCTATTTCTGTTTCTGAAATGTTGGCAGGTATGGGTGGATGACGGTGAAATACGGTTCCTTAGAACGTAACGAAACGGAGTTGCATCCGGCCCTTTAATTTACTCTGATTGGTGGAATCCTTCTAAAAACGGATGGGTAACGCTGGTTAAATGGCAGTGAATAATGCCATTACTTGTTTAAAAAGTTGAAATGTTTTCATAAAAATATGTAGTTCGAAGTATGAAAATCCTATCAATATACTCAGAGTCTCTAATAGAGTTTCTTAAAATTTATTCAAACCAGAATTTTAGATCTTAAGAAAATACTCACTATAGAAAATCATATTATTTATCAATTAATTATCGTACTACAATCTTTTTTACAAACTATCAAACAATGGTTCAATTCCCAACCAAACTCATTACTGCTTTCGTTTTGAAAAATGACGAACAATCCCAATTAATCATTTTTATCATTAAATTCTATTTACTTCATAAAAAACTTTGTCAAGATAATTTTGAAATGGTTTATTTTTAATTATAGGTTTAGTTGTTTTGTTTCCAGTCTTTTCGTATTCTTAGTATTTCTTTAGGTAGATCTTTGAATTTTCAAAATGACAAAAATGGAATTAGTTTTCCTATAATTTTTTTTAAAACGTATCATTAAAAAAGGAAAGTGAAATGTAATTTTATAGTTTTTACAATTGTTTTTCTTTTTAAAGCAACAAATAAGTTCTTCAGTTAAGTTCTTCAAATAAGTTAATTCTTATCGATAAAATATTCAAGACAGTAAGCGTATTAAGTAACTCAATCTCAATAAAACACTAAAAATCTTGTTAAATGTTCTTTTCCATTTTCAAATGGACATCTTAAAGAATAGTAAGTTTTCAAAAAGACGTAACACTTTTTAAATCTCAATTGGTTACTTGTATCCTTCAAAAATACACGTGAATGTTTTACTAATTTATCCTTCTCATCTCAAGCGAAATAATTTCTCTTTCTCTTTGACATTGGTTTCTCTTATACAATATTCGTTTCTTTAAAGAACTCAACCTTCTAAAAGGATCATGATGCAAAGTTTTATCACCAATAAGTAGGTAACGTAAACAGGTTCAAGATCGAATCCATATTTCTTTTCCCTACAATGATTTGGTCCAGTTGATGCTTGCTCATTGTTTGTTCTTATGTTGTTGTCAATGACAGTCTTATTGTTTGGAGACAAACACAAAGTGAACAATGACCTCTTTATTTCAAGTTTCATCGCAAGAATGAGACAGATTATTCACTACGATAACATTCTGATTCTAACTATCGTAGTTTGATTTTCCTGATTGATTCTGTTAAAAGAAATGATTAACTTAACCATAAACTTCACAGAAAACGATGTAGAAAAGCACTGCTAAGCCTTAAAACTTTGATTTATTAATAATCTTATTGTGATACCGAAATTAATTTTATTTCTTGAGTGAACTATGTACCACCAGTTGAGAAAAGACAAATGTGTCACCAATAAACTACATAAAAGTCATTGCATTAAAACCTGAAAATCAACCTCTGGAATACCATCAGCAAACTTTAAAGTTTTACTAAGAAACTGTTGCAGAAATACTCAAAACTATGTGAACTAAATATATTTTAAATTTTTCCTCAATATCCCATCTCTCCTCTTCTTTTAAGAACTTTTTTCTCGAAGTTTAATAAAAACCGTACCATGTAAGTTAACTTTATCCGTGCTCTCCTTTCCCTGCTGCTCTTTTAAAAAATGTTCTTCAACTTGTTCCACATCTGTCGCTAATAGCTTGAGTTTCGTAAGCGACGTTTTTCGTATTTTTACCGAGGTTTTAAAGCTTGCCTAATGAGAGATGCGGAACTTATAAATTCCTAAGGAAAGCGTAACAAAATATCGACTTTCCTTAAAATACTTTAAGTATCGGGTAGCTTCTTCTTAAAAAAAAGTAGCAGTTTGGCTTAATCATGTTCCAAGAGGAGATATTTGTATTCCATTAGAATTTTTTTTTCAATCGATGAGTCGGGTCGTTTGGAATTTGTTACAAATTTAGCACTCAAATATTTCTCTTTTCATTAAGAAGTAAAATATTCAAGTTTTTATGTTTTTTTATTGTGTATAATGTTAAGTGTGGTTGCTAGTTTTTCAAAATAGAAGAGTCTGAAATAGATGCTTAGAAATATTTTTTAGAAATAGCAAATTATATAGATGTGGCACACAAACGCCAAATTAATTAGTTTATTGGTTCATTATATTTCTTATCATGACCTAGAAATATCAAACAATCGACAGCAATTATTTTAAGATTATTTCTAAAAGTTTTGATTTTTAATTAAATGATTATGAAATTAATATTAATTAAATGAAATTAATATGAGGAACCGAATGGTATAGGATAGGTTATACAATTAAATAATTCAGTTTTTGAAAAGGCAATAAAACTATAGATTCACTTATCTTTAAAAAATCATGTATAATTAATTCTACGTTTTGATTGTTGTTTCTTTAAAAACCCATTTGAAACCCCGTTGCTTGTAAACAGGCGGTGTTTCAAAGATGTTGTGACAACCCTGAGTTTTTTTAATAGCAGCTCACACCTACGCACTCGTGACACGTCAAAAAGAGAAGTCCCATAAACAAGCTCGCTTCCGCGTTTTTCATTCCTTTTTTTTAAAGAAGAAAGAAACAACGACACTGTACTCTTCCAGACGTTCTTGAACAAGAGACACTTACCCTTCTTTTTTCTGGTTTCTGAGTGAAAAGGTCTTTTATTGCTTATAATTGACTGTTTAAGTGTAAGTATGAGGGCCTCACCAGAAGAGTATTTCTAAATCATCAAACAAATAAAATTTATGAATGACTTAGTAAACCTATCAATTTAAAAACGTGAAAAAAACAGAGATAATTTAGTGATAATTTTAATTTGGATTATATGTGTAATACTATTTCGTAATATGTTTAATAATAATCATTAAATTAATGTTTTTATCAAAATTAATCTTCTGCCATTCATGGGCATCACTTTCTCAGGAGCCGCACCCCCTTTGCCTTAAATCCTGTACGCTTTGCGGTGGAGCTTGGATATTCCTAGTGGCATAAGACAACAACAACAATAAAATTAATCTCTTTAGAAAATATTAACGAAAAAAATTTTACATATTTAAATACCATTTTTATATGTTGTGCATTTCAATATCTCCTACGAGTTCCCATAAACGAACGTTTAAAAATTATAGATTATAGGTTTTTTATTAAACTCCATTCATTTAAAATATACAAAAAAATTTACATATATAAATACCATTTTAAGATGCTTTCAAATTACAAAACATCTCAGTAACTCCTACGAGTTCGCATTTTAAACGAACGGCGACTTCAGTAGACACACTACGCTTGCGAAACTCTTACCGCACGTGCAATAAATCAGAGGATGGGCATAGGGGCGGGTTTCGAGAAAACGAGCGGAGAAACACCCGCCGATATCGTGCTCTTCCTTTTCCGCATTCACATCTCACCATGAAAAAAAAAAGAAAATAAACTTCCTCCTCTTCAAGAATCCAACAGGTGAGTCAGTCAGCCGGCAGTTTTACGATTTTCAATAATAACAACAACAATAAACCTCAAGAAAGTGACCCGGCCTCGACCAGAGTGACCCACCAGCGCTTTTATTGGGTCAGGTTTAGCCGCTGCTACTACAGCCATTGTCTCGTCACAGTGACACACTTTCATCCGCATATGCAGAAGAGAACGAGTTTACGCTAACCCATTTAGTGCGTAAGGGCCTGATGTATTCCAATCGGAGGATGGATAAGGTGTTGTTAAAGGTCACTCCAGACAAAGAGAGAGGCGCGCTTTTGTTTGGGACGATGTAAAATACGATCGGGAAACACACGGCTTTTGTACATACGTCTCCGGGTTGGAGCCGACACGTTCTTCTGTTGTTATCGTAAGTCATCTTTTTTTACCCTAGGTTTTCCGTATCCTGTAAGTGAGGAGAATCATCTCGAGGGTTGGTGGTTTTAGTGGATTTTATCTGAAGAGCACTCAATAAAATGAGCTAATAATAACTGCTGGATCCAGATGAAAAAAAATTGGGGATTGGAATTCGAGTGTGTAGAGTGCTTGTAGTCTTGGTGAAGTTAGTCCTTATCTTTTAATGGAGAATAATAATTCTCTTGCAAGGACTGACTCCAGTGGTGAGAACTCCGACAAAGAAACAGAAGTAGTGGGGGAATAGTTAGAGTTGTAAGCATCACTGATGTATTCAAAGGAGTTTCTGACTAAAAACGTGTCAAAATATTATTTCATGGTTTTACTCACGTTTCAAAAGACATTTTCATTTACAAGGAAAAAATTTAAAAATCTTGTGATTATCTCGTCTTAAATTTTCAATGTTTTGAAAAGGTTTTTCAAACATCAAAAGTTCTTACCCACTATTTTACTTAAAATGGGGTTATTCATTCAAGATAAACATTTATTTTTCAGAAGTTTACTACTACATTTTTCACCCCTTAAGTATCGTTTTTTTCCCATCACTGTTATTGTTTTTAAGTAGTAGTACTAACGTACTTGTTTGTTGCAGGCTCTTCTCTAGCCCCCTCCCTCCCCCATGGAAAGGTGGAAGATCCCGCAAGGCCCCACCTGTAAAGCCTGTCTCAAGAGCCTGGACGACCGATCCACCCCTTGCTGCACCATGATCACCCCCAACGGCACCCCCCTCAAGAACCCCCAGAACCTCACAACCGGCTGCAACGGCAACCTGTTGCTGGGCGGGGGCCCCAAAGGACACATCCTCAAGTCCCACTACGCCAAGCCGGCGCACAGACACCTCGACCTGGTGAAGGAGAGCCTCTGCTGCTTCAAGGGAAATTCGGAACCGACGCCTTCGGCGCCGAAGAAGAACATCGTCAACAACGAAGAAGAGGAGAAGGAGCCGGACTCGTGCGGCCTGCTCTCCTTCCACCCTAGCTCACTGCAGCGACTCGCCAACAAGAAGGTGTTCCTCGCAGTCTTCTGTCTGGCCAGCGTCCTTCAGGGCATGTACTATACCTACTTCGTGAGCGTCCTGACGACAATCGAGAAGCTCTACCAGATCCAGAGCAAGACGACGGGGCTCATCATGTCTGCTACCGAGGTGGGGCAGATAGGAGGTGCTCTCCTGCTCACCTACTACGGGGGGCATGGGCACCGCCCCAAGTGGATCGCGTGTGGGATGTTGGTGTTCGCCGCGGCTTCCATCTTCTGCGCCACGCCGCACTTCTTGTACAGTGAACAGACCAGCCCCATCCGGCCGATCACGGACTCTGAGAACTCGTCCACCTTGGCGCTGAGGGATCTCAGGACCAAGCTGTGCCATATCAGGGCTCCGCTGCCGCCGCCTTTGGCGCTGGTGGGCGGGAATGGGACAGTGGAGGGTGCGGTGTCGTCCAATTACACGAACGATACCTTCTCTCTGGATACGCCGACCTTCATGTACAACCGATCCTATCGTTCTGCTCATGCTGGTAAGTAGATGTACTTTTAATGTCAGAATGATGTAGGGTCAGCGCAAACGTTTATAGTACCAACGACGAGGATCCTCCGGGCAGTGGATATCTCCCCAATCTCTTTGTGGGAGCGTTCGGGGGAGATGGAAATCGCTATCTAGGAGGGGAACTCTTTTGTTCGCTGATTGAGGGTCGTTGGTATAATAAAAGTTTGTGTTGACCCGTAGTCTTCTTAAGAAGACTTTGGGCTCATTCACACTGTTTCAACGTTCTTTCTGAGTAATTCACTCCTTTGAATCACTAGAACGCATAGAAAAGTGGAGGAGTAAAGAGTTAAACTGAGTAATTCACTCCTGTGAATCACTAGAACGCATAGAAAAGTGGAGGAGTAAAGAGTTAAACTGAGTAATTCACTCCTGTGAATCACTAGAACGCATAGAAAAGTGGAGGAGTAAAGAGTTAAACACCAATTCACTGTTTTCACTTCGGGTTGATTCTTCTAAAATGAACACAAGAAAATCATAAGTCTGACTGAGCCTTGATTCTATTTAACTGAGCAAATGATTATACTATTACTTTTCACTACTCTCACAATCATACAGCTTTGAAGAGATGAGTCCCTTGACATGTTTTATAGGTCTTCAAGTTTTTTAACTTTCGTAGGTCGACTTTTACTCTCCCAGTTCTGTCTTTAGTTATCATTCTTCATGGTTGAGGATGTCAATAACGTATTTCTCAACATTGGTGCATTTCTGTTTCTTGTAAGGTTATGCGAAGCTTTGGGTTTCAATATAGTCTTTAGTAAATATCACACTTTCACAAAAAGTCCCTTAACATATAGAGTGCTTTGTCGAAGTTTCGTATCTTACAATATCTTTGATACCTAATAAACTTATTCTACCAAGTGGCATAAACGTAGTTATCGCGGTTTGCTAGTCTAGATAAGAATAAGAAGCTAGCCTACCCACATCAACTGGTAATGAATATGGAATACAATACTAATTTGATTTTGTGCTCCTCTGTGTTAATTGATTTTCTAGAATATTTTAATGCATGAAAAAATTCATTTTTACTAATAAAATTAAACTTCAACTTATTTTCAACTTATCATTAAATTTTAATTCGAATAACAGTCTACCTCTAAAATTAATTTGGTGGTTATTATGATGGGGCTTTATTTATTAGCATTTGTTACAAACAATATGAAATCTTACTAGCTTCAAATGAAAGACGATTTCCCTTTCGAAATAGATTTCCTGTGATACTGTAATTTCCTGCAGCGCTTCAATGTGTAAAAGCGAAGAATGTGTCTTTTATTTGATCAGCAGCTTAAAACCTAACGGACAAGTTCTAACTTGTATGTATACGCTCTTGCCTTACGCCAGGAAATCATCTGTATTCAAAATAATGCATTGTCTTGAAGGTACACAAATAAGACGAAGGTCGCGGCTCCTTTCGTGCATCCTAAGAATTAATTTTAGCGCCTTTTTTTCCTAGAAACGCAGCGGTTCTCAGTAACCGACTGATACGTGTAAGAAAATTTTTACCTGTTCCAAAAAGGATATTCATCTCCTGTCTTTGACTAGCCTTCATTTAGAGAGCTTCAGATTTTTATTATTCCCTTTTTTAAAGTTAATTTAATTAAAAAGTAGTCATCTTTTTTTAATAAGATGAATTTTAATTAAAAAAAAAAGATTAAATTGATAACACAGAATACACACTAAAAGACTTTATTTTTAAAATTAAATTTAAAAAGTAAAACTGATAAAAGTTTTCATAAGAAGCCATTTTATAGTTGGAAAATCATTAAATTTATTAGGATTCCTTAGAATTCGCATTTTTTTTAAACTCGAGTTTTATTAAAAAGAAATATTTGTTAAAAATATCTTCAAACTATCACGTAAGCAGCAATATAGTTTTGTTTAAAAAATTATGGTCAAGACTAGAGGCTGTTTTCAAAATTATACAAATAATTAATTGACGTGACATAATGATGTTCGTCTAAACTTGGTTTGGCTCACGTTTCATTTGTTATAAATAGAATTCTTGCAATTTTTCAAAACATTCAAAAGAATATTTCAAATCTTTTCAAAGAATCTTACTGATCCACAAAAGGCCATAACATGAATCTTCCTCCCAGGAATTCCACAAATATACGTTAATTTAGCATTCATCTTCTAAATAATTACTCGATTTTGTTGCATTCACATAACGTTGAATGTATTCTGATTGCCAAACCCAAACAAACCACACAAGTTTCCCAATTAGCATAAATTCATAAAACACACTCCTTGCCCCCAAAAAATCGCACGATAGTAGCAAAACGGCTTGAACTTCTTGCGTCCTTGACTCTCTTTTCTGGAACATTTCCTGTCTCATGGTCAGTCAGTCCGTCATGTTTGGACATGGCACACTCCTCCAAACCCACGGTGATGCAATCTGTTCAAAATATACATCAAAAGCCGTCTGTGTTTTTTGCTGCTCCGTGTCTGGAGTGAGTTATCCTTGCCGAATATATCATTGGCTGTGACGCACGCTTGCTTCGGGTTTTGTTTTCTTTCTGGCACAAGTGGGGAGCACTTGCGGGAAAGCCGCGTCGGGATTTCTCCCGCCATGTTTTCCTTGGAGAAAAAGGATTTCTTTAAACTGATTTTTTTTGTTTTGAGTATGGGAGTTTTTGTCAACAACTATGCTTTCTCCTTAATCGTGCGCTTTTCGTGTTTTAGCAGGTTCTCCTTAAAGAATTGTTGAACTTAACAACACGTTTTTATGAATGTGCGCAATTATAACTTATTAATTTGTGCTGTTGCTTTACATTATGTTTTGCTTATCTAATATAGATATTGAATATTTTTAAAGCATTTGGTTTTTAGGAATAGGAATTAGGAACTCTTCCCTTTTAAACGCAATTTTAATTTTTAATTTATGCCGTTGCATCATCTTTTGTAATATTTTTTATAAAATCTTTGAATTAATGGTAATAAGAGTTATGAAAAGGATTTTCTACACTTGAGAAAACAGAGCATTGAAATTAGTGTGGAAACCGAAATATTAATTAAAAATATTTTATTGCTTCTAAATAGTGCATCAAAAGTATCTCTGATTAGCTGAAATTAATAAAATAATTAACATACTTCAAAGCTACAAACAATAGAACGCAAACGAATTTCTATAAAAATATAGTTTATAATAAATCCATTATTGCACGTAAATTTAAATAGGTATTTTCAATTTTGTTTCCTTTTATTCGTTCAAACAGTTATTTAAAAAAAGGATGAGCTTTTCAATTTTAGTTATTTAAAAGTATTAAAATAATTTTACTAGTGACATTTTAATTTTAAAATTATTTTCTGTGAAACGTGCATTGTTTCTATTCAGAAGAAATCCTATCCCTGCAAATATATGCACGTAAACCACGTAATAAAACATAAGTTACAAATACTTTTTGTTCTCTTGAAATTTTATTATTTAGTGAAGTTATTCTACTGGTCCATGGTGCCAGCTTAGTAGTAAATTTCTTAAAGTAGAAATGGAATATTTTGTACTCATTATAAAATTTTGAAATAAATCACCTTAATAAATTTTTGGACAAGGGAGGGATTTGGATCTCAGTTCTGGGGCGTCTTATTAACTTCTAACTAGTTTGTACCAGTTTCTAAATCCCTTGCCCTTGTTAAAAAGATTTATTGAGAATTTAATAAGGAAATGTGAGGGTCGGTGATTCCATTTCTTCTTTATAAAATCATTATATTCTTCCCTTTAACAATTTAATATTTTATCGTTTCAGTTTTACATAATGGTGTTATTTTATTTTTTTTACTTCTCATAGGAATACATTTACTAAGAAGTAGTATGTTTTTGATTAAATTAAATCAATTGAATCGATAAATTATGCTTGATAAATTATTAATTTGGGTTAAAAAGACTTTACCAACCTTGCTGGGCTTACGCCTGTAGTTGGTCGACTTAATTTGTGTTTGTATTTGTAAATCAACAGTATGTGGCAGTTGTCACATGCTTAGAAATATTTTCTGTTTGCAATAATATGGTTAATTACTGGTTAGTTTTGTTGAGCATGAAGAAATTTAATATTTTAAGCGTAAAAAACATGATAGTCTTTTTTTATTAAATGAAAAAAGAATATATTCTGAACAGTTCTATAGAAGAGAAAAATCTGGGGAAAACTGAGAGTTATGGAGTATAGTTCCAAGTAAATCTCTATTTATAAATTTACTGACTTAGGTCGCATATGGTTGGAAAAGTTATATTTTACCTCAAAATGATAATATGAAAACTATTTGAAATGAAATTGAATTATATACTCCGGCGATAGATAAATTTTTAAATCATTTACTAAGCTACTCGATGGGGAAAGTAGATACTTGTTCAGTTGCTAGTTTTAACTGGATCTCGCCAAGAATGATTGTCTGATTACTTTTTAATTAATGCAATAGTAATCTTATCTAGAGAATACACTCGATTTTGTCATACGACTCAAAGATACTTAGCCAACGACGCTAATTTCGCTTATATAAAAGTTGTTTGAACTTTCCCCACTTTAATGCTACTTTCATAAAATTCAAAGCATACTTTAATATTCCTAATCAACCACCACCAGTCGATTATGAAGTGATCGTCCATTCGTCTGCCAAACCTTTCCGAGTCAATTACTCGCGCATCATTTGGCCAGGGTTGCGTGACAAAGCAGTTCATGTTGGCCCTTCCATTACGGGTTTGGTAGCCTCTTTTGATCTCTCTCTCTCTTTCAAAAGGCTCTCAAAGCGTCGCCTTAAGCCGATTACCTTTTTGCACACTCGTTCCGTGATGGCTGGGGAGAAAGTGGCTACTTTTGCTTCTTCATCGAGAGAGAGGTAACTGATCCCTCTCCTCGTTAATAGACGTTATGATGGTGATGGGGATGCGTTTGGAAGGTTTAGTGTTGTATGAAGATAGTTAAGTGGAGATAGTTGACTTTTTTTAGTCACAAATACCGTGTTTTCGTGTATTTTGGTGGTTTAGCATTCCGATTTGAACTTTCGTTAGTGCGCAGTTTTATGTTTTCTACTTGTGGGTATAATAGTAAATTTTAATTTAAAGTGTCACGAAATTAAAGTAGGTACAGTGTAATTTTTTTATTCAAATAACGGAACCGGTTAATTTCTGAAATATCTGTTCCTTCTGTATACTTTCTTCTGTATTCTTTCTGTATACTTTCCGTTATTTGAAGAATATTGCGAGTTCTTTTCGATATAAGTTTCAAGAGGCGGCCTTTATAGATATCAATTTAACTATAACAAATCTCGCAATCCCGAATGATATTATGACGTCATCGTCAAACATATTTTACACACCTGGCTAAACCGTAAATTTCGCGTTTTTTCTCAAAATGTATGAGTATTTGTAGGAAGCACTTTTCCAGACGTAGAAAGCATGCACCTTAGATGAAAACAGTTTATTGAAAAAAAAACATGTTTTATATAAAAAACATGAACACTAAATTTACTCGATACAAATGGTAAAGTAGTACCCGAACCAAATATAAACATAAAAAGAGGCACATGAAACAGAACAAAGCTTGCATATTGCAATCGGAATCTACAACACTGGAGTACGTCAACTGTAGAAAAGATACCAAACTGACTTAGCCTTCTTTTGCACCTAGGAATAATTTTTTGGTATCTAGGACATGCGATGGTGATTGAATTGAGAATGGCAGACAATAAGAAAATTTTGGTGTCCTTTACAACTGCGCAGGATTATGAATTGTTTCCCTGATTGTTGCATTGTTTTTATACTGGGATGCGTACTTGAACGTCCTCGGCTTAGATTGCGCAGATGGGAATATTGTTTCTAATCAAGGTAAAGTTACCATGTATAGGCCAGAAAGTTTTGATTTTGTCTCTTGTTTTTTGTGAGATTTAACTCTGCTGTTGCCAAAACATTTTTCATAGATAGTTGAAACCATTTTTGTCAGTATTTATGTGCTTTCTGTTTGCCTTGAAACCTTTAGGGAGTTAACGGGATTTGAAATTCAAATAAACCTGAAAGGAACATTGTTAAATAAATTCTTTTATAGTTGATGTTTCGGTTTTCTGTTTTAAATGTAGGTAGGTTTATCTCGATTTTTAAATGTAGGTCAGGAACTTATTCACAGTAGAAATTCGTATGCTTGGAAAAGCCCAAATTAAAATATCCAGCGTAGTTTTAATAAAAATGAAATAGGAAGTAACTAAAATATTTTTACTTTGGTAATCTTTTCATTCCATCAAATAAAAAGTTTCTTAAAGGTTTTTCGTTATGATACCTGTAGCGTGCTATTGTAAGTTAAAATTTAAATAAAATATAAAACAAAAAACATATTTCTATTCATCACCTAAAGTACTCTTTTGTTTCTAAGTCGGGTTATAATTATTTGTTTTAACACTAAAATAAAACTGTTCAACGGATAAAAAGTATCTCATGTAAATATAATTACAAACTTAAATGTCGGATTATGAATACTGTGAAGAGATTACATCTTTCATCGGATTATCAAATTTGTTGATAAATTTAGCATAAAATTTACTTATTTTCGAGGTTACCATTTGTTATCGCAACTTGATTTTAATAAAAGATGAAGAAAATGTAGCTGAGTTAACAAAAATTGCGTTTATCAACAAATGATTATCTTGATAATCCTACTTTCGAAAAAACTTTATCTTTTATGAAAGTTTCAAAAACACATCTAATATGTTGATATTAATAAGTCATAAAGTATCTTTAATGACACTTGACCCTTAAGAAGATATTTGAAACTGATGTAGCGTGCAATTTACAACTTTATAGTTGTTGGATTTCATTAGAAGATGGAACTAAAATTAATTTCAACGGTTTTTATCAAGCAAACAACCAATCAATCAACTAATTATAAACAAGCACCTTATAAACCACTTGTAAAACCAAAATCCAACTTACTAAAAGATGTAGAACAAACACGGCATCAATACCGGACATTTATTTACTCTGTATATGACATAATTTTCAAAAGTAATAAATTTCTATGACGCTTTGTTATACACTTTAGATATCAATGTCTTCTAAAACTTGATTACTTCACATGCTGAAATGTTTCACTTCAATTATGAAAAACATTTTGAATCTTTAGGTTTACTTGTAGTAAATATCTTTTAGTAAAATATATTGAAGCTACTTGTAAGGTACTTTATAATAGTGATTTCGACTAACGCATCTCAAGTTGCATCTTAATTGATGTTTTCTTGTGGCGTAAAATCGTAGTAGTCGCACTGTAAAAAGATATAGTCAATAAAATGGTAATTAATAATAATACGCTAAGACCCAGGGAGTTTCAAGTAGTACAGCCAGATTCCTTGAGAGGAGTACATAAAAATGAGTAATGAACTATACCTCTACGACACATTCTTTATTTTTTCGAAAAATGTGACGTTACTTTCGATAAAAAAAACTTTAAATCATTCCACGGAAAGGAATATTTTTAACCACTTTAATCTAAAAACATATCCAAACAATTCACGTTTTTCAAAAGCAATTTTAACGTAGACCGGATATAACGCCATCCTTTATTTTGCACCTTTTCCAAAACCATGGGTCGCACAGTTCTCTGGGCGGGCATTTCTTACATACTCCAAATCCTTCTGATTCGAGTTTTGACGGACTCGTCGAAACACCGTATACATAACAGAACTCGTGTAGCGAGATGGTAACAGCCACAGAGTACCAGAACAACATAGGCTATGATGGAAATCGAAAAAGTATGAGGTATATTTTGTGATAGAAGCCTTTTTGGAGCTGGGATCGCATCAAACTCACGCTTTCCTTGTTACGTCATGAGAGGCGGAGAAATAGAATCCCAATGGTCGAATCCTTTAATACCCTTTCGAGAGTGACATATTGAATGGCCAATTACAGCCCCTGTGGTCTCCAAATTGTACTGCCTACCCTCCTGTTAATCACATCCATTTGCAGTGATGCCCTCCATCATAAGAAGGCATTTCAAAATAGCGTTTTAGACCCTCTGTTAGGCTTTTCCTCCGAGGTAATAGAGCAGGGGTTTCCAACTGGCGGCCCGCCGAGTCATTTTGTGCGGCCCGCGGAGCTCTCTGAAAACCCTCCAAAAAGTAGCTACAAAACACTTTTTAGCACACTAAAATTCAAAATTTTTTCGGGGGAGAACCCCCGACCCCCATATACCTCCCAGATTATGGACTAGCTTCGATCATTTTCTATGGTGCAAGAATTAAAAGTTTGATGTTTCGAGAGGTCATTGGTAAAACCTGAAATTCCCCCTGAGCGTAGCAAGGGGGTATGCAGGCTTTTATAACCTTTATCATGAGGAGGGACAAAATGGAGTATCAAAAAATTAGGTAAAACAATCATCTAAGGAAAATTTACGTATTAATTTTTTTAATCATTAAGGAATTTTTTTGAGGAAGACCTTTTCATTTAAGTAATATTCACGATATTAAATATATTCAGTATTCCAACAAGTTGTATAAGAGTAAAAAAATACATATATTTTCTGGAATTTTGGAAAATACAGTAGTGCATACATTCAAAATATGTAAACAACCTTCGTCCCTCTATTTTTGGAAAAGTTTCATATTGAAGACTCACACCAAAAAAATTATTATCGTTAAAAAGGAGCCAGATTACTTTGCGGCCCGCCACTTGACTGTGATTTCGGTTGCGGCCCGCGAGTACTTAGAAGTTGGAAACCCCTGTAATAGAGCGTCCCTCTTCTCTCTGCAGACTTGCCCTCGTCCCCCGGGGAAGCGGTGTCAGGGGGTCCCTCGTCGGTGGCGCTGGTGGCCCACGAGGTCATCTTCTCGAAGAAGGAGGCTCAGTGCGAGGAGCGCAGCCGCAGCGGAACCCACTCCCGCACCACCAACACCGTACTGGCCATCTTCTTCGTGTCCCTGCTGCTCATCGGCATCGGAGCCACCGCTGTCTACACCCTCGGCATCCCGTACATCGACGACAACGTCGCCACCAGAGAGTCGCCCCTCTACTTCGGTACGCCCTCTATCTCTTATCTCGGTGTTTCGTCATCATCGTCACGATTATCCTTTCTGTTTTTGGGCAATTCCGCGGGTAGCTGACTGACGTTTTTAAGGAAAAACAATTTAATTATTTTGTAATTTAAATTCCCAAAAATAAATTTTAAGGAAATATTTTCTACCCAGTTTATTGCTTTATTGTTAGCTAAATCTAATGACGTAATTAAATTTTCAGAATATGTTTTTATTTTTTAAACAACAAGGTGACTGACATTTATGCAACCTCTATGTCAGTCAGTTACCATGTTGTTTAATTTTTTCAAAAATAAATGAAAACACATTTTGAAAATTTAATTATGCCATTAGATTTAGCTAACAAGATAGCAATAAACTGGGTGTAAAGTCTTTTTTTTTAAATTTATTTTTGGGAACTTAAATTACAAAATAATTATTGTTTTTCTTTGTGAATGTGTGTCAGTCACACAGTTACCCGTGGAATTTCCCTGTTATTACCTTTTTTAATGTCTCTTTATTTAATTTAACTTACTTCCTATTTTAATGTTTCTATCATGATCACCTTTTTTTGCTTGGGAATATCTATTTCTATTTATTAAATTTATCTAAATTTCTTTTTAGTTATTATTATTATTTTTAATGTCTATTATAATTATTTAAGTTTAATAACATTAATTACATTAATAATCTGCTCGTAATACATCCCACGTAGACAAAAGTAATTTCATGCGTAACTTTATATTGATCATGAATAGTGTTTTGATTCTTATTATAATTTTAGCTACATTTTTTGTTTCATCTCTCACGACGCATTAATGTTTTAATTTAAATTATAACTAGAATTTTTCCACTGTAATAAAATCCTGTTATCCAATAATTAATTAATGATGAAATTAAAAAAAATTAAGAAAGTCAAATGTTTTGAACTTTATTTCTCATCCAATTTTTTTATACTGTAAAGTAATGGTCTATTTTGTTGTTGTGATTTAGGTATTACAATTGGAGTGCGGATATTCGGCCCAGTCTTAGGATTCTTGTTGGGATCTTTTTGTACCAGTATTTATGTTAATTTCCCATTTGGTAAGTTGAGTTCTGTGTCTTCGCTGAAACAAATCAGTTTCGTCTACTTCCATGTAACACAATCTCTGTATTTGAAGCAAAATGATGGTTATTATATCACTCATTTAAAGTTTATGCCTGATTTACAAAGAGAATCACTGCTACTCCATCATGCCAAACGCAAACCTATTCAGCATAAGTAATATTAAATTTTTGACAGAAATTATTTGAATAACAATGGTTTTACGTTTCAAATGAAGTATTACAATTTCAGGCTCATAAGAACTACGTTTTACAAACGTTTACTCTCTTTCACTAAGAATGCTTAAGGAAAAACATACTATCAGGTTGTCTCTGTAAAACTATCTTTTTAGCATCAATACCTTTAGGGCAGGAAAGCTAACTTCATGCGCAATTACCGAAACGAGGTAGGATGGTGATTGTGGTTAACATCGATTCTCTCAATCTATTTTGCTTTATGATTTACATATTTGAATTCTATTTAACATTGACGATCAGACCCTTTATTGATCAAACTACCAACAAAATTAAGTCTTTATAACTTCGTGTTTGAGTTATACGACTTTAGTGTTTCCTTAAGAAGATTAAAAGATAGACCAACTAATATAACGATTTTGTTAAAATTTGTTTTTCTTTAGTAAATAAACGAAAACCAGCTTTTTAGTTGTTTTCTGCAAGCAGAGCAATGTTACCAAACCATATAATAGAATTCTTTAAAATACGAATATCTAAATCTATAAAAGGCAAAGGCATTTTATTCCACAACACGTATCTGATTCTCAATGGGGGTTCTTTCAGTCGGATTTGTTGTCAACCTTGTCATCAGGGGAGTAGCCAGAAAAACATTTCTGACGGGAATATCGAAATTTTAGGGAGGAAATATGGATTGAAGTAAGACCTTTTCAATGGTCAAAAAAAAATTTTTTCGAGTTTTGGGTGATATATTTCGATATCTCCCCTCTGGCTACGCCTCTGCTTGTTGTCAACAATATAGAATCAACATTTTCTACAATTGAAGTCTCAGATATCATTCAAAAAGCTTTTATCATTCAAAAGCAAAAAGAGAAGCAATATCCATAGCTGCTTTTACTTTATTAAAATTTTACAGTTACTTTCTTAAACATTTTAACTATTTTTGATTGTTAAATGACTTAAGATACATCAAAATCCAAAATTTCCCATCACCAACTATTATTACAACCCAAAATTTCAACAACTTCCCTACAGATTGACAACCTGTTTTAAACACCGCATATTGACAACAAGGTTGGCAATCAAGTTGACCGTCTATAAGGCTTCTTTAAAGACAACATTGCGAGAAACCCATTTTCTAATCAACGTCAATTCCTTGCAGAGTCCACGGATATCACGACAGACAACCCCCAATGGCTAGGTGCGTGGTGGTTGGGGGTGCTGATCGTGGGTGCCTCGCTCATCCTCGTCGCCTTCCCCATGATGGCCTTCCCCAAGAACCTGCCCAAGCCGGGCCAGCGCGGCAGCAGCCGACAACTGGACAACGGCAACGGCCACCGGCACCACAAAGGCGGTGGAGGCGACCACCAGTGCCAACTCTGCAACAGCTCCAACTACTACGGCGGAGGGAGGCATAGCGAAGCCATGGCCATGCCCAGTATCAGAGGTAAAAGACAACGGGTGGGGCGGTCAGGCCGCGTATGGGATGAGTTTTTGGATGTTATTGTTAACCGATGTTGTTCTGGTATCACCCAAAGTTGTATCTTCGATTTAATATCGGTCAGGCAATATCGGTTAATACCGTGTTTTACTAAGGAAATGTCTTTCTGACGAGAATTGAAAAGAAATGTTTTCTCTACTCGTTGTTACTACAAACTGATTTTTTCAGAGAACCATTGAATCAATACTACTGCACTTTTTGTTTTATAATTTACAAACATCTTTGTTCATTTTTTTTATTAACCGCGACCATCCAATACCCATTTCTTCTTTTCACTTTGTGAAGGCTATTCTTGAAATCCTTTAAAAATTTTACGAAGTTCTTAACTTTTTCGTTTGTAGTTATTTTGTGGATCTCGTAAAACAACTGAAAAAGTATCTCTATCGCTTGATTGGGTTGTTCATAAAGTTAACTTCATTCATTTAAATCATTTAAAGCATCCTTTAAATTTAGTCTTCATCTTAACTTTAAAAAAAATGCATTTTCTATCAAATTTACTTTGTTAATAATTGTTAAAATGTCAATAAAGTTGATAAAATTGCTAATAAAGGAATTTGCTTCCTATATAAATTATCTAGTAATAATAGAGAAATTCGAACCTAAATAAAATTTATTTCTTCTCTTTTCTCTGAATATTTTGTTATTAGTTTTTATTTTGAAAAATGTTTTTTTGTGTTATAAACGTTTTCCTAATAGCGATTTGCTCATCCCATTATTGAGTTGACCGCCTCACGTAAAGGCTTACAAATCGTGCAATATTGCGTACCTTAACTGCCTGACATAATTACACATTGCTTGAAACTTTCCTTTTCCCCCCTTACCTTAACCATTGCATTTAGTTTTTGGTTTTATTTTTTGTTAAAGGAATGCCTTTTGTTAGTCTATTTCTATTAGAAGCATGTTGCGCGATTTGTAAACTGTTTATTTCTTTTCAGCGTTTGCACAGCAAAAAATGAAACATGCAAATATTGAATTTAGTTATGCATATAAATTCTTGTTACAGCATATTAAATAAACCAAATATTATTGTATTATATTTGTTTTGCAAATTGTTAATATATAAAACTAAGATATAAAAATATCCCTTTTTTTATTCGACGTCTTGTGTTAGTTCAAACTTATTTTATAGTCCCTACAGTTCAAGTTGCTCTGTAATAATTTTTGAAGTTATAAACTGTAGTACTTTGATTTTGCCTGTGTATTAATTTTTACTATTATCAATTATACATAAATTGCAACAGTATTTTTACTTATTAAATCTTGATTTCCTGTACTATAAATAACTGCAATACCAATGCACCTATTGCTTCAAAGTATAACATTTATTAAAACTGAGGTATTTCTCTCTCCAGATTTCCCAGTCGCTCTCAAGAGGTTACTAAAGAATGAGATTCTGTTGTACAGAACGGCAAGTAGCGTATTGCACATTTTACCAATAGCTGGACTGTACACCTTCTTGCCAAAGTATCTTGAAAGCCAGTTCCAATTGACTGCTGCCATGGCCAATATGGTTTCTGGTAAGTTTTAACTTTTAATTATACTGTTATTTTAATACTGAAATACTAAAATAGTATTTAATAGCTAGACATTCTCACGCTATTCATTTGTTAGATTCATTATTAAGACTTAATTGAAGTTACAGATACATTACCAAAATTAAGAAAAACATTTTTTGTAACGTTTTACATTAGAAAATATTCCTTATATAAAAACTAAAAAAAAAAGATGAGCTAAACGATTGGTAAAAAACTTTATTTATAACTTAAACTCATAACTAGATTTAAAATATAAAATAATTAAGTTAACATCTGTAAATAAGAGTAAAGAGAACGATAATCAAGACTTGGAGATTATTGCTTTACATGTTCCATAAAAGCACAAGTAAAATAGGAGAGTCCTTATTTCTAAGGATTTTTTTCATGCAGCTCCCTTTAAATTAGTTATATCTTATAAACGACGTTTTATAAATCTCTTTTTCGTGAATTTTTCGGCATAGATAATTAAGATTTGGTAAAATCAACACTAAAAGAATAAATTTTAAAACTAAGTATTATAACTATACTAAATAGGTATACGGCTTTTAATCGCTTAGTTGAACTGTTTTTGTATAAAAATCGCAATAAAAAAGACCGCATAATTGAAAAATCGCACGAAAACAGGTTCGAGTGTATGTATGCAGGTGACGTGACGGATGTCATTCGAGATTATGAAATTAGTTATAATTATTTTGATTGTTGAAAAGGTCGCCTTTTGTAACTAATCTAAGAACTATCCAGAAGATCTATCTAAGAACTTTTTTAAGAACTATCCAAGCTTCTTCAAATAACGGAAAGTATCTCTCTTTCGGCAGAAAAATAAAGATATTTCCTCTAAACTCATAAATTAACCGTCAGCAGTGTTGCCGGTCAATTTCAGTTATTTGAATAAAGAGATTTCTTTTTACAATGTAGTCTACCATCATGTAACTATAATTACCTAGACAACCATCGTGTAAAAGTTAACAATTTCTCTAACCCCGAAAATAAAAAAAAATTCCTCTCTGCACAGTCCGTCCTAAAAACCATGTGTAGACGAAATCCTCAATGAATTGTGGGGACGCATTCCTATTTTATTGACATCTTTGTGTATACTTATCGGATCTCCTTCGTTGTGCAGGCATCGCGGGCATCCTGGTGATGGGCTTCGGCATCTTCGCGAGCGGCACCTTCATGCGCAAGTACAAGCCGAACGCGCAGTTCGTGGCCCGCTGGATCGCCCTCTGCGCTGCTCTCTACGCCATCGGGATGTTCGTGCTCATGATCTTCGGATGCCCCCTCAACAGCTACGTCGGACTCAACTCGGGAAGGTGAGTATCTACTCGATTGTTTTCTTTTTAGGGCTGGAACTGAACCATGAATTGATATATGGCAATGATATATAATACTATAATCTACCAATGAGCTGAATGAATTTTGGTACTTACGTATTATCCCGTCGACCGTTCAGAGGCCGTCTAATTTAGCGGCACAGCTATAAACAGTCCATTGGATTTTATAATATTTTCGAATTAAGCGGCATGGTCGACGGGATAATACGTTAGTGACTGTTTTATAACTTAATAAAGTTTTAAATACATACAAAACTACAAATCCAAATGTCAGAATTTTCATTTCTTTATCAATAAATGTAAATGAGCTGGTTAGAATGAAAGTGGTATTAGTCCACTGAATGTAGTTTTGAGTAATTGAGGGGTTTTGTATCGGGCGCCTTGGAGAAGATATTTTTTGGGCAGCTCTCACTGGCTAATTATTGAAATTTTAACTTAGGCGACTACTGTCCTAGGTAAAGGACCTTAAAGTATATCAATATCCACACTAATCTGAAATTCTGTATTTTTGGACCAATCCACTTTCTTTCTGAGCAGCTCAGATATATACAAGGTGATTCAGAAATAATCATCAATATTTTGGGGGGAGGTAGAGGGACCCTAGACAAGCATATTTCGAATAGGGATGTTGGGGCGCAGCCTTACCGTTAAAGAGCTAGGACCTAATGAGCGCGTTTCAAAAGGCCGTTTTTAGAAGGACCGTGTGACGAAACAAAACATAATAAAATGAAAAACATTATTGCATGAGGTACAAGAGTATCCGTACTACTTAAATCCTCAATGTGATAGAAATTGGACCACTTGCTAAACCGTGGGGTGAGTTTTAAAACGTGCAAAATTAAGTCAAATAATGGAGTTCCCTTAATGGTATTTAGAAAAATGATGATCGGGGATGGAATTTTCAATGATCAAACAGTTTCAATGATCATAGTTACGATCATTGAAAATTCCTTCCCCGATCATCATTTTTCTAAATACCATTAAGGGAACTCCATTCTTTGACTAAAAGATTAATATTGCACTTTTGAAACTCACTCCAGGATTTAAGTAGTATGGATACTCTTGTACCTCATGCAATAATGTTTTTCATTTTATTATGTTTTGTTTCGTCACACGGTCCTTCTAAAAACGGCCTTTTGAAACGCGCTCATTAGGTCCTAGCTCTTAAACCGTAAGGCTGCGCAACCACCCCTATTCGAAATATGCTTTTCTATGGCCCCTCTACCTCCCCCCAAAATATTGATGATTATTTCTGAATCACCCTGCATTAATTTTGATTCTAGTTTTCCTCGAATAAAAAAACTTGCTCGTTAAACATTTACATTGAGCTAAAATTTTACTAAAATAATCGTGTTCCTTTCTTTTAGTGAATACGAAGATATGTCTCAAAAAACCTGTAATGAAACTTGCGGCTGCAAAGTTGGCGAATTCGCCCCTATCTGTACGAGCGAAGGTGTGACGTACCTATCTCCTTGCTTAGCTGGATGCACTCAAGTTTACGGATCTTCTTACGATGAGGTAGGGTATTTTAAACTGCACATGTTAGTTTATCTAGAAATACTAGTTATATAACTTTTGATTGCATGCACTATCAATTTTTACAATTTTCTGACGCTGATAACCTTTTATAAGTTATTTAGAGTAACGAAGGCATCATTATTTCCCTCTCTAGTTCACTTATAAGGACTGTCTATGTCTGGGTGCCAACGTAACGGCCACTAATGGATTTTGCCCACTGCAGTGTAACAATTTACTCCCATACATTTTCATCTTTTCTTTCTTCGTACTTGTTCATTCTACATCAGAGGTTGGATCGATGTTACTTACTCTGAGGTAATCCATGTTTAAATTTTATTTATTTTTCCTTTGGGTTTTTTTTGCTTATTTTAAACTCATAAATTCATATTTTTTCCAGATGTGTTGAGCCCAATGATAAAGCCATGGCTTTAGGACTCATAGCCTTTGCTATAGGACTGTTTGGTGAGTATTCTTTTAAAATCTACCTAAATTAGATAATATATTAAATGCATAAAATACAGGCATTGTAATATCGTTAATAAATCCTTAAAAAATGCAGCAGGGATGTGGTAGATGCAGAAGGTGAAAAGACAACATTCTGTGCAAACCTACTTACTCTATTAAATTTTTGTATAATGTTTAATCGAAAATTTAAATTATTATTTATGTTCTTTCATTTTTGTATGCAGAATAAAATTGGTAGCATTATTATTTTTTGAAGCAATTTTAAATATTTTTATCGGGTCGATGCATAACCCGGTTAATCAGCAGATGGGTAGTCTTCAGTGAGTAATAAAGAATGGTGGATATCCATTGTCCATTGAACTTAGTTTGGGAAACCCTGCTCTATTGCCTGTCTATTCCTCTATAACGGTATTACAAGAGCTGGTTAGAATGAAAGTGGCATAAGTCCAATGAACGTAGTATTGAGTAATCGAAGGTTTTCTCTTTACGGGTGCCTGTGTTGTTCCTAGGAAAAATTAATTTTTTAGGCAGCTCTTATACAGGCCCATCATTCAGCTTTTGACTTAGGCTACTACCACAACAAAGGATCTTGAAAGAATTCCAAATCTATTCTTTTCTCAAGTACTTTTAGACTTATGCTGCTTTTATCTGAAACAGCTCACAAGGACCCCGAAAAAAAGTATTGATTCAGAAAAATTATCGTGGTTATAGACAGTTTGTCATTGCTGGCTTTGACCTCGCCGGGACAATAACGAAATATCGTTATTAACAGGTTTATCTTTAAGAATGGTGGACGTCCAATGACCTTAGTTTGGAAAACCCTGCTCTAATACCTGTTCATTCCTCTATAACGGTATTACACGTGCTGGTTAGAATGAAAGTGGCATAAGTCAAATAAACGTAGTATTAAGTAACCAAAGGTTTTACGTACCGTTATGTACCATAGCCATCTAGAGCTAGAAGGCCTGGACAGATAAGAAGATGAGTCATTCTTTCCATCGAAAGCTTTCGGACGATTGGTTGAGGAGCGGGGAAAAACACGAGAAACGCCCGCTCATTGGAGGTTCGCCACCTTGAAGACGGAGAGAATGACTCATCGAGGAAGAGTGTCCAGGCCTCCTTGTTCTAGATGGCTATGTATGTACATGTTTCACTTCTTATTATAAGACTTTCTAATGTGTTGCGTTGCAGGCAACGTGCCTTGCCCCATCATCTACGGCGCCGTGGTGGACTCGGCCTGCCTCTTCTGGGAGGACAATTGCGGCGAGCCGGGCGCCTGCCGCCTCTACGACCCCTCCAAGTTCCGAGGGGTGTTCCACGGAGTCACCGCCGTCATCATGGTGCTCGCCTTCTGCGTCGACCTGGTGGTCTGCCGCAAGGCCGAGGGAATACAGTTCCAGGATGAGGATGAGGAGGAGCCCCCTAGCCCCCCCGAAGAGACCGTGCCTTTCAACCAGACGCCCGCCGAAGAGAGCAGCGTCTGATGCCTTATTTATATACTCTCTCTTTTATTAAGTTATTGTGGTCCGACAGAGGCAGCTGTTAAAAATTTCCATTTCACAGGGTACTTTTGGCTAGAGATGGGATTTTCGATGCGGTCTTGAGTGATCCGTTGTTTGCAGTGGACCTGTGCCAATAGGACTAGCACCTGTTCCGATCGGTCTGTCCCCGTGGGACCATTCGAGATGGACCTTTTACGAGTGAACCGATTTGAAACGGATCTTTTCCAGACTGGTCGATCCGTACCGCTTCGAATCGAGCCGTTCTGATTTATCCCGTTTCAGTTCATATCATTTCCAACTGGGCTTTTAAAACGTGATCCCTCTTAATTTGTATCGCTCTTAATAGTACCACTTTAAAATAGCCCGATTCAAGGATGTAAAAAATAGAGAAGGATCCAGATATATTCCTACAAAAATTACCCCCTTTTTTATTATAGTTATCAACCAACAGGCTACACCAAATTGGAGTGTCAGACTTTGAAGGGCGTTTTGTGCGCACTTAATTCTTAAAGTGGTGTTTCTGACCATAATTCAGTACAGTATCCCCAGATAGCTTTCTGAGTGATCGTGGATACTGCTCAACATTCTGATTTACTGGCTGACTTTTCCTGGTCCGATGGATCTAGTCCAGGCCCATGTAGTAAAGATGGAGCATTCCAAGACGGTTTTAAATAGTAATAAATTATGAGCTCTGTATTAATCTTAGGATCAACGATGTAGCAGTTCTAAAGTGCAGGAAACTACTCTTGTGCTGGTTAAAAATGTTATTAAGTCCATTGAGATTGGATCCACGTTGGGACCATTGATCCGAACTCGTGTACTCCGGTCCGACCCATCTCTGGTGCTGACGTTTTCATTTTACTGAAATCACTTTTTACCTTGTTCGTACAACCGAGACTCTCTTTGCATGCTGTACATATACATCATCAGATCTCTTGAACTTCACCGTTTTGTCCATTAATGTCTTCTATGTGTGAGGAGGACATTTGAAGAAGATGCGCAGGACTTTTTTATAAGAAAAAAAAGAAAAGAAAAAAATCATCTCAAGTGAGTGTAACAACATATCTTACATCCCTTCACCATTTACTTACATGATGGATGTGTTTTTCCATACAAAGTAAATTGCCTATTATGAGCTGTATATGTATGTTTTAGCCACAAAGAAAAACTGAACAATTCATGACTTTTGGTTCATATATATTTGTATATAGTAGTATATAATTATATGACAAAGTATATTTATATATAAGTTGTGATCTTGCAATTTTTATTCATATAATGTGAAAACATCGGGTTGTAATTTATCTGGCCTTAACCAGGATGTGTTACAGGATTTTTCTGTTGTCAAGATTCTATTTGTTAAGAATTTTATGTGATGTTTAAAGAGCTGATATGGATTTTCTTCCTATGTTGCTCTCATAAAATTGCATGTTGAAATTTATCTTTGCAAAGTAGTGTTAAAAATTGTCATATTAGAAACAATGTATTTGCGTTAATTTTGGACGAACCTTGGCTTTGGACATGCATAGGTGCTAAAACTGAAATTTTCTACCTTTCCTCTTCAATGTTGCATTTTTAAATTCTTGTTACAAAACTTTAAGTATGTACTTAAAAACAGTAGTTTTATCTATTTACATTATCTTCTTAATGATAATGTTTAATAATATTTTAAGCTTATATACTCTAGTTTTCATATATTTAAATTTATTGTGTAGTTAATTTATTTAAATATTTTATAAGTTGAATATTAAAAAGTGCTTATTACTTTATATAAATCATATGTAAAAATCAGTTTTTTATTAAAAATATATTAGAAAATTTTGCCAAATATGAATTAACTACCCCCATTAGCTTAAATATATATGCCTAATACGCTCACGAAGTTTGAAGTAGCTTGGCTAACTTGCTTTACATGGCTAAATACGTTGAGAAATCCAATTGTTGAAGGCTTAATAAAGATAATATTAATTGAATTTATTCAACAAACCCTTTTCTTTTGTGGACCTTTTAACCAGGAGTACCTATAGATAATAGGGGGGAAACCGTTTTGGGATATTCCACTTTTCTTATGGTGAAGGGTATTTCTGTAGCATATGCCTTTCCTAGACATTAGAATGAACCTTAAGGTCTACTGTCTAAATTCACCCTTCCAACAGTTGGATTTTTCTGGTCTGAGTATAGTTATGCCAAAGCTACACCATTATCAATAACGTGGATGCTGTATTCGGCAACCGTTCTGTATACGTAAGTGAATCATTTTCACATACTTCTCATACTTAATATCTCTTATGGATGTGGTTAGCATAAATGCATACCTTACATTGCATCCATTGATAAATGTGATTTTCAAAGTCATCATTTCAAATACTGAATTTGAGCCATTTTTTATATTATATTCATAGTTCCTACTTAGGCTCAGTTTGTATTCCTTACGAAGTATCATTCTGTGCTAAATACTCAGGTGTAAGGGTTCACTAGTTACTAATTGATTTAAAATTGTTTTCTTGTTACAACACCAGTAAAATTATTCTATATTTTGTTTTATCTAAATACAGTTATAAAGTATGCATAGGAGTTTCCAACCTTTGAGCTTTCCTGATAAGAAATTAAGTTTCAGAAACATCATGAATTCGTACTTCCCATTTAAAGTTTAATGTAATAAGTGTAAGTAGAGTTTATCAAATTTTAAGAAACATTAAAAACATTAGTACTTTTAAAATAAATTTTAAAAGTATTACAGTTTTGTAAGTTCAGTTGTTTAAAAGTATCCCCTATCATAAATTAAAATTATTTGATATTATTTATTAAGTAAAATATTATATAATTTAATTTCATTGAGAAGTACCTGTTTGCCTTTCCAATCCTATTCTACATAGGATGCACATATAGAATTTAATATTATTTTCTCTATTAAATTTTCATAAAATGGAATGTTCTCCAAAATTTATTTTAAAACGAATCAAAGCATAATATGTGCTTTTTTTAAATCTTGCACATAATTATTTAAATTATGTTATTGTTAGTTACAGATAATGAGCATTTCTAAAAGAAAACGTTATACTTAAATTTTTTCTTCCAAATCTTCCAGTCAAACACAGACCCTTTAAAGTGTATTACAAGATGGAGGTAGGCCATAGGTTGGACATTTCTTAAAGCTGATCACACGTTAGTTTTTGACGGAATTTAAAAGTTTTCATTTATATAAAGGTTGCATTAGAAAGATTGAGTTTTGAGACCCTTAATTCTAATCAATCAAGTTTTGAAAATATTTGCCTGGCAAAAACCTTGACAGTTCTTTTACTGCATAAAGATTATTATCTATGTAAATGATATTTAAAATGATTAGCTGCAGCTGCAAACTTAAGTTAAAACTGCAGCAAAATACAAACCACATAAAATTTGCACAGAAATAAATAACAGTGGTATTTATTATTTATCCCAACTTATTTTCAATTAGATGTTTTATTCTTTTTCATTAATTATTTATTTTATGGTTACTTATAAAACATGGGATCTTTAATCATGGGCACATTTGAGAAAAGTATATTTAATGAACATCTTCAACGATCAATGCACAAACTGAAGATGCTTGCACACAGCACTTAATGATTTTTGTAAATGTTGTTTATGTATAAAGTGTAAAACATAACAGATTAATGTTTGTTGGTTTATGTGTTTGTTATATGTGAAATTTTTAAATCTATACAAAGTGAATGATCAACCTTGCATGTAATCACAACTGTTGAAAGCTTAATGTGTTGCATTTTCCCTTTCGTATAGAGCATTTGTGCCATGTACTGTTGTGTTTCATTCTCACGGCAAGTTATTTTAAAGCCATTTACGAAGATATCTTAAAGAAATATTTTTCTTCAAGATTAGAGTTATTCTCAGAGTTATTCAATTAGAGTTATATTCAAAAATTCTTCAAATTTAGAGTTATGGGTTAAAATGTTAAGCAAATAAAGATTAGAGTGGATAATCCTGAATGGAAATATACTTGTTTTGTATTAGATATGTACTTTCAGTAGAGTATAATTTTAAAAAGTTCTTACAGTTGAAATTGAAAACTTTTTAGTTTATACTTTTCATTATAAAAAAAGGAGTTTCCCTTTATTACAATGCATTGGAATTGAAAGTCAGAATGGAATTGAATCTTAAAGCTAGTATCTAGCTTTTTCTGCAATTATTTTGACTAAAAAATCATATATAATCATCTTTTCAAAAACATCATTAATTTAAAGTTTGTACGGTTTATCGAATTATATAACTGGACATCCTGATTAACCCAAAATGTTTCATGATATTCTAGATCAAGTAAAAGTCCGGTTACCTACCCGCTACTCATCAAAATTAAACGGTCAGATTTTATCGACGTAAATGGCTTTTTATTATAAATCATCAAATGTGTTCATTCACTTAACTTTTAAAACTATGGTCACTTCTCTATTTTTACAGATTGTGGAACAATCTTAGAATGTTATTTTGCTATGTTGGTATATTAATGTTACATATATTTGAAAGCTTAATTATTATGTTCTTTATGCTTCCAAATGAATGCATTTAAATGATTTAATTGGCCGAATAAAAATAGGCTAAAACTCATTCATTGTGCTTGGTCTCTTTTATTTCAATCTATCCTATGTCTAGGGGTACCTATTTTAGTGTCATTTTTTAATGTGCAACAGCATTTTATGCAGTCAACTAATTTGTAGCTGGGGATAAATTACAATCCCTTTATTTGCATACTTTTAAATATAAAGATAATTTTTTTGAACCTATCAATAGTCACCACTCAGAAAATTAGGAAAAATATATCAAGTTCAGCATTTTCCCATTAATATAAGGTCTCAAATATTCTTTGATTGGCGTATGGTTTTTCTCTTTTGTTGGAGTAGCAGGCTCTAAATAAGAACGCAGTGCATTTGGAAACTTAAAAATTTATTCAATGCAATCGACATTCACAACAACTTTATTGTGAAGCGGAATAGAAAATGGTATTCCGTTTCACCCCTATCTGCAACGAATAGGAAAGCTGTTAAAGATGGAGGGGAAGTATTTTAAGTCAAGCATATATTTTCTTTACATTTACTTCAGTCACCACTAAAAAAATTTAAGAAAAATATTTTAAGTCAAACAATTTCCCTTTTATCTAGCGTCATCTGTATTTCAGTCACCACTTTTAAAAATAAGATGAAAATATAAAATTAAATGAAATCCGCAGGGCAGGTGGTTGGGGGTTTGTGGATGGGAAACCACAAGCAAATGTCTTAATCATTCATAAGACTCTTGAATTCAAGTCAGTTTCCGTCGAAGACAGAAGGGATAGACTTGGAAAGTTTTAAAAAAGTGTAAAAAAATCTTGGAAAAATAGTAATATTTTAAAAGAATTTAACTGATACGGTTACAGTTAAGAGTTGAAGGGAAAAATTTTAATACCCCCCTTAAATACGCAGGAATAAATTTATAAATGCCGAACTGCATTTATGTCCGAGTGCTTTACCCGGGGAGAGGCTCAGACTCGAACCGACGGAGATTCGATCTGAGGGCCTTATGGATCCAGCGTACTGGTGCACTAGCACACCAAGCCATCCATTCCTGCAACCTGTCAGTTTTTCTAATTAATATGAAGTTGATATTACTCCATTTAAGAAAAAAACATTTTGGGTTGACACTTCAGAACGGGATTCCAGTGCATTAACCAACCATAACATTAATTTTAAATATTTTTATGATTATTTTTATTACTTTTATTTTTTATTAATTTTAAATTTATTAATGACAAAAATACGACATGGAAGATGACGGGATTTAATCCGAGGTCCTATTGATTGGAAACATCACGCTCTAGCACACCAGGCCTTCCAGCCACATGCTGCAATACTTTTAAAGAACTACTGAAGACTTTGAATTTTGACATTGTAATTGATTCATGAATGACAAAAATACCACACAGCAGATGACAGGATTTATCCAAGATCCTTTCGTTTCGAAACATATTTTACTTTAGCACACTACATTAGGCCATCCGGTCGCATGTTGGAACTAATGTAAAGAAAAATTGAATACTTAGACTTAAAATAGTACCTAATCGATAGTAAAGAAACCTAATAATGTATTCTCATCGGCATCGAAAAACTTACCACTTTTTTAGTTATTTATTTTATATACCCATCCAAAGTAGATACGAGTAGTAGAATGGAATCCATTTGGATGAGAGGGCTAGAGCAGGTGCGTCATTTCAGTTTATGGTCGGGAGGGGCAAGGCTTTTTTTAAGTGGGTCTGGGTCATGCCGTAACTATACTTTTTTTGTGGGGGGTGCCTCAATTTCTTTTTTAAGGTATCCCCTAGCGAGCACATTTATGAACGAGCACTGAAAAGTAGTATTTGATATTAATTATAATGTCAAAATTTGACGACGGGGAAAAAACTTCGGTCTGGGGTTCACCTCCAGGAAAATTTTGATAATTTGCTTCCTAAAGGTAGTACTATTTTAACTCATTTCTAGACCCGTTGGGCTACATCAAAAGATAATAGTACGGGAGCTGGCGTTAAAATGAAAAATTCATCTGCTCGTACACGATTTTAATATGACAGGATAGTGTTAGTGGTGCTGATCACGGAATCGAGCGTCAGCTGGTCAGGTAGCGGTGGGTTCAGCGTGGGGAGGGGGTTAAAGTTTCAAAAAAAGTGAAAAATAAATACATCTGCTAGTGTATGAAACTTGGTGGAGATGGTAGTTTAGGCCTTCCTGATTACAAAAATGACCGTCAGCTGGCTGGGTGGCGATGGAATGACCGTCAGCTGGCCACGTGAACTTGAAAACAAAAAATTTATCTGACAATGCATGGAACTTGTTAGGGTTGTCAATTTATATTACATGAAGTAATAACGAGTTACTAGTCTTCAACTTACACTAGCAACTCATGAATTAATATCTGTTGTACTAGTAACTCGTTATTATTTCTGTAACAATGATTGACTTCCTACCAAGTTTCTTGCTTTGTCAGATAATTTTTTTGTTTTCAAGTTCACGTGGCCAGCTGACGGTCATTCCACCGCCACCCAGCCAGTTAACGGTAATTTTTGTAATCAGGAAGGCCTAAACTACCATCTCCACCAAGTTTCATACACGAGCAGATGAATATATTTTTCTTTTTTTGTACCTTTGACCCCCTCCCCACGCTCAACCCACCGCTACCTGACCAGCTGACGCTCGATTCCATGATCAGCACCACTAACACTATCCTGTAAAATTCAAATTGTGTACGAGCAGATGAATTCTTGAAATTTAACGCCAGCTTCCGTACTATAATAGTTTCTTGTAAACCACAGAATTTTCTTTGGAAAAAAGTGGTTAAAAGACGTCAAAGTTTCAAGGGGGCTAGGGGATCTTCCCCAGAAAAATTTGCCTTTGAACTAGAGTTTTATCTTTTTCTCAAACTTTTTAAGGGAAAAGCTACTTGTAAGTGGCAGAATTTTGAACGCAGAAATACTGTATAACGGACGTAAAAATTTTAGAGGGGGCTGGGGGTCCTCCGCCGAAAATTTTTATGAAAATTCCCCTTTATAAACTAGTTTTATCTCTTTTAACAATCTTTTTGGGGAGCTCCTAGAGGGAAAATCTTCTTGTAAGTGACATAATTCTTAAGGGAAAAACACTGTACCCGGCGTAAAAACTTTTTGGGGGAGCTAGGGTCCTCCCCCGGAATTTTTTTTGAAATTACCTCTTTAAACTAGTGTTTTTTCTCTTTTTCAACTTTTTGGAGAGGACTAAAAAGGAAAAGCTTCTTGCAAGCGGCAGAATTTTCAAGGGGAAAAACACTGAATAACAGACATTAAAATTTTACAGGGGGATGGGGGTCCTCCCCCAGAAAGTTTTTGAAATTTGACCCTTAAAGGTAGTGTATTAACACCTTTTGAGACTTTTTGGGTTACACCCAAAGCTTCTTGTGGAAGTTTTAGAATTTTCAAGGGACTTGTAGCTATTTTTCACATAAGAGTGGAAACCTTGAATGACGCCCACGGGCTAAAGGTTCTAGATCAGTGTTTCCCAACGTGAGGAGAAATTTGAAAATTTTCAACCAAACTATTTAGAAGGGACCCCAGATCCCAATTTTACTGGTTAAGAAGTCATTTAAAACTTGACGTATAAAAGTGCTCATAGTAACGTAAAGTAAAGATGCCCCTCAAAAAATTTTGATTCAACACCCCCCACTGAAACTAAAATATGGTTACGGCTCTGCAAGGATCTCTAACATTGTTATAACTCTGTAATTATATTGATTACTAAATCTTTAAATTATATGAAAAGTTATTTCATTAAAATTATTTTGTATTTCAAATTTAATTCATTTCGTGTTTTGAAAATTAACTCAATAGTTTTTTAAAATAGGTCCAATTTATTTCAAAAACCAACCAATATGAAGTTTTTAAATGGAATATTACATTTGAGTGTAAAAATGTATGTGTAATCCTACATGGAGGGCATGGAAAATTTAAAAAGGCTTTGGTAAGGCGTGAACCGAAAAAGGTTGGGATTGGGAAACACTGTTCTAGATGAACCCCTTCCCTTCTAAGTGGACCGGACCATATTAAGTCAAGAAGTACAGGACAGTCTCCACAACCACATTAACTAAACACTTTCAGCCACATCAAGACAACCGACAGTGCCGGTACCGTTAGATTGGAGGGATAGGATCTTAGTTTTTTTTACTGGTGACTATGGATTGTTCAAAAATCAGCTCATTAACTTTTTACGTGTGAATCATAGTGAGCCACACAAAGCAAAGGAATTATTACGTACTTAACTTGTGAAATAATAACTACTTCCTCTAGCAATGGAAGTTTTGATTAGTGTAGAAACTATTATCAAATCAAAGTCTGCCCGGGCCTAGTGGCCCATCAGGCGGTGCCCATCTCCGTTTCTGTAGCCTTTGGGCCTGGGGTGCTAATTACTAGCGTGTGTCCAGGCCGAGTGGCTAGCCCGACCTGGACCCCCAGTTGATTCCCTAAGCGAGCTTGGTCCTCATTTATCGACCCGGAAGGATGAAGGGCTGAGTTGACCCATGTAGAAACTATTATCACGCGGTATTATTTGAATCGCTTTTTTTCTGAAACATGTCAAACGCCACTTTTCTTGTTTTGAGATATACGAGAAAAACTGTATAGAAGCTCACTACGTTTTTTTATGAAGATGTTTAGTAATTTTTTTTCTTAAAGTAGGCCACATTTGGATATTTTACTGACAAAAAGAATTTTTTTAATGTTTTTATTCTTTTCATAAAAAATATTGAAGTATTTGCATCCGACAGGTTTCTACAACAGACAGAGTATTAAGGCCTATTTTCATAGATTAACTCTAATTTATTTAAGGATTTGGTAATAAAAGGGGGGAATATTAGTTCAAAATAACGTTCCCTTATTATATACTAACCCATAAAATTTTTATAGGGTCACTTGGGGTAAGTGGGACCCCTTTTTGGCCTAGTGCCGTTTTGGAGCTCAATAGAATAATTATGAACGGGTTAAATTTGAACTTATTGACCAATTTTGATAAAGACACTATCCATGAACAAAATTTTATTAGTAGTTTCTAAAATCAAGCTATACATTTTTGTTACTTGGTCTTTATTTAAAAAATGAGATAGGTGTCCCACTTACTCCAAGTAATGGGGTAAGTGGGACACCCCTCTTCATTTATATGGGAAGTGAGCAAAACTTAAAAAGTACAGAAATTTTCACCACAAAATATTTTATTGTAACTGTAACCATGAGTGGAAAGGCCAAAGGGATATGTTTTACTTCAAAATATAAAAGTGTTGAAAAACATAAGGTTGATTAAGATTTATTTTGGCACTTAGGTAAACATTGTAAGATAAAAAAGAAAGCGGACGCACTAAATGAGAATGAACACTATTGATGAGATATTTCACTTTACTCACCATAAGTTAAATTAAAACGCAAATTTGATATCAAATGACGATAAGGTTATTTATAAATTTTAATGAATTTTGAAGTGGTGAGTAAAAGTTCTTCCTACTATAAATCGAAATTTTCTGAAAATATTGGGGGAAATTGACCCTATAACTCCACTTACATCCGCCCATGTGTTCAGTAATAGTTTCTTTATCATTTGGGATCCTCTAAAAACCACTTACATCTTAATAAGGGGTCTCACTTACTAGATAAAGAGAGGTCCCACTTACCCCATACTGAGGGGTCCCACTTACCCAAACCATGCTAAAACTATGGGGTAAGTGGAACATCCCTCTTAAACACTTCAAAATTAAAAATTTAAAATTTCAGAATGTATTTTAGGTCAAACACTGCTAAACACTTCAATAAACATTAAAATTTAATGACAACTTACCTGGAAATAATTCTTTGAAAAATACATCTTGAACTCTCCAAAAAGTCCATTCTGGGAATCTATTTTAAATTAGTTCTATAATCTTAAAAATAAAGGAAACAAATCTCAAATATATGCAAAACTCATCGGTGTGACAAGCTGTAACATAATCAATGCAAATAAGTGTGAAATTTCCTGTACATATTATAGGGTTAGGGGGGAGTGTCCCACTTACCCCAAGTAACCCTATAGAATTCTTATTTTTATCCCTTTTGGTAAGCAGATGTATAAATACCTTTTTTTAAAAATGATTTCAACTCTAGACTCAAAAATAGTGGTCAGCCAATTCAAAATGTTAATATAGACATCTTCCAAGTCAATTAGATAGCTGTTTAGATGTAACTTTGTAGACAGTAAAATTTACACATTGGACAGCTTTAAAAGCCTACAAAATCAGTTAATTAGATCAATATTATGATCTGGCGTATAGATTTGATGTCCCATTTTAATAAAGTGATTCATGGAATAAAAATCTCAATCACATAGATGTAAAAAAGGGACCACAAGCATGGAAATGTTAAATATATAGCTACCAAAACGTCTACCTTAGTTTTGAGATTCGCACAAAAACGTTAAAAATCTTGATGTACCTCCTAACCTCTAAAGAATGCCATTTCCAATCATCTATCTATAGTGTTTGTATGCGATTAAATAAAAAACAGCAGTCCCCAAACAAGATGCAGATGAGACGGCAACGCCAACAATGCATGCATTAGCATCACTGCATAGCATATAGGTTCAGTTGAGAAAGCAATTTCCAGTAAGACCGCCATCATGTCTTAGCGATTACTAAGTACTAGGGTGGGCCGAAAAAAACTTTTAATTTTATTTTTGAAACGCTATACCGCGGAAAACTTGCCTCTGGGGTAGAGAAGTAAAGTGCAACAAAAAATTTTAAAATCGGTTAAAAATTGCAATAGCGCATTGCACCTTAGTTTGAAAAAAATAGGCTGTTTTCATTACTTTTAAAAAAAATCAAATTAAATCAAATAACTTTTATAAAAAGTATCTAAAGGCGTATAATAGAATAAAAATGTGGAGAAAACATATTTAATTGAAAAAGGTCGTATTTCACAATTAATTGGTAGTATAATAACATCTAAAAATACACGTTTTTACCAGAAAACCACATATTTCGTATGAAACAAAAAAAATTACGAAAAACCATTTTTCATTACTATACTACCTTTCTAGCTATCACTTAGTAACCCCCTTTAACAGTTAAAAATTTTTTACAGTTCGCTTCACGATCGGAGCTCGCTCGTTGCACAAAAAAACGCATCACAATCTCTCGCCGAAATAAAAACTTATTTTATATTTTGAAACGCTATACCAAGGAAAACTTGCCTCTTGAGTAGAGAAGTAAAATGCAACAAAAATTTTTAAAATAGGTTAAAAATTGCCTTAGTACATTGGTCCTAAAATTTGAAAAAATATGCTATTTTCATAACTCTTAAAAAATCAAATAACTACTATAAAAAGTATCTAAAGGCATAAATTAGAAGAAAAATGTTAAGAAAAAAATATTTAATGGAAACAAAGATCTTATTTTACAATATAAGGTTGCACTATAACAGCGGTTCTCAAACTGTGCTCCGCGGAGCCCTTAGGGCTCCGCCAAGCATTACCAGGGGCTCCGCGAAGAAATTTTAAATAAATACGTTTCTAATTTTTGTTGCTCTGAAATTTATATAAATAACTTTCTGCTAGGCCCTATTGTACTTGAAACTTTATTATTGTCAATTTTTATAATAAGTTCTTTAAAATTAAAAATTAAAATGAATGTCCAAAATTTGGACAATGATATAACTAAAACGAGTTAATAAACTGTTTTTAAGGATCACACTCCACAAAATCTTCTGGGGAGGAAGGACGCCCAGACCCTTCTTTTGTACTTGGATCTTAATTCATCACAATTTTTCTTACAAATAAATTATCTTAGATGCAAATTATACCTAAAAATGTTTTTAAAAGCTACGTTAAACTGTTAAATATGCATGGGAGGGGCTGAGGAATAATTTCGTACCCCTCCCGAAATAAATTTCTATATATATATAACTGCATTTATGCTTTTATTTAAAGAAGCAATGGGTTTTAGGTGATTTGCTTTTTATTCCTTGAAAAATTTATTTCGGAAAAGGGCTCCGCGAAGAATTTGTTTCTTGAAAAGGGCTCCGCGACATGAAAAGTTTGGGAAACCCTGTTCTAAACCAAACTCCCTCATATATGATCCCTTTTATCTATGATCATTAGGGCAGTGTTGCCAGACAGTTTGACGAAAAAGTCGCGGATCAAAGTTCTAAAAGTAGCGGATTTGAAATTTTTGGAGCCCAAATTTTATTTCAGTGGTAATTTTGAAGTTAAACACACTTTTAACATTGTTAATAAACTATTTTATATACTCTAGAACTTAAAAAAATAATGATTTAATTTTTTAAAGCTATTTCGACTTGAATAAAGCTAATTTTCCAGATTCTATTTTAAAAAATGATACTTTTAAAATAAAATATCGTTAGAACTTTTTAGATTTCAATTAGTTAGATACATTTTTAATCCAAAAACGAATTAGTGGAAAGTAATTCATCTATTGCTATTCGAAAAGGAACTTATGCATAACATAAATATTTCATTATACTAAAAACCTTATGAGGATATGATCAATATACTCGTTTCATAAATCACATATTGGAAAATTCTTGCCCTTATCTCTACCCTACCCTCTTTCTTCTCTTCCAACTCCCTTATTTGTCCCTATAAAATGTCCAGGGCTTCGAGGCGGGGATTGAAAAGGAGTTGGAAGAGTATTACTTATGAAGATGAATTACTTATGACTCACCTTTCTGCACTTCACCTTTCTGCAGAAGTGTGCATTTGTAATTATTATGTCCATTTTTTTCAAAACACAAAAGTCGCAGATTAAAAATGCTGTAGCCCAGATTTAATTTTTAAGTAGCCCAAAAGTAGCATGTAGCCCAAAAGGAAATTTTTGTCGCAAAGGACCTACAAAAGGAGCCCAATCCGCTACTTATAGCCCAATCTGGCAACACTGCATTAGGGCGTATCACGAAAAACTTTTTTTCGAAATTCAAAAAGGCATACTGAAAAAAAGTTGCCTTAGGGGTCACATATTCACCATGAAAAATTTCAGCCCGATCAAAAAATATTTAGGTCCCCCGGAATTGGGCCTAAGTTTTGGAAATTGCCTCATTTTTCAATAAATTGACCGAAACCTCCAAGATAAAATTTTTATATAAAGTTCATAATTTTTCTAGGATAATCTACTATCCTACCTTATAGTTGGCAGTTGGTTTCATATTTTTACTACCCTTCGTTTAGGAGTAATAATTTTTTAACATTACAAGTTATTCGTGAAGTTGTTTTTCCTGCATTACTAAAGTTACCATAAATCAAGTTCTATCTGCCCTAGAAAGTTGTAGTTTGTGTCATTTTGATTAAAATTTTATTTTCTAACATATTTTATGCCCTGTACAAATTATTGTGGTTTTGTTTTACCTGAAACACCGTGTATAACTATAAAAATAGTACTAATTTTGTCGTTTACAGTAATATTTTTAAAACTCCTATGATATAAATTCGCTAAAAGAAATTTATCCATAAAAATGCACTTGAACTCAGATAACAGTATATAATAATTTAACTTTCATATATTTACTAATAATTCTAGCTATTCCAATTGAATGGAAAGTGTTTGAGTTATCCTTTTTTAAGACTATTTTTTGGTAGAGAGTAAAAATTCTAACTGCAAATAAAACCAACAAAAAAGTCAATATTACAAATTACAAGTAAAATAGGATTTAGTAGAAATAAGATAATCACTAAGTATTACAGTAGGTATAAAGGAATATATACACTTTTACACATAGTACATACAAACATTTTAATTCCTTTGTTTCTGAAGAAGCATCTAAGAAATCCCGTTTAGTTTCGAACTTGGAAAGGAATTTCCTGTCCAATAATCTGGATTTAATTAACACATCACAATTTTTGAACCCACAAATAAGAAGGAAAGCTTCAGTGACTTTCTTCACAATTTTTTTAACTGCTTGGGTGTGCGAAGGAATTTTATCACTCAATCCAGTTTCAATAATTCGCTCGATTTCTTCTTTTTACTTAAGTTATTTAGAAGTGGTAATTCAGCTATAATCATTGACTCCCAGTTTATGACGTCATCGATATCATCCACCTCGACCTTAACCACATCCTTTAGATCATTGTCTAAGTACCTTATGCTGATTCTCTAGAAAAAAGGGTTTTCAAACTTTCCCAAGTAAATTTCGAGGCGGATGATATCGTAGAAATCATAAACTGGCAGTCTATGTGACTGTAACTGAGCCACCACTTCTAAATAATTTAAATAAAGAAAAAATCGAGCGAATTATTGAAACTGGATTGAGTGATAAAATTCCTTCGCACACCCAAGCAGTTGAAAAAATTGTGAAGAAAGTCACTGAAGCTTTCCTTCTTATTTGTGGGTTCAAAAATTGCGACGTGATAATTAAATCCAGATTATTGGACAGGAAATTCCTTTCCAAGTTCGAAACTAAACGGGATTTCTTAGATGCTTCTTCAGAAACAAAGAAACAATTAAAATATTTGTATGTACTATGTGTAAAAGTGTATATATTCCTTTATACCTACTGTAATACTTAGTGATTATCTTATTTCTACTAAATCCTATTTTACTTGTAATTTGTAATATTAGCTTTTTTGTTGGTTTTATTTGCAGTTAGAATTTTTACTCTCTACCAAAAAAATAGTCTTAAAAAAGGATAACTCAAACACTTTCCATTTAATTGGAATAGCTAGAATTATTAGTAAATATATGAAAGTTAAATTATTATATACTGTTATCTGAGTTCAAGTGCATTTTTATGGATAAATTTCTTTTAACGAATTTATATCATAGGAGTTTTAAAAATATTACTGTAAACGACAAAATTAGTATTTTTTTTATAATTATACACGGTGTTTCAGGCAAAACAAAACCAAAATAATTTGTACAGGGCATAAAATATATTAGAAAATAAAATTCTAATCAAAATGACACAAACTACAACTTTCTAGGGTAGATAGAACTTGATTTATGGTAACTTTAGTAATGCAGGAAAAACAACTTCACGAATAACTTGTAATGTTAAAAAAATTATTACTCCTAAACGAAGAGTAGTAAAAATATGAAACCAACTGCCAACTATAAGGTAGGATAGTAGATTATCCTAGAAAAATTATGAACTTTATATAAAAATTTTATCTTGGAGGTTTCGGTCAATTTATTGAAAAATGAGGCAATTTCCAAAACTTTGGCCCAATTCCGGGGGACCTAAACATTTTTTGATCGGGCTGAAATTTTTCATGGTGAATATGTGACCCCTAAGGCAACTTTTTTTTAGTATGCCTTTTTGAATTTCGAAAAAAAGTTTTTCGTGATACGCCCTACTGCACAGCCATAAATGAAGATGTGGCCTACAGCAACAACAGCAAATTGTTCAGAATTAGCAAAAATTGAAACTTGAATAACTTTTAAAAGGTCCAAAACATCAGTAAATTTAACCCATAAGTTCTATAAAAAGGATGAAAGCGTTAATGAAAATTAATTGCATGTAAAATAACTGCATACCTTAGTATTGCATTCTAGGAAGTATTAATTTCCTCCAGAAAAAAATTAGATTGAAAAAAAAATCCCCTAAGTAATGTTTCCACAATCTTAAAGTTTTGAGCAGAGCTCAAATTTTAAACTCAAGCTCACTTTTGACCAAGCTTTTTTTAACATTTCCCCCCAAAAAGTTCTATAAAACCTTTGTTGAATATTTTTTGGAAAAGATGTAAAAAATCATTTGCCAAGAGCGATAGCACAATCATAAGCAACTTTAGCAAACTTAAAAGCAACTTCACTCTATAACAAGTGCTAAAAGGGTCTAAATCAGTGTTTCCCAACCTTTTTCGGTCCATGCCCCACCAAAGCCTTTCTAAATTTTCCATGCCCCCCGGTCTCAGTGACATATATTTTGAGAGGGAGCCAAAAATATTTCTTAGCCCCTCCCTCCTATGTATATTTAATAAGTCTAATGAAGCTTTTCAGAACATTTTTAGGTAGAATTTGCATGCTTAAGAACCAAGTCAAGTTATGAGTAATTAAGTTCTAAGTACCAAGGGGGGTCTGGGAGTCCTCCCCCAGCAAATTTTCAGAAATTTCACTCTAAGGAAGCAGGTTTTTAACTAGTTTGGTACCTCTAGTTGGGAAATTTTGGATATAAATTTTTAGGTAAGATTTGCATTTTGATAAACCTAATGTAAAAATGTTTCAAATATAAGCACTCAAAAACAAAGAGATCTTGGGTCATCCCCCAGAAAAGGTTTGGAAATTAGACTCTAAAATCAGGGTTTCAACTTGGTTTTGATACAAACTGGTCCAGATTTCAGACATACATTCTCAGATAGGATAATAGTATCAGATTTTGATAAACTTCTTTTTAAAAAGTTTTTTTAAATTTTACCCCTGGATTGGCCCCACCTGGGGGGCAATTTGGTTGAAAATTTTCAAATTGCCCCCTAGAAAATGATATTGCCCCCCGGTGGGGCGTGCGCCCCACGTTGGGAAACAGTGGTCTAAATGTTCTAATAATGTAAAGTTCAAAAAATGAAATTTAAATAGAATATCATACAGAATTCCTCATATATTGGTACCTTCAGTGCCTTTTTGCGTTCACTGATTTGGAATGAATACTTTTAAGACAGAGAAAGTTGTCAGTTTTTGTTGTGACACAACAGGAAAGCTTGGATAATGTAGTAGGTAGTTCCTCATAAAAATCATAGAAAAAGTGTAAGGATTTATCTTTGCTTTTTTACTGTTTTTTAAGCAGCATATTTTTGCAACTTCAGATGATTTATGGCAAATAAAAAATTTTTCTTAACAACTTTCTAATTGTTTTCCACCAATAATACCTTTTCTGCATTACCCGTACCTATCATCGGAAGTAAAAAAAATTGAAAAGTCAAAGCAGTTGACATATCTGTGTGTGTTCCTCCTACACAGAATTTTACCAAAGCAAGATTACAGCAACAAAATGATGATATACATTAGGTAATTTTTAAAAATCTACAATAATCATAATAATCTTAAAATAACTTCACTTGACTTGTTAGCAAACTCCCTGATTTTCTGATATTTCTAGGCGACTTCCCTTTAGATTGTCACCCTGAGTTAGGTTAGATTTGATTGGAGTACAGTGCAAAAAGAGAAATAATATAATATAAAAATTATTATTATTAAAAATATTGTTACATGTCTTACATTTGAATTATAAATTTTATCATCATACTGATAATAAACATATTCTAATACAAAAAAAAAACCATATAAGGTAAACTATTTTCTTCAGGGGATACAGCAATTTATTGTGTGTCACACATTATTTTGAAGGTAACATACCTTTAATCTTATAACCTAAAATTTGATAGTGTAAATAACTAAAGTATATAAAATATGTATAATAAAATAAAGTTACTAAGAAGAAGAAAAATGAGGAACTCAAGGAAAATGAGATAGTTTATAATTTTTGATACACAAAAAATAAATGCTATTCCCAAATTAAAATTTGATAAATAACAGTAAATTCATTTTTCTTTCATCTGGATTATAAGTGAATTTTATATAAATTTTTCATTTAGATTGAGAACTTTAAAATAAATATAAATTTGCAAACATACATAACATGCATACAAAATAGGGAGTTAACTCACTTAAGAATAATAATTTTAACTCACTTTTCCAGATTATAATCAAATGTTAATCCTTTCAATACAAGACCAGAAGAAATGATTGCATGGTTTTATGAGCCATACAGGACTCAAAGGGTTTAGAATCATAGTGTTAAACAATAAACGTTTCTTTTAAATCACAGGTATATACTTTACATAACAGCAAAATAATAAATGGACAGGAATAAATACAAAAAAGTACTTGATTACAAGAATATTTTTAGTAAATAAAAGAAACTTATAAGTTTCAGTAAAATAAAAGTAAAAAGTAATAAAAAATGAGATAAATTATGTATAGTGGTGTATAGGTATTATACTTAAATCGTGAATCTTCCAGGGAAAAAAATAAAACACACAGTTAGTCCTGCAACTTATGATTTCTAGGAATACAAGAACCAAAGCTGAACCAATGGAGAGTGATCAAACCTTCTCCTCCCCGAATGGATCTTATGTAAAAAATAATATTTTAAGTATTTGAAATACAAATAATAATTTATGCAAGAATCTTCTTGCCTGTTTTACACAGAATTGGCCCTATACACAAAATACTAAAATAGAGAGATCAAAGTATGCACTCTAGGGTTGTACCTAATTTCCTGTTTTATTATTTTTTAAATTCAGTTTTGACACAAGGGGTAAAATATTAGAATTGGAAAATTCCAACTTATTCTCTGACAACAAAAAGTTCTGAACTTTTAAAATTTTTTATTTGAAATTTTAACCAAATTTTTTATATTGCCCCCTCTAATGGAAGTGAGGGTCTCATGTTTAAAAACATTTTTACAAAATAAGTTTTTAAAAACCTTTATATAATATGAATGAAAATTTTGTATCACCAGCACATTTAAGCTTTCAAATCTCACTTAAGCTTTAAAGCTCATATCACATTTGTAAAAAATTGAAATAACATACTAAAAGATATTTCAAAATCTTGAAGCAACCCACCAGAAAATGAGTTGTAACCCACTGTTTAAAAACTTGTGGTCAAAATCTTTCATTAATCATAAACTTCTGTAAGTGCTGATTTTTAAAATACGATAAAATGTTTTTTTAAATACTTCTCTACAAAAAGGATGAATCTTCTGGTGCTTGGATTTTTTTCTAATAGAACAATTTAGAAAAAAAGTTTATTTGTGTAATGGAACAATTTGGGAGAGTGCTACATAAAAAAACCTACCACTTGGAAAACAAGGAAAGACTAGGACTTAAAATCACTCATTTTTTAAAAATAATTTAAATAGAGTATGGCATAAATGGTTGAGAAAAATCAATTCTCATAAGCAAGAACAAATAATATTTTTAAAAATGCATCACAGGAAAAAATATAATCACTGATTTCACATAAATTAGAAAACATTATAAGGAACACACAAACTATTATTTAACTAAGTTCTGGTGCAGTAGAATTCCAATTACCCGAACTCTAACTATCATAATCATTGATTATCAGAATCTATTTAAGAATCCCAGAGAAAACAATTAAGACGGAAACATACTGCCATGGGAAGTCAAAAAGTCCGTCATCATCGAAACAGTCATCCAAGGCTTGGTTGACTGCAGCATTGTTAACCAAGTAATAAGACGAATTTTTATCCCCTGATGTGAAAAAGCACTAAAAATATCTAGGAAATATAGTTTTTTCTCCTATTTTCAACAAACACATAGTAATTAAAAAAGGCCCTTTTCGGAAAAAATATAATTATCCAAATAGGGTCCGGCCCCAATTGATTAGGATGATTGGAGTTCTACTGTATATTTCTAAATAAAACCATCAATAGTTAATATGAAAATGGGGAATTTTTATTTTGATTAAATGGATATCACAAATAGTTTTTAAAGGGAACGTTTTTCAACAACATAACAGTTGATTAAAATATTGCCAAATTTAGAACAAGTTAATTAGTAACAAGTTTTCTTTTTGAATTGTACCAACATTACCAAAAAAATTTCCTTCGATTAACAATGCCCCCCCCCTTGAAAATGAAGAAGTAATACTATATTAATGAGGGATGAAAGGCAATTAATAATGGAAATTTCAGCATAAAATCTTTATAAAAAGCTCAGCAGCAGTTTCAGCTTAACTTTGTATATATTTAATTGATACATGTTGAAAACATCATGAGGGAGTTTCTTGCAATTCAACACACTCAGCCGTTTTCTTGGTTGAATCATATAAGTTATTTAATCGAGAACTCATAGAAAAGACAACTAGATCACAGCAGAAAGCTAAAAATATAAAGCTCACGGACACACTATGCAGATATTTACGAAACTGAGTAGAATCATATAACCAGCAATTTCCAGTGGATTCACAGGTTTTGTCCCACAAAACACAAGTCTTATTAATTATGTATCCATAAAAGAGAGGATATGGGATAGTGGCTGAAAGAATAAAATAATTTAGTTATATTATTTTTAAGTAGGAAATTTTATACTCATAAACACTGCTGCAAAAATTGACAAGAACATTATCCTCTACTCTAAAAGATTTGTAAGAGACACCTAGGGAGACAACTGGAACATAACTAATGCTATTTTACTTCCCTACAGGAAACTATACTCAAGTTTTTACCAGTATACTTAAAAATTCACAAATCTTCATATAATTCTAAGTTAGTTATCATTATATTTAAGAAAAATACAGTTAATTTTTTTTATTTGCCACCTGCATTGATGCTTTAGAAAGCATCTTCCTTATTATTTACCAGAATAATAGCAATGTAGCAGTTCAAAGCTGACAAATTGGTTACATAAAAACAGTAGATTACCCTACTGAATGAATGTATTTAAGAACACACATAATTCGGGTAAACACAATAAAAGATTTTTTTGTACCCTCGTTTATTTTTTATAAAAAAATTTCCCTTACCAAAAACAGAAATAAAGAATTCTACAGATCCTAATGCTAGTGTTTTATCCTTTTCATCCACACATCTGAAAAGTAAAGATTTAGATAAACAACAAAAACTAATTAAGGGAACTAATTTAATTGTAATTATAATTTATTTTAAAAACCTGATTTAAGAGAAATTAAATAAAAATTTTGCAAGCCATAAAAAACTGCTTTTATTTTCAATTATTAAATTCAAAGCAACTTTTATTCCCTCCTCTATATTTTTAATAGGACAAATTTTAACTGCTTAAAATCTTTTTAATATTTCAAATAGTACACATATATGTAGTTGAAGGATGAAAGAGAGATAATATTTTAAAAGCTCACCTAAGGGTAACTAAAACATTACCAACTCGAACTGTACTAGAAAGCATTTTTGCAATTGTGACAACAATCAAGTAAGGTAAAAACATTGCACAATCTCCGGGACAAAACCCTGAAGTAGCGTGTGCGTCTTTTCCATGACCAGGAAGAGGAGCAATACAGGAACAATTGTAAAAGCTCTAAAATTATTAAATTGGATTAAAAATTGTAAATATCAAATACAAAGTTAAAATTTTGGAAGTAAATTATAACATTACAAAACATAAATGATGCACAAAGAAAATCTTTTTCTACAGCTGACTATAGATAAAAGTGCTAGTAATAGAAATATGTGCTTTCTTATAAAGACCTTAAGAAACATAATATAATTCAGGGGTCGGCAACCGGCAGACCCCGGTCTGCATTTGGACCGCGTGAAGTAATATCCTGGACCGCCAAAGCATTTTGAAAGTTATTACTATGTATTCTTACACTTTAAAAACTAGTTTGACCCACTATTTTAGGTCAAATTTAAAAAAAATTAAGGGGAAAACTCCCAGACCCTCTATTTTTTATGTAAAAACTTCTAATAATAATAATATTAAATTTAACAATTTAATTAAGCAGGTAGCATAACTCAAATTACATCTTTGTAAAAATATGTGTATCTGAAGATAAGAATTTAAAGTAGTAATATTAACCTATATTTTTTCTCCGGACCTTGACGAAAATTTTAAAAATTATTTGTGTACCCCAAGTAAAATTACTTGCTGACCCCTGATATAACTTGTTTTGGCAAAAAGTAGAAATTTAAATTTTTGAAAACTGCACAGTATATATCTTTTGCTTTTTTATACTGTATTAAGATTTAAATGGTTATGAGCCTTTATAAACTTAAAGTTCTTCATTATCAATTTAGTATAAAGACATTATGAATGTCCATATAGAAGTTATCATATATAAAAAGATTATTTACCAATAGTACTATTTAATTGTCTTTTTGAGAATATCTAAATTTCTCATAGGGTATTTAGACATTTCTAATATGGAGTTCTTTAGGGAGGGTAGAACAGAAAGTTAACATTTTTAGATCAAAATCTGTACAGAAAAACACATCAGCTGCATATTTTCAATTTTAAATTCCTGTTTGAACAGTGTACTAGGTTTCAACTTGAATAAGTCTAACCTTCATTTTTTCATCATAAGAATGACATCCAGCTGTACATGGAGAAAAGTGAACTATTCCAGTTTTATCACAGATTGGATTAAAAGCTTGGTAACTGCAGTTGCAATGCTGATTACATTGTTGTAGTTCAGGATACCTGCACAAATAAGGGGAGCAGTTTAAGCAAATTTTTGGTACTTACAAAACATAGCACTAACAACTAATATAAATGCCAGAGACCCCACACCTGATTTAAAATAACACTTAAAAGGTACAACTTAAGGTACTTTATACATTAATTAATAAAAGCTAAACTATACAAAATTTTAATAAATAAACTATCAAAGTTAGCAGACATTTTTTTCATAGGTTCTTTACCACTCTTAAAGGTACTATTATATATTAATATTAATACTTTTGAGAATTTCTGTCAACACTGAATTTGGCTTAGGTGAAACTTAACTTACACAGCAGAAGTATCCTTTTCTAGGATAGAAGATTCACAGCCCATAAAAAGACCAGAAAATAAAATTATTCCAGCCACAGCTTGAATGAATACAATGTAACCAACCAGGTATTTGGATCTAGGTCTGTATTTCTTGATGAAGAATCCACTAAGAAAAACTCCAACTACCATAGCAAGTACAGTTACAGTTCCTATATAGGGGAAGAGAAAAGGTACCTAAATCAATATAATTTAATATGCATCAAAAGACAGAAAAAGTTCAGTGGAAAAATACCTGAAAAGAAACTGGCTGAAGATGCTGTCTTATGAAACTGACTCTCCATGTACTTGGGCATGAATACAAAGTAACCAAATAATCCATTTATTTGGAAAATTATGCTTAGGGTGTGAAAAAGCAAAATAGGGTTTCTTATCAATTTCATCAAAGATAGAAAAAGATCTGTAAAGACAAATACTAAAATAATAAAATGTGCTAGATAGTAAATTTTAATTTTTTTTGAAGTTAATGTTTACTTTCAGCAAAACAAGACCAGGTATTAAAACTAATTTTGAAAAGATTACTCTAGGTTTATTGATTCAGAATAGATTATAAATGAATATGAAAAATGAGTTTTATAAATTCACCTTTCAAAACATAATTTAAAATTTAAGAACCAGGGTTGGCCGATTTAAACCATTTGGTTTAAACCATTGGTTTAAACCATGGTTTTTTTACCATGGTTTTTTTACCAAAAAAACCACTTGGTTTTTTTGGTTTTTTTAGAAATTATAAAATATTTTCAGGATTTTTTAAAGAAAGTGTTATTAAGTATAATCTTTTGCACAAAATTAAAAGGTCAGATTTATAAAAAATTGACATTTTAAGGTGATTAAAAATCAGAAATCTTTTAATTTAATGGTTTTAATTATTGAATTCAATTCTCTCTAAACTTAATGCTTAAGTTAAACTTATTATATTTTGCAAGAGATAGTTCATTTATTAATTTCCTTTAAAATGAAGCATTATTTCAAAGAGTAACTAAACATACACAAAATTTATCTGTTTTTCACTGATAAAATATGGCTTGGATATTAATTAATTAATAAAACCAATTTGTCTTATTTGTCAGTCATAAAAACCAGTTGGTTTTTTTACTTAATTAAAAAAACCGTCCATTTCTTTAATGATAAAAACTAAAAACCAGTTGGTTTGTTTATAAACAGATAAAAACCAGTCGGGTTTTTTTACTAAATTAATAAAAACCGTTAATTTCCTTAATCGGATTAATTATCTCAATCATTTATCCAATTTCAATTAACATTAGTTGCTTACATTTCCCTTTTATTTATTAAAAAAGTTAAATTTTCTCTTTCTAAAGAAATTTCTTAAGTTCATAAATAATCCATATAATTAATTTGATTATTTCACCATTTAATAATTAATCAAATTAATTATCTTTATCAATTATCCAAATTCAATTCACATTAGTTGTTTACATTTCACTTTTACTTCTCATTTAAAAAATAAATTTTCTCTTTCTAAAGAAATTTCTTAAGTTCATAAATTAATCCATATATAATTAAGATAAATAATTTGATTATTTCAACCATTTATCCAAGATAAATTAACACTGATTTTTATTCACTACAATAATATTAGATATTCAAATTGGAATATTTTAAAAACAAAAATTATTTTTAAAACAAATTAATTTAATTTTAATTAATTAATTGAAATATACAAATCATTTACCAATTATAAACAACCCCTGAAATAAATGTCTCATTTACAACTCAATTTCAAACATCAATGCTAAAATAACTTATTCCGATAAAAAAAATTCTAAAAAAACTTGGTTTAAACCAAAAAAACCTGGTTTAAACCAAAAAAAACCAAATAAACCCGGTTTTTTTGGTTTTTTTAAAAAAAACCCGGTTTTTTGCCAACCCTGTTAAGAACTAATATTACATTGCCAGATAACAGCAGAAACATTGCATAATATAAGTACAATAAATAAAATCAATATTTTACAAATACATTCATATTTTAGTCTAAAAATGATAATGCAACTTTTTATATTTATCAGCAGTTGAATCACTTCTAATGTAACATTATACTCATTTAAACAAACTAATGAATGACATTTAAGGGCAGGGTTACTATTCTTATTCCCTTAAATGATTTACAAACTTAATGTTAGCTTTTTGCTGGTTTTGGAATGAAAGAAGGGAGAAAAATTACCACTAAAAGATCTTTCAAAATCACTATTCTCATTTGAAGAAGGATCATTAGTAATACTTTCTGGAAAAAGAGCAACAGGCACTGATGCTAGGAAAATAGCCATTCCTAGAAAAATAAATCCAATCCACCACGCTCCAATCCATCTAGAATCTTTGATATCAAATCCTGGATCCACTGCCAAAAGAGGGAAAAGTTTAAGTTAATGATTTTCATATAAATATGATGCAATTATCTCACATATTTTATTCAATTATGAAAATTACAGGGTTAAGTTGTATAGGTGAAACATTTGAGTATGTAAAGAATTCATTCGTATAAAGTGAATGAGTCAAAATTTTAGTTAGTAGATAAATCAAAATTCAAATTGTGTCTAGTTGGACTTTATTCTGGACTAAAAAAATCAAAAAAGCCAGATGATGGTAAAAATAAATGATAAACTTAAAAAAATATTAAGATTATAAATATCTAATCTTAAGTCAGGGAGAGCTGAATTAAGAATCACTTTGTAAGATAAAATGAGGGGTAAGAATATTTATGATATTTTATGAAAATAGTATTAATTGATTCTTTGCTTTTAAATATATCTTAATAATAAATTTTTTGTTCTCCTAGTGGCTAATTATACATAGATTCAGCATATTGTCGAATTAGAGGGGAAATGTACTAAATCAACTTGGACTTAGCTATACTGTATGAGGTTAGTGTGCCAAGTTAGGTGATGTTCTATCATTTCCTCTTACGCCATTAAATTTCACAAAAACAGTTATCACTTTTCCCCTTGGCATGTTTTTGAAAAGATACTTGTTTGTTGGCTTCATTCTACTGCCGTCAAAAAGATGACTTATACCTTTCACCTGTAAGCTAAGAAAATAAGAGTTAATAAACTTTTTATCATTAGATACTTGCCAAATGGGTTTTCATAAAATTGTAGACAGAAAGATGATAGCCAGAAACCTAAAGTTGGCCCAATAATTCTGAGAGCAAAAGTAGTGCCTAGAATAAATATTTAAAAAAATATTAATAAATAAATAATCATGAATGTAAGAAAAGTAACAAAAAAAGAAACTAGTTCTTTAAACATGCCACTTTATCTCATCTTATACAAATATATTTAATCTTATTCAATTTAAATTTTATTACAGAGAAAAAATTACCAATATACAGAGGAGAATTTTTTTTCTTCACATTGTCATCCATATATGGAGTTCCAAGTGTGTAATAAGCTGTAGACCCAAATCCATTCAAAAAATTGCCAATAAAAAGCAACACAATGGAAGTATAGTTTTCAATTTGCCTGTTACATTTACTTGATGGCAAACTTTGAGAGCATAGTTGAGCCTTATGAGTAGAAGTATGATTAGACATTGTCACTTTGGAACCAAAAAGAAGAAAAGGCAAACAGCTCACAAAGCAACCTAATACTGTAATCATCATTCCCATAGAGACTAATCTAGGCTTGTGTGCGTATTTCCCAAAGTAACCAACGATAACACCAAACAGAACTGGACTCAAATTGTCTGCAATTAGAATTAATCCAGTGATTCTTGCATCAAATGAGTACCGCTTTTCTAAAGTTGATAAAATTCCAATAAAGTACGTAAAATAAGCTCCTTGTAAAACACTCAAGGTGGAAAATAAAAAAAGAAAACATTTGGAATTAGCAAACCGTTGAAGAAATTGTGGTCGCCAATTTCCAAAGCCACATAAAGATTTAGATGTGAAGTCTGGATCAGGTAAAAACATTGAATCTTCCATCTCTAATTAGTCTATTTCTCAAATTTTTCATCAATTCCACGTTGTTTTTCAAAACTTTTAAGCAGCAAGTGAACAGTATTTTCCAAAAATTTTATCCAGAAACCCTGTATTTAAATTTTTGTATTATTTAAAGGAAATTTAAATCTGCTTTTCATTTTTATACCTTTGTTTACAAACAATTACACGGTTGCGAAGGTAAAGAAACACAGATACAGTGAATTTTCTACTTCGCCCAATAAAAGTATTGCTATCAAATTCAAAATTAAAAAAGAAACATCTTATGGATTGATTTGAAAATACTCTTCTTCAAATATGTTACTTGGATTATACTTTGTATTTTATTATTATAGTTATTAAAATGTAGGTCCGAATATTATCTTAATTTTTTACATTCCTTTCACACACAACTACACTTCTACTTTTACTACTAAACCACACGGATGGATTTGTTTTGAATGTGAGCAAAATTGCATACGTACATAAACTTTGTTGTTATTTCATTTAATTAATAATGTCTCGACACAGAAATATTCGAGGGTTAGACCCTGACGAGGAATATGATCAGTACCAAGCCTGTTATGGACACTCCGTAGAAGATGATTTCTGCATTTCCCCCAACACTGAAGCGCAATTTCTTTACAATCGCAATGCTCATCATGGTAACGTGAACTCTTTGTTTTCTACCTCCGAAACAGTTCCTGAGGAAGATTTAAGTTATGAAGATAGCTATGAAAACAGCAAAGACACTGGTGTAGCTGAATTAAATAGTCTTGACCAGGCCAAGTTACAATCCTGTGTAGAAGCAATGCAAGACATTGTAGGTGAAACAATACCGGAATCAGTTCTCCGAGAGGCAGCAATGGCTTGTGATTTTGATTTACAGAGAGCTCTTAACGCTGTTCTGCAAGAAAATGCCCCAAAACCCAGAAGGGAAAGAAAAACGGTGGCAGCTGTTACTCCTCAGCCAGTATCTAAAGAATCTAATAATAAACCTGAGATATCGATGCTTAAAGTTGTTGCTCAGCCAAAGTCTAAAAGTAACTCTAAAGACAGTGTCAAGAAAGAAAGATTAGATGATTCTCTCTCTTTTTCCCCTGCACTTAAAGGAAAGGTGTCTGCTAAAATTGCTGCTGTTAAGGTTTCTAATGTTGAAGAATTGTCTTTTGGTACTCCTAAACCTCTCTCATTTGGAAAAGACAAAGAACCATCTCCAACAGCTGATACTCCTAAAGGTTCAGAGGACAAGAAGGAAGAAGATAAAATTAAATCTTCAAAACCATCTAAAAGTGGAAAAGAAATCTATAATAAAGAAAGAGCAGATACCAAACCTCTCATTAACCTTGTTGTCATAGGCCATGTTGATGCTGGCAAAAGTACACTAATGGGCCATCTCCTGTACCGCCTTGGGAGTGTTTCACAACGTAACATGCATAAGTTCGAAAAAGATTCCAAGAAGCTTGGCAAAGGCTCTTTCATGTATGCTTGGGTTCTAGATGAAACTCCTGAGGAAAGAAACCGAGGGATTACGATGGATGTTGCGTTTTCTAGCTTTGAGACAACCAACCGAGCTGTAACTCTCTTGGATGCTCCTGGTCACAAGGACTTTATCCCAAACATGATCACTGGAGCTGCCCAGGCCGATGTTGCTATTCTCGTTATTGATTCCACAACTGGGGAGTTTGAAACTGGATTTGAGCAAGGAGGTCAGACCCGGGAACACACCATGCTCATTCGCTCTCTTGGGGTGGTAGAGATTGCAGTTGCAGTCAATAAAATGGACAATGTAGGATGGTCTGAAACAAGATTCAGCGAAATCAAAACTAAGATGACTACCTTTCTGAAGCAAGTAGGTTTCAAAGAGAATGATGTCACGTTTGTTCCCTGCAGTGGCCTTAGCGGAGAAAATCTTGTCACTGGTCCTGAAGAAGAGTCTTTCAAACAATGGTATTCTGGTCCTAGTCTTGTGGATGTGATTGACCGATTCCATCCTCCTGAGAGGCCTGTAGATAAGCCTTTCCGAATGTGTGTGAGTGATACTTTTAAAGGAGCAACTGGTGGATTCTGCATTGCCGGGAAAATTGAAGCTGGGTTTGTGAAAGCCAGTGATAAAATCCTAGCAATGCCTTGTGGAGAACAAGCTGTTGTAAAAACTGTGTCTGTTGAGGAGAAGTCAATATCATATGGTTTTGCTGGTGACCATGTTATTTTGAATATAACTGGTGTTGACACCAATAACATTGCTCCAGGCAGTATGCTCTGTAGTGTTGAAAAGCCTGTCAGTGTTGTGACGCGGTTCGAGGCACGTCTAGTCATATTCAACTTGCCGGTCCCGATCACCAAAGGGTTTCCTGTGATTTTGCATTACCAGAGTTTGAGTGAACAGGCCACCATCAAAAAGTTGATTTCTGTGCTCCATCGTAGTTCAGGAGAAGTGGTGAAAAGTAAGCCAAGGTGTTTGACGAAAAACAGTAGCGCTGTTGTAGAAATTGAAGTTAGTAGGCCAATTTGTATTGAACTGTTTAAAGATTTCAAGGATCTAGGAAGGTTTATGTTGAGAAGTGGAGGAACAACTATTGCTGCTGGGCTAGTGACAGCTCTAAAATAAATGTTAACCTTATAGGCATTTTAAGAGGTGCCTTTAATAAGCATATTTTATTAAACATTGTTATTTATATTAAGCAATTAGCTAGTGTTATTTAGGAATTTTTTTATGGTTTCATTTTTACCTTGAGAAAAAAATGAATGAGAGCTTTATCTCTCCTAGTTTATGCTGAATATAAATCCAAACAAGTTAAAGTAATTAAAACATTATTTTAAGAAATCTTGTGTAATTTTGTTCAGAATATTAAGAAAAGAACCTAATTAGATTCAGGATAATTTGTCTAATTATTATTTTCATAGAACTTTTGCTTATGTTACCTAAAAATTACAACTTATGGCACAGTTTCTAAAAAAGTCCTCCCTTTGGCTACCGCTATGCAATTGCCAAGTTGGTGCTATATCACGGCAGATCAGCTGGTCGCCAGTTCTGGCTGCCATGTATCACCACTGCTCAAATGTTAACACTTAAGTGCATTATCAGGGATCTGTCCAGGACAAATTTACTACCGTTTAACGGTAGCTTCACAAATTCGCAGATCGTTAAAACGGTAGCTTCACAAATTTAAAATTTCTTATTTTCACAATTTATAACTGAATTTTCACAAATTATTACTAAACTAATAATATACTAGTGTTTGAAAACTTTTATGAACTAAATTATGTATATGTAAAGTGATTTTTAAAAATATATTTTTCAATTCATTTTATTATGCATATTTTATTTTCTCAAACTAAATTTTTTTTCACAAATTATTTTTAAATTTTCACAATAAAGCTCAATTCCCATGGGATGCGGTTTTAAATCCGCAAGCAAAAAACGCTCCCCTACTTTCCCTACGTTTTCGGAAGAAGATCGATCTTTCCTTTTGCAAATAGATTCACAGGAGCACATGACGAGAAGAGGCCAATCACAGGCCTAGTAAGAAAACCGCTCGTAAATTCGCTCGTCCGAAATTTGCGTGCGTTTTTTCTTGGTTCATGTTCAAGAAGTAAGGCAAATTCGCTTACTTTTTTTGGTCACGTGATACCCTCCGACCAATACGAAAGCCCTAGAAACAATAACAGCATCCATTTTATTTTGATTCTTCGTACCAGATCATGATCAGCTTTTTCATCAAATTTTAATATACATCCTAATTAAGATGAGTAAAAGTTAATAAAATTACAAAAGAATCGTCTTCGTAACGATGAACGGCTTCCAGATTACAGGGAATACTCAAAAAAAATATAGCAGATGGCATGGGAAGTAGGCAAGAATTCTGGAGATAAGCAGTGAGTTGATGTCTTAAAAGAAAATTCGTAAAAAATAACTGTAAATTGAAATAACTTTTCATATCCTTTTCTGAATTATTAAACTTTTACAGACGTACAAAAATACAAATAGACCTTTGGTAAAATGCTTAATAGCTCATTTGTAGAACTACTTCCCATGCCATTTGTGTTCTGCATATTTTTCCTATCAAGTTGTAATTTTTCTATAAAGATCCAAATTAGAAAAAGCCGCAATTAATTTGAATGTGTTTGAAGATTTACTGTATTTAGAAAAGAATGTCAATACATTTTTATTGTGATTTGAATATAGTACTACAACTGAAGCTAATGTTTTCATCAGAACATGTGAGAGAATTTAAAACAAAAAGAATAGTGCCCTGTGAATTCAGATATAATTATTGGTGTTCTTTCTGAATGAATTTTAGTGAGAAAATATTTTTATTTGATGTTCTTAATTAAAATAACTTCTTCCAGTTTTTTACTACAGCTTCTGTATAAATGAAACGAATTTTCCACCATGGAGCTTCTCGATGTCTTTATGAATAAACTTTAAAATTTTAGAAGGAATGCATTAACCCTCTCGGCACCAGAACATCAAAAAAGTGAAAAAACTTTTTTCTTCTTCTCAATACATCCAAAATGCCCCTATAATTTGCCTGGAAAAAAATTTTGTACTTGTGTGCACTCCTTCCTAGTTATTTTTATGAGCAATATGAGGCCATATTTTTTTATTTTAACAGAAAATACTTGGTTTAGAACTAATTAAAAGACCTGGTCATGATGATATTAGAAGGTTAAGAAATAAGAAAATATCTACCAACCTATAAAAAATGTTCTACAGAAGCTATAGCAACTAGCTAGTATTTTCTCTTCACAAGCATCACAGCTTAAAATGTAAACATTGAGGTATAAATCATCTTGCTACCATTTAGGAACTAATTCAGAAACCATGTAGAAGTCTCATATGTGATCTGCATGAATCAGTGAAGTCACTGATGAAAAGAAAATAAATTTGCGTGTTTACATCATACAAAATTTGAGCTCGTAAGTAGAAGCCTCATATTAGGCCCAGGGTGGCGAGAGGGTTAACTATTAATTTAATTTTAGTTGATACTACTAATTTGATGAAAAATGTATGCTTATAAAACTTAATAAAGTTATTAAACGTTTAAAAATATACTGTAAATTTTAGCGCCAGTACAAAAGTCGGCAAAAGCCAGCGACCTCTAGTGAGCGGTTTAAGAAACAGATCGAGCAAAAAAGCTAGGGGAAAAAATCCTTGAAAAACTGCGAGCAGAATCCGCTCGCTAAATTCGCTGGCGAATTTACAAAATCTGCATCCCATGGGAATTCAGCTTAAAGGTAGTTGGCAAAAAATCCTAGTCAGATCCCTGATTATGATGACTCTAATTTAAGTGACAAGAAGTGCAATAAGCACATAAAAAAGACTTTTGCTAAACATATAAAGCTTAATATCAAAATAATATACAAACATTGTACCGTGCATTGTCTGGCAGTGTTATTCTTAGGATTTTTTTGGAGGAGTTAAAATATTCCTTGACTCTTTAAGGAGGGGTGAAATAGAAATAGTTTAAACCAGCGGTTCTCAAACTGTGCTCCGCGGAGCCCTTAGGGCTCCGCCAAGCATTTCCAGGGGCTCCGCGAAGAAATTTGAAATAAATACATTTCTTGATAATTTCTAATTTGCGTTGTTCTGAAATGTTATATAAATAACTTTCTGCTATGTGTTTCTTGTAAAGAACTTACTTTTGCTCCTTACCCAAATTTTTTAGAGCTTTAAATAACCCTTGAATTTAAGTGGATTTGATGGGGAGCTCTTTTGATTATAGTTTTTTTTTCTGGTTTTTGTCTTTTTTTTAAGTCTTTCTTGGTTTACCAAAACAAGTTAAAACCATGTTATTTAGGGTCAAATTTTCGAAATTCTTCTGAGGGAGAACCCCCAGACCCCTCTATTGTACTTACAATTTTATTATCGTCACTTTTTTATAACATGTTTGTTAAAAATAAAATCCTACCTAAAAACGAAAATCCGAAATTTGGACTATGATGTACCTAAAACAAGTATAAAATAACTGTCTTTAAGGATCATATTTCACTAAATTCACCCAGACTCCCCTATCATAATTGGAATTTAATAAATCACAATTTTTCTTACTTGCTCTTAGATGCATATTATACCTAAAAATGTTTTAAAAAGCTACATTAAACCTGTTAAATATGCATGGGAGGGGCTGTGGAATAATTTTGGAACCATATTGAAATAAATTTCTATTTACACTACTGCATTTATGCTTTTATTTCTTGTAGCAATGGTTTTTATGTAATTTGCTTTTTGTACCTTGAAAAATTTAACTTCGGAAAAGGGCTCCGTGAAGAATTTGTCTCCCGAAAAGGGCTCTGCGACATAAAAAGTTTGGGAACCCCTGGTTTAAACTAACTGCATATAATACAGAAATAAAAAAAACGCTTTTTTAATGGACAAAATGAAAAAAAATAAGGATGCTATTTTATAATAGCATCTGATGTATTAGTAGAAAATGCAAAACATTTTAATAAAATTATATTTTACGTTAAACATTCTATAAATAGAATACTACTTCTTAAATGTTTCAAATTTGAGTAGAAAAAATATTATTTCGGTGGGGCGCCATGCATTTTTTAAGCAAAACCTTAGTTGAAAATTCAAAGCGTGAGAATACGCACGACTAGTTTTTAAAAGCGTATTACCGATTTTCAATGCGTAAAATACTCTACCAAAGGCGTTAAAATTATCTCTGTCAGTATCGTTTTTAAAATAACTTAAGTAAAATAACATGCACAATAAAAAAAGCACAAATTTTGATGAGTATATAAATGCATCTTGATCATATAGCAAGAAATAAGTAGTGAATCTTAAAATTCAGAAAAATAACGTTTCACTCACCGATTTCTGAGCTTCTTACTTCGTCACAGCTTCGATAAGAGTCGACCAGCCGCCATGTTTACCCAGAGAACAAATGATGACACAACAATATAGATCTAATTTGAACTGTGGGTAAACATGGCGGCTGGTCGACTCTTATCGAAGCTGTGCCCTTACTTCAGACTGGCACTATCACAATAAACAACAATGATCATTTAAGAACGGGACTGTGCAGAATGTTTGTCACTATTCTGGGATCATGAAAATAAAAAGAAAGACTAAAATTTTTTTATCGAATTATTAAATCAACTAAATTATGTGATTAATATTGTATTATTTATAATATTTGTTCTTACTTTATATCCAGCAAACCCCCGGAAATGCACATGCGTCAAGTCTTCACGTTCAAAATATAATTTTGTACTTATTTTCAAATAAAATAAAATAATCTAATTATAATTAAGTAATCTCCCGCGTACAGAATGTGCACCATACCACAGAGCCAGTGGGATATACAGAAATCGAATTAACTCTTAAAAATCCTTTTTCTTGGGTTAATCTTGGGTATTTGAGTCGTGGTAAAACATGGCGGCCAGAACAGATGACACGCCGATCGGCTAATGATATAGCACCAACTTGGTGACTGTATCAGGGTCGCCAAATGGAGGACTCTTATTTTAGCTGTGCCCTTAAATTTATCATTGATTGAGTTTTGAATATCCTAAATACTTTTGAAATGAATGACATTTAGTTTTAAATAGATTTATTAATCAACACTTTTAATCTTAACAACTTTTAATTTACTCAGCACAATTTTCAACAAAATGCTTAATTAGTGTTTCTTTTTTTGTTTGTAATGTTATATGGTAGCTTAATTCAATTGTGTCTATTGCTGTTATAAATTCTTGTGCCACAAAACCCAAACCAATCTATAGCTTTTTGACTTATCCAAAAATTCAGATTTTTGCATTACGAATTTCCTTAACAATTTCAATATTTGTTAAGTGGTATGTGTATCTATTAGGAGAAAGATCTCTTACCTCTCATTTTCTGTTGCCTTCCAATTTTCCCAGTTTTCTTTGTCTTCCTACTTCAGTGCTTAAAAAACAGCTTGATTTGCATGGAAAAATAATTCCATTGCTGGTGTAAGCAGATAAGGTTCTTTTTGTTAACTTGTTGGTTACAAACCACGGATTATTAAAAGTTAACAGGAAACTATTATGGGAATTAAAATGTAAAAAATTAGTGGAATAATTAGTTTAAGCATATATTTTTGTTAGATTTTCTTAACTGGAGAATGCTAAATTTAAATCCAAATAATCCGTGAGATACTTGCTGCAACAAGCTGACTCGGTTAGCATTGAATTAAGTTAGCTGGTTGTCAAAGCAAGTGTATTTAAGTATAGTTATATTTAATAGTGTCGAAGCAAGTATGTTTAATCAGAAATCCAGGTTAATTGAGGCAAGGATCTTAGCTAAAAACCTAGTTATCCATTAATTCTTATTATAACTAATAATTTTTTCCAAACATTTATAGACATTAATTTTAACATGAGCATAACTCTTTAAAAAGTGAGACTAAAAATCAAATTAATAACCTTTAAAAGTTTTTTTAATAAATTTTATTTATCAAATTGCTGTTGCTTTTTTGCCTGAAAATTTTATTTTATAAAAAATCAAACTACCTATGGAAATTAAGATTTGATGTGAAAAAAATTGTATAAATTAATATGTGTAAATTGCAAATTAATCAATTAAGTTACTGCATATAGATCATGGTTAAGTATGCTACTATTTCAATCAAGTGGCTTGTGTCAATAAAATATTTGAACTCTTATATCGATTTTATTTTCCAGTAGTATTTATATTTAAATCCAAATGATTTAAACATTAATATATCCAAGCAATCTATGCTCATTAGGGTGGGCCGAAAACACACTTTATTTTTTAATTATGTTCTAATAGCGCGGAAAGGGTGCCACTTGGGTCCAATAAGGACGGTGCAAAATATTTTTTCGATTGGATAATATCTTAGGCTCCCGCATCGCACTTGAAGTTCGAAAAAATGGATGACTTTTTTACAAAACAACAAAAAAACCAAAGATTAAAGTCTCAAATATTGTTCATGATTTTTTATGAGGAACTATTATAGTTATAGACATAATGTTTCAGGTTTCATTATTTTATCACTCTTGCTTCGTTAGATATAATTTTTTAATGTTCAAAGAAATCTTGTAAAGTTGTTTTTTCTGCATTTTTAAACAGCTAATAACTCTAGAACTATACAACTTGAAAACCTGAAATTAGTCCCATTCGGTTCGTAAATTTTTTGTCTTGGATTTGATGTGCATCATAACCATCATTTTCAAAACAAAATTTTGAAAATTTAAAAAAAGTGAAAAAAAAATTTATAAAAATTTTTTTTTGAAAACTTTTTTGAAAAAAATTTAAAAGCCTTTTGACTCATAAAATGAACAATACTACCAAATTTCAAGTTGAAAATAAAATATAATCATGTATAAAAAAATAAAAATTTCGAAATTTAGGCAAATCCCTAAACAATCCCCAAAATTATAAAGCAAGAGCAATTCACTCATGGAAAATGCATAAACTCGCTTGAGGGTGTTCATATGACTTATAACATGTAAAAAATGTCACATAAATTTCTGAAAATACGACAGTTAACAGATTCGGTACAAAACCTTACAGAGCTAATTTTTAACTTTAAGTTAATTCAATTTGCATGAATTTTAACTGAATATTCCTAAGAATTTTGTGTTTATATCCAATTTTTTATGCTCTCCAAACTTTTAATTTACTTTGATTTGACTTTTTAAAAGTAAAAACAATTAGATATAAACATAATTCTTAGGAATTTTCAGGAGTAATGCATGCAAATTGAATTAACTTAAAGTTGAAAATTAGCTCTGTAAGGTTTTGTACCGAATCTAATTATTGTCGTATTTTCAGAAATTTATGTGACATTTTTTACATGTTATAAGTCATATGAACACCTTCAAGCGAGTTTATGAATTTTCCATGAGTGAATTACTCTTGCTTTATAATTTTGGGGGTTGTTTAGGGTTTAGGGATTTGCCTAAATTTCGAAATTTTTATTTTTTTTATACATGATTATATTTTATTTTCAACTTGAAATTTGGTAGTATTGTTTATTTTATGAATTAAAAGGCTTTTAATTTTTTTTCAAAAAAATTTTCAAAACAAATTTTCTTATAAATTTTTTTTTCACTTTTTTTAAATTTTCAAAATTTTTTTTTGAAAATGATGGTTATGATGCACATTAAATCAAAGACAAAAAATTTACGAACCGAATGGGACTAATTTCAGGTTTTCAAGTTGTATAGTTCTAGAGTTATTAGCTGTTTAAAAATGCAGAAAAAACAACTTTACAAGATTTCTTTGAACATTAAAAAATTATATCTAACGAATCAAGAGTGATAAAATAATGAAACCTGAAACATTATGTCTATAACTATATTAGTTCCTCATTAAAAAATCATGAACAATATTTGAGAGTTTAATCTTTGGTTTTTTTGTTGTTTTGTAAAAAAGTCATCCATTTTTTCGAACTTCAAGTGCGATGCGGGAGCCTAAGATATCATCCAATCGAAAAAATATTTTACACCGTCCTTATTGGACCCAAGTGGCACCCTTTCCGCGCTATTAGAACATGAATAAAAAATAAAGTGTGTTTTCGGCCCACCCTAATGCTCATAGATTGCTTGATTTCAGGCATCTAAAAATGTTTCTCGTTAGGAAAGAAGACAATGGGCCGAATGCAGCAACGTTCTGCGACGTGCTAAAGAACCGTATTTCACCTAATAATGATCGCCCAAGAACGCCTGCTCCAGAGGTGGCGTTCTACGGCGATCGGGGCGGATCGTGGATCGTTTTCCTCCTGATTGGTTGAACGCGCAGAGCGCGGGAAAGGCAGGGTACAATCAAATGCACGTGGTTCATTGACGTAGTTCGTGACGTTTTTGAAAACCAATCAGCGGCATGCTGGAAAAATGACTCAGGACAACGTTAGTTGAGTTGTTTGGAAGTAGGATTCGACCGGTCCCAAAATCGCCGCAGAACGTAGCTGCATCCGGCCCAATATTTGAAATAATCAAAAATATTTACGGTACTTAAATATGATCTAGTCCAGGAGCCCGTATGGGCAACCTTTTCGAATCCACCGGATTCAATGATTCAATGACGTGGAGGGCCATAGAGTAGATAATAGCTAATATTTTTTAAGTAAAAAATGAGTAGTTTTATTATATATATTTACGAAGTTTAATACTAAAGTTAAAATTTAATCTGGACATACAATATATTGATTACATACAATAATTATAATGAAGTTACATTAATCTGGACTAGAATAATATTATTAGTCTAGTAAATCTACTGAAAAAAAGGGTCAAACCGGTAAAAAATTGATACATTTAGTTTTTCAACGGTTTTCACTTGGGAATGATACAGAATATTTGCCATCACATTTATCGTAATATTCTACATTTTGAACATGCAGTTAATGTTATAAATCAGGGGTTCCCAAACTTTTTTGGCCCGTGGTCCCCCTGACGACATTTTTCGTACCCCGTGGACCCCCTGTGTAAGGGACCGTTCAAAAAGTAGCTAAAAATATTATGTTTTTATACAAATTTCAAAACCACGCACACATTTTGTAATTTTTTCAAGTGTTTTTTCGTGCATTGATAATTATTTGATTTCACACTTTTACATATTAATTTTTTTTTAATTTTTGCCTTCACAAGATAATTTTAAGGAAATTATAACAATCAAACATTTAAGAAAATTTTTTAATATCACTACATTTCAAGACACAAAAACTTTTAATCTTGACAATAAGTTTTGGCCTCAAGCTTTTCAAAGTTTATGGCTTATGAGTGTGTGCCAAATCATAAAAGTTCAAAAATAACTACAATTTATATATGGCATGTTAACAAACAATATTTAATTGAGTTCAACTATGAAAAGAAATCAAATTGCCATTGATATTTGGTTACACAACTTTTTTAATGAAATTATAAAAATTAAACATTTAAAAAGTTTGAAACTAAAAACAAATCTAAACTTTTAATATAATTACATTTCAAAGCACAAAAACTTTTAGCTTTAACTCTAACTTTAAAACTTAAGAGGCAGATTTTATAAGGAGCGGGCAGGTCACTATAGTGACAATTTTTGATTTTGATGAAATTTTTATGATGGATACTTCTAATGATTTTAGAATACCTCTATTTTTTCTTTTTCCCGAAAAAAAATTTTTTCGGCCTACAAAAATTCTCAAAGTTGGTCGCGACCCGGTATTTTTTTCGAATCGACATATCTTTGTACAACATTTTCTCAGTGCATTGAGGGTCAAACAAAGTAATTCTTGCGGTAACAACATGTCCTTAGATAGCTTAATCAAATTCTTTTGTGAATTTCATGGTTCACCTTCCCTGCAAACTGGAAGGGTTCGCCAAACTTTGTCGAAAAAAAATGAAAAAATGCCAAATTCTAGCCTTTATTGACCCCAGCATTGAGGGTCAATCACAGTTTTGAGGGTTAAAGTGTGTAGTACTGCTCAGTATTAACTTAATCAGCCCATTGGTTGTATGGTTAACCCTCATGGCAGCAGAAAAATGGCTACTTTCGTAGCTATCAAAACAAAAAGAGGTCATTTTGGTGACCCCGTATTTCAGAGCATTGAGGGTCAATCAATAATTCGAAATATACGTCTCTTAGTACAATACCTCTACTTTAAGAATCAGTTGACAAACCTATGGCGTCTCGATCTGTGATCACGTGAGATTGATTTTTGTAAATTAAAAAATGGAAAAAAGGTCATTTTGGGGACCCTGTATTTCAGAGCATTGAGGGTCAATGACGAACTGGAAATATGCATTTCGTAGTATGAGACCTACCCTTTAAGAAACAATTGACAGAATTATGGAGTCTTGACCTGCGATCACGTGAGATTTATTTTTGTGACTACAAAAACGGAAAAAAGGTAATTTTTGGGATCCTGTATTTCAGAGCAATGAGGGTCAATGACGAACTGGAAATATGCATTTCGTAGTATGAGACCTACCCTTTTAAGAGACAATTGACAGAACTTTGGTATTTTGCCCAGCGGGCACGCCTAAGACTTACTTTTCTACATAGCGAACACATAAAATATGTGATGCTTACAATTAGCTTTGTAGGTTGTTTTCAAAAATTATTTTCAAATTACATTTGGTCTTCCAAAGGAAATACCACCAAAAAATAAACCATATAATGAGATTAAATTTTTATTTGAGCAGTGATTTAAGACAATTTGAAAAACATTAGCCTTAAACATATAAAACAGTAAAATATTTCAAAGAATAAGTTTTAACAAAAATAAACACAAAAAAGGTTATTTCTCCCAAGTTATTTCATCTTCTTTAATCTTTGAAATTATCTTTTTGATTTCCCCAACAGCTTCAATAACGAAATACTGAAATAAAATAAAAATATAAATGAACCTTAGATTTGCAGATGATAAAAGAAAAAATTACAGTAGAGCAATGTTTCCCAACCTTTTTCCGTCTGTGGCCCAGCTAAGCCTTTCTAAATTGTCTATGCCCCCACTTCATTTTTTTTTTCAAAAATCTTTGAAAGTGTATAAAATCTGGTTGTCCATGCCCCACAAGGTGACAATTTGGTTAAAAGTTTTCAAATTGACCCCCCCTAGAAAAACTTATTGCCCCCCGATGGGGCGTACGCCCCACGTTGGGAAACACTGCAGTAGAGATAAGAAAAATATGCACCTCGTCATTCAAATCTTCGTCGGTCATAACCTCCATTTCCATCGTTTCTGGTGGCTGCAGTTTCCCAGATTTTTGCACAGCTGACATTCTTGAGAAGAGAGACTGAATCTGGGATTTAGTTAAATATTCTTCAGGAGTGAACATTTTTTTATTTTCTTTTATTGTGGCAGTACGCATTTCTCTTACAGCTTTCTCTGGAGAAATTTTCCTTCCTGTTGTTTCACCTCTGATAAATAGGTCATAAAGAAACTTCTTTTGTTTAGTTGAAAATCTTGTGGTTTTATGCTTCGGCAATGCCCACCCTGGTTCAGAAAAAGCAGTACCGAAATAAATCCCCAATATCAGAAATACCGAATCCCCAAAATTACGTTTTTTTTTCGTTTCTTTAGTTACAAAAATAAATATCACGTGCGCTCAGGGCAAAATACCAAAGTTCAGTCAATTGTCTCTTAAAAGGGTAGGTCTCATACTACGAAATGCATATTTCCAGTTCGTCATTGACCCTCATTGCTCTGAAATACAGGATCCCAAAAATTACCTTTTTTCCGTTTTTGTAGTCACAAAAATAAATCTCACGTGATCGCAGGTCAAGACTCCATAATTCTGTCAATTGTTTCTTAAAGGGTAGGTCTCATACTACGAAATGCATATTTCCAGTTCGTCATTGACCCTCATTGCTCTGAAATACAGGATCCCAAAAATTACCTTTTTTCCGTTTTTGTAGTCACAAAAATAAATCTCACGTGATCGCAGGTCAAGACTCCATAATTCTGTCAATTGTTTCTTAAAGGGTAGGTCTCATACTACGAAATGCATATTTCCAGTTCGTCATTGACCCTCAATGCTCTGAAATACAGGGTCCCCAAAATGACCTTTTTTTCCATTTTTTACGTTACAAAAATCAATCTCACGTGATCACAGATCGAGACGCCATAGGTTTGTCAACTGATTCTTAAAGTAGAGGTATTGTACTAAGAAACGTATATTTCGAATTATTGATTGACCCTCAATGCTCTGAAATACGGGGTCACCAAAATGACCTCTTTTTGTTTTGATAGCTACGAAAGTAGTCATTTTTCTGCTTCCATGAGGGTTAACCATACAACCAATGGGCTGATTAAGTTAATACTGATCAGTACTACACACTTTAACCCTCAAAACTGTGATTGACCCTCAATGCTGGGGTCAATAAAGGCTCGAATTTGGCATTTTTTCATTTTTTTCGACAAAGTTTGGCGAACCCTTCCAGTTTGCAGGGAAGGTGAACCATGAAATTCACAAAAGAATTTGATTAAGCTATCTAAGGACATGTTGTTACCGCAAGAATTACTTTGGTTGACCCTCAGTGCACTGAGAAAATGTTGTACAAAGATATGTCGATTCGAAAAAAATACCGGGTCGCGACCAACTTTGAGAATTTTTGTAGGCCGAAAAAAATTTTTTTCGGGAAAAAGAAAAAATAGGGGTATTCTAAAATCATTAGAAGTATCCATCATAAAAATTTCATCAAAATCAAAAATGGTCACAATAATGACCCCCGCATTTCTGCCCGCTCCTTATAAAATCTGCCTCTTAAACTTTAAAATTTTGGTCACAAACTTTTCAAAGTTAATGGTTTATGAGTCAGTTATTTATTCACCCAATCATAAAATTTCAGAAATAATCACAATTAATATATGGCATGTTAACAAAAAATATTTAATTAAGTTCAACCATGAAAAGAAGTCAAATTATACATTACGGAAATTGAGTTTTAATTTATGAAATTGAATTTTGTGCGGCTAGTCGGTGGCTCTTCACCGCGATAAGAGAGAAATAATTCCATCGCCCCCCTGCTAGCGTTGCGAGGACTCAGTGATAACCAACTTTTCATGTTATACTAAAATTTGATTATAAAAAAGACAAAATTTTTTAAACTTATCCAAGTTTTCCATTTTAATGAAATTTTTCCCGTGAACTTCTGAAAGTCGCTGTGGACCCCCTAGAAGTTTCGGTGGACCCCCAATTCTCATTTTCATGCCCGTGGACCCCCTGGAAGTCGCTGTGGACCACTGGGGGTCCATATGGACCACTTTGGGAACCGCTGTTATAAATAAATTGATTTAATGTAATAGTGTCAAATGAGTGATGAAAAAAGATGATAATAAAGTCAAACTTGTTTTTGTGTGGTATTTTTTGTGCGACTTTTTATAAGTGCGATTTTTTTGTGTGGTACATGAAAATATCAATCAAACTGGAACATAGAACAGAAATCTTCGAAAAACTATATGAACAAATTTGAAAAAAAATACCTAGTTAAATAAATTATCTTCTTAAAAATGATTTTAAAAAATCTACCATTTATTTCTGAACTCCGCCAAGTGTAGCTAAAATAATTCCATATGACACCAAAGTTCCCATTATTGAAAGAAAAATTGATCGTTCAATATCATACACTTTCCACATAGTGAGGCGAATTTCCCGATCAGAATATCTTTTTAAAATAACTTTGATGTGCTTGTACTTAGAAGGGAGAAGACCGGGCAATGCTTGCACCAAACTATGAGACTTATGAGCTGCGTCCTTGGTGAAAGAAGCAGAAAGTATAACTTGCAGAATGAATATCATGCAGTAAAGTATAACAACACAATAGTCTAAAAATTCTTTCGTCTTTAGATTAGGATCAAAAGCAAGTAGGTAACCTGCCCAGAACATGCCATACATATTAGTTAAGACTACTGTAAAGACAACAAACGAAAGTAAATCGTCTACTTGGTTGAGTACATCCACTGTATCGAAATGTCTTTGAATCAATCCACTATAAGTGAATTCTATATTGGGAGATTTCAACTCACTTGAAATTGATTTGAAACACCTTCGTATAACTTTGCATAGACAGCCATACAGAACGCCAATACATCCGAAAATTTGAAATGTATATCCTATTGTTATCTTCTCCATGTAAAATGAAATATAGAAGAAAAAGTCCAATGGTCTAAACCAATTTTCAATTTCAACTTCTCTTTCAAGTGTCATTGGTTCCTTTAGTATCATCATGGTGCTGTTTTCTACTATGGAGTAAGCCACCATTGCTATACATTGCATGAAAACAGACCTACGAAAGCGATTTGTGTATTTTGAAGTCCAAACAAATTTCGAAATTCTGTAGAGAGAATGCAACAAATCCATGAACTGAGATCGATGACGATAAACTGAATAGTACGTAGATGCCGTGGTCAAGAAAAAGAAGGTGTTGGCCACGGGAATTTGCTTGATTCTATAAAACACCAGCTTTGTTGAGAACAAGAGTATCATTACAGCGAAAATTCCCAAAGCAAAGTATTTCATGCATCTTCTAAAAACGTTTGAAAGTTTTTGAGAAGTCTTAGAATGAATTCCGACTCCAATTATCTGAAGATGGATCAAAAGTGGCTTAAACGCTTCTAGTAACCGATTGATTTCAAAATTTCGAGTTTGATATTTTTTTATCATTGTAAATTTCCGATTTTTCGACTTTTTAAATCAGAAAAAACTCATCCTTCCAGAGAGATTTTTATATGCACACTACTTTTTTTCAAAAGTGAAAGTAAACAAGTTTTAAATATAAACAAAGCTCTATTCTTTGAACATAAAAACCTAACAAAAACAAAAGGAATAATTGTTGTTCACTTCATATATAATTGTAAAATCGATAATATACTTAAATTAAAAGAGCATAAAAAAGCGTATAATGGGTCAAACAATCAAACTGATTCTAAAACTTAGGAACTCACCAGTATTTTCCAATATTGATTATCAATACCTCATGTGTATTCAAAATTTTCAATCCTTTATGTTTTTGAACAACTTACTTTCGTCCTGTTATGAATAGATTTATCCATATCTGCCATTATTATCGTGAGAAAAAGTTTAATGTAATAAAAAGCAACTCAGGTGTATTTTTAAAAACTAAGAAAAAAATTGTATAATATAAGATTATATAATAATCTGTTTTACATAAAGCAAATACAATTAAATAGAAAGAAGTAAAATAATAATATAATTTTAAAAACGTTTATTTGGAAGGTAGCGCGTCGCCTTCCCTATTCAGGGAGAAATATATGAGCAATAAGGAAGTTGCATGTGTCAGATTTTCAAAAGCAAACAAGTGTTCCGTATGGTTTTTTGTATTGTAAAATGAAATATCTAGTCAGTTTTTCAAAAAAATGTACAGGTTCTTAAATATTTTAATTTAAAAGTCGAGAAAAAACACGTGACTGAAAACGTTTATTGTTTAAACTATAAGATGACGTCAACAATAATACCATCAACTCCATTGCTTTACAACAATGTTTAGTATAAGATGACGTCACATCCAAACTCTTAGCGTTTTCGCGCGCTTTTAAAAAGGGGATTTTTGTTAATTTTTTTGGGAATCAAAAAATTTCTCGATCGGCCTCAAATTTTGGGTAGTTGCTTATTTTTGCAAGAGGAATCGATTAAAAAAATAAAAAAAAATCATGCAACTTCCTCATTCAAGCTATTTTTATAATGTAAATTAGAGAGCCTATATACCGAGAGAGGCGACAACCCGGTATAGCGCGCTTAATGGTCAACAGCGTTTTCTGTTCACCGCAGATTTCCCTCCATTGGATTAGCATGGGAGCGAGATAAGCGGCATGATACAGTTTGGACAGAATTGGAGATTTGGACAGTTTTAACTGCGCGCAAGGATGCGCAGAGACGCTTTTAAGCGAGTTGTCGTCTCTCTCTCGTATACAGGCTCTCTAATGTAAATGACCCACTGAATCCGCATTTTCAAATGGTTTTATGATTTTTATTTATTATACAGGGTTAAAAAGCATTATTTTGGCCTGTATTTTATTTCTGACGATTAGAAAGGTTATAAGTTCTAAAATATAAGCAAAGAATAAATGTTATTTCCCTCCCAAAAAATGAAGCTATTATTTAAATTTACTATGGAAAAATTGAAGCACTTTTCTCTATAATTTTGTTTTTTATGCTTCAATTTTTCCATAGTAAATTTAAATTTCATTGAAAAGTTGGCTTGATATTCGTAAACAGCACTAAAATATAGCCTAGAGACATGTATCACATGCATATACTACAAAATTTTAAAATTTTAAAATTAATTTAAAATTTAAATTTTTTGAAAGATAATTTGTCTTTTTTTAATTTAATAATTTTTAAAATGATTTATTATCAAATAGTGTCTAAATATTTTCTGTATTACTTGATTGAAAGATTTTACCTGTATTTTCAACATTTATTTTTATAAATTAATTAACTAATGCTTTAATCACCAATTGTGGTTTTTTAGGTTATAGAGGTATATACCTAAAACATCCATGGAAAAATGACCTTGGAAAATGCCTCAAACGTTTTTTACAAGAATTTTTAAAAAGGTCGATTTTTGAGGCCAAAAAAATTGAAAATTTGAAAAAAATTTAACTTTTTATTGTCCGATTTTCTTCCATTTTTAGTATGTTATTAACCAAGTCATTTCTAATAGAAAACCGTTTAAATTACTTCTTTTGCTGTAATTTTGTGGTTTTGAGCGATGTTTAAATTTTTCGACTTTCCAAATTTTGAATTAATTTTTAAAAATTGAAATTTTGAATTTTTAAAAATTTAAATGGTATATTCGTATTCAGCACTGAAAAATAGCCTATAAACATGTATAAGTCTCGATTACTATAATTTGATTTTTTGAAATTTTTTTTCGGCCATTTTTTAAAAATTTAAAAAAAATTAAACTTCCCGCGAACCGATTTTGTCCGATTTTTAGTATGTTATTATTTAGGTCATTCCTATAACCTTGGGTCATTCCCATGCGTATTTACAAACGGTACATGCTGTTAAGCATTGCGTGGCGAAATACTGTGTTAAGGGAGAATACTCGCCAATCCGGTAACCTTTGGCCACCATTGGCTGAGGTTTTGGCGAAACGAAGTTTCTTCGCAAACAACATGGCCGCCTCCGTATGTCTGCGTAAGTTTTGGTGGCCTTTTAGAGTTAAGAGTTAAAATGAAGATTATAAGTAATTTCGCCAGATATCAAGAAGACATGGATTACTCTTAAAGTTTCTTAAAGGTATGTATTGCTATTTTGTATTAGTTGTTCGACTTTACCCTAAATAATTTTTATACATCTAGTGATTTCATATTTGTTTATATACTTCTTATGTTACTGAAAAAACTAAAGTAAAGATTTAACCAATGTCTTATATCAGGCCGTAATAACTTCAGCACATCCTTATAAGTATGAAAATCGTTGTTTGACTTAAATATGTGTATTGATCTTTAGTTGGTTTTTAGTTTTGTTTTTACAAGCTCGTTGTCAATTCAAAACAATAGATCTCATGATGGCTATTTTTGCTATATTATAGACATCTAAATATAAGTTTAAATTATTACGTAACGTAACAGTGCCTTTTAAATGTTAGATAATTTGTAATCCTTGGCTGAATATGAAAACTGTTAAATATTAATCTGTATATAATTCTGTGTTTGTTTTTACAAGCTCATTGTTTATATTTGCACAACATTACTGCTATTTTTAGTCCTTGTTGTTTATATTAAAATATCAAAAAAGGTGAATGTAAATGTTTGAATTGATCAAAATAGTAATAAATCAATTAAAATAATAAATGTAACTAAGGTCTAATAATTTAACGAATAAGATCTAAGGCTAAATGTTTATATATGAGGGTGTGTAGCCTGAATCTTTTAATAAATCTAGCTTCAAAAGAGTGGCAGATACTTCGTATAAACTGGCATATGCATTTCCCTGTTAAAATAAAGTATTACTAAAAGTATTTATTTCAGAATAGCTTTAAAAAGAGTCCTCCAGTCGCAATGTTTACATACAGGTCAAATGATGATTGACCACCGAGATCTAAATATTAATATTATTAGATCCTAAATTATCAATCTACTAATTATTATTCTAGGATCTGATTACATTAGTAAATAGATATCTATGGTTGTGAATTATTTGAGCTTGGAAAAACATGGCGACAGGAGGATTCCCAATTTAAATTAATTTTAAGATTAGTTTTTTACAATTTTATTTCCAATTTGTAATTTCCCATGCATGTTATAATTAATATAATGATTAAGGATTAATAGAACCTAATAACCTACTTTTTCTCCTTTAGCTTTCATATTTTAGCTCTTTATCTTTACCTTTTTTTATGGCAAATTTGCATTTTTCACACAATTAAATAACAGTTTTACAAATGCAAAGAAGACTTGTATAGTAATAAAGTTGATGTATTATTTGTTACAACTCCTATTCACATTTTAATATATAATTAATTGCAATAGTATTTACTTTAACATAATTTAAAATCCTATTAAACCCTTTAGGGAATATGGACAAATTTTGATAACATTGAGCGGCGTGTTGATCCATAGTTGATCACATTAAACGATACATTTTACATAAAATTAATTAAATAGGAATGAACGGGACCTGTCAATTTCGATAACATTATCCAATTGATAACCTTAAGCGGATTCGGCTGTAGTTAATTAAGTATTTAAATTGCTGTAAACTGTAAAAATAAGGGCACAGCTTGGATAAGAGTCGACCAGCCGCCATGTTTACCCACAGCTCAAATGATGACACACATCAATATAGATCAAATTTGAGCTGGGGGTAAACATGGCAGATAGTCGACTCTTATCGAAGCTGTGCCAAAATAAGTGACTTATTGATACTTTACTTAATTTTATAGTTTCTTTGGCACAGCTTCAATAAGAGTCGATCAACCGCTATGTTAATCTACAGCTCAAATTAAATCTATATGGTTGTGTGTCATCATTTGAGCTGTGGGTAAACATGGCGGCTTGTCGAGACTTATCTAAGCTGTGCCATAATTATAATATACTACTACTCAAACATGTAGCCCTTTATTATTTATTAATATGTAAAATAACATTTGCAGGGTACTCAATAGTGTGAAGAAGTGTGATGGATTGGACTAGGCTCTTGATCCTGTCGTTTTACAGCTCGTGATTCTGGTATGTAGATTTTTTTGTTGGAGAAATATAATATTTCTAAAGTACCTTGCCATTCTTTATCAATTTCTACTTCTGAAGGCAACTGAAAGGCCTAATAAGCATTAAATTTGGTAAATTGTTTTCTTTCTAAAAAAATATCATAATATGAAGTTTTTGATGAGAAGAAAATTCACATAATAGTGAGTGATATAGCCGTAAAGATTTAATTCTTGTGTGTATTATCACATCGACCATCAGTTTTAGCCACTGAGCATTGAATAACTTGGAGTGCAAACTTATACTTTATGAAGATTGTGCGATTTTTTTTGTGAGTGATTTACAGTCTGCTAGGGATACAGGATCTGCTATAAGTTGCAAAACATTATGGTAATCATAACAACTTGACTCTCATCATATGAGAGTTGATCATATTTTTAATATTTATCGTACATTTTTTTATACAAATGATTTTTAAGAGGTATAAATAACTTGAGTAAAATGGGAAAAGGCAGTAATTCAGAGCCTTTTAATTTAATTTGAAGAATTGTAACTGAATTATATGAAGAGTAAAATCTTCATCTTATTTGCATAACCATAAAGTTGTTTTTTTAATTGATCCATTAGAAGTTTAATATTTATGCAATTTGTTCAATTTTTAATACTGCACATATTTTTATTTATTTGTCGTTTTTTGAATTACCTTACTTATCTTGCAATCAGGATTTTGTTTATTATTTCCATTTTCGCCAAATACTGATACTGATGTGTGTTGTGATGATTGAACTATATCAGTGGTCTCCAACCCTCGGTCCGTGAATCAAATGGTACCGGGCAGCGGGCCATTTCATTGAAAATGAATTTAAATTCCTAGTTTTATACTCCGAATTATTGAATGAAATGAATTATAAATCACTTTATATTTATTTTTTGGTGTAACTGTATTTTATTTTGAAAGCATATTTAAATACAATTAAATTAAAATTATTAAATCAAACAATCTTGAATGTAAACAATCAACGCCCCCCACCGGGCCGCAGTAAAATTATCAAACGTTGACCGGTCCGTGGTGGCAAAAAGGTTGGGGGCCACTGAACTATATAATTGGACTTAACTAATTTCAAAGTGATTTACAAACAGATCAATAAAGTTAAGTTTAAACCAAACTTACGTTGATGTTTTTGGTGGAAAATTATCTTATGCCATCTGTTTTTGGTTTGTTCTGACAGCAACAAAGCCTAAAGAATGTCTTTAGTTACTTAATATTTAAATATATTTATTTGGTAATGTGTTCTGGGGGAAAAATCATCACTTATTTACTAAAAAAAACCATTCTGCCATGGAGGAAACTAAAGGGTAGTTCTCTTTGTACAAAATCATAATGGTTTCAAAAATTGATTATTATATACTAAAACAAATAAAATTTATCTGTAAGAATTTTTAAAGGAATTGACATTATAATGTATATATTTTAATTTTATACGTATTTTTAACTGTTTGTATTACATATATTTACTTACAGTTACCTAAAAAAAACTCTAACATTTATTTAACTCTTGTTTTTATTTAAATTTTGTCAATATATTGCTCTATGGCAGGGGTTCTCAACCGGTGGGTCGCGACCCCCTGGGGGGTCGCGGGGCATGTCTAGGGGGGTCGCGGGGCATGTCTAGGGGGGTCGCGAAACAAAAATTAAGAACAGTCATATTTACAGCTATTTTTTATATTGACACATTTATCAAAACTTATAGATTTTATTAGAGAGAATAGTTCGTTTCATGCATGAACTATTTTGAATAAGAGTAAATGTAGGATGTATCGGCAGCGTATTGCGAGTGAAATGACAACTAAATGGTAGATAATTATTAAAGTCTTAACATTTTAGGTCTGAGGGGGGTCGCCAAAATATTTTCCCTGAAAAGGGGGTCGCGGAGTCAAAAGGGTTGAGAACCCCTGCTCTATGGTGTTTGCCCTCCATTTCATGAAACAAATAAACACGTTAAGTTGGATTCTGTTAACATGCAAGGAATAGGGGGAACTTGAACCCCCCAAAACTGCTGAAAGATCTATTTTTTTCATTATATTACATTGTAAAAATTGTTTAATGCTATTAAAATCACAATACATATATGCAATGTGAAGGTTTTGAAAAAAACAATACTGCACTGTTAAAATATTGCACGCTCATGACTAAATCGGAAGAATTGGCCAGCTATTGAACAGGTTGCTTTTAAAGACAAAATGTGTAAAATAAGAACCATTATGCTTTCAATAACTGTCAAAATCAATTTGATAATTTAGTGGTCTAAAAGTGATGCCTTGTAGCCAATAAAATTTACTATACAGATCCCTTTTATGCCTTGGTGATCTTGGTAAACAGGTAAACTAATCCAGAAAATCAAAAATTGAGTAAACGATCAAAGAAAACAGGAAACTAATTAAAATAACTTTTGAAACTAGAGAAACATGCTTTTAAACACCAAAAAAAATTTTCTGTATTGGTAATCGCAAATTGGTCCTAATTTTCAAGTAAATTTGTAAATAAACAATGCCAAGCTTAAGTGACTCTAGGAACCTTTATAAATGTTTGGTCTTGGTTTATTGCCTTGTCGCTTATAGTAAAGCTAGCTGATATTGTTTCACACAGGATACCATGTGTATTTATTCCAAAAGGTGGTTATTAGTGTGGCTTAGCGTTATTAAGATTTTTTTCACATTCTCTGACAAATTACGTTTTTTTTTCTTTTTAGCAGCCTCTTGGCTTTTAGAAGACGCCCAGCTAGTATTCTCTGATCTTCTGGTAACGCCAGCTATTCTACGACTGATCGCTGTAGGATGAACCGAGATTTTCTTCTAGAGCAGCTCCCTTGAAATATACCTGCAGAACTAAGGAAAGACTCCCAAGCTGTGCGAGTTGACTAATTGCTTTGTTACTCTTTTTTAAACTTTTAGAATAGATGTTAATTTAGAATTTTATGACAATTATATTTGAAATGTGATTATCTCTCTCTGACTCTGAATGTTAATTTTTTAAATTCTGAATGTTAACTACTATTGTTGAAGGATCTTTTTAAAAATTAACTCATTAAGAACTCGTAAGTGGTTTGCTATTTTATATAAGATGTTTCGGGACCTATAAATTAATTTATAGTAGCTATTTATTTTCATTTGTTTCTAATTCCTATACATTTATATCTGTAAGCCTAATTTTACTTCATCTTTAATATTTACTTTTGCTTATAGCACCTGTATGAACTAATTTTTGAATATCAATGAAAATATGTATCTAATAATTTTGTTTCTGTGAAATATCTATAAATGGAATCTGTGACTGACAATAAATGTGCAGTTTTTTAAATACTTTATTTTTTGGTCAAATTTCTTATTCTTACCTCAAACACATCTGCCTGTTCTTGAACTGAAATTATTTTTTCTCTATTCTGAACGCCAGTAAACCAGTCCCTCTTTTTAGGTTGTCTCTGGCATTAGCGAACAGCTCTTCTGTATTGTTACTATCTTCACCTTACTTATAACCTCACCCACTATTAAAGTAGTTTTTAAACAGAATTTTTGTATCAGTGTCTGGTTTCAAGTGTGATAATGCTGCTGCTGTGTTAAAAGTATGGGAGTGGGTTATTTTTATTAATAAATCCTCGCTGGCAACCCTTCCTTTAAAGAGGGGGAACTGAATTAAAATTTTCTCTCATGTTTAGTTAACTAATATAATTTCCTTCGAAGAAGAAAAATAAAACCTCATCTTGGTATTTTTAAAGTTTATTTGGCTGCATTTTTTTAAAACTTAGCAATAATCTGTTCTTAGCTTGGGTTGGGGTCAATCTTAAATTGAATAACTTTAAATAGGCTTCAATTATACCTCTTGGCCATTACAAAATTAAATCTTACTTAATCTGAATTCTAGCTGCAATTTTTTCACAATAAAAAATCATGCAAGTTGTCATCAAAATTCTGGAAATAATTATTACCTTTTCAGTTTGAATTGTGTTAAAAAATCATTAACACATTATTAAGAAGAACATTATAACTTGGAATTTAGTATAAATAGTACTGTAGAGGCAATGAATCTTAAGGCCATCTATAAAGAATGTCATTTCCCTCCTATTTTTGACCCCCTTCCACACCAGTGTCACACTTCACTAGACCCCCTCCTCCCTTTATCATTCAATACCTAATAAGTACTTAAAAATTAAGTTGGTAAAAATCTTGGATCAATGTATTTATTCAAGTTTAGGTGCCTTAAAGTGGACTCTTATTTTGTTAGTATGAATTTTATAACGTTATTTAAACTACATTTCCTGAAAAAAAAAAGGTTTTTGGTTGATTTTCAATGTGTGGTGTCAAAATTCTTAAACCCCCTTTCCTTTCCCCATTGTTAAGTGTCATAGATTAATGAATCCCTCTCCAAGTGTAACGTCCTTTATAGACGGCCCTTTAACCGGAAAAAAAATTATACATATGCACGAAATTATCATTCCTTCTAGATGTAGCGTTAGTGATCTTTCGAAAAATTTTATAGCAGCTCGGCGGTCGCAATTTTTGCTCTTGATTGGTTTGGTTTTTTTGAAACTGCTGTGTTGGCAAACGAAGCTTTTCCTGTAAAATACAGGTATGTGTAACCATTTCAAAAATAAATTTGAAGTGCTATTGCATGAAAAACTAAAATATTTTAATAAACCTGCACAATAGCTTATTACGTTTCTTCTTGATACGAATCTCTTGTTATCCGGGAAGAATTGGTGTTCTGTTAAAATTCACTCATTTATTAATGCCGGTAATTTAATTCACGGAAGATCTCATCTCGGCAATACCCCGTTGACTCAACTAAAATATTTTTTAATTGCGAAGGCAAATTCTCTTCACGTAATTCCATAATTTTTTTTAAACAAAAAGCAGCATATAAGTTAGAAAACCATGTGCTACCATTGTGTAAACGTAAACAATCATATGAGCCGGCCTGCGTCGGAAGGTTGCCAAGAATAAAACTAAGATTTCGCCAATCCGGCGATGCTTTTCTAACAGCATGTACCATTTGTAAATACGCCATTCCCATAGAGGAGATATAACAGTGGAGTGAGCAATGGCAAACCTTAACAGTGGCAAACATCGTTTAACATTAAGGCAATGGGAAAACGTCACTTCCGCCGCCAAAACGTCACATCCTCCGCCAATACGTCACACCGCCGCCGCCCAACCGCTCGCCAATCCACTTGAGCTCGAAATTTGCCGCCGTCGCCATTTTTTTCCATGTTACTCAAATTGACGGCGAGCTTTTGTTTTTATTTTTAGTTGAAATCTTGAAATCAGTTTCAGATCAAGAATTCTGTATAGACTTGCAAAGTCTATTCAAGATTGGAATTAAAAAGGTAAATATTCAAAAAATTTTTAAATTCAGTGAAAGTTATATTACTAAACTTCTTATAAGTTTGTTATTGTTAGCTATTGTTTACTTTGCTTCTCAGTTCTCAATTAAGCTTTTTCATATTTATTTCAGCTGTAAGAAATACGATATTGTTCGTGCTTTAAATTCCTATAACATTATATTTTGCCCAGATTATAAATTACGAATTACTTGTAGTTTTTGATTGAATATGTCTTTTTTTGATTATTTTGCTTGTTCTTATTCAGCTTAATTACGCATTTTCTCTTGCATTAGGAAATCCCATATTTTAAGAATTCTTATTCTCTCGTTTTCCATTTAACTACATAATAATTTTTTTGAGCAAGAAGGTTTTTTTTGTTTTAAATTGAATTGGATTTTAATTAAATTAAGAAATTTATAATGAAATAAAAAATTAATGGGAATACGAATTATAAACACTTCAATGTTTCATTAAACAGTAATAAAATATACTGTTAATTTTTTCTTGTAATTATTTACATTTTATGTGATCACATGCTAATAATTATTTTTTTATTTCATATAAATGCTGTTCTTTGTGAATACATGAAAGAAATATTGAAGAGAGCAAACTGTGTTTGTAAAATTATGTACTAACTTCATTGATGGCGTGTATTTGAAGAATTACTGTCAAGTAGTGAAGAAGTCAACTTAAAATTTTTCTATTAATGCTGAGTTATCTTTTGAGTAAAATAACCATTCTGAAAGATGGAAATTAATAAATTCATCATCTGCTAAATTGTTTTGAAGTAAAGTTATACTGTATTTTGTAATCTATATAAAAAATATTGTATATATAAAAGTGACAATACATACTATGTTTAAATCAAAAGGTATCAACTAAATGTAAATAACTACTAGATTTGGAGATACTGTTTATAAATGACAAATTTTTGTGCTTTTTTTATTGTTAAATCTTTGTAATTTGAGAGTTGGTTTTTTTTAAGATTTAGTTCCTAGAATATACTTTTTAATTTTTACAAGCTACACTTTTGGTAAGTCTAAATTGTAGTATTAAAAAAGATGTAAAATCTGACCTACTCTCTAATATATATTGTAAATAATTTCAGGGATTTTTTATGAATATTCTTAGTAAGGATTTAGGTTTTGATTACATAATTTAGTAATTTAAATTAGAAGTTAGAGATATAACATTTTGTTATTGAAGTCTAACATAATATTTGCATATGCCCAACTTTGACAATCTTGCATATTTTTACTAACATAACATTTCTTTAAGGAAATTACAGAATGTAAAATTACCATGCATTTTAATTACTTCTGCATCCATTCAGATTTGCACTAACTTAGATTTGTATTAAGAACCTTAACCTTTTTGAAAACTTGAAATGCGCATTTTAAATTGTAAAAGTGTTAACTTCTTATTTGATTGACTTTTTACTAAAATTTCCTGTTCCATTTTAATAAAAATTGTGTTTCAATTATATTTTATTATTTCAGCATCAAAAGAATGTAGCACATGAGAAAATACAGTAGGGGATATTGGGGGAAGAATGGGACCTTTAAATTTTTTATGTATTAACTTCACTTTAAATGTTTTATATTCCAAGCAGAATATAGTGATTTCTACACCATTTAATAAATTGTATTAATTAACACCAGCTTCCATTATTGTGTTAACAGGACTACTAAATGTTTTTTCTTACATCAAAAATTAATTTTTTGTCTTCTTTCTTTAAATATAATTTAAAAAATGAACTAAAGCTGAAATTTTTACTCTATATTAAAATTTACTTGTAAGTATATTTTATAATTTATATGGTAAACATTTATGGTTATTTTCTAAGCTTATTTTAAGTTTTCTAGAAATAAGTAGGTATGAGAATGAATAAGACAAGAGCTGTAAGGATAAATCTAACAGTTCAATCATCTTTTCATTTTCTGGCTTTAAAACTTTCCTTTAAAAAAGCTTGCTATACAACTCATTTATTAATTTTTAATTTAAGTTAACTAAAAATGGATGTATTTGATGTAATATTTATAAAAAATTTCCTTTCTTTAATGTTTCAAACTTATGCAATTATTAAATGTGAAAATACATGCACCTTTCATCTTACATTTGGTATTTAGTAGCCAATTTTTAAGACTATGCTGGCATTTATTCTCAAATTAAAAGGAAAATTCCTTTAGGGTGGCAAGAAAGTTATATAATTGCATGAAAGGAATCGCTTCCGAGATTTTTGTCTGGACATCAAGAAATACCAATTCGCTCTCTTAAAAGTACAAACCCACCAAGAACGAGTAGCATTATCTGAAAAAAAGAAGCTGTAAAAAAACTTTTTCTCCCTTTACCTTCAGATAGTGAACTTAACCCCTTGCCCCGAAAACTTTGTTGCTCATCATGAACAGTGCTCTTTCGGTTTCATCTAAAATAAACTGCAGCACTATATCGAGGAGCAAATAAAAAAACACAGAATGAAAAGAACAAAGAGAAAATGGTCTTCATTCTAACTCCTCCCCTAAAATATATCTTTGAATAAAATTATCCCTGTGGGCTGTGCACATTCAGTTTATGCTTAATTTTTAGCCCCTATCACGGATATTGATTGCAAAAATGTGAAAAATTTTGTTAATATTTTTGAAAATGCAAAAACGATTTTAGAGAGGTAAAATACTTTTCTCAAAAATTATAAACATTTGAATCCTAAGTAAAACACTAAAATGGAATATAATGATTCTTAATTACACACAATAAAATAAAACATCCAATGTAAGGTCAAGACCTATTTTATTCAATATATCTCCACTTTTTAAAAGATAGTAAATTAGAAAAAAACTACAATAAAAATATTTAGAGTTTCTGCATAATCACTACAAAACTATCACGAAATTTTTTAAATCATTTTATGACCTCTTATTAGTTTTGAAACTGCCAATAAAGCGATAACGTGCCAATCGTCGCCAGGAGCCCATACCGATGATGGTTACTCTTTTTTGAAGGCGATTCAATGGGAAAGCTCACTCCATTGTTATATCTCCTCTATGGTCATTCCCATAGAGAAGGTATAACAATCCAGTGAGCTTTCCCATTGAATCGCCTTCAAAAAAGAGTAACCATCATCGGTATGGGCTCCTGGCGACGATTGGCGCGTTATCGCTTTATTGGCAGTTTCAAAACTAATAAGAGGTCATAAAATGATTTAAAAAATTTCGTGATAGTTTTGTAGTGAGTATGCAGAAACTCTAAATATTTTTATTGTGGTTTTTTTCTAATTTACTAACTTTTAAAAGTGGAGTTATATTGAATAAAATAGGTCTTTCTTGACCTTACATTGGATGTTTTATTTTATTGTATGTAATTAAAAATCATTATATTCCATTTTAGTGTTTTACTTAGAATTCAAATGTTTATAATTTTTGAAAAAAGAATTTTACCTCTCTAAAATCGTTTTTGCATTTTCAAAATTATTAACTAAATTTTTCACATTTTTGCAATCAATATCCGTGATAGGGGCTAAAAATTAAGCATAAACTGAATGTGCACATCCCACAGGGATAATTTTATTAAACGATATTTTAGGGGAGGAGTTGGAATGAAGACCATTTTCTCTTTGCTCTTTTCATTCTGTATTTTTTTATTTGCTCCTCGATATAGTGCTGCAGTTTATTTAGATGAAACCTAAAGAGCACTGTTCATGATGAGCAACAAAATTTTCGGGGCAAGGGGTTAAGTTCACTATCTGAAGGTAAAGGGAGAAAACAGTTTTTTTTACTTAGCATCATATCGAAGAAGATTTATGTCAACTAATGGAAGTCCTTTTTAATCTTTCAATTTCTAAGGTTGAGGTTTGCTCTTTTTTCAGTTAATGCTACTCGTTCTTGGTGGGTTTGTACTTTTAAGAGAGCGAATTGGTATTTCTTGATGTCCAGACAAAAATCTCGAAAGTGATTCCTTTCATGCAATTATATGACTTTCTTGCCACCCTAAAGGAATTTTTTTTTAAATTTGAGACTAAATGCCAGCTAAGTCTAAAAAATGGCTACTAAATACCAAATGTAAGATGAAAGTTGCATGTATTTTCACATTTAATAATTGCATAAGTTTGAAACATTAAATAAAGGAAATTTTTTATAAATATTACATCAAATACATCCAATTTTAGTTAACTTAAATTAAAAATTCATAAATGAGTTGTATAGCAAGCTTTTTTAAAGGAAAGTTTTAAAGCCAGAAAATGAAAAGATGATTGAACTGTTAGATTTATCCTTACAGCTCTTGTCTTATTCATTCTCATACCTACTTATTTCTAGAAAACTTAAAATAAGCTTAGAAAATAACCATAAATGTTTACCATATAAATTATAAAATATACTTACAAGTAAATTTTAATATAGAGTAAAAATTTCAGCTTTAGTTCATTTTTTAAATTATATTTAAAGAAAGAAGACAAAAAATTAATTTTTGATGTAAGAAAAAACATTTAGTAGTCCTGTTAACACAATAATGGAAGCTGGTGTTAATTAATACAATTTATTAAATGGTGTAGAAATCACTATATTCTGCTTGGAATATAAAACATTTAAAGTGAAGTTAATACATAAAAAATTTAAAGTTAAAGGTCCCATTTTTCCCCCAGTCTCCCCTACTAAATTTTCTCATGTGCTACATTCTTTTAATGCTGAAATAATAAAATATAATTGAAACACAATTTTTATTAAAAAGTCAATAAAATAAGTAAACACAATTTAGTAAAAAGTCAATCAAATAAGAAGTTAACACTTTTACAATTTTTATTACAATTTAAAATACAGATTTCAAGTTTTCAAAAAGGTTAAGGTTCTTGAAGTACAATATCAATCGAAAAGCTAAGAAAAGTGAACTTTCCTCGTCACCAGACAAAATATGTCTAATTTTCTATCTCGTTTGGGAGTTCGAACAAATTCTACCCCCTTGGGACATTTGAAAGTAAAATTAAAATTTTTACTGTAACTAAATTAGGTGACAAAGAAAAAAATTCACAAGAACCTTGATTAAAAATTTAAACCATAAAAATTAGTTAGAGTATCCGAATTCTGAACACTTGAATACAGTTCGTTTTTTTAAGTAAAGCTAAGAACCTTTTATTATAATCCCAAATCATGCAAGACTAAGTTTTTAAAAATCTAAGTTAGTACAAATCTGAATGGATGCAGAAGTAATTAAAATGCATGGTAATTTTACATTCTGTAATTTCCTTAAAGAAATGTTATGGTAGTAAAAATATGCAAGATTGTCAAAGTTGGGCATATGTAAATATTATGTTAGACTTCAATAACAAAATGTTATATCTCTAACTTCTAATTTAAATTACTAAATTATATAATCCAAACCTAAATCCTTACTAAGAATATTCATAAAAAAATCCCTGAAATTATTTACAATATGTATTAGAGAGTAGGGCAGCTTTTACATCTTTTTTAATTCTACAATTTAGACTTACCAAAAGTGTAGCTTGTAAAAATTAAAAAGTAAATTCTAGGAACTAAATCTTAAAAAAACCAACTATCAAATTACAAAGATTTAACAATAAAAAAAGCACAAAAATTTGTCATTTATAAACAGTATCTCCAAATATAGTAGTTATTTACATTTAGTTGGTACCTTTTGATTTAAACATAGTATGGATTGTCACTATTTGATTGTCACTGTTCCTCGGAAGAATATTTTTTATATAGATTACAAAATACAGTATAACTTTACTTCAAAACCATTTAGCAGATGATGAATTTATTAATTTCCATCTTTCAGAATGGTTATTTTCCTCAAAAGATAACTCAGCATTAATAGAAAAATTTTAAGTTGACTTCTTCACTACTTGACAGTAATTCTTCAAATACACGCCATCAATGAAGTTAGTACATAATTTTACAGTTTGCTCTCTTCAATATTTCTTTCATGTATTCACAAAGAACGGCATTTATATGAAATAAAAAAATAATTATTAGCATGTGATCACATAAAATGTAAATAATTACAAGAAAAAATTAACAGTATATTTTATTACTGTTTAATGACACATTGAAGTGTTTATAATTCGCATTCCCATTAATTTTTTATTTCATTATAAATTTCTTAATTTAATTAAAATCCAATTCAATTTAAAACAAAAAAAACCTTCTTGCTCAAAAATATTATTATGTAGTTAAATGGAAAACGAGAGAATAAGAATTCTTAAAATATGGGATTTCCTAATGCAAGAGAAAATGCGTATAATTAAGCTGAGTAAGAACAAGCAAAATACTTAAAAAAGACATATTCAATCAAAAATTACAAGTAATTCGTAATTTATAATCTGGGCAAAATATAATGTTATAGGAATTTAAAGCACGAACAATATCGTATTTCTTACAACTGAAATAAATATGAAAAAGCTTAATAGAGAACTGAGAAGCAAAGTATACAATAGCTAACAAACATATAAAAAGTTTAGTAATATAACTTTCACTGAATTTAACAAAAATATTGAATATTTACCTTCTTAATTCCAATCTTGAATTGACTTTGCAAGTCTATCCAGAATTCTTGATCTGAAACTGATTTCAACTAAAAATAAAAACAAAAGCTCGCCGTCGATTTGAGTAACATGGAAAAAAATGGCGACGGCGGCAAATTTCGAGCTCAAGTGGATTGGCGAGCGGTTGGGCGGCGGCGGTGTGACGTATTGGCGGCGGATGTGACGTTTTGGCGGCGGAAGTGACGTTTTCCCATTGCCTTAATGTTAAACGATGTTTGCCACTGATAAGGTTTGCCATTGCTCACTCCACTGTTATATCTCCTCTATGATGCCATTAATATCTTTTAAATTTATGAAATGCACGTGTATCTAGTGAATCGTTGGAAATAAAAGAAATCAGACTCACATAAAAATCGGCTGTTTCTCTAGTGAACGACCAGAAAGACATGAAAAAATTGAAACTTTGAATCTTAATAATTCTAAAAATAATTCGAATTTTTTAAAAAAGGAAACGCCTATCTTTCTATAAAAAATAATTGTATGCGTGTTTAAAATACAGTAAACTCCCGTTAGTACGACGTTCAAGGGGATTTGTGAAAACGTCGTTATAAGCGGTACGACGCTATATACGGAATTCCATAAAACACCGTTTCGGCGATATACCTAAAACCCGTAATACCTAATCTTACCTAGAAACCTTTTTAAGCAGGATTTTATCACTAAAATAGAAACGAAAAAAAAAACTACATATGTCTAAAAACAGAATAAACATTCTTACCTTTACATCTTTAATTGATACTATATATCTACAATCTTTACACTTTGTACACACAATCTCGTATTTTTAATTTTCTATCTGATTAAACAATTTTCCATAAGAAGTTGCTTCAGTTTTTCTTTTAAATAATTCTGAATTAGGAAGGTTTCCATTCTTCCTAAGTTTTTTAGCATATCCTCAGCATTATCAATAACTGAGAGGGACTGCCTCAATACGGCTATCGAATCTCAGGCTATGGAATGCGGATGTCGAATTGGAGTAGAGGGGATCATTTCCAAGAAATTCAGGGAGTGTTCTGATTTGTCACAGGACAACCCCACGTGCCCTGCAAGGCACTGGTCCTCCTTGTTTTTGAAGGCTCAACGGGGGGCTATTCGGGGAAAAAGGGGAGCGGTTGGGAAAAACCAGTTCTACCATATTGTTCTACGTTCTACTCGCGTTTTCAACGGTTCTGTAGCTCATACATTATTTGAAAGGAACTCGACGACGCAATAACCGGGATTTTTCTCCGGGGGACTGGAGAAAAGCGTCGATATATGCGGGAAGTCGTAATAAGCGGGGGCGCTATAAGCGGATAGTTTTTAATGATAAAAGGCCTATTGGTACCAGGGACCGGAGAAAAACATCGTAATATGCGGGACGTCGCACTAAGCGGGGGCGTACTAACGAGAGTTTACTGTATCATATTTCTACTGTGATTAGTTTTTGTATTAAAACGAAAAAACCGAAAAAGAGTAAAAAATTTCGAAACTTAAGAATTTAATTACCCCAAAAATAATTCGAAATTCGAAAAAAGGGCAACGAGGTGCAAAACTTCATACCTAAGAGTATGTGTCTGCAAAAAATCATGTTTCTGCTGTAAATAGATTTTGCTGGGGGCGAACTCGCAGCCGAAAAAAATAATTTTCGACTTTGACAATAAATAACTCCAGAACTAATTATCTAATTAATTAGGTCTGGAAACTGAAATGACCCTCATACATTTGTCTACCATTGGTCAAAATTTCATAATATTCCTTCAAATAGTTTTTGCGTAGTGATAGTTCAAAGTGTTAAAAAATAAAATTTTCAAAATCAGCGGCGGCGGTGACGGTCACTGTTACTTTTTTTTAATACTAGGGGGCTCTGCCCCCTGCTCGCTATCGCTCACCAACCCCCGGAACTGCTTCTCAGTTCTTTGAAGATCGCTTCGCGATCTTAGCGAGCAGAGCTCGCTTGTTTCATCTCAACAATCCAGGCTCGTCGGCTTAGTTAATGCTCCTTTGATACCGAAGCTATTCATCTCTCTAGTTTATCAATGATTTAATTCGAATCATTCATTCCCCCGAAGATATCAAAATAAAACTGTTTCTAAAATATTCATCACTTAACTTCCATTCTTCTTTCTTAAATTATTGAATAGAAATGTTTTTAAAAAAATATCAAGCAAGTCTACCAATTATCATCAATGCACGTAAATATCTAGTGAATCGTTGGAAATTAAAGAAATCAGACTCATAAAAATAAGCTGTTTCCCTAGTGAAAGACCAGAAAGAGAAGAAAAAATTGAAACTTTGAATCTCAATAATTCTAAAACTAATTCGAATTATTTAAAAAACGAAACGCCAATATTTTCATTAAAAATAATTGTATATGCGTCTAAAATATTGTACCTCTATCATGATTAGTTTTTCTTTTATAACGAAAAAATCGAAAAATTGTCAAAAATTTCGAAACTTTAAAATTGAATTACTCAAAAACTAATTCGAAATTCGAAAAAATAGAGATGAGGTGCAAAAATTCATGTCTAAGAGTATGTGTCTGCAAAAAATCAAGTTTCTGCTGTAAATAGATTTTGCTGGAGGCGAACTCGCAGCCGAAAAAAATAATTTTCGATTTTGACATTAAATAACTCCAGAACTAATTATCTAATTAATTAGGTTTTGGAACGAAAATGATTATCATGCATTTGTCTACCAATGGTCAAAATTTCATAATATTCCTTCAAATAGTTTTTGCGTGGTTAGAGTTCAAAATGTTCAAAAATAAAATTTTCAAAATCAGCGGCGGCGACAGCGGCGGCGGCGGCGGTCACTGTTACTTTTTTTTAATATAGAGAGATAGAGAGATTGCAAAATGGAATACGCTTTTGTTATTGGATAATTTCACAGAAAAAGTTAATTATAATCCTGTATGATTAATCAATAGTTATAAATGGGCATATTTTAAGTAATTTCGGGAGATTTGTTTTTAATTTTTTTAATGGGGATCATGAGGTTAAATGTAAAAATCGTTCAAGTATTATTAATGCTTGACAACTGGATGGATTTTAATACCTTTCACCTGGTAAAATAAGGTATAAAATTGAAAATTTAAAAAAGAAATCCTAAAGCTATAACTCCACCCGTGCAAGGCCGGGCATATCAGCTAGTAATAAAATATAATTGAAACACAATTTTTATTGATATGTAACAGGAAATCTTAGTAAAAAAGGGCAATCAAATAAGATGTTTACACTTTTACAATTTAAATTACACATTTCAAGTTTTCAAAAAGGTTAGGCTCAATCGAAATTCAAAGAAAAGTAGACTTCTCTCGTCACTAGACAAAATATATATGTGTAACTGTCTATCTCGTTTGGGCATTCGAACAAATTCTGCACTTCTGGGACATTTGAAGGAAAAATTAAAATTTTTAATGTAACTAAATTAGGTGACAAAGAAAAAAATCCCCAAAACTTTTAATAATAATTTAAACCACAAAAATTAATTAGAATATCCAAATTATGTACACTAAAATACAGTTCGTTATTTTTGAGTAGAGGTAGAGCTAAAAACTTTTTGTTATATAATCCAAAATCATGCAAAAATAAGTTAGTACAAATCTGAATGTATGCAGGAGTAATTAAAAGGCATGGTAATTTTACATTTTGTATTTTCCTTAAAGAAATTTTATGGTAGTAAAAATGTGCAGGATTGACAATGTTGCAAATGTTATATATGTTAGTCTTCAATAACAAAATATTATATCTCTAATTCCTAATTTAAATTACTGAATTAATTAATTATTACAAATGTATTAGAGAAGTACAGATTTTACATCTTTTTTAATACCAACAGTTTAACACTTATCAAAAGTGTATCTTGTAAAAAATTAAAAAGTTTATTCTATGAACTAAATCTTTAAAAAATACCAACTCTAATTACAAGGTTCTTAACAATAAAAAAAGTTAGCACAACAATTTTTCATTTATATACAGTGTCTCCAAATCTAATAGTTATTAACATTTAGTTAGTACTTTTTGCTTTTGACTTAAACATAGTATGGATTGTCACTATTTGATGGTCACTGTTCTTCGGAAGAATATTTTTTATATAGATTACAAAATACAGTATAACTTTACTTCAAAACAATTTAGTTGTTATTGTTCAATTTCCATCCATCAGAATGGTTATTTTAACAAAAGAAAGCTAACTCAGCTTTAATAGAAAAAGTTGACTTCTTCACTATTCGACAGTAATTCTTCAAATACACGCCATTAATGAAGTTAGTACATCATTTTATAAACATAGTTTTCCCTATGCAATATTTCTTTCGTGGATTCACAAAGAACAGCATTTCTATTTCCTATGAAATAAAAAAAAACAATTACTATTAGCATGTGATCACATAAAATGGAAACAATTATACAAGAAAAAATTTAACAGTATTATAATTTTATTACGGTTTAAATTGAAACATTGAAATGTTTATAATCGTATTCCGTTAATTTTTATTTCAATGTAAATTTCTAAATTTATTTAAAATCCCTTAAAACAAAAAGCCTTCTCGCGGAAGAAAATTATTATCTAGTGAAAAGGAAAACGAGAGAATAAGAATTCTTAAAATATGGGATTCCCTAAATGCAGGAGAAAATGCGTAATTAAGCTAAATAAGAACAAGCAAAATACTAAAAAAATAATTAAATATGTTTATCTATCCCGGTTTCAATCAAGAATTACAAGTAATTGGTAAATTATAATCTGGATCAAATATAATTAAATAGTTTATGAATTAAAAGCACAAATCAAATATCATATTTCTTACAACAGAAATAACCATGAAAAATCCAATGAGAAGCAAAGTAGTAAACAATAACTAACAAAGATATAAAAAGTTGAGTAATATAACTTTCACTGAATTAAAAAAAATATTGAATATTTACCTTCTTAATTCCAATCTTGGGTTGGATCCTAGCAGAGCCCACACCCTGCCAAAAATGGCGATAATTCCGCCATCTTGGTAACCCTACTTTAACACACTAGATTGCGCTTGGCGCCATCTTGTCCTGGTTTGGCGCTTTATTTTGGTATATCGCCAAGGGTGTGGGCTCTCCTAGGATTTTACCCAATCTTGAATTGACTTTGCAAGTCTATCCAGAATTCTTGATCTGAAACTGATATCAACTGAAAATAAAAACAAAAGCTTGCCGTCTCGTTGATTTTAGTATTATGGGAAAAAATGGCGACGGCGGCAAATTTTGAGCTCAAGTGGATTGGCGAGAGGATTGGGCAGCGGCGGTGTGACGTTTTGGTGGCGGAAGTGACGTTTTCCCATTGCCTTAATGTTAAACGATGTTTGCCACTGTTTAGGTTTGCCATTGCTCACTCCACTGTTATATCTCCTCTATGTTCTGTATCTAATATAATAAAACAAAGTGTGGGTATGTATGTATGTATATACTAGCTGTTATACCCGGCCTTGCACGGGTGGGGTGTATAAATTTATTTTTTAAAATATTTCTTAAAATACATTTATAATTTTGTAAATTAGCAATATTACAAATCATCCCGGTATCCCAGGCGCCTCTTTCCTATCCCAGTGTTCCCGGTAATCTTATCCCGGTGCCCGGTGATCATGGTAATTTTTCTAATCCCGGCTGCGTTCCCGGTAATTTTCCTATCTCAGTGTTTACGGTAATTTTTATATTCCGGTATTCTGAGTGTCTTTATGGTAAATTTCCTATCCCAGTGTTCTCGGTAATTTTTCCTTCCCCATGTTCTCACTAATTTTCCAATCCCGGTGTTCTTGTCACTTTTTACAATCCCGATGTTCCTGATAATGTTTAATATCTTGGTGCCTTTATAAAATAACAAATTTAAAACCGTAGTAAAAAGTCTAGTGAACAAATCAAGAAATTTAAAACCAGTGTTTAAAACTTAAATAAAAGATCTAGTAAATGAAAAAGTCTAGTGATCTGTGTCTCATTTGAAACAATGTTTTAGTTTTAACTCGTTGTATGACTGGTAAAACAGGTTTTCAAACACGGAAAAATAAGTGAAAAAAAGCAGGAAAAACGGGAAAAAAAGAATGAAGGACTGATTTTCTCTTTATAAATTATAGCCTATGTGTTATTCTGATGTATAAGCTACATTATGGTAAAATTTCATTAAAATCCATTCAGTAGTTTTTGCGTGAAAGAGTAACAAACATCCGGACAAACATTCACAATTATAATAGTAGTAGGATATTATATATACGTATGTTTGTCTTTAATACAAATCCACAGTTTACTTCCGATCTGCACCAAACTTGGTATACCAACGTAAAAAAACTCAGAAAAAAACATAGGCTATGTTTCGAAAACTTTTAATGACCCTCTTTCGACCCTTTTTAAGGTCATTTTGCTGAAATAGCTTCATTTCCCCTCAAGAAGAGATCTGCTTACTCCATTGTTACAAAGAAAATTTAATGCTAAACAACAATTTTTAATAGAAACACTAATATATAAAATATTTATTATATTAATATTATATTATATTAATATTTTAAAAATATATTTCAATGAAATTTAAAAGTTATGTATAGTTAAACATATTTTTATTTGACAGATTATCTAATTTTTATATTTTAAAAGCTTTATAGAACATCATTGTTGTTAAAATAGTGTCCATGGAAACGAGGATGTCAAATGAAAAAGTGATAATATTTTAACTTTTAAGAAAGTTGGTTAACAAACCAAAAACCATTAAAACTCCCTTTCAACTAGAAAATATTGATTATTTTTCTTAAATTTCAAAACGGAATAATTTCACCGAAAACGTTTATTCTTAAAGAAATGATTAATTAAGGAATCTGAGAAATTTTAAATAATTTTTAGAATATTTTTTCCATGTTGTAAATGTGGAACTCATTCAAAAGTTATATGTATTGCGCTTGAGTACTGAAGGAATTTTAGTCCATCCGGATAAGAAAAATTACTAAGAACACCGGGATAGGAAAAGTTACCGGGAACACCGGAATATGAAAAAGACGCCTGGGATACCGGGATGATTGGTAAATGTTGATTATATAAAATTAGAAATGTATTTGGGAAAACTTAAAAATGAGGCGTTTGCTATCAAAACCAGCTTATTCCATTTTTGGAAATTTTACAGGAGAGACAAAAAACTTCTCACGTCCACAGTTCTAAAGCTAAATTTGTTTTTTAAATTTTTAATTGTAGGTACAACCACTTAGAATTTGATTAGTTTTTTATTTTCATTTCAGTTGCATTACCTTGGGCGTAATTACACTAATTAGGTTGGAATGAGCTGATTTTGATGCAAAAACACGATTTTTCATGCTTTTTTCAGTTTTTTTGTTCAATTAAGTTGTGAATTGGTTTTTTCCAGTTCACCAGTTAATATTTATGTCTTTACGAGTTTTAAGTAAATGACGTTCACTTAACTTTTTCAAATGATCTGAAATTTCACAGTTGAGATCACAGTTTTCACTTTTAATCTAATTTTGGGTTGGAATGAGCTGGGTTTTATCCCTTCGCCAGGTTATCAAGGACCCTCTAAACTTTCAAAATATGCAAAAAAGTGGATTTCAGAAAAATATGGAATTAGCTGGTTTTGATAGCAAACGCCTCAAATAATAAATTTATAATCTTCACCCGTGCAAGGCCGGGCATATCAGCTAGTGATCTAATATAATAAAAGTCAATGTGTGTTTGTTTGTTTGTCTTCTATACAAATCCACAGTTTACTTCCGATCTGCACCAGACTTGGTATACCTACGTAAAAGAATCCCAGAAAAAACATAGGCTATGTTTCGAAAACTTTAATTGACCCCTTGACAAAGCTATCAACACTTAAGCAACGACGCTCCCATGGTAACAGCGGTCGCAACTTTCTGAGCGATCGCAGCGCCAATTTTTTGCAGCGATCGGGCGGGGAGTGAGCCGATGACGGAGGGCGGCCGCCCGCGCATGAGTGTTAATACCTTCCTTAGCATTGTTTACCATTCCTTAAAATTTATTTTGTTTAGTCTTGTTGAAGAAAAATAAAATAAAATGGGCTTCCCATAAATTTGATAATTTTTTATTTTTAAAGTATCATTGCTGATTATAAAATATAATAAACATTGAAACATTTATAAAAGCTGGTGTTATTTGTGTAAGAAAAAACGTTTTAATTTGAAATCATTTTATTTTAATTTCATCACATTAAATCATTAAAAGAATAAAATATTAAGACATAAAATATTAATTTTTTTAAATTATAAAAAAAACTAAAACTGCAATAGTATATTATGGTTTTGTTTAGCAACTTTATTTTGTTTTCACAGAATACACAAAACCGTTAATGATATTTAAAATTAAAAAATTAGGATTCTTATTGTACATTTTTATGTATCCAAATATTCTTAATAGGATATTTCAGGGGTGCAGGAAATATTTCAGGCCCAAAAATTTCCAAAGAACACAATTGTGTCCTCCAAAATGCGATTTTATAGTAAAATAATACCAAGTTGATTCAATTATTGAAATTATTTAAGATTCAACAATTTTCACATAATTCATTGATTAAAATTTTAATAAAATTATACCCTAATTTAGTCTTCCTTTCGTACTTAAAGCTTATCTTTTAAGTGAATATTTTCTTCAATTATTAATTAGATACAGGTATTTTTTTTCTCGAATTTAGCTAGCTTAAAGCAAGATTGACGGTGTTGCATATGCAAATGTTTGGTCAGTCGACAATATCAAAATATGCCATCTCTAACTTCTAGTAAAAACATACTTTATTCTATAATCAATACCTAAATCCTTGCAAAAAAGTTTTAAAAATGTCCCTTTAAAGAAAACTGGAAAGTTATTTACAATAGTAGGATAATGGGGCAGATTTTACAAACACATTTTTAACACTCCAGTTTTGAAATAAGAAAAGAGTGAGTCTGTCTTGGATTTTTTTAAAACAACCTATTTTGGGAAAATTTAAATCAACTTGGAAAAAAATAAAATTATAGTGAATAAATGAACATGAACATATACATAATCTTCAAAACATCAAAAAATCATCAGAATTTTAATTATAAAAATTAAAATTATTGTGTATAAATTAACATAAACATATACATAATCTTCAAAACATCAAAAAATAATCAGAATTTTGTTTAGAATGACTTATTAATTTTAAATATAGGATAAAACAGCTTATATCAGAGCAGTGGCGGATCCAGTATTTGGCTTTGGGGGGGGCTAAGAATTTTCATAATCCAATTGAATCTTCTTTTTAATGGTAATACGCAAAAGGTAGTGAATTATCCTACTCAAACCACTGAAAGGGGGGTCTGGAGGTCCTCCCCCAGAAAATTTTTGGAAATTTAAGTAAAAAACCTCACTTTTTCAACTCGTATTGGTACGCCTCATCCGAATTTCGGATATAGATTTTTTGCGTTTTGACACACTTAGTTAAATATTAGATGTTTGGGGGGGGCTTCAGCCCGAAAGCCCCCCCCGTAGATCCGCCACTGTATCAGAGAACTTTCCTTAGAAATTTATTTTGTGAAGGTACCAATAAAAGGTAGTAAATTTTCCTTGAACAGACACCTGGAGTAGCTTGTAAAACTTTAAAATTATATTTTATAATATGAACTAAATCTTGAGAAAAAACCTCAAATTACAAGAAGGTTCTGAACTGTAAAAAAGTTAGCACTACAAAAATTTATCAATTATTCAATGTTTATTCAATGACCTAAATATAGTTGGATTGATGGTCACAATTCTTAGGAGAAATATTTTTTAAAATTACTAAATACAGTAATCTGTTTTTACTATCAGAATGGTTATGTTATTGTCATCAAAAGATAACTCAGAAATGAAGAGAATTTATCACTAGAAAAAAATGTTTATTTGACTACATTACTCAACACTAATTCTTGAAATACATGACATTTATTAAATTACATCATTTTGAAATTCTTCACAATCTGCCCTTTTCAATATTTGTTTCATGGATTTACAAAGAACAGCATTTTATATGAAATAAAAAAAAATTAATAGCAAGCGATCACAATATCAAAATAGTAATTACAGGTAAAAATTTAAAGTATACTATTAATTATTGATAAAATAAAGCATTGAAATTTGAAATGTTAACTTATTTGCATTCAATGATATTTATTTTATCTTGGTGTAAATTTATAAATTTAATCTCCTGAGATAAAACTTTCATGCGAAAGAAATTAATACAGTACTTCTAGTTTAATAGAACACAAGCGTATAAGAATTCTTAAAATATGGGATTTCCTTATTCTAGAAAAATGAGTAATTTAGCTAAGTAAGAACGAGAAAAACAATAAAAATAATAAATATTTTTATCCCTGTTTCAATTAAGAATAACAAGTATAATACGTAATTTATAACTATAGCAAAAAAATATCTTATACAAAATAATAAAAAAAATCTCTTCCTTTTTTCTTACAACTGAAAAAACAATAAAAAGCTCCATTTAAACAAACTTTTTTTAAATGGAGCTTTTTATTGTTTTTACTTTGTTTAACAAAGTAAACAATAGCTAATAAATATATAATTTGTCGAGTAAGATAACTTTCACTGGGATCTAAAAAATATTAAATATTTACCTTCGTAATTCCAATCTTGATATGGCCTGAGCTAGTCTATAAATTGTTAATGTTGATCTGAAATTAATGATCAATCAAAACAATACTCGCCACGCCACCGTCGAAATAAGAACGAGAAAAACAGTCAAAAATAATAAATACAGTCAAATCCGCTTAATGTGATCACGGTTAATGTTATCAATCGGATAATGTTATCGAAATCGACAGGTCCCGATCATTCCTATTTAATTTAATGTAAAATACATCGTTTAATGTGATCAACTATGGATCATCAATCCGCTTAATATTATCAAAATTTGTCCATTTCTCCTTTAAAACGACCGCTTTTGAGTTCGAGTTTCATTTTGAAGGTCAATTTTAACAAGTAAATATCTGCTCCATGAGAACATCTGGCGCTTCATATTTCTGAAACTCAGTATGAGTAAGAAAAATAAAACATTCCGCATATTATATTGAAAGAAAACAGTTATGGGGGGTCCGAATCCATACTTGTGATTAGTTAAAGAAACACCAAGATCCACGCTTTGCAGATGTTTCTGATAAGATATTTTAATTTTCCCTTGTTTACTGGAATTCAGATTATGTAATAAATAAGTGGTTTATTGGAGTGGAAGGATATAAAGGAGCGGAAAAAGAGACCTTTCTATAAAAATACAAAGTAAGTGATTATTTTAATTTTATTAACTGAACTACTCTTATATTTTCCCCTTAAAATTTACCTGGAGTAAAAATTAGAGTTTCGTATACATTTATTACGATTACATTATATTTTGATTTTAAAGCAAACAATCTAGTTACACTGTTTGCTTGTTTTTTATATGAGATCGCTTATTGTTATCGATCGGATAATGTTATCAGTTTAGTCTCGGACAATTGCGATCACATTAAGCGGACTCGACTGTAATTTTATCCCTGTTTCAATTAAGAATTACAAGTGATACGTAATTTCAATCTTGAATTGGCCTGAGCAAGTCTATAATTGTTAATGTTGATCTGAAATTAATGATCAATCAAAACAATACTCGCCACCGTCGATTCAATTGATTGAGTGACATGGGGAATAAAATGGCGGCAAATTTTGAGCTCTGAGATTTCTGTAGTTCCCCGCCCATCCGCTAGAGGACGCCACTAGAAAAAAAGCGACTGGTCGTCCCATTGGATTGTCTTCGCTTAACTATATAACGCTTTGCCCCTTGACCCCTTTTTTGTTCTTTTTATGGTCATTTTGCTGAAATAGCTTTATTTCTCCTCCAGAAGAGATGTGTTCACCCCATTGTTACAAAAAAACGAAATGCAAAATAAGTTTTCAAATGAAAAGCTTTATCTAAAGCTGTTTAAAAATCATATTAATAATCTAAAAATATATTTCAACAAAATTTAAAATTTTAAAACTGGTAAGTATAGTGCAAAATAATTTTATTTGATTGTTTAATTTTTAGATGAAAAGTTTAATGGAATAGCATTATTGTTAAAATAGTCTCCATGGAAACGAGGATGAAAAAATCAAACTTTTAATAAAGTTGGTTAACAGACAAAAAACTAGACGACTAGAGTAATATTCAAAACCTTTCAAGTAGAAATATTGTATTTTTTCTTAAATTGCAGGAATGTTTTATTAAATTTAATACCAAAGATATAATAAAATCATGAAAATACGATTAATTAAGGGCTCTAATTGAGAATTTTAAGTGATTTTTGGAAGAATACTTTTCTAATATTTTGTTGTTTTTTATGGGAATCGTGTGGTAAATGCAGAAATCGTTCAGAATTGAAAATGCTTGATTCGACACCTTTCACTCATTAAAATATAGGTGCGGATCCAGCACGGCTCCAAGAGGGGGGGCACTTTTCCACACAAAATCCCCGTTGGTACCATTGGGTATGGGGGTCCTCCCCCAGAAATTTTTTTAATTTGACGTGTAAAAGTAGGGTTTAAACTCATTTTTAGAAATGTTTTGAGTCTAAGGGGGGCACTTTTCAACACTATTACCTTCACTTTTTCACCCAAAATGTCAAAATATTGTGGATTTCCTAAAAATTATATCTGACGATCCCCTGGTGGTACTAATGGGAGGTATGGGGGTCCTCCCCCAGAAAAAAAATTGGAAAGTAGACCGGTAAAAGTAGGGTTTTACTCATTTTGACAACTTTTTTGGGTTCCGAAGGGGGGGTGCTGACCAGAGTGCTATCCCTTGGATCCGCGCCTGGAAGGTAGGAAATGAATTTAAAATTTTAAGGAAAAAAAATCTCCATCTCCACCCGTGCAAGGCCGGGCATACCAGCTAGTTGGAAATAAAGTTATGAAGTAAGGTATCTGTTCTGTTGTTATCATATATTTAAGTGTTTTACTCCAGTATCAGCTGTGTTGTAAGATTCTAATTGCCGGTGAATGTGTGGAATCTTTAGTGACTAAACCTTTTTTCCTCAAACAAATACAACATACATGTTTACGATCTTCTTACGTTTAACGATGCCTTCAGCGATTCCTCCTAGTAAATTTATTCGTTTACTTTCATTGCAAAAGTCGTTAATTAAATCAAACAAGGTTTGGTCATCATTCATCAATTAGCTGGATGAAGCACATGCACATTTCTTCTTGACGAGCATTTAGGGTTTTAATGTAGCAACTCTGATCCTATTAGCGCTTTTTTATTAGCTAATCCTCACTGTAGGAGGAACTCATTAAAGAAAACGTATAGCAGGGGACGAAAATAAGCAGGGGTCGTAAAATTTATAGCAGGGGTCGTAGGGACGAAAATGTATTTTAACTATAAGGATCTCCCTTTTTGAAGAAAATAATTGTACATGCGTATTTTTAATTTTTCTAATAAATTATTCTTACGAGAATCAGCGAAAAAAGTAATTTGAGTATTCATAAAAAACATTGGGGATTCCTATTATTGAATTTTACGTTTATACCTTTCCAACAAAGTCTTTTGGATTGAGATGATTTTATGAGCTACTCATCTAATTACTTAATTATTTTTATTTCTTAATAAAGACATAACAACAACAAAAAGAAGTAGTACAACACGAGAATAACAGAATACAGCATTGCAACAATAGATATAGTTTTAAAAAATGGTGAGAGATGGCAGCACCACATTTTCAGGGGAGACTACTCCGAAGACCAGAGATGCTCTTTTTCTTCGTCGAGCGTAATACTGTTTTACTTATTAGAAACTTATAAAATTTTTAGATGAAGGTTTTGGGAAAACCCAGTAGGGGAGATTAGTTTGCTACGTTTTAAAGGAAAGGGTTCGCGATTCGCTCAGACTCTAATAAGGGGAATGGGATTAGAAATAACCATAAACATGATAATGAGAATAGTATTTCACATGTTTATAACCATAAACATAAGAATAGTATTTAAACAGCCTCTTAAGAGATTAATTTAAAATTATAATTACTTCAAGAAAATAAATACATTCACTTATTCTTTTAAATATTTTATCCCAATTAAGCTATTTTATTATTTCCAAGTTAAGAAATTAATTTTGAAATCGTTGGTATTCAAACTTTATTCATTTTTCAAAGACACAATATAATGACCTTTCGTGACGATTAGAAAAGAAAAACACTTGAAAGCATATTTAATTAAAGAAAGCGTAAAAGTAAAGTAAGCGTTCTTAGTAAATAGCAATGTTTATTGCGTGTACAAGCATTTTCCTTGAAGCAATGATGGTCTCGAACAAACTGAGAGAGATTACTTAATATTTACAATATTTTTAAAGCTTTTTATCTTTCGTTTAATTTAATGGAATCCAAGGTACATCGAAAGATCGAATTCATTGTCATTCATGGGCAGGGCCCTTTTGTGCAAAAATTATTTGCATAGCGTAACTCTTCAAGGATAGGGAACAAAACCATGAACCTTTTATGTTCGAATGTTAAATGGTTTCCATCAAACGATTTTGACATCCAGTGTTTGATAAATTAAACAAATTTCGCGTTCGATCCAATTCGATCTGTTCTAACAATGGCCCATAGCCCAGAGGGTGGCAAAATAGAGTTCCACTCCACCCTGGTAGGGTATTCCGCACATCCCATAGTATGACCACTTGGGTGTGGTGGTGAAGGTGTGGCAGAGAGCATACATACTCCAGTTGAGTGTGCCAGCATTTCGCAACATATCCCGATCGACTTTGTCAGGCTGAGTGTTGGGGATACTTCTTTAGCAACGAGAGACTTTCAATGGGCGATTAAATTTCGTGGTCAAACACATTAGCACGTGGTTATTAGTTTATTACCGTGTGTAATGACGATGGAAACGCAATGATTAAGGTCGATAGTTCCTTTTGTGTGTCTTGAGTAGTTTTTTCGTGTTTTACTACTTGCTACCGGAGGGTTTGCCGAACAATGGAGTGTTTTTGTGTGTGTGTTAAGGTGGGTGTTTAAATGAAGGTAGGGAATGCCCTGAGGGTGTTCTTAGGCGTTTTCTGGACCTTGGCAAGGTCTTGTCGATGGCTAAACTTGCAAGTGTTGTACTCGAAAAACTATTTTTTTGTGTACAATTTTGTGATCAAACGATTTGACATCCCAACATCTATAAAGATCGTATTGAATTGTAGTAGTACCATAATAGCGTTTTGACATGTTTTAGATGTGAGTTGGTATCAGGATCGTGTCAAAGGGGGATTTCAATAGTTAAACGGTGGCCATGGGGTTGACCCCCTATAATTTTGCTAATTATTTATATGCAGTTTCAGTTTATTTTCATAAAGGTACTGTGAAGAAAAAGGGTTTATCTACCCGTGGTGTCACCCGAGGGGGCCCAAATGTCCATGAATAAGTTTTCCAACGAATTAGTGGGGTAGCCAGATCAAAATTTCAAATGGGGTTGGGGATATATGTGTGGTTGTCTTAGTCATTTTCTAATCATAGTTACTAATTTCTTAGTTATTGTTACTAATTTCTTAGTTATTGTTACTAATTTCTTAGTTATTGTTACTAATTTCTTAGTTATTGTTACTAATTTGTAAACAATGGTGAAAAACGCCGAACATTTTCCTTAGCTAAACTCCTGTCAAAATCTGAACGCCTATACGCGCCTCTCTTCGTAGAACTTAGCTAGATTACCATTTTCACCAGTTTGGATTAATTTTGAACTTTTCTTTCTCAGTTAGGAGACGAAACTTGTAAAATTTAAGGAGTTCAATGAGAATATATGTTAAATAAGAGAGTAGGGTGTTGCAACAATTTTTTTCCGAATTTCTCAGATGTCCCTCCCCCCTCAAGCTTTTACAAATACTTTAACCTTATTATCTGCAAATTTTCAGGTCTCTAGGACGATTTTTCACCCCCGCGCCCTTATAAAGTAGGTTTTCCGTGTTAAAAGTTCCTATAGGGAAAATATTGATAATATCGTAATTTTTGGTTCTTTTCAATTTAATGAGCCCGAACGCAGTCAATATCGTATTAAAACCTATATATCATCTTTGTGATATCAATATCACTGTCTCAAGTTCAAGTTCAAGTTCAAGTTGGTTTTTAGAGGCATCTGCTTACTCCCTTGGAGCCGCTTGCGCCTTCTTTTCGAGATTATGTTTTTCCTATTTTTTGAATATATGGAGCTTTTGAAGTTTTACTTTGTTTCTTTCTTTTTTTTTTTGGATAGTTATTTAATTATTCTTTGATGTTATGTCCCTTAGGATTGAGCGAAGATAATGGGCTTTTCTGTATTTGTCTTCTTTACTAAAATCTAAGATATCTGAATAATTTTTTGAGTTACTATCTAGACTGTTGTATAGTGTGCTTCTTTCCTTGTTGTATTTCTTGCATGTTAAAATGATATGGTCATTAGTCTCCTTTTCTTTACATATTTCACAGTTAGGATCAGATGAAATTTTTATTCTATGCTGGTTGGCTTTTGTAAGGAGTGTTCTCGTTCTTAGTCTCGAAAAGAAGACATCTTCTCTTCTATTGTATGCTATCTTCTTTGTTTTATTACTTAGGTTGTCCATATGTTTGAAATCTTGATGATATTTGCTATTTTGCCATTTTTCATCACATTCTGCCATTATTTTTCCAGATATATGGTGCCATAGATCCTCTGGAGATATCCATTCTCTTATAATGTTTTCGGGAGCATTTTTTGCGGCTTGGTCTGCTAGCTCGTTTTCTGCTATGTCTCTGTGGCCAGGAGTCCATATTAAAACAATTTCTTTTGCTTTTTTTAGAGCTTCATTTATTTCGAAGTTGAGCAAATTTATAACTTTTGAAGATTTGGTATTTATGTTTTTGAGGGATGTTAAAACAGATAGGCTGTCGGTTAAAATTACGTATTCTTCTTGCTCTTTAATAAATTCCTGGATGGCTACTATTAAGGCGATGGCTTCGCCTGAAAAAATGCTGTTTATTGGAGATAAGGTTCCGGATTTAATTATAGAATATTTGAAGTTGTATGCAGCTATTTTTGTAGTTTCTTTATTTTTGGAAGAGTCTGTAGCTAATATTATCTTATTGTTTAGGTTTTCTTCTTTGTATATCTGGAAATAGCTGACAATTTCTTCACTAGGGATGTATTTATTTTGAAATTTGATCACTGTCTCAAGATCCTATCGGAAAAACATTCAATGGTACCTTCATGGGGGAAGTTCCACGAGGGTTAAAAGTGCACTTTCACCGAGAAAAGAGGAGGCTCGCGGGCGCTTGCCTTGGGAGCTGGATAAGGCCTTACCTGGGGGTTTTATTGAAACTTTCTCCTATTTTACTTCAGCTGGCATCATCTGATAAACCTTTATCTCAGATTTGGGATTGAGAAGTATACTGTGTGAGAGAGCCGTACTCATAAACCATCCATCGAAATTCGCCCGCGAGCCTCCTCTTTTCTCGATGAAAGTGCACTTTTAGTAGGTGCCATTGAATGCTTTAGCAATAGGATCTTGAGACAATGATAGGCCAAAGATTTAACATAGGTTTATTACGATATTGAATGCGTTCATAGGATCATAAAACTGAAAAGAACCAAAAATGACGACATTTTTCTATATTTTCGCTATATAAACAAGGGAAACCTACTTTTGAAGGGCGTGGGGGTGAAAAATCGTCCTAGAGAACTGAAAATTTGCAGGTAATAATGTTTCAGTATTTGTAACAACTTGAGGGGTGAATCTGGGAAATTCTAAAAGAAATTGGCCCATAGACTTTTACAACCCCTTAATGAGAGGGGCTTAAAAAATTAATACTTTCACGACATAAGATTGTTAGATAACTGTAAAAACTCACAGTTCGTCTTCATGTATAGACACATCTCCCACCCAAACGTATAGAAGAGAGTTCTCAAAGGCCTTCTTTCATAAATAAATCATTTTTAGCCAATCAATCGCTCAGTTCGAAGGACATGAACCCTCCCTCTGAATCACCAACTGTGCTATTTCTAATGGATCGCCATCTATCCCTCTGCTGAGAGTTCAAGGGTACCAATAGCGTATGACACAATATGGATGGCAGCTTTTTTCTGAAAGGAAATATGCGAATTCTAATCAGAAGGTGGGTCGCACTGTGTGGTCTGACAGTTTCACAAAAAATGTTATGTCTCATACGTCATCCAAGTGACTGATATATTTTATAATTTGTCGGAGTTGAAAAAATATTCTTTATGCTCAAATTTTTTATTCAGACTTCCATAGAAAATTTTGTAGGAAGCGTTAATAAAAGCAGAAAATTGTCCAATATGGAAAAATACATAAAGTTTTGAAAATTTTCATTCGGTTATGGGCAAACTTTCCTGCAGTACAAATGAATTTCCCTTGTCTCGAGTGAAGATAAGTTATTTAAATTCTAATAGAGACCTTGTCAAATTTAATACTTTATTTGACTGCTTGAAACAATTTCAATCATGAATAATTTTTGAGAAATGACTAAGTTATTTTATTTAACTAATATTATTTACACAACTAATTTGTATTCTTTAAATGATTTGAACACAGTTGGTTCCTTCTCCAGGCAAAAATCACTTGGACTTTTACTTAAAATCACAAGTGCGAGTAATATGGAAATGTGTACACTTTAAAATGGAGAAGATAGATAAAGTGAGAGAATAAATTGAGGTCAAACTCGTTTATTTTGTGGAGGGACAACATGATCCCCTCCACACAGGGTTCTCCTCTCCCATTCTATTTTCAAAGCAAAATTTCCAGGTCGAAAAACAAGCTATTCATGGTGATTGCGTCGAATTTTTTTGCCTTTTACAATCGAACATTTTAGTAGAATGATACATTTTTCTCATTCGACCTTAACATCAAAACTGATCCCTTTACAGGTTTTCTACTTGATTTTCTCAGGGCTTAAGAAAACCATTATTAATCCCTGACTATTCCTCACCTTTTTTTTAGCTCAAATTAAAATTCATCGACAATTCCAGATGTTTCTTGACTCGTGGGATCCTTGCCTCCTTGCATGCATATCAAACATTCAATTGCGATACACTACACATCCCCAATCCCACTCATCTCTCTGCAGTCTTCACAAACAAATTTGACAAATCGATTTTGAGAGATCGATTCACTCAAAAAAACCCAACAACCCATCATTCCTCTTCGAGGAGAGATAAGAAGCCTCCTCACCTTGGGTGCTCTCCTGCATCCCAAACAAAAGGAGAAAGAGCAGCCCGATCGAGGACAGTTCTGTAGGTGGGGTGGAAGGCGCCATCGGATGTGTCGGAATGCCTGCTGATCATGTGATCGCGTCGTGAGGAGTCCAGCTCCGGGCACAGGCGTTGTCCTGCTTCCCCGACCTTCGGGTGGGGAAACGGAAAGGAGCAGAGCTAAATCGGTGCTTCTCGAGTTTTTTCGGAGTTTGGTTTTTGGTGGTTGATTTTCCTACTTGCGAAAGTTGGGCGCTCGCCACACTACCGAAGAAAAAGACGCGAGTGCCATTAAAGACGATTATGATGTTATCGAGAGGAGGGGAGATGGACGGGGACTTGAGGGGCGATGTAGTAGATAACTCCTGTAGCAGAGCGGTTGAAGTACTCCTCACTGACAAAAGCGTCGGATGACACCCGCTATCCTTCGCAACAGAAGTTATTAACAGCATCGCCCCCTCGAGTCCCTATCCATCTGCCCTCCCCTCGATAGCATCTAAATAGTTTTCTACTACTGGCACTCGCGTCTTTTTCTTCGGTATTGTGGCGAGCGCCTTAGGATGGAGGGTGTGATTTGGATGGGAAGGAATGTGTTTAGGTTCTGATGGTTGTGTGACGGAAGAGATTCGTGTTTGGTGGTTGTTCAGGTTGTTGTGTGAGGAAGAGTTAAAGTTTGTGGAGGGAATAGAGAGGAGGTGAAGAGGGAGAGTTATAGGAAGTGAGATACAGACATAGAGGTGAGAGAGGAAGAAAGAGGGAAAATGATAATAAGAAAGAAATAGGGATAAAGAAAAGAGAGATTGAGAGAAAAATAGTGCAAGAAAAAGAAAGGAGGTGTGGCGGAATAAAGAATGAGAAAAATCTAGGCTGAAGATATAAAGAGAAAGAGGGAGAGAGAAAGAAAAATATGGAAGAGAGAGAGGGATAAAAAGAGAATAATAAAGAGTCATTATAAAAGTGAGACAGAAAAATGGAAGAAAGTGAGAAAAAGAGAAACAAAACTGGGATTGAAGCAGTATAGATGTATACAGATAGAGATCTCGTATAGGTGAGAATGAAGAGAAAGATATAGAAATAGGTAAGAGCGACGGAGATAGTGATTGATAAAAAGTGAAGGAAAGGAGCTAGAAGAAGGGACAGAGAGAAAAATAAAGAGACGAGATGAGAGAAATATAAATAGTTCGAAAAGAGAGGGGAGAGAAACAAGAGGGAAAAAGAGGTAAAAAGGAAAAAAGAAAGGAATCAAGGGGCCATATGTTTGTGTGGAGATAGAAGAAATACTCCTGTTCATAAAAAATGCAACACCAAGAAGGAATTGTCCGATCAACTTGAAATTTTCAGGGTATGTTCATTATGGTTTGATTATCAAATGATACCCAATTCAGACCTATAGCGCATGCGCGAGCTGAGCAGTGTCTTCTCAACCACTGATTTATTCGTATATTTGGTGGCCTGTAACGGGACGTTAAGGGCTTGTAAGAAAGTTGTTTACCGTTGATTATCTTGTCATTCGATGTTATTATACCCCTTAGACCTTAACGGATGTCATATGAAACTTTAACAGAGTTTTAAAGAGGATTAATGTTAGGCTTCCCGCAGGGGTGTTTTTCACACTGTTTTACCGCTGGTCAGATGAAGGGATCAAATCAAATCAAAGTCTGCCCGGGCCTAGTGGCCCATCAGGCGGTGCCCATCTCCGTTATCTCCATATCAATATTGTCCAGATGAAGGGAAACCGGACAATATTGATATGGGTTTGAAAGCAGAGACCCAAAAAGGGTGAGGCCAGTTGAAAATTGGGGTCTGGACCCCTTATAGTCACGTCAGCTTGCGATGAAAGAGGCTTCATTCGTATGGCAGTGCCGGATCATTGAGTGACTTTTCGACATGTTTCAAATTGTTAGAATACTGTGTTACAGGTCTATCATTGTCTGCTCCATCAGTTAATCGGTCGCCATTGCACCAAAATTCACCAAGTATCGTTTTTTACAGCGCCCCATCGATGGAATTCCATCGGTGCATAAAGCTACAATGGGATCCACAAAAAATATTTTCGGAAGATTACTCATAACAAATTGTCCATTCAAGGAAATCCCCCATCAATTTTGGTTAACATGACACCTAAATTGGGTTTGGACGCTATGCCGAAAATCGCAATTTTTGGAGTGTTTTATCTTGAGTCTGTGGTGAAGAAGAGAAGTGTTTTGACCTGGAGCACTATTGGGTACCATGGGCAATCTCATTAGATCAAAAATGAGGGCAATCTCATTTCTTAAAAAAAATTCTAAACATTTTTGGAGCCAAAAGTTATACCCTACATTTGAAGCGATCCTGAAGCTGTAATTCATCAGAACAAATCCCGTTCACATGTTTTTTGGAATGTTCCAAACTTACTTTACATCCAATAAAGACAGTTTCTTTCTCGACAAATTTCTTCATCCAAAATTTCACCTATGGAGCTTGACTAAAATTTTGTTGGTTTGTCCTCATGCTTAAAATGCATGTCATGTTTCCAATATTGGCAAACTTTGGATTTGGGATGAATATTAGATGAAAATCACCTCCTCAGTCAAAATTTCAATCTGTTTGGTTCGATGACCTGTCGTATAGAGGCTCTCATTGCAGCGCGTATGGAAGAATTAAACACCGATTTTCGATATAAAATTTTATTCCTTTGTTCTGAAAATTATATCATTTATTTGTATCCACAAAGATCACTTGCTGTGTAAATTTCATCAAAATCTAACAAGTCCTTCATGGTGTTGCATTTTTTATGAACAGGAGTATATAAACATTTATATACTTAAATACCTTCTGAAAATCTTGGATTCGATACTGAGTAGAGATTACAGATATTCTATGCCGAACAACGGAGAGCTCTGTAGAGGGAGTTCTTTTTTTTGTTTGAAGAGCAGGATATTCTTGTTGGCTATTTCATTCTATGACTGCCTGCCGTAATCACGAGAAAAAGAAAAAAAATTGAAAAAATATTGTTGTTTAATGAGTGAGAGATACTAAAGAGTTAACAAATTACTTTCAATACTTACTACTACGACGACTTGGAACAATTTAAGCATATTACTCTTTTAATTAAAAATTAAAAAACTGTTAAAAGAGATTTTGTTCTTAGAGAAGACTTAAGCTTTAAAACCCGATGGCGCCGCTGTCACAGATCTAATCTGATTGAAGCCTCTTTAATTTGTTTTTTAGGGAGAATTTCAACACAAGATTTGTCGGTAAAAGTTAGTTCTAAATTTAAGTGAAAAAGAAGTTTTTTTCTAAGATAACCCTTTTAACTTGGGTTTTATACCATTTCCTCTTGTTTTGAAGATGGATTATATCTAAAATTTTAAAACTGTAGGTATAAATAGGAAAATGGTTTTACATTAGGTTTGTGTCAGTGTCATTGCATGATGCTTATCATATCCATATTTTCTTTATAAAAAACTAACAAAATAAAAAAAACTTTGAAGTTTTGTTACTCAATTCAGTTAAAGTCAAAATTTTTTTATTAAAGTATTAATACCTGTGTAATGTCGACGGCTCAGATTTGCTGCTTACCCCTTTATTTTATTAACCTTTTTATTTTTTCATTTAATTATATTTTATTTTCCTTTTTATCAAGTTTTTCCTCTGTGTAAATGACCAAACTACTGAAATTTGTAAATATATATCTGGTCTGAAATTTTAAATAGGGTTAAGTTGGGGTTAAAGTGGGACCCTTTTTTGGCATAGTGCATTTTTGGAGCTTAATAGAAAATTTTTGAAAGGGTTAAAGTTGAAATTCTGTTAAGACTATATCAATAAACAAAAATTCATAATTAGTTTCTAAAATAATACTTTACAAATTTCTTAACTGGTCTTTTTAAAAAAAATGAGATGGGTGACCCACTTACCCCATAGAGACGGGGTAAGTGGGTCACCCCCCTTATTTATATTTAAAGCAAGCAAAACTTAAAATTAAATAAGTGGTTCTTTCTTGATAAAGTACAGATATTTTCAATATAAAATATTTTATTATAACTGAATCCATGTTTGAGAAATCTACTCACATTACAATCAGTATGACAGGTTGACAGGTAACAATAGAATGAAGAACAAAATAAGTTATTTATGGAATGTTTTGAAAGACCAAAGGTATATGTTTTGATTTAACATAAAAAAATAGTGTTGAAAAACATAATAAGATTGATTAAGATTTATTTTAGCTCATTAGTAACACACAGTAAGATTAAAAAGAAATTGGAAACACTAAATGAGAAGGAAGACTAATGATGAACTATTTTACTTTACTCACCATAACTTAAATTAAAACGCATGATGATATAAGTGTCGATGGAATTATTTATAAACTTCTCAATAAACTTTGAAGCGGTGAGTAATAACAGTATTACTACTGTAAAAGGAAATTTTCTGAAAATGTTGGGGGACATTGCATCAATAACCCCCTTTAAATCCACCCATGTCTTCAGTTATAGTTCCTATATCATCCGGGAACCCCTAAACCCATAATAACACCATAATAGTGGGGTTCAGTTACTCCATAAAGAGGTGCCCCACTTACCCCTATTAGGCCAAAACTACGGGGTAAGTGGGACTCCCTTGTTTAACATTTCTAAATTAAAAATTTTGAAAAATTCAAATTGCAGTTTGTATTTTAAGTTAAAGTCTGCACAACAGTTCAATAAATATTAAAATATAATGAAAACTTAGCTGGAAATACTTCTTTGAAAAATGCATCTTGAACTCTCCAAAAAATCTGTTCTGGGAATCTATTTTATATAAGTTCTATAATCTTAAAAAGAAATTAAACAAATATGAAATGTATGCAAACCCATCAGTGTGACAATCTGTGACATAATCAATGCGAATAGGTGTGAAATCTCCTGTACATATTTTAGTTTGAAGGGGTGACACACTTACCCCAGTGACCCACTTACCCCAACTAACCCTATTTAATATTTTTGAGGCATTGGTTGACCATTCGTGAAAAATAAAAGTACTGGAAACTATTGGAACCGCCCCTACCTCTTATTTTGCTCCCCCATGTTTTAAATTTCTTTTTTATCAGAGAAAACTAAACACCGTTAAATCACATTGCACAACTAACCCAATACTTTTCAATTATACGTAACAATGACGCCGTAAAGCATCAAAGAAAATATTTCATCCGGATTACTATTATTAAAGATTATCTCCAACCATACTCCCCACCTACCGTGAGAAACGGTTGCAATTAAATTACCATGGCAACCGCCTGCGCTCCGAGCCATGGTTATTGAATAATAACCTTATAAAACCGGAGAAAAAAACAGCATCATTATTTTTTGTTATCGGAATCCGTATCATCGTAAACATACCATACCAAATAAGAGTTTTGAGAAACACAATGCCTCTTTAGTATTCCGGAATCGTCCCGTTTCATCCCTCTTAAACTTTCAGGCGCTTCGCTGGAATCAAGGTCGATCGTCAAGACAGCAACCCTCGCCATAAGAATGGAGGAGAGCAACATCTTTTTTGATTAATGAATCCATTATTTTTTTGCTCCACCTCTGAGAGGCCGTTTGACCTTCGTGACATTTTGGCACGTCCTATGTTGCTAATGAAGCCACTGCCTGTCGATGTCGGACTAATACCCTTTCGAATTGTCGTGTTTTGAGGCTTGCGAGGTTAGGTCATTCGACCTTTTTCGATTGATGGTGGCGATACCGGAGGATGCATGGGGTTGAGGGATTTGGGGAATTGAGCAATTATTATGAATCGAACGCATTGTATCGTTTGGTCCACTTGTGACATGCTGATTTTTCTGTTCAGAGTGATCTAACCTAAAAATGTCACTAAAAATGAATGATCGGTAAATGAATAGCTTCAAAAAATGAATCAATGAAAAGTTTATTGAAAAGTCTTTAGCTGAATCCAGAAGTACTGAAGGATGTCATAATGTTTTAGGTTAATTACATTGTGGAGTGCTCATCTTTTTTTTTGAAGTGGTCGTTTATTTCCGTTTCATTTTAATCACAACCAATAATATTTTTTAAAAAAATAAGTTAAATGTTATGATGAAATTATATTTTTAAAATTTCAGCTTTATTTCTATTCGACTTTAAAATGTTGTTACTTAATACGAATTATTATAGAGATTTGTTAAATATTGTTGCTATTATACAAATCGTAATGGAAAAGTAACATCAAAAACAAACCTGGCTTATACGTGAATATATACTAATTATACGTGAGAATACTTATACGTGATGTTTGTGATTAGTTATTTTATGAGAATGTCCTAAAAAGTTTGCGAAATTTTGCTTTAACAATATAAAAACAACCAATAAAGTTAATAAAATTAAAAATCCGTAATCCATTTCGAAATTATTTAATATTAAAATAATTAAGGTAATATAAGTAAACGAAGCTTAAAAGCACTGTTTATAGCCATTTAATTATAATTTGATTAAATAATTCCTATTAATTATCATATATGATAAGTAATTCAAGAAACAACTTCTCTACTGTAATTGAAAAATGTCATTTATGATAAGGTATTCTGCATAGATAATTGTTTTTCTTTGGATGTCATAGTTCTTAAGTATGTTTAATGCCATTTGGAAAAGGACCAGAATAAGAAATGCACCTTTTCTTTTAAGGAAGCGTCTGGCATTTTTATTTTCTTGGTCATAAAAACAACTAAACTGAATATTTAATACATCTCATCTACCAAAGACATGATTCATTCTTTTTTACATGAAGGTAATTTAGCTAATCGTTCCTTCACGTTTGATGTGATCAGGGGTTGTTCAGTAATTGTATTCCAGACGTTTTATTTCATTTGAATTACTTTGCTTCTTATTTTATAGTGGTACTAGTTCTGTGAAATATGTTTTTTCAATTATGATTGGGTTATAAATTTAGTAAAACCACCTTAAATTTATGTAACATAAAACTATCTATCTATACCATAGGCCCACACAAGGTAAAAACCCAAAATGACTTTAGTTTACAGCCAATTTGTAAACTAATTCTTTTTCAAACAAGAAATAAAGTAATTAAATGTAATTGAACAATTCCTTTTACGTTAGAAATTTCACGCTTACATCACCTCTAACTTTTTATAATTTTTACATTCATAGTTATGATTTTTCTAGGTAAAATCATTGTCGGATTTACGCGGGGTATGTATTAATGATTCTCATATTTTTTAAAGATATACCTAATTGTCAATGGTAAATTATATTCACAGCGGTAGGATACTTACAAAGTGTTTAGTGTGTCCCCCAGGTCTGTCTTCAAAGTACAAATGAGTACAAAGTACAAAAATGTCTTCAAGTACAAATGAGTAGGTGGGTTAATGGTGGATACAAACCCGCCCCAGTACAAAATCCTATTGAAAAGAGAAATCGTAGAAATAATTTATTCTCTGTATCATCATCATTATTATTATTCTTAATAGCTACACCGTTTTCAGTCAATACCTTACAATGCATATCGTACTCTTAAAAACTTAGATGTAATTTCTAGTCGGACCCCCTTATTCAAATGAAGACACCATCATCTCCATGGCGTCAAATTTTTTTTAGTTCGGGATCATGGATGATACTGTCTGACCTGCTGATATGCTTTTTAAGACTAGAATATGACTAAGATATTTCCGAAGGTCGTCTCAGGTACACACCCCACTCACACACTGTCACCATTGTGGTGTGGGAAATTGAGACATTTCGGTACTCAAATGCCTGAAATATTAATGAGAAACCTTCGAAGGGGAACTGTTTTCTCAAAGCTATACTTGGGTAATATTTTATCTGTGTATATCAGCTAGTGTCTAGGTGATGAAATTAACCATTTTTAATTACAGCTTTAGGTGATAGGTGCACACAAGCGATGGCATCTATGCCCTTGAGTAGAAAAAGTGATTTATTCTGTTATCTATATTATTAAGATCTTTTATGCTCTCCTTCGAAACTACGTTTTAGCAGGTGTAATTTTTCAAGTTCAAATAAAAAAATATTACCGACTGATAGGCCTTAACTTTAATATTATTATAATTTAACGAGCAAAAAACAATACAACTTAAAATTTTTTTTTTTGAAAATTAGTTTAAATACTGGGAAAAGAAAACGTATAAATTTCTTGACAGCTGAATTTTATTTTGAAACGCTTAAATCATTTATTAAATGAACTGACTAAAGATTAAATTACAAAATAGCTGCATATCTCCTCCAGGAAATTCGCACCCTGAGCTATAGCATAAGCGGGATCTCTGCTCTCTATAGATGCAGTTTGTAGTTTGAATTATGAATTGAGGAAAGATTGATGCTTAAAAATAACATTCTGAACTTTAAATTAGCAATGCTATAAAATTTCAATTTCGGCGGTCTTTGGTTTTCTGGAAATTATTTTAGAAAATCTTAAAACACACCATTGCACACTCCACCACTATCTTTCCTTAATGGTTCCTCTTGTTAGTTAATATCAATATGGTGATATATTGAGGTGCATTTAGTAGATCAAAGGATTTTTTCGTACATTCCAGTCACCACTCAAAGAAATAAGAAAACTTGTTTTAATTGAAGAACCTCAACTTTCAACTTAAAGGTACATGCACTGCTCGTTAGACTGTAACCAAAACGGTTTAGCTAGGCGGTTTAAGTATGTGGAGATTTACCAAACTTGCATGACCAACTAGTAAGAATGGTTGATCTAGAATCTAACCATCCGAAAGGCCAGAGTAGCATAAAATACCAGTGTTATATGATTTCGGGTAGGAATTATCCAATGCCAATGGTATTTACTCTGAGAAGAATGTGAAAAAAGGGACTTTGATGTCGATGAGAATCGATTTGGTTTCTTTATAATCAATTACGATGTCAAAATTCAAAGTTTTCAGCAGTTCTTCAAAAGGATTGCAGTATGTGGCTGGATGGCCTAGTGTGCTAGAGCGTGATGTTTCGAATCAATAGGACCCTGGATTGAATCCCGTCTACTGCTGTGTGGTATTTTTGTCATTCATAAATTTAAAATTCATGTTAAGGTTGGTTAATGCACTGGATCCCGTTCTGAAGTGCCAACCTAAAATGTTTTTTTTCTTAAATGGAGTAATATCAACTTCATATTAATTAGAAGAACTGACAAGTTGCAGGAACGGATGGCTTGGTGTGTTAGTGCACCAAAATGCTGGATCCATAAGGCCCTCAGATCGAATCTCCGTCGGTTCGAGTCTGAGCCTCTCCCCGAGTATGGCACTCAGACATAAATGCAGTTCGGCATTTATAAATTTATTCCTGCGTATTTAATGGGGGTCTTCAAATTTTCCTTTTAACTCTTAACTGTAACCGTATCAGGCAAATTCTTTGAAAATATTACTATTTTTCCAAGATTTTTTTACACTTTTAGAACATTCCAAGTCTACCCCTTCTGTCTTCGACGGAAACTGACTTAAATTTAAGAGTCTTAGGAATGATTAAGACATTTGCTTGAGTTTCCCATCCACAAACCCCAACCTCCTGCATTTCATTTAATTTTACATTTTTATCTTATTTTTAAAAGTGGTGACTTAATGCAGGTAACTTTAGTTAAAATGGAAACTGCTTGCTTGACTTATAATCTTTTTTTAAATTTTTTAATTGGTGACTGAAGTGAATGAAATGATGTTTGACTTAAAATACTTTCCCTCAATCTTAAAATGTTGATAATGAAATTTCTTCGGATTGAAAGCACAAACATGAGGATATAACTTCTAACTTTTGAAATAACCTAGCGCTGAACATCTCTTACAACGACTAACCAAAGTTGGAAGATACTTCCCTTAAAATCTTTTTCATGATCCTTTAAGTGGTGACTGAGTATGAGTAAGTACATGGCCAATGCTGATTGGCATTTATAAATTTAGTTCCTGCTTAATTTAAGGGGGTCTTAACGTTTCTTTTTTAAAGTTAACTGCAACCAAATCAGTCAGATTCTTTAATAATATATTTTTAAGATTTTTCTGTTTATTTAGTTTGATCAAAGTATCCATCCCGTCTCTTAAACTGAAACTTTCTTATGATTCTTGTAATGCCGAGGAAATTGTCCATTCCAAACATCAACCTCCTAGCGGTTTAATTTAACTTGATATACTTTTCCTAATTTTCTGAGTGGTGACTATTGATAGGTTCAAAAAATTTTCTCTTAATGTTTAAAAGTATGCCAATAAAGGGATTGTAATTTATCCCCTGATACAAATTAGTTGACAGCATAAATGCTGTTGCACATTAGAAAAGGACACTAAAATAGGACCCCCTAGAAAAAGGATAGATTGAAATAAAAGAAACCAAGCACAATGAATGAGTTTTAGCCTGTTTTTATTTGGCCAATTAAATCATTTAAATGCCTTCATTTGGAAGAATAAAGAACATAATAATTAAGCTTTCAAATATCTGTAACATTAATATACCAACATAGCAAAATAACATTCTACAATCTGTAAAAATAGAGAAGTGACCATAGTTTTAAAAGTTAAGTGAATGAACACATTTGATGATTTATAATAAAAAGCCATCTATGTAGATAAAATCTGACCATTTAATTTTGATCAGTAATGGATAAGTAACCATACTCCGACATTGAGGACTATTAAATTAATCTAGAATACCAGGAATAGGAAATGGCGACAGTGATTTGTTTAAAAAAACTCACTTGAGGTATTTTTCAAAGAGAAATAATCGCATGAAACACCAACACGCAGGACGCCGAACTTAATATATTTTCCATTTTTTCTGAGTGCAGAAATTAAAGTATATTTTTTAGAAAAACTTAGATAAAAAAATAAGTGGAACCCGACACTAGTGTCGGACTTCTCTGAAGACGAGGAACTAAAAACGAAGATTCAGAGATTTGATTACTCTCCAAAATGTTAACATAAAAAGTTTTCTAATCATGGTTATATTTCTTACAGAGGAATTAACGGAAACGGAAAGTGAATAAAAAGAAGAGGAGCCTTTACCAAAGGAGTTCATTGAAGAAAGCAACGATTTCTGTTCCGAAGACTTATTCAAAGAAGAATCAGAATGATATACAAAACAATTTGCAAATAATCAAGACCTAAATAAATATTGTTGTCTCTTTATATCATTGTATTCATTGAACTCTAAAAAAACAAATTTTTTAAATACACCAATATACATAATTATTATTAAATAATCTACAATTGAAAGTAACGATGCAGAACGTGAAATATTTTTCCTAATTTTCTGCGTGGTGACTAATGATAGATTTTAAAAACTACTCTCCAATCTATATATACTATACACATTATATTATATTTAGTATATCTATATATACTAAATACATTAATTTCAGTTTAAGACCATCTGAGTTACCATTTGACTTAAAATATCACATTTCCTCATGTAAATCTAAAAACAACTGCCAATGTCATATTCTTGAATGTGTTCAAAGCTACAAATATCTTGGACTTAAGGTAGACTCTAACTTGAAATGGAAAACTCATATATCTGAATTGGGGAAAAAATTACGCTTTATTTTATTTAATTTTTACCACCTAAAAAATAAAATTGATTTGTCGTTTCTAAAAACTTTATATTTTTCTTGGTTCTATTCTTTAATAAATTATGGTGTTACTGTTTGGGGTGGAGAATATAAATCCAATCTCCAACCTTTAATTTCTATTCAAAATAAAATATTCAAAATTTTAAATCAGCAGTCATATCCTGATAATTTTAGATTACTCAAATTATTGCCTCTTCGTCACAACGCTTTTTTCCGTATTATACTTTATCTTTATCGTAATAAATATCTAGCAAGACCATATAATACTAGAGCTGTAGCAACATATCAAATTCCCAAATTTTCTAAATCAATTTTTTGTAAGCATTTCTTTTACCTCGCACCAAAATTATACAATAGTTTACCTTTAAATCTAACCTCCATTAATAAATATTCAGAGTTCAAAAAAAATTTATTTGAGTTAATAATTAATATCGACGACCTGAATTTATATTTTTCACTTCAATGAAGCATATTTTTGTTAATGGTTTACCAGCTTGCTGCCATCTTTATTTAGCTATTTTTTTACAGTTATGTTTGTGTTGAAATTTGTAATATGTCATTTGTCCATATAATTTCTTTTTCGCCTGTACGGGAAGTTTCTTCCCCTTGGCGAATCATATTGTCTTACTTTTCTATGTTTGTATAATGAATGTCTAATAAAGTTATAAAGTTATTAAATATATTTACAAGTATGCAATTAACAGGATAGACATTTATTCACATCACATAACAAAATAGAAGACTCCTAAGAAAAGTACGACAGTGGAATACCCCCACCCAAAAAACATGGGTTTGATTTATAAGGGAGCGATTCCCTATCCTCAACTTTTTCAAGTAAGTATATCATGTATCCAAAGCCATCACAGACAGGTTGAATACCCCACCTAAATCTGTCCATGATCCCGGGCTGCTTGCAACACCCCCGTTTTATATTCACGGCACCTACTTTGGGAACAACACAGCACAAAACCACTTTTACATACATTTCATTTTCTGATAGACAGAACATCTGTTAAAAAGGGTTTCCTTTAATTTAAAAGTATATCATCGAAAATTCATTTAAACAATGCGCAAGGAATCACAAAACATATATTTTTTTTCAAATTTGATTAACACAAAACAAAATATACATACATAACTAAAAAAAGGAACGGAGAACAAATTTTTATGCATCTAAAGGAGCCACAGCTCGTCCATTGGAAAACTGAATACTCAAACCTAGATGCGAGAAATAATAACAAAATCAAATCATGGGTACTTCGGGGGGTAAAAATTAAAATAATTATTATCAATATTACTAATTTTTTACGAAGGAATAATAATTATCATTAAAAATGGAGTGTCTACAATAATATGACCAATTTTGCAATAACTTAAGTTCAATTTTAAATTTTATTTTAAACTAAAATTAACATAATTTGTTTTTCGAAAATTCACCTTCGTTTCTTCATCACCATAAATTAGAAAACTAATTAAATTTTCGAAAATATTTAACGTACTTTTTGTTAGGATACCTTGTTAGAAGTATACTCGAAACCTGATTGTTTCATGTCAAAAAGCGCAATTTCTTTTCTATTTCACTTACTAAACCACAAGTCGATTACTTTCCAGCAAAACACAAAACAATATTCTCGACCAATCTTCACTAAACCTCACAAATTACCTTCCTTGTTATTGTATTACAGGCAAAATCTTTCAAAACACATGTCGCATCAGTTGTCCAACAGGAATATGATGTCTTTATATTGCGAGAGGGAGAAATATGACGGCGGAAATATATTTGAGGGCTACATCTAGATAATTCTCTTGTCTCTCACTTCTTAAGACTCCCCTTTCCAGATTAAGATCTTGAGAGAATGTGTGTAACACTCTGAATTCAGAAACGACATCGTGGCAACAGTTAGTTCTGAATCATAAAACAATGACGAGACAGGTGAGGGTTAAAGGGTAAGTGAGATACAATATGGATTTCCCGAACCACATCGCTTCTATTTTATTACATCCTCTGTAGTTAAGTTTATCTTGATGTGAATGTCATAAAAATGTAGTATGGGAATAAATTATACCTGCTAATAGGAGGGCGAAGGTGTTTTTATAGAAATATGTATCCCATTATTTATGCCAGAGGTTGTTAACGGGTGAAACGAGGTATCTAATCCTCAATCGTTAGACAAGAATGTGTTGCAAATTTTAGCTTTTAATCAATGAGTAAATTATTTTTTACATTGCTGAAACCCTTATTTTAGAAAAATAATATTTTTAAACACTTTTTTATCTATGCATTATTTATTGGTGAAGGAAAGCCGCCCTAGACCAATTTCAAGATATCAAGCCGCAAAATTATAATCCTGCTCATCTGACAGCTGTCACGCAAAAACCCCATTACAAAATTCTTTAAAGACTAAATATATTATTAAAGCGTTTTTACTGTATTGTAGAATTGTATAATTACTACTTATCTATTTCAATAACAAATTGAAGATAATCAGTAATTATTATTCATCTAATTAATTGATCATCAGAATTTTAAATAATTATCAAAATTCTAATGAATTATTCATCACAATTGTTAATAACTATCTGCAATAATTAGAAAATTAAATACGATTCTCAAGAATCGATTCTTGCTGGAATCGATTCCTCAGGGGGTTCGATACTTTGGTTCCAAGGCATTCGATTCCGTAATCGATTCCTTCAGAAATATTTAGAACCCTAACCAGGATCCACCTAGGAGGGCTCTCAAGCCAATGATAGTGAAGCATGAGCCAGCTAAATAAACGAAATTCATATGACCTAGAAAGTGAAAGTGAACTACTATGCATAACGCATTTTTTCTAAATCATTATTGAATAAAAAGACAAAAGAATCGATAGAAATAACCTTTGATACTAATTCAAATTCATAAGAAATACGATCCGTTAAAACTGGTGTCAAATCTTTTTCTCACGATACTGCTAAGCAAAGCACACCCATCTTTTGCACATTCATTTTTATCAAATTTTTCTTTAACTTTTTTCCAATAACCGTTTACTCGGTGGACACTAAATCAATCAAAATACATCTGGACTCAGCTTGAAGTCAAATTCACGCTCTCATGCTGTTTTAAGTAATTATTTTCTTTTCAATTTCTTCAGGTTGTCCTTCAATAATACTCGTGGCATCTGTCTTCGTTACTTGCGATTGCGAAGAATGGACAAACGCAGTGATTTTGAAGCAAAATTATTTCAAAGTTAATATTTGAATGAGAATGAATGTTAAATTGATTGATTAGCCCCATCATTCCTTAAAAAGTCATATTGAAATTAGTAGGATATCAATAGTTTTTGCGGCCTTCTTTCCATTCCTGTAAAAAATTTGTAAATTATGTCAACACTCATTTGTGTGTTTCATCGACATACGTACGAATTCCATTATGAAGGACGGGTTTTGCATGATGTATTACTTTTCTTTTACTTAAATTTTAAGTGAATCATACGAAAATATGTACATAAATAACATACGTAAAAAACTATATCTGGATATCTTTTAGTTGTTTCTTTAAGCATTCCGCAATAAAATAGAAAAGTGGAAATGCAACTAAAATAATAGATTGGTATAGTATACAAAGGAAATAAAAAGAAACCAACAAAAGAGTTGTATGTAGGTTATCAATATAGTAAGAGGTGTTGCTAACCACATTAGATCTTTCAAAAAATAGTTCGCTTAATAATAATTCTAACATGCAATATAAAACTTATTGCCTTGTGCATACAAACACGTAATCCCGTTCCTTTCGAAAATGTTTAAAATTTTCATAGCATTTGGTGGGGGTTTTAGGTTGACTTTTTAAAACTTTTACAAAACATAATTAAAAAATGATACCAGTTTTAGAGCGTTTGGGCCTGAATGACGAATATTAATTTCCTTTTAATCTTTAATAAGATACATCAAAAACATTAACACACTGGGTTTCAATAACAGTACTTCAATATCTTTTATATCAAGTTTTATGAGTTACTATGTAATTTTTATGACGGTGGTAATCGGTAAGAATCCTTAACTTATAATAAATGATACCGCTGAAGGCAAACACACAATATTATTTTGTTTTTCATAGTTACTTGAAACTTCTCCTGTAACTAATTATGTAAAATGTTACTTCCAAAAGACCTCAGCTTCTGTGTCGTGTTTAGTTTTTTTTATCAAAGCTTTGAAAACTTCCAACATGCAAGGAACATTTAGTATAGTATAGAAGGCATTGAGAAGCGTCCATCAAAATCTAATTTTCGCTTTCAATTGACTACCTTGAATATTCATAGCCGCAACATTCGAGTCACTATTTAACACTCGCGCGAGATCGCAATCGGAGGACAATTATGTCAATTAACTTTCAGTTTTCGAACAATTGTTGTGGTTTTTCGAGTACAACCGACAAACGAGTTTCAATTAGTCCTGCTGTAGAGAGATATACGGCTGAAGGTTTGAGGAAAACGGTTTCGCAATAGAATGGAAGTATTCGGATTCTTGTTTAAATGAGAACCATGGTGAGCTTGAGGGTGTCCTTCAAACGAAATGTTTGGTCACTGATTTGGTCATTTTCGAATGATCATGTTGTGGAATGAATAGCTGTAATTTCTTTGTGTTCTGTGCTTTTGAGAGGAAAGAAATGAGTTTAATAGAGTTTACGTCAGGGTGATGTTAGGAGATTTCCTCACCTACTGAGTCTTTAAATGTATTTATAATACCTTTTTATAGTTTGAAAGAATAGGTATATCGAAAAAAATATCTTCCTAATATCATAATAAGTAGATGTTTTTATTAGCACGTTTAGAGTTACGTGCTTTAATCGTGAAGTAGATTTCTATTGTCTACAAAAACACACCATTTAATTAAAACTATATTATTTTTTTTTAAATTTAAAATGATATGATATGAGATTTGAAGATTTTTTGTTAAGTTTAATTATTGGAGTAAATATATCCAACTAAATTTAATTTAATGAAATTAAATTATTGAATCCTTAAAATATGTTTTGCATTTCAATTAATTTTGATCATTGTGTGTAAGAAAAACAATATATATGTTATTACTTCTAAAGGAAAGTATATAACAATATTATACAGGGTGTAAAGGAAAGTCCCTTTACCCTGTAATAAGTTGCTAACGGAGCAAGCTAAAGCTATGCAGTTAAGGTAGCGGTATAGTAAAGTGACAATGCGCAATCGAATGCGCCCTCTAGCGGAGATTTTAGGAGTTAAAAATTTTATTTTAAAAACTATTAGGAATTTGTTAAAATAGTCAATTACAAAGTTGTAGAGCAGCATCGATTTAGTAGGAAAAGTCACCTTAAGCAAAAAAATATCTTGAATAGAACCCCTAAAACGCGCGCTCAATTAGGTTGAATTTACGTCGATTTTACGTCTTAAAACGCTTCTCACGAGGCGAAAATGAGAAATTTTCAATTTAATGACTTAAATAAATGAATAAAAGTATTCTTAACTCATTAAATTGAAAATTTCTCATTTTCGCCTCGTGAGAAGCGTTTTAAGACGTAAAATCGACGTAAATTCAACCTAATTGAGCGCGCGTTTTAGGGGTTCTATTCTAGATATTTTTTTGCTTAAGGTGTCTTTTCCTACTAAATCGATGCTGCTCTACAACTTTGTAAATGACTATTTTAACAAATTCCTAATAGTTTTTAAAATAAAATTTTTAACTCCTAAAATATCCGCTAGAGGGCGCTGCGGTTGGTCGCATTCGATTGCGCATAGTTACTTTACTATACCGTTACCTTAACTGCATAGCTTTAGCTTACTCTGTTAGCAACTTATTACAGGGTAAAGGGACTTTCCTTTACACCCTGTATAACTTCAAGACACTATACATCAAAAGAGACCAGTGATCTTCAAGCTATAAGCAGACCGATAAAGATGATAAGGAGATGGACAAAGGTTTTTGGTAAAGGTCGAAACGGGCATTGTGATACATTAAGGTCTGACGGTTCTTTAAAGTTGGAATAATATTGAAAGATTAATATAAAAATAACGACAATTCATTTGTTACGATAATGCTTGAGTGCATTTTCTATTAAACGACTTCAAAGTCTTTAATCATGCATCGTATTCAATCCTTTAATTCAGTGTCTACTCGTCTAGCTGGAAAACCGTCTATAAATATGGATAATGGGGTTTACTGTTACAATTATGTAACGATGGAGGTGAACTCACTTATTATAATCACTTTTATTATCAAGACCGAAATGTTGAATTGCCCATTTCATTTTTATCTAGCCTTATTTGTGATAATAAAACAATGTCACGATCTCTGTTGTGGTATTTTTAGTATAAGTGAGCTGGAATGTTTTGATATTTATAAAGGTAAAATTGATATTGATTAAACTTTAACTCTTACTAACCATATATTATATTTAACATTCTTATTTTAATTTTCTGGTATGTAATTTTCCTAAAATAGTTTTTTTCTTATAATAAAACAGAAATTATCAAGTATCTTGTGGTAATACATTTATTTTCCTTTTCGATACTTATTCTAAAAATTGAATTTCAGGGTACATTAAAAAGCTTATTTTTTAGGTATTTCTTTTAAATTACTACATTCTACTTGATATGTGATGATGCTGGATTTAGAATAAAATGCAAGTTTTCACTCAAGACATCCAACTTTAAGAAACTAAAGTAGTAGGTCCTTTTCTTTTAATTTCAGTTTAAGATTTCACTTAAGGGGTGAAAATAAATGGTTATTCTCATAAATAAAAGTGATAAGGTTTGAATGTTTTTGTTTTTCTTTTCAACTCAAATAACTATATCCATTTCTGTGACGAACAAAATAATAAAAATTATAAAATGTAATTAAATGTTTCAAATGAAACACGTTTTTTCTAATATTATCATTAAATTATACTAAAAATTCAAACTAAACAAAATTTATTGCAAAAACTAATGCTACTTAATTTTTTTTAAAAAAATTCTGGGTTTGGATTTTGTTAACAGAAAAGTAAAAGGAGTCTTAAGTTTAACTTAACTGTTCTCTTCAAATCTCGTGAAAAAAAACCTCATGCCACAATGTAAAAAAAAACTGTGTTAATTCGGGGTATTCCTCATAATCAAAACGATCAGATTCAAAAGAATAAAAAAGGCAGAGCAATTAGTGAATTTGATAGGAAAACTTGAACTGGTTTCGGGAAAGAAAACCAAAACGCCTTCAGATTATTCTCCAAATCCGCACGGACACACCAAAAAATTCCCCAGGACATCCAGTTTAATTGCATTTAGATTGATAGCCAGAACTGGACCACTCGCTAACAACAGCGGAAGCGTACTTGAGACTTATAAGAGAATCCATTGTTTCCCTTTCTTCCCGTTAGAAGATCGGGTTTCCATTTTATCCGATTTCTTTTCGTTTGTACCGAATCTCCTCCTCATTTCCGAGATTCGTTTTCTGTGTGCAAAAACCTTCGATTGTGTGCGCAGGGTCCACTCTCTGACCTTGGACACACCTTCGGACACTCTCCTTTCGATTTCCAGATCCAAATGACCTATTTTCCCGCGATTCTGGTTCTTCTCCACCTCCGTATTCTGGAAAGGGTCCATCCATATATTAATAACTTACCCTAAAATTGTCCCATTATTAGTCATTATCTAATAGTTAGTAACTGAAAAAGAGCTGAAACGACTGTGATAAAGTAAAAAACTCACTCTTCCATTTGATTCATTCTTAAAATTTGGTTTCAATTTTTTTATATTAAACTTTAATTGATAAAACAATTGACAACATTTTTATTTTATTCAATAAGCAAACAAGTAATACCTTTATTTTTTTGACGTGTATTGGCTGCGACAAGGACAAGTTGTACTCCAATCTAGGTGCAGTTTTTAAACTTTTGACAAATTTCGGCTTCATGGATTGGTATGATGTTGCTGTCGACCAAGTGGGATAAGTCACACACACACACCTTTATTTAGTTTCTATTTAAAATAATAAGCTAATACTGAACAAATATGAAATACAAACACTAAACACAGAAAAAAGAAACAAATAAAATAATATGAGTAACCCAGAAGTAGAAGATCCATACAGGTAGCCTAAATATTATTACCAGAAAAATGGAACATACGCAGGAAAAAGGAAATAATCATAAGGACTTGTGAAAAACTAGTATCCAGTAGCACATAAGCTTCAGAATTTATAAGAATTACTATTTTCAATTTGTCTTCGCTATGCAAACTTATTACATTTTAACTTATATTACATTTTAAAGGATGTCCTAAAAGTTTCCATTCAACTAATTAAATTAACCATTTTTTTAAACAATTTATAATTCCTCTCACGACTTCATTAAATAGTGTGAACCCTTTATCTCCTTAATTACAGAGAGATTGACACTAATTTTTATACATACTTTTTTATGAACTAATTTATTTTTTAATTGTAAGTTTGAATTCCCAAAAACTCAATGATACCAAAAACAACCATTTTAAATACAAAGATAGCACTTCACTGAGTTTTACTTGAAAATGGGTAATTAAGAATTAATAGTTGGGGGTTTAAAATAAAATATCAGAGCCAATTACCCTTTTTTAGGCTTCTTTATAAAATTGTATGAAGTATTTGTATTTAATAGGTCGTAAAATACAACAGTAAAAACGCTATTGTCTTTGTGTTTTAAAGACAGACTCTTGAGGAGTAAACTTATCACAGTTTTAATTTTAGAAATAGTTTGTAATAAACTTGGTTTTAATTATCTTAACTATTCTTTTTCTATCAAAAAAATCCTTATATTCTTTTTTTTTATTTTTGAGTATTTTCAAGCATGTTTTTTAGGGTACATGTTTTTTTTAAAGAAAATTTTTTTTTATTCTTACTTAATTGTCTGCCAATTTGTAACGGAGAGTTGGAATTCAAAATACTAAGCACGAAAATGTAGGGGAGGATGAGCCGCTAGAACACTATTTTGTTCGAATTAATTATCATATTTTTTAAGCTTTTTATGAAGGAAAAATAAAAAAGTGGATTTCTTTTAAAGGACAGCACTATACAGTGAGCCATAATACCTTTCTTCCATGAACATAAAAATTACATAATTTTTAGAAGACCCCGCAAAAGGAAAGAAAAATAATAAATCCACAACATTTTCCCATGCTTGGATTCGGTTTTGTCTCGAAAGCTTGGTCATTGTGTCGTGGTGGGTGTGATAAGTGTATGTCATGTTTTAGAACAGAAAATATTACGAGTGTTTGAAAGAAATGTTTTTTTTTGGCAGTGACAGGCTTTGTTTGCATATGATAATCCTTCTGTCAAAGCAATCAGGTTAAAAAGATGGGATGCATGTAGGTTTTTGATTGGTCGTGATTATTCTTGTTTATTTTTGTATCAAGTATGAATCACTAGTAATGAACACAAAGGTCATTCACCGATGTTAAGTTTGTTACTTTCCAACACTTTTTTGAGTGTTTTTGAAGAATGAAACACAAATGCAATATTCAATTATATGAAAATGAACTTTAACGCATTAAATCTGTAGGTATAATCTTGCTGAACAGAAAGTTCATCAAGATTAACATTAAGTAATATAACATAAAATTAGTGTAATAAATGATGCTTATGCTTATCAAGGAAAAACTTTTACAAAGCTTTTACTCATGAAAAATTCTGGTTACTAGAAATGCTTCTAAAAGCTAAAAAAGGACTAATTTTCAGTTTCAGATCTGCTAGATTTTCCGCAAATACATTTTTACCATATCCTTGAAAACTCTTTTATACGATTTACAAAAGCTTATTTTCTCATTGTGTAAATCACAAATTAAAATGATCAAAAGTCACGAAAAATAACTGAAAATTGTTTAGAAGTCGTTTTATTGTATTTCCTTTTCGTCTTTATGATTCATTCCGGTGGATGTATTTCAAACCTGTTAGAATTATGTAAACGTGGAAAATTTATGAAAGCAAAATAATTAAATATAATGTAAAATAAACATAGCATTCAAAGGAAGAATTCAGAAATTTCAAAGGAATGTAAATTCTAAACCAAAGTAAATGTTTTACATATTCAAAAAATACTCAACAATATATTTCAACAGAGAGTATTATTTTGATGGATTGAGTTGGAAATAACAATTCACATACAAATAAATACCAATTGTCTTGAAATAGAGTTCTGTAAAGAATTAGGCAAACGTTATTTCTACTATTTTCTATTCTACTAAAGCTGCAATTAAAAATATCTATTTTCCATAATTACCTTGTCTAGACAATCGATTCCATAACTGAATGTATGGAATGATATACCTATTAAAGAATCGGCACATTTACATATATCTACTCACTGTGGATTTTCTTAATAGCTGTTTATGTTTCCAGTTTTTATGGGTTTGTCAACCAAAATGTAATTTTTCAAGTTAGTTCCTGTTTTCTTACTAATGAAGCACGTTGTATGTTCCAGTTATGAACGTGTCTGATATATGCAGGTGTATTTCGCACGTGAAAAACACACGCATTCCTAGATAAATCATAGAGGTTTCTCATTCGATAGGCAAATTATATTAAGAAATATAAAATACAGATAAGGTAAGGACAAATTTTCAAGTGCTTGTATAGATTATATCATAAAAGAAATTCCTTTCATCATTTGATCATAAGGCCATTTAAAAAGCTCAGCATTACCTTGATACCTCGAATTTCGATGACTAGAAAAATATTTTCCCCTTCAAACAAAGTATATCCCATTTAGTTCAATATTTTGTGAATGTTGACACGGCGAAAATTCGATATCTCGAAATTTTTCGGGGCCCTTTCGATTTTCAGACAATGAGGTTATAGTGAAATAAATTTTAACTTTGGGGAGAGACATATTAAGAGCTACAGGTTTCATGATTAAGGGGACTCAGTACCTCCAAATCGGTCAAAATATCAAGTTAAGGATTTTGCTCTCAAATCGATGTTTATACTCATAAATTGATTCAGCAAATTTCATAATGATGCCCGAATTCTAAGCATAAAAAAGCTTCAATGTTTATCGAGCATAGTTACCACATATTTTTTTAATTAATATTTCTCAAAACTACTTTTTTAGCACTTAATACCCTAAGGATTTTTTCTACTGAACCAAATGTTATGAAACTTGCTATTTATATTCAATAGGGTAATTTTATAAAATGTAAGTTCCAAAATTTAATGATTTTGGTTCAGAATTTTATTTATCATGCAAAATAGAGTAAACATCATCGAATTTTCACGTTTTTAAATGGGAATCACTGAAAAGTTTTTTTTCTCAAAAACTATTATGATTATCCAAAATCCCCCACATAGAATATACTACAGAAAATATTTAACATAAAAATGAAAAAAAGCTAGCAAAAAAGGGAAAAATGAAGGAGGAGTAGCGTTTCGAAATTTAGTGAAATTTTTGAAATTTTTGTTGTTTTTTTAATATTAAAAATATTTTTTTAAAACTTTTTGTGTTTAATATTCCATTACATGATGGTAACAGATAATTTGGCACCAAAAACTAATAAAAAACTCAAAAATTAAAAATTAACTTTTTTGGTACCGAGTCCCCTGAGGAGCTGAGTGGAAAATATGCAAAGAGTGACAACATAACTGGAGTGTTCGTCCATTTTATCGCTATGTCAAGAATTTATTTTCTTGTACTTTTATTAAACAATTTTGTTGATTAAAAGAATTTGCCTTCTTCACACACAGCTCTTAAAAAATTTACTCTTTAAAAACTATGTATAAAAAATGTTTACTTAACCGATAGGAGCTGCAAATGAAATATGCAAGTCTTTATAGTGGAAACGCGAATAATACGAAATGTGTTGAATATAAACGATACTTCTCTTTACCGTGCATGGTCATAATTTTTATAATATTCTCCCCATCACAATAAAAGCTATTTTGCTTTTCTGGAACACGACTACACATCAAAAATAGAATTCATCTAGTGGATGGGTGTGGTAAACGCGCCATTTTGAGAGCTGCTTAGAAAAAGCTTCGAAACTAACCCACTCAGCCCTTTGTTCGATTCCTTTGTTCTCCATATTACCCGGAAACGCAAATAGCCTGTGGATCCATATTTTATTTAGAACGAATCACCCCTTCCTCACCAATAAATGACTTCCCAGTACACATTTTGAAAACATTCCTAGAAATCCACGCCCACCTGTAGTAGCTCTGTCATCTATCGCGCATAACCACATGTTCAAGCTGTATTCATTGCCCTCCTCAGTCATTTTCGATGAGATACATTACTGTAATCTTAACCAAATAGAGAGGAAATGGCCGGAAGCATTAAAAAGTCACTGATGAGCTTGAAGGCCCATTCATAGCATGGAACCCTGAGGAGAAAGTGGTGATTTTCACTCAAAATACAAAAAAGTTACGCATTGCAAATTACTATCGATTGACTTGAGCAAATGCTACTGCTACACGAGATAAAGGATGTAAAAAACCTAAATTCATGATTATTTTAATTTTGGACTTCTGTGATCATTCAATTGCTTTGACATCTAATCACTCGATGATAATTTGTACTACATCTTTGAATCATCAGTATTGTATCAAATCCTTTTCGAAGCTACCACAATAAAATACTTTACTTTGTTACTTAAATTAGCCTGCAGGTAAGAAAGAGCGCTGAAACTAATATTTATTTTGTGACACATTACTAAAAATTCTAACTTTGACAACAATGGTGTGTTTAATGGGATTGATTTCTTCATAAAACCTTACCCATTCCACCTTAATTTATTTTCTTCGTTAAATTAACTTTTGATTAATTTCTCCATTTGTATTCATTTTTTGCGGAGATGATAGTAAAATAGAAATTTTGAAAACTCCTTTTTTCTGTGAGGTATTGCATGGGTTCTCCATTTGTCTATATTGGGAAGAAATGGATTCTTTCACTGACGTGTTGTATAAAATAAAGGGGTTTTAAACAAACTTTGCTTTTTGTGACAATTTATGGTTATCCCCTGAATCTCCAACTATTCAATATCATGGATGGTATTTTTATGGAATTCTCAATCCTTTCCTTAACGGTTGTTTTCTTCGCGAGTGATCTACTTTACTTATTCTCCATTACAAAAGCGAATGTTTTCCGATTTATGAAGACGCAAGAATGGAGTGAAAGTGGTCATTAAGGGTTTCATCTTTTTGGAAAGGAAATAGCGTTTATGGAGGTGTCGTGAGATGATTCAGAAATGACGGTGGTTTGAAATCTGCAAATGACTTCCTCTTTTTATCGGGGTTTTGAGTTTTTCACGTTTTAGTCGATGAATGAATAAAACAATGTGTTACACTTCTGATATTGTTGATGTGGAGGTATAAAAAAAATTTGGTTCCTTAGACTGTACATAAGCAGAATAACTCAGTGTTGTAAGCTGCTGTTAATAATGTCCGTAATTTCAGAACTTCAAACTCTAGTTAATGGGGAATAACTTAAGAGAACCTATAATCATCTAAGTTGAAACAAAGTAACTTCTATGAAATGTTTTTCAACTTACGATAAAAAAGTATATTTTGGTAAAAAAACAGTTTACTTTAAAAACAGAAAAAAATGCAGGATAATGAAAGGAAGAAATAGTTTAAGATTAATAGAACTTGATAAAATAAACTTAGTACAAAAATGGAGATTACTTTTTTTCAAAATAAAGTTTGATAATAAGGTGATAGAAAAGAGGAGATAGAGCAGAAAAGGTAGAACTGGAATAGACACTCAGAGAGAGAGAAAGCGTCTGAGAGATTTTAAGGAAAAAACCATAAACAAAATGAAAGAAAAGAAAATGGTTTTATGAAAGGTAGTAAACTTTAAAAGATGCATCAATTTCATTGAAACCATTTATAAGCACTGAATATAAGTGCAATTGGTCAAAAAACCAATTTATTAGATTTATTCAAAGTGTAGGATTTTAAATAATTCATGCACTCCTATATAAAACGTCTTGGGCGACACGAGAAAAAACACTCTAATTACAGAAACACTCGCCCTCTCTTAATATCCTGAACTGCAACAGATTCTCTCCAAAGATTGTTCTCTAAATCATAGAACATTCAACGAAAGTTTTTAGTTGTTGTACTTTCTGCGGCTCCTTCCCACTTAAATGCTGATTAGTAAAAAAATCCATTATTTCCCGGATAAGGATGGTAAGGGTGGATACAGATGCTGAACTCAGATACATATATGACGTAGAGTAAAGGTTTGTAGGATAATTTTAGGGCGGGAACATGACACAGAACGGATTTAGTCGGAAAAAATGATGAGGAGAGAGCATTTCTTTTGGTTCTCTGATGATATATTCTTTGAAGATCAAATCTTCAAATACAGATCAATTTTTTGTTGATCATTTTCATCATTGAAGACCTCAGAGGTAAAAAGTGATAACCCACATAATTATAGTTTAGAGATAATCAGATTTGTATTTTAGTCTATAACTTATGAAAGGTATTTTTATATTGAAAAACTATTATTATTTTGTTTTATTGCACCATCATATCTCCCTCCGACTTGAGCATATAAGGAAAGCTAAATCTTTTACTCTTGTTGGATATATTTATTTCTTTATTTATAGTAGGAAAGTGAAGTTTTTATAATAGTTGGTTACATTATTTTACTCTTATATTTGTTTTCAAGGTTAAGATATTATCTGCACTAATGGTAATATAATAATAGAAAGAATATATAAACTGGAAGAAACTGGAAGAAATAACCCAAAGAAATAAATAAAATTTCATGTTAAAATTCAATGTTTTTTACTTAAGAGAAATTTAGTTCTGAATTTTAAATTAAGCAACGTCTTGTAAACTATTTTATGTTGACATTTAACCCTACAGTGCATACTGTTGCCATTTGGCAACACGACATTTTCCCCATTTCCTACTCGAACTTTCATTTCCAAACTGCAACACCATGCAATAAGTACAATAGATATAACATTTCATTGTATTAGCACTTTAGACTGCCAGTAGATCACAGCAGGGGTACTATTTTGAGACATTTGTTAGTAGCTAGTGAGACGAAAGTCAAGACACAGAAAACGCCAAAATAAAAGTACCATATAAATTAAAATAAAAAAAAAATTCAGCTTGAAAAACAGTGTTTTGAAAAGATAAGTTGTTTTTTATATTTTTAGAGCATTTGGTTTTATTTCACTTCACAATTAATTTCACAAGAGACACAAATTAATTTCACAAGGACAAAATTTTTGCCAATAAAAAGTAGAAAAAATCAAATTAATTTTTTTAGTATTTTTTTACTAATTTACACCATAATAGAAGTCACATAAATGATTTTTAAGTGAATTTAAAAAATCATGCATTGTAGGGTTAACTATCTATCTCAGGATTTATCTTTGGATCGAATATTTATTAGTCATAAAAATGGATTGGCGAGCATCTTAAACATCCAACCTTTTGGGGAACCAAAACATCTGAAAAACCCTGATTTGTCTAAGTTTTAAATCCGTAGAGTCTGAGATTTAAAAAAATCTTTATTCAGAAAAGAAGTGGATTTATACTTCAAAGTATGCCCTCACCAGTGACGGATCCAGGGGGGTGGCACTCTGGAAAGTGACCCCCCTTGGAGACCCAAAAAGGTTCTCAAAATGAGTAAAAAGCCAACTTTTACATGTCTAATTTCAAATTTTTTCTGGGGGAGGACCCCCATACCCCCAATGGTACCACAAGGGGATATTGTCTGGAAAAGTGCCCCCCCCTTAGGAGCCGTTCTGGATCCGCGCCTTGCCGTCACCCAGGGTTTCTAAATCCACCTTTAAAAAGATGGAATAAGTCAAGTTAGTAATGGATACATAACACTTATTTTTAAATAAGTACAATTTTTAGTACTTCTAAAACTTTAACTTACATTCTAAATAAATGTAGTAGGTTATTTTCTTCACAAATACATGCATTTAGTATACATTATTACATGTTTTTAGCTTTCTATTGATTAATTCATTAATGAAATCTGTCTCACGTCATTTTCTCTCCTGGAAAATGTGAATTTTTTCTCAATGCCTTTGGTTTAAAAACATTTAAATGGAGGCGTTTGCGAATTAAAACGCTTGATCGTTTAATATTCCCCCGATTCATATCCGAGAATAAACTCATCATCAGCCTTGGAACCGGGTACTGTGTACCAGCTGAAGGCCGCTACATAATTGCTTCCTTTTATCCGAAGAAAAGCAAATTACACCATCCCTCAATATCGAAGCTGTTCAGATGGAAAAAAAACATTTTTTTTCCAAAAACTATAACAACAAAATCAGTCCAGCTTCGAAAAATCTGAAACACAATCGCCAAACAACAACAAAAACCAATCAACCTTCCAATTACGACGGGAAGAAGCCATCGAAACATCTAATGTCCATCCTAATATGCGCGCAACCGCATATAATATACCTATTATTATCATCGACGATTGCACTGATTAAACAAGAAAAAAGGCAATCTAAAACACCTCAGTGAGTGGTAACAAACAGATCCGTTCGATATTTTTTCCTCTTACGGAACAAAAACAAACCAAGCCTCACGAAGTCCCATGGCCACTGCAACTCAATGACAAGACACACACAACTTTTCTGTATAATTACCGCCATCTGCTTTCACACATGCCTTTTCCAAAACGACCTTGAGTGACCTTGGTGGGAATTTATTCGGGGGCTCAATACAATTTAACCCCTCCCTTTTTTGATTCTAACGGTCATGGACGAGTGTATTGTTTGATTTGTTTCTAAAAGATAATCTATCTTTGATGCGATCCATTTGAATCGAGCTCGGCCTTGAGATGAGATAGCCTATCATCATCAGGTAACCCTTAGAATCGATAATCGAACACATTGGTGGTAATAATAGTACCGCAATTAGCTGCATTATACGAAAAGGTATATTGTTAAAACGTGGTTTAATCGGAGGTATTAATGGATATTTGATCAGACGAGCACGACTTTGAGTTATTGCTTGATAACGCCAATGACTGTGGCACCGAAGGAGAAATATTCATTATATTATTTTGGTTTTTCTTTTACCGTTAGAAAAATATAGATCATTGAGGCTAATTCTTTTTGATAGTTACGTAATGAAGGTATCTCAGCATATGAAAAATTTATTACTGAGGTTGCGTTTACGAATTAAATTATACGGAGAGAAAACTCACAGGATTATTTAAAAGTATCTTTAAAAGTTAGCTAGGCTTATAGTAGTGATTACGCTGAATCATTAATAAAGCTTACAGCTCACCTAGTGGTGCAAATTATCTTCAAATAGAAAAAAAAACTTTCGTAAAAAAGCATAGAAAAAGGTTTCATAAACATTTTAACTAGTGAAATTTCACCCTTTTTTGAGCTTCAAAAAAGGGACTGTTTACAAGTTTGTGATTTTTTTGTTTATGTCGTCGATATGTCGATTCATGTCGTCTCCGTTTAACTAAAAAAATACCCTTTTCTCGATAGCAGTGAAGAAACTTGTAAAATTTAGGACCTCTTTTATGGGATCTTTTTCTAATAAAAGTAGCTTCATCACACAAAAAGCTCATAAATAAGGTTGCTTCAAAGAAATTAATTAAAAGTTTATAACACTGATACAGAACAGGCTAAAATTTCTTGGGGGGGCCAGAGCCAACATTGAGAGATCATTTCACTTTTTTCAAGGGAAACTGCATTTACATATTAATTTAAAAAGTAAGTTTCTTGTATGCTCCCTTGTTTCTGAAAAATTGAAGAACTCTTTGCAACTGGTACAAATTACTACACTTTTTACTATCTTGTATGTTTTTATTAATTTAGTTAAATTATGGATTACTGTTGCCATAGTAGTAATTAAGTCCGTGAAAATAAAATTGGCGACTCGTCACCATGGCAACGCAATAGAAATGCAATGTGAAATGACTAGTAGTGAGCCACCGATTTTATTTACACAGACTATAACAGACTATTACACAGCAATATTTAAAGTTTATACCATCATAATTTTCTGAAATTCTGCCCAAGAGTTTTAAAGACCGCATCTGAGAACCTCACAGACACGACCAGTTTTTTTACTGATCATCAAAAAGAACGTGCGTTTCCTCACGTTCCCTTTTAATTGTAGTCATGATTCGGAATTTTTGATCTTGCTCCGAAATTCCAAGGATTGTGGGCTTATCCTAGTATTTAATCGCACGATGGGTGGGTATGTGTGTGGTTAGCTTATCAAATCGCCTAGTTGATTGTCACTAGATGCAGAGGAGTTTTCTTTAAATGTGAGGTATATTGTTGTTCCTTAGGCTAGGCGCGCACTGGAGACTTTTGTCTCGTTGACTGGAACATAATTGTCACTCGGGCTATTGGAAGAAGCTAGAGAGTGCGCATAAGGTGACGAGACTCTTGGCCGATTGCCAAGAATCCCGTCATAGAGATTCATTGCTCTTGAGTGACAGTTATGTTTCAGTCACCGTGACGGAAGTCTCCAGTGCGCGCTTAGCCTTACTATTTTCTGGGAAGTTCAAGAAGCATTTAAAATGAAAAAAAAATTGTATTGAAAAATTAAACGAATCAGTTTTCTATGTTTTGCAAATTACAAAATAATTACATTATTTTTTCAGACTGAAAAATTTTTAATAATTTTTTTTTTCAGAAAACTATATTTTAAATTATAAATAAGTACGTCGCGTCCAAATGTTAATTGTTACAAAAAGATATTAAATGTGAATCCCTATCATGGAAACCTGAGAACGATTCGAAATGAACAATGTGTATAGGTTTTTAATTGTTCACGAATCTCGGCAAATATAAGGGTGTGGCGTCTTTACATTCTGTCAATAAGTGCGTGCAAAAGCGGCTTAATAATGGTGTTCAAATACGATGAGAAATGATTTTAAAATAAAAATAGCTACCAGCAAATAGAAATGTTCTCAATAGGACAATTAATGTGGCAAATCTGTGTAATGTATTGTCTCTTATGGTCCGTGTTATTTGTTATTTGTCAGAGAACTGATCAGGTATAGGTTTTTGAAAAATGAGCTGAGGAGGTTTTAAGTCACGTTTAACAGACGTGTTAAATTATTTTAGTTTTCCCTTCCAGAAAATTGTGCAAATGAAATGTATTGTATTGGAATCCAATGAGTTTCACATTTCAGGTTTTTTTTTACTAATTCTTGAATTTTTTTCAATTTCACTTTTTTAACATCTCAGTCTTCATAAAAAATTTTCAGTTAAGTAGGGGTAAAAGATTAAACAATGGAATTTTGAAAATAAGGAATCAAAATGAAATTACACATTTAAAAAAGCGGGTGTAGGGGTATTAATTACTATAAGACGGTTTTTACTAAAGATTTCAAATAATTATAATATGAGTCAAAGAGACGGTCTCTGGTATAAGACTATCTCCTCGGCCTAACCAGAAGAACCTTTCACACTGCTTTATTTTTGATCAAACTAAATCGAAATTTTCCTACTCATGGAAAAAAGTTAATTTATGAATATAACATTAGTTGAATCAATTAGTTGTACATGTTAAGTTTAAAATTTTTGTACCTAACAATGTGAAATTTCCATGTCAAACTTTTTTGGCTATATTTTAACCACTACCTTTCAAGGTTACACCGTCTTTGGAATACCTTAAAACTATTTCAACATACTTCATTACAATAATTAGAAACTTAATGGAAAATTTACGCAAAATTTGAAAGAATATTAAGAATTGAAATGCAATGAATTAACAAAATATGTACTGCAAATTAGCATTTACTTTCCTATCTTCCTGATCTTGGCTTGATCAAAATAACGACCCATTATAGAAACGTAGATATTTACTTGTAATATTCACTATTTTCACGATCTTGTATTAAACATAACTATATCGCTTCCTATTCACTAAAAATAAATAATCGAATTAAAAAATACCTAGTGTTCCACAACTAACCCAATTGGAATTCCTTTATTTCTCGTCATCCTTTATGTCCAAGACACCTTAACTAGTGACCTCTGAGATGTGACAGACAGGGTGTTCAATGCTTGTGTTGGCGAAAGTGTTCCGCCCACCATTATTGCCTTACATGTCTTTGCCCGAATTCGAGAATCAAATGCTTTCCAACAATTCACAGAACAGCAAAAACACATTAAAATCGAAACTTGGATTCTGTTCTTTTACTTGTTACATTTTTTACCGATTAAGTCAAAAGCCTGTCTCCAATAGTAGAATTCTCTTCACCCTACTTTTTCTAGGGTTTGGTTCTTATCTAGAAAGTGAACAAGTTATTAGGAGTTAAAGGTGTCACCCATTTTTAAATTTCCTCATTTCACATTGGACTTACTGTATTCACAATCATTAATAAAATATTCCGGTATATCTTATTCCTTGGATTTGAACTCTTGATTATAATTTTATTCGAGCAAACAAATGTACAGATAGACAATCAAACTAAAAGAACAATTGTCTAAATAGCTAGTAGTTAGAAGTAGAATTCTTGTACTGAATATAAAATGTATAAATATTCAATAGGGTGTATCGAAAAAAACTCATTTTTGATTTTGATGACGCATTAGTGCGGAAAAGTTGTCTAAGGTGCCAGAGAGTACCTGTGAATTTTTTCAGAATTTTTGGATAATTTCTTAAGGTGCCACACTGGCCCTGAAGTTCCCCATGTTAATCCAATGGGGCGCGCCGCCAAAAAGGCCGAAAATTCGTTTTTCGCCCCTCATTTCTGCCCTAATCATACGAGGAATGTCTTTCCTCGAGTTATGGACTCTATAAGATGTATGATACCCGACAAAACTTGAATAATAACTTAAATCTCTATATTATGTGGATTGTGGGCTCTAATTTGAACGAGGAAATACGCGATTTTCGGCGAAATTTGAGCATACAATAAAACGTAATATAGATATTTAGGCTATTATTCAAGTTTTGTCGGATAGCCTGGATCATATAGGGTCCATAACTCGAGGGAAGACATTCCTCGTGTGATTAGGGCAGAAATGAAGGGCGAAAAACGAATTTTTGGCCTTTTTGGCGGCACGCCCCATTGGATTAACATGGGGAACTTCAGGGTCAATGTGGCACCTTAAGAAATTATCCAAAAATTCTGAAAAAATTCACAGGTACTCTCTGGCACCTTAGACAACTTTTCCGCACTAATGCGTCATCAAAATCGAAAAAACGTTTTTTTCGATACATCCTAATATTCAATGTATAGCTCTAACACAATTAACTACAAGGGATTTTTTCCATCATCAATCAAGTTATTTTTCACAAGTAAGTAGTTTTTTTTCGATAACCAATAAAAAGAAAGAAATAGCGGTTCAATTTAGGTTCTTTATAATAAGTGATATATTTAACGCATTGAATTTTAATGACAACAATTTTTTAAAACTGTTATAACTTACATAGTATAAAGAGTATGTTCTGACGCTAAAAATTATCTCTATTGTTTTTTTACTGATACTTTTATAATTATTTTATAACTAGGTACTTTTCAAATCACTTAACTATATACAGGGTGTCCCAAAAAAGACTGACACAATTTAAAAATCAATAACTAAAAACTCTAAAACTAAAAAAAAGATAAAAATACGCGGTTTGTTACATCCTGCACCTGGGAATCTTAGATTTAGGATACAACAAACCACGCAATTTTATCTTTTTTAATTTTCAAAAGTTATTAGCTATTGATTTTTAAAACGTCAGTCTTTTTTGGGACACCTCGTATTACGAATACGTATAATACGGTCCAAACCTTATACAATTGACCTGCCCATTTTTATAAAACCAAGCAACGTATGATGGTAAAATATCAGAAGTGTAAAAAATTATTAAAATATGTATTAACTGACATTCAGTTTTCCAGATTATTCAAATATTTGGAAATTATTATAATTTCGTTCCTTGGCTGTATTGTAAGAACTATTAGTCATACACCGGAAGAGAGCGTTAAAATCTAGCCTGATATCATTTGATCTAAAGCCGAATCACTTAAAACTTTCTAAAAGCATTCAGTGATAGAAAAGGTCGTTTTCATCTTCCTAAGGTCATAAGACGGGGGTGTGTGCCGAGGTGTTCACACTTTCATAAGAAAGATAGTAATGACTCATTTCAACTTACAAAGCGGGGAAGATGGAGCAATACAATGAGCATTAGTGAGTTTCTAAGGATGATGAATATGTTTTCATGTTGATAAAATTTTGTTTTTGGCAGGAAATGGGTAAGGTATATACATATAGGGTACTTAGTATCCTTTCTAGTTATAATCGAGGACTGCTAAAGAAAGGGAGAAATTGATAATCTATAACCAGTCTGAGCTCACTTGAGTTACAATGGCAGAAAATTATCTTTTTATCTGAAGAATGTTAGACTTTCATTAAAATATTGAAAGTAAACATGTCGTTATTATCACCTTTTATTTTTTTATTCATACCTTATGTTATTAGGCAGATTATTTCATCCCCTTAAGCACTTACATCAACAGCAATCTTAAAATATACATGAATTTAATTACATAAGTAATCTAAATCAATTTAAAATAATTTTGTAAATTATGAAGCAGTTAGTTATCAATCAAATTAGACTTGAATTGTAGAAATAATTAGTAATATCCATAGCCTGTTACCTTAAGAATTTTTGACTGCATATGCGATAGTTATTGGGCTTCTTCGCCTATATTATTTGATTATTTCAAGGATTCCCTTTAAATGCATTCTTCTCTACCTATTAAGTCTGAGCTCTATTTCATCACCAAAACATGTGTATATGTATAAACAATACATGTGATTACTCAGACAATACATTGGCGGAAAACATTATATGAAAAATTCTATGACACCTAAATGTTCCTTCATTTTAAGTAGAGGGGGTCCATTGGCTTCTACTTCCTGAGATCATCTACGATTCGATATGGTAGTCACATTTTTCAGCTTAAATATTAACTAGTTTTCATATTACTTCGATATTTTTTTCGAGTTTACTTAAAATTTATTACTAGGCAACACTCTCGGCCAGAGTTTTCTCTCTATATTAAAAAAAAGTAACAGTGACCGCCGCCGCCGCTGATTTTGAAAATTTTATTTCTGAACATTTTGAACTCTAACTACGCAAAAACTATTCAAAGGAATATTATGAAATTTTGACCATTGGTAGAAAAATGCATGATAATCATTTTCGTTCCAAAACCTAATTAATTAGATAATTAGTTCTGGAGTTATTTAATGTCAAAGTCGAAAATTATTTTTTTCTGCTGCGAGTTCGCCTCCAGCAAAATTTATTTACAGCAGAAACGTGATTTTTTGCATACACATACTCTTAGGCATGAAGTTTTGCACCTCATCGCTCTTTTTTCGAATTCGAATTATTTTTTGAGTAATTCAATTTTAAAGTTTCGAAATTTTTGACAATTTTTCGATTTTTTCGTTATAAAATAAAAACTAATCATGATAGAGGTACAATATTTTAGACACATATACAGTTATTTTTTATGAAAATATTGGCGTTTCGTTTTTTAAAAAATTCGAATCAGTTTTAGAATTATTGAGATTCAAAGTTTCGATTTTTTCTTCTCTTTCTGGTCTTTCACTAGGGAAACAGCTTATTTTTATGAGTCTTATTTCTTTAATTTCCGACGATTCACTAGATGTTCACGTGCATATTAAAAATTTAAAGTTTCTTAAAGGCTTGTTTTTACTCTAAGTTGGTTGATGATAATTGGTGGACTTGCTTGATATTTTTTTAAAAACATTTCTATTCAATAATTGAAGAAAGAAGAATTGAAGTTAAGAGATGGAATATTTTAGAAACAGTTTTATTTTGATATCTTCGAGGGAATGAATGATTCGAATTAAATCATTGATAAATTAGAGAGATGAGTAGCTTCGGTATCAAAGGATCATTAACTAAGCCGACGAGCCTGGATTGTTGAGATGAAACAAGCGAGCTCTGCTCGCTAAGATCGCGAAGCGATCTTCAAAGAACTGCGAAGCAGTTCCGGGGGTTGGTGAGCGATAGCGAGCAGGGGGCAGAGCCCCCTCGTCAGTAAAAAAAAACGATTGGGGGAAAATAAGAATGTGGAATTAGTTTTGCAAATCGAATTGAGGGATTTTAATTTTGCTAACAAATTGGCGGATTTCCGCCAATTGGCGGAGGAATCACATGTATGAAAAAACATAAACACTATTTACATTTCTAGCTCTTTACGAGCGCAAACGAGAATAGAACTCTGTATTCATAAATATTGTCCACCTTTGAGTGAGAAAAACAGGTAAATAAATTTATGTGAGTTAAGGACGCAATATTTAACCGAAACTTCTCTTCGCCAGGCCCCTATCTCGCGAGGAAAAGCCTTGACACCAACTGTGTTGCTTGACACCGCACGCTCTTTTATCATTAAGATCTGTCTCATTTTGTCAGGACACCTGAAGAACATAAAGGATGTACCACCTCTTACGTTACGCGTCATTTAAGAACCCACTTCTTCCTCCAATTGGGAAACGCCAACAAATTCGTCAGGAAACCTTTTTCTCTCTTTCTCTTTCCCACCAGGTACTGATCACCCTGGTAAATCTCTCAAAAGAATATAAAAATTCCTTTTTTTAAGAATTTTCTTCGCCCTGCCCACGAAATGGCGCAATTTCGGCGAATTCCTCGGCAATTACCATCGCCCGAGATGGACGTTAGTGGGTTAAGCCCGTTGTCTTTCCTGTGACGACCGTCCGATAAATTTTCTCCGTTTATTTTTGAAAAAGCGAAAGTGGAATTCCGGTGCGAATAAATCTGCTTCCGAACAAGGGGGTTCTGTCGAAACTCGACAGGGAGTGAGCGATGGCACCCGCAGACGAGAGATCAATCTTTCTTCATCGCTCGGAAGGCGGTCAGTCTTCGGCGCCGGCGCGTTTTGGAGGGATTAGTTCCGAAAATCCTTTTATTTCATCGAGAAGAATGACTTTTTTGCCGGGCAATTTGTAGGGTGTGGTAAATGACTCATGAAACGACTCATTTGAGTCAAAATTCGAGCATTGTAAAATAATACCTCACTGGGCAAGATCAAAGGAGAGTATGGAGGCACGCGACCAGAAGGGTGAGATGAAAGGAGAATTTCACCATTTATTGCTGGTTAAGCAGACAACAGGTGTAAACGCACAACTTTCATGCGTCATCTCCAACCGTGGACCGGTTTCGTCCTTGTTAGATACTTGTTGGAGGCACGATATAGGATGGTAACGCAAGAGAGAGGAGGGCAAGTACTAGTCTAGCCGACTATAACTGAAAAAGTGGTGACCATTGATTAGTCCTCCACTCATCTGCTGGGGGTTAGAGTTGAACAAAAAGCATTGTTATCTGTATTTTTTACTTTTTTGTATAATCTTTATAAGTCATTATAGATGGATAAAAAACACTTAATTTTTTTTCACACAGCTATTTTGGTTTTAATTAGAAAAGAAGTAGACTCTCTTGCATTGTAGAGACTATCAGTCAGTAGTAGCGAAATTCATTAGAGTTGAGTTGTTACTTTCGTGGATTTAGACAGTGCATTTAAAATACTGCGTAAAGGTTTTTTTAGATTTGGTGAAGCATGCTTTCTCGCCTATCTCAGAACATCCTTTACAGCTATTAGAGTGTGCCCCCTAGTTTTTGGAGGTTGATTTGAAGGTTATTCTCTAACTTTCAACTTTGCTTCGTGCCATGTGTGAAATGGTATAATCTCTCACTCATAGAGGTCTCACCTCAAACGAGTTGACTCACTCATTTCAAAAGCCGGAGTTGCCGATCGGGTGGTCCGTAAAAGAAAGTAAAGGTCGAGGCTGAGAGGTGAAAGAGTTTTTGAAGGGTATGATGGTTTGTGGCACTTGGGCAAGAGGTTGGAATGCGTCGTGTTGCGCCCACTACAAAATAATGTCAGGCACGTCGGTTGGGGTTTTAAAAGCCACCTTTGTCTCGTGAAATAACGAGGAGGCCTGGTGTTACCCAACGCCTCATTTTTTCCAGCTCATATATTTCGAGTAACGAGAGAAATTGGTTTGGTTGAGAGGGTAACCCCTTGTGGTTCAATTTGTGCAACTTTACCGTGTTGCATGGATGAAAGATGGTTCTTCGAGCTCATTACTTACCTTTCAAATGAATGTTCTTCGTAATTAAAGCGATGATTATATCCGTAACGAGGATATCAAGTCTGGTTTTGAGTTCCTAAGTGCTCACCTTTGGGGAAGGGTCAAGTATATTTTTGAGTTGTTGTAGTAGCACTAAAAGGGGGATGTCGAAAAGTGCGTTACATGGGCAATTTTTGCCCAACACATAATGTTGGGTAACAAAGTGAAGAGGTTTTGACATGGGAGGTATCCATTTCTTTAATGTGACGGGAGGTAAGGGGCACCTATCAGACCTTTTGGGTATGAGGTTACAACAATTTTAAGGAAGAACAAAACCGTATCATATGTTTAAATTATCGTCATTGTCCCTGGTAACGTTTTTTGCTTAGAATTCTTAATGTCTTATCACATGAAGTAAATTCTAGGTAATTAATTTCAAGAAAAAATTGCAGTGAGGTAAATATATCTCCTGTGTCATTAATAAAGAACATGAAATTCATAATAGATTCTGGAGAAATATCTGGTTTAATTTACTCATCCTGGTTTATAAGGTAAATAAGGTATTTCCGATCTTTTAACAAACTTATCGCTAATTTTATAATATATTTCATAAAAAGTTAACATTAGTTAAAGTTATGAAAAATCCTTAAACTTCAAATATTTTATAACAAATATTATATCTGGGTTACATCATAAATTCATTTTATCATTTCCAGTCGAAGATGTATTTTTTTCATTTAAGTTGGATATAGGTGTATGAAACATAGGATTTTTAAAACTATAAATATACGCACGTTCTTAGTATTAATTAACCCTTTTAATCGGTAAGGTTTACCATTGAATTCAATGGAAATGTTGGAGAGGCTTGGTCTGGTAGGGTTTACAGACACAAATATCCCCCCCACAACTTAGTTTGAATGGGCTTCTTTATTTCTTTTCCTTATACCCTTCATATATTAAAATAACTAAAGCTGGACTACTTAAATTTACACATGAGTGACCCATTTTGTCACAACTAAAAGGACATACGTTCTTTCACTGAAGATAAATTGTATGTTTTCTCACACTTTAGAGGTAAGCTTTGAAGTTATTTGGTGTTGTCACAAACTTTATAACACCCATAAGGAAACCCGTCACTTATTCTCTCCACGGGAATCACGAGTAACAAGATTGCTAACGAATTTTGAATGAAAGCCTGAAATATTCGGATCATCAATCTCCACCATTGACACAGATATTCCCCTCGGCACATAAAGGGTCAACACCCCTGCGTAAAACCTTCCATTACCCAACTTAGGAGCACTTTCATGACGCATGGACATTCGATTTAGAATTCAAGGAGTGTTCCACCAACCCCCATAAACACCCTCTATCCCTCTCCTCCCAGATAGTTCTAGAAGTAAGATCCCTGATCACTTCCGATACATCCTCGGTCGATTCCATGCTGTGGAAGTGATAAATCGAATTTCCAAACCCCCATTCCTCGAAAAGCATTGTTGCCCAAGACTCATCTTTGTGCAGGAGACAATGGCCATAAAGCCCAGTATCTTCTTCCTCGTGGTTAAATAAAAAAAATTCTACTTCCTTATAACGGAACCCTACCGTTTCATACTTATCTAGTAGGAATAGTACCTATATAAAGGTGGGGAGATTTAATTGAAACAGAATAAAAGCGGGGTTAAAAAAAGTTAGCCACAAAATCAAGGTTTCGTTTGTTTCACAATCGGTTTCGATACATCCTTTTCAGGTAATGAGGGAGTCCGATCAAAAGTTTTCTTGTTCGAAGCAATTTCAACGGCTAATAAAAAACGTAGGAGCTCCATTTAGTAGTCCATGAAGCAATTATTTCATTGTCAGTGTCGAAATCAACGCCTACTTACTTATTGTACTTTGTTTTCAGTTTTTGAATGGCCACTTAAGGAATTTTTTTTATGGATAAACTTTTTTGCTTCTTTCAAAATGGTAAAGTTTTAGCTATTTAAAAAGTAATCAGAGTTAGAGTTATTATTATAATGTACTAAAAAGAATAAAATAAAATGAAGTAAATAATGAAGTTTGAATGAATCACCTTGTCTTTACTTGCTTAAAATTTTGAAAAGTCATATCACCTAACATCAAAGCAACTTCCTTAAATATTTAGTAGTATGGAACCACGAGGCATTTTTTATTTTGAAGAAACTGAATGCACGCAAGTTTTTCACAATTTCAAGGGGAAGAATCATTGGATGATAGAAAAGTTTTTTTTTGCAAAGGCATTACTTAATAGCTTCATGGTGGGTGAGTGGTTGAACTATTTCTTATTCAGTCCAGAGAAACTAGACCAGATCCATAAGTGCATATATTTCTACAAAATCCAAGAACTGTAGGGGGCCAGCCCCAGCCTCCTCTTTTGACATTGTAGAACGTGCTGAGGAGACAAAGGGTTCTAACGTTGAATTTAGTGCTTATAACTTTATTAACTTCCCTAAAAATCTATTATTATTCCGTTGATGTAACTTTTCAATAATAGAGTGGCGTAGCAAGAAAAAACATTTTGGCGTTGACATAGGGATTTTTAGGGAAATATGGGGGTAAATTAAGTCCTTCTCTGTGATAAAATAAAACGAAAATTTGTCTTTAGAAGGCAGATATCCCTCAATTCTCCTTTATGTAACCCCAAAGATAAAATATCAAATTAGCAGCTATGATTTTCAAAATGGAACAAGTTTTGTAGGATGGAGAAGATGAAAGACAATTGTTACCATAAAATGTGTTTTTATTTAAAAATAGTTTGAAAAGATTTCATATTCTTTTACGACCAACTCTTCTGACACCGACTTCTTGGCACGTGACTTGGATTCACGTGCACCCTTTTTACTCTAATATTTCAAAGTTATTGACTGTTCCATCGAGCACTTGCCCTTGGTTCATCATAAAACATGTGTTTTATTTGTTTATTTGTCCACGGCGTTCAGTCTCCAAGTTGACTCATAAATAATTTACACGCCGTTAGTTACATAGATATTATCTGCAGTCAGTTTTTAAAATGTTTGAAATAAAAGGTAAAGCAGGTATTATAATTTAATAGTTTAACTTAAAAGAAATCACAAAAAAACCCCAAAAAATATTTTAATAGTAACATTAATTATGAAAAAAAGCTTCCAAGCTTATGAAAATATCATACCTGTACTTCTGCAAGACAGGGAATGAAGTGGAATTTTTTAAAGGTTTTTTTGTATGGCAAAATTAGATATACTTAAATACATAAACACTTAAGATACAGAAGGATACAAATTTCACAAGTAAAACCGTTTAAAAAACAAAAGGATACATAATGTTCGAGGAGGAGTAACCATATCCTCTGAACTATAGAGAACCCCGGATATCTGAAGTAACATAGTCAGGTTACCTAGTTGAACGATTACGTTTCTTTAAGATAGACCTAAAGGTGACGAAATCTATTATAATGTTGAAGGCAGTTCTACTGACCCAAGTCTTGCCAGTCTTTGATATTCATTTGTCCCGTATTTGTACCCAGTCACCAGTGGATCAAAGCCGCCACAGGGTAAGATATAAGTTCGTTGCTTTAATTTTTTTAATTCAGAAAAATCTTAGGATTTAAAAAAGAACACAGTAAAGTATTAACATATTGGTACGTATACTATAATGATGACTTTTGAGAAGATAATTTCTCAACCACATGCTTAGATGAAAACACCCTCAAGAACCCCCTGTTACCTATCAAAACAAATCAAATAAGACGGAGCGCACCTAAGGCTCTTATGACGGGTTTTCCCTTTCGTGACACGAAAAGGTCAAGTGTCATCGACTGTGCCGATCGGAACTTTCTCCTTGATTCCATTCCACAGGTTGCAGAACAGGGCGAGTCATGGCGTCAACTGTCCGCCGCTGTTTTTTCTTTCATATTTTTATGGATCTCTGGGGTGACGTAAGACGGGTTTAATGATCGACACGAAAAAATCCGGCCTCGACATTTTAATTTTTTATCCACATATTCGGCCTTCGGAGATAGGGAATCGGGTCTTATCACTCGTTAGTTCAGAGTTTTTCGGTGGATTTCTCACGCTATCACGTAATGGTCTTAAAGGTGCTTTCTTATCTTACAGCCTGGCTGGGGGGTTTGAGATTCAATTGGTGAGGTTATGTGAGATACTTTCAAAACACTACTAATATACAGTCGAGTAGTGTTTACTAATATAAGTCTAAGCCTCACGCCACACTACTAGCGTCTCGAAACGCCCGGGAGAAAGCATGGAGTTCAGCCTGAGACTCCCCCTATCTTGACAGGAATCTTCCTTCCTGTCAAGATAGGGAACTAGGCTTTCTCCATGCTTTTTTATGGAGATTAATTGCAGTAGCGACCATAAGCCGCCCAGTGTGTCGCAAGGCTAACTTGGCTGTAAGTGGAATCTCACGGGACCGGCGTTTTCATTCAACTTATCCAGGTATTCCACTACACCTTTAGAGGGATTAAACTTACATATTCACCAGAGGTTAAACGTTTAAGCACGACCCTTGTTAAAAATACATTTTCTCTTCAGAAATTTTTTCGGGAAGTACAAACTACTATACTCAAACTATCTAACTACTATACTTTATTAGCTTAATTCTTAAAATTTACTCACAAAAATTAAACATTTACACACTTTAAAGCACTGCAAATACAATAAATGTGTGATTGATAAGAAAAGCTCATCGCTAAAAACTAACCTCTCTTACCGAACAATAGCTTTTTGAACAAGGTTTAATTTACTCCTTTGCTTTCAATTAGATACCTACCTCAAAGAAACCTTAATGAAATATTAATTCAACATTTCCCAAGCAAAAGCATACTACACATATTTGCTTGACCAAATTACAATTACTCCTCTCAAATGAGAGATTAATGCAAATACAACCTCATTGTTCCCTCAGCGTATCACAAATAACGAGTGAAGCACTCCGTGATCCCAACTGTTAATAGCGGACTTAATGCACATTTTCATCCACACCATGGTGTGTTAATTACTTGACCTCCAAGGAAAGGTTAATGCAGCCCTCAGTTTAAATCATAAGTCATATAACTTTTTGTGAATGTTATCAATCAAAGGGGATCTCTCCGAATGTTATAATGCTAATATGGAATGAATAGATGGGATTGGCATTGGTGTTATCAGAACGCTGGAGGGATGCTTTTGTCCCATTTAGTGTCTTTTCCAGGGACTTGTGAGAGAACTTAACAATGAGAGATTAGGAAACAAAGAGTTGTGACTATCAAAATATACCTGAAGTAGCTGTGACAATTTTTTAAAAAGATGGTGAAATTAAGTATTGTTGTTGAAAAGGGGTTCAAAGTACTCTGGAAGGTTGCTATAGGTTTTATTTCTATCATATTAAAGCTTTCATGCCAGGTAGTTACAGGAGCACTTTAAATGTACTTTTAAAGAAAATAGTTTTATTGCTATTTCGCCATTTAAATCTAAACTACACAAAAAGTAAAGTTATGGAAAAACCTTAAACATTTTAAAGCATCGCTTTAGGTTAGAATTTAAATTATATTTCTTAATATTATACAGGGTGTTTCAGATAAGTGTTTCATAACTTCTAGGGGGGATAGTAGACATCTAGACGAGTCAGAATCACATAAGATTTGGGGGTCCCAGGCCAAATCCCAGGGAGTTAAAAATGGAGCGACACCCCAAAAAATGATTGTGGTTTTCTAACTTTTTCATAATTAAACAAATTTTAAAGTGAAAACTTTTAAGATAATTTTAAAGATCATATCAAACCACAAAATTTGAAACCATAATTAAATTTTTACCAATAGTAGTTCTTCCAAAAATTGAATTTTTCAATAATTTTCAATCAATTTTATAAAAAGGTTTGGTGTTATACGGTTGCTATACAAATATTGTTTTAGTATGAGCTAGTAGGAAGTTAAAAAAAGGAATTGTAACTTATTGACTGGAGTCGTAAATTTAGAAATATTCAATGATATCTTTTGAAATAATTATTAATTATCATTTTTGACTTAACATGCATTTATATTTTGACGAAAATGAATATTTTAGATTAATAACTACTTCAAAACTTACAGCTTTTTCCCCAATAAGATCTTGATTTAACATTTAAATGTCACCCACACCCACAAACAATGTGTAATCACAGTCCTTGTACATAATAAACGTAACATGAATCAGATTTTATTTACCTTAATCAAAGAAATTAAGAGTAAAGAAAAATATCCCTACAATAAAACGCAATTTGTTACAAGAATAATTAAATCTATTATGCAGAAGAGCTGATTTAGCCACAAAAATGTGAAATAATTAGCATGCATGGTTTCCTTAGCAGTAAGATTGATGCCCCATCTAAACTACAGTTACCAAATCAAATCACGAACTGCATGCGAAATAAGAGACCATCCTTAACAAAAACGCATCTAAGGCACTCCCAAATACGTGTGTTACTCAATTCAATCCTAACGGAAATAATATTAAGGCATCAACGCATGAAGCATAGGACATCTTACTCACACCGTTTCTACGAATGATATCACCTGATATAAAAGAGTAATGAGGCATATTGTTGTAACTGTGGGCGCAGTAGAGTGGATAATACAAACTAACTATGGTTCAGAGTGTCAGAGGTCATGCCAGGGTAAACAGGGTTCCTGTGTTTGTATGCTAATCAGAAGAGGTAAACAGGAAACAGAAAACAGAAAACGCAGTAAGTGCCGTTTTACCGCTATGATCAATATTGTGATTTTTTAAGTAAAGGACAAGATAAATGAAAACGAGTCCTTCTCAGTGCGGATTTTTTATAATAATTCACCAAACTTCTATGAAACTAACATGGTATTTTACAATTAAGTGATTGATTCAGATATATTGGTACAAATAAACTTAAACACATCCATTTATACAATGGATGTTTTTTTAATATCTCGGTATTTTCTCTTTTGAAAAACCTAATTCATTTTTAAATATAGATTTTGATATAAATAGACAAGTATAACTCCTCGCAAAATTTTAAATTCAATTTAAAAATTGAATTTCATTGGAATGCTAAAGAAACTATTCATTAAAGAAACTAAATTCAGAATTTTAAAGATGTCTGCTTTAAAAATTGTATATTTTTTGGAAGGGGAATAAATTCCTGCACCTCTATATTTTTGCACACTAAAAATTCATTTAGAGTTTAAATAAGGGAACGTACCCATACTACGTGACCCATTTTTTACCATTTTTGACCCCCTCCCCCCTCTTGGTGACCATCCGTAGTATATGCCAAGACCCCCCCTCCCCCTCTAGTGTTCACGTAGTAATTCATAAATACGGTTTGCCATCATTTTTTACAAACAGAAAGTTTAAAAAATTTAATTTTGCTTAATTTGTGTAATTTTAATAATTAATTTGGCTCAATTAGTCTTAATTTGGCAAATTTCAATAATTAATTTGGCTTAATTTTGTCGTATTGACTAGAAGAATTGACTACGTAACGAAACCCTAAGCCCCCCCTCCCCCCTGTGACCAAGCGTGGTATTTTGAAGACCCCCCTCCCTCCCCTGAATGGGTCACGTAGTATGGGTACGTTCCCTAAGTGTATTCTGATCCAATCTAAAAAACTTGAAAATGAAATTTGAAATATTTAAATAATTGTAGCCTAAGTTTTTCACAAAATATCTCCGAAAACCTTAACTACCCCTTAACTTCTGTATTTATAAAAATTAGAGAAACGCTGACATTTTTCTTTCATTCGTTAACATTTGTGGTTGAGTTAGGGTACTTACTACGTTTTCAATTCCTGAAATTTTATTGTGCTGCAAAAAGAACTTAACGTGTCTGTTTTGCCTACATCCCTACCTGATGCGAGAGGTCAAGGATTGGTCAAACAAATCCTCGTGATTGATTTGAATGACAAAAGTATGATGGAGATTTTGGGTTTGTCTTCTTAAATGCAGAGTAATTATGAACACTTTTGTGTCTGTATGAATTGTGGAAGGACGGCTAAAGGAAGGTTCTCTGTACGGCAGAAATTTGTGGGTTTGGCGTTGCAGGAAATGTGTTCACGATTTCTGAGTAATTGATACCATGATGTGAATGAGGGAAGGTCTCTTTAGAGTAGATTTTCCTATTTAAATGAGCTTGTGATATTTTTTTATCTATCTTTTCTTATTTCCTGTTCATGTTGTAGAAAATTATTTCTCTCTGAAATGATAAAAAAAATATGCGTAATGAAAAACGAATTGGTCAGCTATCTCCATGTAAAGGAATGCATAAAGCCTTTTGTAATAACTTATTTTATAATGCGTAATGAAAATAGAATAATTTAGAAATGTTATGCATTATGATATGTGTTATGTCAATGGATCATTAAAATTTAAGCTCCATTAAAATGTTTTTAAACATCTTATAGCTAGAATAAGAAAAAGTAAGGACCTTCCCATTTTTACACTGTCACTGCTGCATACTTTCAACAAGATATTTATTTTATGAATGGGACTATAATGAACACAATAAATAGGAATTTCTGAAATAAATGGAAATATTTTGTTATAGTTATCTGCTTTTGAAAAAAAATCAATCATAAATTATGAAGCAAAATTTATTAATTTAAGATTTTTTTTAAAAATACAGCTGAATACTAGTGAGTATTGAAATATAGATTAGGCCTCCGACTTATATTTAAATACATCATTCTACATAATTAAACTTTGATGTGTAAAAGAACGTTTTGTCCTCTATCATAAGAAGCATACTATTTTTCTTCAATGGAGGATATAACTGGGTGGGTCTTGTATAGAGATTTATTACCAGTAGAGAATACTAATATCCGTCTGTGAAGCAAAATAAAATTATTTTCACGCTAAAATCAAGGTTAATTCTTGATAAAAAAAAAAGGCTGCGGCACACAAATCTCTTAAAAATGACAAAACTTCTGAATAATGAATATGAATTTAGAAATTCGAAACATTTTTCAGATTTATGTAAAAAGTTTGACAAAATCTAGAAACATACACTCATTAATCATATCACACAAAAGAAATTATAATTTAAGGTCCTTAAAAGAATAGTTTTCTTCTCCATAACAATGATTTGCAGATGTGTGATTACGGAAAAAAATATTCATAAAAGAGTGAAGGTCAATAAAGAATATAAAGAGTAACAAGCACTAACAAGCTGCCCCGCTTATTGGGCGTATCCAAAGAGCTATGCAATCCATGTCACTATTTTTATTCTAATAAAACTCTTAACATTGAAAAGATAACTCTGGTCAAATTTTGACCTTCAACACGAAACAAGGAGGGACAGTTTTAAAATTTTATTTGGAGATTATTTTTTTCCTAGCTCATAATAATTAGTGTTGTTGCACAATTTAAAGAAAATGAGATAATTTTTGTTAGATAGCAGTTATTTTTGTTTCATAGTTTTTTATGAATGTCTTATGTTTTGTACTTGAAGGTTATTTTTATGGATGTGGGTTTTAAAGCTAAAAGGCAAAACAAAGACAAGGTTTTAGATTCCGGGGCGGAGAAATAAGTATGTTGTATATTAGTAGTTTATTTACAGAAGCCCATTTTTATAAGTTTGGAATTATTTCTTAAACATTTAAAGCTTAAATGACTGATAGAATGACAAAATATTAAATTAAGGAAAATGAAAGAAAGAACAATAACACAGGTCTGCAATGAAAAAGCTGTTTGAATAATTTTAGTGATTTCCAATGTATTTTGGTGTGCTGATGACGAAAAAAATATTGAAAAAAATCCTATACGTCAGGATTTTTCACAAATTGCAAAATTATTTCCGATTTTGACCATTTTTCATAGTTTTCGTATATTTCTAGCTCCTCTATTTTTAAAAATCAGGAGCTGTGAATGGTGCACATAGTAAACTATCTCATCAGGACATTATAGAGATGGAAAGAAAATATCAGGGAAGATTTAATCGGGCAATAATGAAAGATTTTTGTTGTATACTTCAAAGAAACGTTCTTTTTGCTACTCACAACGGTAAATGTACCAAGGGGATCTTCATGAGTAGGAAAAATTGGCTTTAGAGTGTGTAAATAAGTTTATTTTAGTTATAAAAGGATTTTTATGAAGAATATGTAATAATAATTTTATTTTATGAACCTATTTCCATGGAAATTTAAATAATGACTTATTTTACAATTTTACCTAAATTGTCAGGAAACATGACATTCTAGGGCAAAACAGAGACCATTTTTGAACTCAGGGCACAAAAAAACCTTAAAACTAATAACCTTAAAAACAAATTTGGATTAAAAAATCTACTTCTTAAGTGTACTTACATTTTATGTGAAATATTGCTATATTTGCTCAATTTGTTACAAATTGTGGTGTCTTAAAAATCAAAAGAGGTATTTTTTGGATTCAGCACACCAAGAAACATTAAAAAATATTTTCAAATAAAGTTTGAGTCGAAAAATAATTTTTTTAAATATTTACTTTTATTTTCTTAAAAAATTGACAGTTTTACTCAAATTGTGAATAAAGGTGAAGTCCTATGATAAAACGGAAGTCAGTTTTAGATTCAGCACATCAAAAAACATAGAAAAGGATTTTGTGGAAAAAATTTGAATAAAAAATTTAGTATAAAGAGTTAACTTTACAAAATTTTAAGGCATTTCCCAATAAAACCTAAAAACCTGAATTGTGAAAAAATGTGACGTCCCAGGACAAAATGGAGGTCATTTTTGAATTCAGCGCACCAAAAATAACAAAGTTCAGGTGAAATATCCAAAACAGCTCGAAAAAAGTTTTTTTTTGCAGACCTGTGTAATAACAAATATAGTGTTGATTGATTGCGTTTAATGTTCAAAAGTGTTTTAAAATGTTTAAGTGTCCCCAATAATCGAAATTAATTTATTTAAAATTGGTAGGAAATTTTGGTAGAGAAACTTTATATATATTCTGGAGACACAGAATACATAAATATCAACAATTGATGTATTATAGAAGATTAAAAGTCATATCCAGGAAGTTATTTTATACTTACTAGGTCACCCTTTTTATCAGCAGGTAGTCCACATTTTAGATCTATTTCTATTGATTGAATACATATCTGTAACTCTATTTAAAAAAAGTGCGTATCGTATGACCCAACACACTGAAATTACATTAAAAAATAATAGGTTACCAAATAATTGAACAAATTCAATCATCTGTAGCAAAGGAATTAGCAGGTATAAAAGTTTCTTATAAATTTGAATGCTTACTAGTGTAATCCTTATAATGAAGCATTTAGTTTCATTTTTACGTAAACAGAAAACACATCAAAACGGAATAAAGAAATTATCTTTCAATTCATATTCCTTTATCATTCAGTGGAATACATTTTTTGCAGATTACTGAACTCAAGTACAATGAAATCATGTTCCCATTATGTGCGCGATGTAATTCAGCATTATTTTTTGTATTTACGAATATTTTTCGTTTCAGTGAATATGAATAATTATGTAGTGAGAGTACGATTTATGTATTAAGTTTATTATAAAGTGAATTTTTCTGCATATGATGTGTTTTTTACGTTTTTGTTCAACTAACTCTCTGAGCACAGAGTAGAGGGCTTAACAGATATACCAAACCGCCGTTTTCCTCTTTAGGTCATTAATTTAATTCAGCACGCATATTATAATTCAGTTCACTAGCAGCCAATCAGAGAACGCGAAATGTATTTGATTTGATTTTAACACTGATTATAGGCGATTTGGATTTGAGTGACAGCTTCAGTGGGCGAATGACAGAATTAGCAGGAATAGCGTGGTATTAAAGAAGGCGGGTCCGTCTGGCCTAAAATTTTTCAATGGGAAAAACCCTGTTAAAAAAGTTGCCATTAGCGTCTATGGAGATGAACACTCTGTTAAGCTCTATAATCTGTGTCTCTGAGAACGCACTTTATAATGTTTTTCACTTAAACTCAACTATATACAATAACTACTAGGACATTTTTACAATTTGCTGTATTTTCTTATTATTTTTGAAAGGTAAGATAATATAGAATAGGAAGATAAATAGAAATAGAAAATAAAAATTATCAGGTTTTGAAATAAATTCTTTATTCTTTCCATACAACAATTTATGGCAACAAAGATAAAAAAACATACTCATGTGATTAAAGATTTTTATAAATGTTTAAAAATATTCACGAAAGTTGGCACATAAAGTCAAATGTGATTTTAAGATATTTTTTGTGACGAATTCTTTCTCACATTTAGTCTAAAGTGGAAATTTTTAAACAAATTTTTTGAGATTTTAAAATTTAAGTTTTCTAGATTCAGTTAAACCTAAATTAAACACACCGTGAACATACATCTTGGAGAAAAAGAAGAACTAAAACCTCTTTGTCCTACCCCTTGCGAAAGCAAACCTATATCAATATATTCTACAGTTCCTTTTTATCCCAAGATGCTTTATGTTTTTTTTTCATCTGAAACGTACTTCGTAAAAAAATGTGTGTGTGGCCAATTAATATCCACGGAGATGCTAAAATAATGTAGAAAAACATTATTTACATTTCCTAATAATGATATTCAGCAGCAAAAAAAACAGAATAGCCCCATGTCTCACAACCAGACCACAACGAATTTCTAGCATAGCAACAACGTTCATTTTTGTAACACCAACCTACAAAAAAAAGACGTCAAAAATACCGGTGATATCAAAACTTCTCTTCACCATTGCCACAACAACGAGGCAAAAACCTCCATTCACGTGATAAAATGATGCAAGGAACATAAAAAAACAGAGTTCCGAATGCCTAGAAAAAACTGCAACTTATGTCATGCCAGCGAGTATTTCGAAAATCCATTATGGCAGTGGGTTGCTGTCTCAGAATTCCCATAGGTATTATATATTTTTTGTACCGATGAATGTTACACTTTTACGATGTTCTATCCTTTCGTTCACATTCCAGCGTGTGTTACGGGTTATAAAATCCATTAGGGTTCTTCCTTTGTTAAAAGTTTTAAATGGATCGGGTTGCATCCAATTTGATACACTTTCGATGCCGATTTTCTTTTGATTTTTATGGGAGGAGTACTTCAATGTTTCAGGGTGGTCCTATGGGGATTTTTTTATTTGAAAACAAAGAGAATAATGTTTGCTACTAAAGATTTATTTTTTATGCAGTGATTCGGATTACTGTAAATGGATGTCTTTGTTCCAGATTACGGGATAGAAACCGTATTTAATTCGAGTTGAGTTCTGAGCTAAAGAAAACGATTTAACCAAAAATTGGGACTGCAATTAAATATTTTAGTGTATAAAACTGCTTTATGGCGTAGAATCTTAAAACGTAGCAGTTATTTGTGAAGCACAATAATAAAAGTTGATTTTTAATCAAAGAATGTAAATGTAAAATAAAAAAATGCATGTTTTGTGTTTTGGGATTTCAAATGTAAATTTATTTCTTAAGATCTATTCTATAATATAAACCATTAAAAATTAGCATACATTTTCTGGAGTTAAAGATAGTTTTAAACTATAAATACTACTGTAAAACAGTCTAGTAGAAAATTAATTGTCGTTGATATTCAGGATTTATGTTGTAAGATGCCAAATGCATTTAAATTACACTAAGACATAAATAAAGTTAGAATTATAATTATTTTTTTCATTTTGAGTATTTTTTGATGTGTAATAAAAAGTTAAAATCTAATTATAAATGAATTCGAAATTAATAGAGTCAGCTCAGTTTCGTTATCATAAAAGATTAAGTAAGTGAATAGAGTATCGAGCCCTGCCATTATTTATTTTTTCTTTCAATTTTATCTTTTATGTCTTTGTGGTGTGTCTGTTATGTTTTAATGTCCAAATAAATGCTTTGCTCTGTAAAAAGCTAATTGCTTAAACATTTTCATCATCATTTCATCAAAGGTTAAAAAACAAAAATAGTTCAAATGCAACTTAATGCTACGGATCCTTAATATCTTAAATTAATACCAATTACATCTCTATTACGTATTTACTTTGCATCATAACATCATTTCTCATCATAATGTTGACTTTCGTGGCATTTCATCCTCCTACCCCAAACAGGTTGAAACGTTTAGCAGATTATTGTATAATTTTCGAAATTTTCGAATCACTTTAAATTGCGAAGATATCTATTCTTCAAAATCATTGTTACCCAACTGACCTGAATGTTATGAACCTGGCAATTATTCTGTTAACATCACTGAACTCGGCAATTTCGTACTAAAAAGTATTCTCGTTGACAGAGCTTTTATCGCATTAAACGTAATTTTACGGGCATTAGTAACCTCTCTTACATTTTTAATGTGCTGCTCCTTTTGTTGTATTAGTTTAAGATCTGCACATCATAACCGAGATAAAAATGAAGAGAGGGTTAAAGTTCAGGTGTATCATAAAGCATGTCAGTGCCAATTATATTTATTTTGATATTTTGTTAGGATTTTTTCTTTTTCTCTATTGAGTTTGTTTCCGCGTAGAAAGTTTTACACGTATAATCCTGGTATTAATATTTTATAACTGCCTTTACAGTTTTTAATTTTATTTTAAGGTCAAGGTAAGGTATTGTTTGTATCAAGATTTCGAAAATTTCACTTCAATTGCTGTCATATCTTTATGGGCTTGGTAAAAATATTACAGCATAAAAAAATTTTAGTCTCAATGGAGCGTGTTTCAAACGAAGGTTAAACATTTTTATATGTCTTAAGGGATATACGAAAAAACCGTTCAATGCAAAAACCGTTCAATAAAAAACAAATAAATTTATTACATGTGTAAAGCTATGAGTTTTTTGTTTTTTGAGCGGTTTTTGTTTAGAACGGTTTTTTCGCGACACCGTCTTAAGAGGTGAACAGTTTTCGTTTTTTTGGGAATTCGGTTACTTCTAATTTATAAAATATTCTAAAATGATATGTTTTTTACCTCATATTATTAAAACTACTTAGCGGAAAAATCCATACCCAATCTCGATAATTGTTTTAGGTGATCGAATGTTAATCATACCACTTTATAAGAGTCAGAAAGGAAATTTGACGTAAAGAGAGAAAGTAAATAGATGAAGAAAAAGAGAGAGAAAAAAAAGAAAAGCGTGAGAATAATCTAAAGATAGAGAGAGGGCAAGTAAAAATTAAAACTGAAAAACATTAATTGATTATGATTAAGAATTTAAATTATATTTCCTTAACTTCTTAGATCATAATTAAAAAGTAATGGAATATCTTAAAATGTAATTACAAAAACATGAATAGTGCTTGAATTGTGTTAATGTTGATAAAAATTTTGAACAATCAAATTAAAACTAATCTAGGTGTGATATTTCTTGAGAAAGCATTTTTTACGGTTTTATCTTTGCTCACCGAATGCACTCAGCATTTTTGTTAATAAACTTCCAAAAGCTACAGAATAAATAAGCACGAGAATATAAATAGGTAAGGTATGAAAAAAAACATAGTGTGTAATGTAGTTATAACATAATAAAAAGTATATAAAAACATAAAAACTGTACTAAGTTTTAAAATATGTCTTAGCACACATAGTTTAACTCAAATATCATAAGATATGTGAGCTATTATGACTAATAATTCCTAAATGCGCATATTCATAAAGATTCACAGACACTAGGGTGGTCCACTTGTCTATGGAGAAAATTTTTTTTTTGAAAAGTTGAACTCTCACCCTCCAGTTTGGTGACATTATGTGAGTTAATGCCCTTGTTAAAATATTAGATCATTTAAAGGTTATTTAGAGGTAGCTCAAAGGCTTTGAAGTTTTAGCCATTAGCGTCTATGGAAAAACGCAAGTTTTCGGTAAAGGAATTTACATTTCAATTGATATAGCAGTAATATGTGCTTATAAAATGTATATTTGTTTTAGACATAACAAGGTAATTATAATTTAAGTTTTTGACAAAGATTATTCCTTGTCTGGAACTTGCATAACAACTTCTCGAACTCTAAATAACAACTTTTCATACAACTTTAAATTAAACGTCTACTTCCAATCAAAAACATTTAACACCATTTAGCTAAACTGCTAGAGCTGGTTAAAAATGCTATTTACTTTGTCTTCTTGACTTGGTGAACAAAGATAATTTCTCGAAGACAACAAAGATAATTTCTTGTGAGACAAGATAATTTCTCGAATAACCATTGACCTTTTTGTGCGAAATTCCTTCTAACTAAAGGTATTTACTTCGGAGCTCTAGGTGCCTTCCATCATGTAAGTAGATAATGAAGATTATTTACTGTTTAAATATATGGCTGTTTCATCAACAGTTTAAAGTTTAAACTAAAACTATCAAGATTTAAAAAAGGAACGATACAAAAGCTATTAAAACGACTTGATGTCAAAACAAACGATATCCACCTGTAACGGTGAAGTCTCTGTCACTCCTCAATGCAATTTATAATTAATTTAATTAATGCAATTTTATATGAGCATGAACAGGAGCTTCTGTTGAGATAGTAGCAATGAACCAGTGCTTCATTTGTATAAAAGTTCTACAAACAATTTAAACTATTTTAAAGCCTTCTTCTCTCTTGGTTTTAGTTTAAACTTTAAACTGTTGATGAAACAGCAGTATCTTTAAACAGTAAATAATCATTATTATCCATTGTATATGATGGAAGGCACCTGGAGCTCAGAAGTAAATACCTGAGAAGGAGTTTCACACAAATAGATCAATGCTTATTCGAGAAATTATCTTGAGTTTTTGTGTGATTGCTTCTCAAATCACAAAGTCAAGAAGGCAAAGTAAATAGCATTTTTTACATGCTCCAGCAGTTTAGCTAGCTGATGTTAATGTCTTTGAGTGGAAGTAGACGTTAATATTTAGAGTTGGATGAAAAGTTGTTATTTAGAGTTCGAGAAGTTGTTATGCGAGTTCCAGACAAGGAATAATCTTTGTTAAAAACTTAAATTATACATACCTTGTTATGACTAAAATAAATATACATTTTATAAACACATATTATTGCTTTATCAGTTGAAATGTAAATTCCTTTACCGAAAACATGCGTTTTTCCATAGACGCTAATGGCTAAAACTTCAAAGCCTTTGAGCTACCTCTAAATAACCTTTAAATGATCTAATATTTTAACAGGGGCATTAACTCACATAATGTCACCAAACTGGAGGGTGAGAGTTCAACTTTTCAAAAAAAAATTTTTTTGGACCACCCTAACAGACACATCTCTCATACAAATCACCTTGCTCCTCGAAATCAAGTAAATAAACAAATAAACGGAAACAAAATGTTTCCTAAAACTCGAGAATCTTGTTTATTTGTTGACTGGTTTTCTTCAGCGAGAGAGAACGCAGAAAAGGGAATACCGGTTTCCATTCTCACCTACTAGCATCCTGAAAGACTTGGCAGTGAAACTAGGGCACACGTTCCTCACTTGCGCATGCGCGGAGAAAGTTAACACGATGTGGTCACGTGTGTTAAAAAAAAACCCGATAATGAATTCTGAAATTCATTTTGTTAACAAGGAATCGTAGCATGTTGCCTTTTCAAGCTCTCGCGTTTGGATTTGCATCAGAAAAGAGCTGTTTCTTCAAAACTCATAAAGAGGCTAAAGTTGGTGGCCAGATAGATCGAGATAATTCTTTAGTGTTGTTATTTAAAAAAAACTTTAAATTATTCATTTCTATAATAACAGATCGTTGTGGTTTTATGCATGTATTCTTCAGTATGGTTCATCACATCATGTAATCAAAATGTGATGGTTACAATATCATATGCAGAAATTTAATTTATTCATTAAGACATTCAGTCCAACTGGAATTTAAATAAGTTCCGTATCTTAATTGAAATCTTGTGTGTTGATATCAGTTTCGCTTTAGGGTCGATACAGAGGTTAAAAAATTCTCATATAATGTTCTTAATTATTCGTTTGTACATCCGGAAAATGTTAAAGGCTAATGATTTTTTAAAATTTATGATATCGAGTCAAGAAGGTTTTCAAGCTTGTATAAAAGTTTAAATGGTATCTAGCGTTAAAAGCGAAGGGAAAGAACACACTGGGAGAGAATAGCCATACAGTTACACGCAAAAAGTTGCTACAATAATAACCCTAGTTGACAAAATTAAACTTTTTTTCCGAAACAAAAATGAGATAAGATATTTCCGACTAATTTCAGGGTGTAGAATTCAGAAATAGTTGTAAAAAAACTGCAGCACGTAAGTTTTTTTTGTTATAAATATGGCATCAGTACTCTAAAAAACGGACACTAAAAAACACTCATTTTTTAACAGTTAATTAACAATTTGATTAATTTTAACAGTTTGATATAATTTTAGCATAAAATAATATCAAAATAGGGATTATATAATACATGTTTCAGGACAATGTAAATTTATCACTTTTTTTTCTTGTAAGTGGCTTCAAATCTATTATTTTAATGAACCAAGAGCTGTCACCCGAAATTGCCATTTCTCAATCACCTATGTATGAATTAATGTCCTAAGAACCTGAGAGAATATATTTACCCTTTTTTATGATAAACTACAGAGATATTTTCCGGAAATAAATTCAAACGTTAATGTAAAATATTAATTTTGAGTGTGTTGAACATCTATGTGGCTTTGTAAGACCTTCTATTGAGATTTAAAATTTTTTATCGGTCCTATTTTCTAAAAATCCTCTCTCCTAAAAACCATTTCTAAGCTGATAAAGCGTTTTTATTAAACTTTCCTTAAAAAGCAATGTTGTGAATCCTTTTCTAATAAGAGGTTCATACTGACTTTGAGTTTAGCTTCACTTAAGGGCGAAAAAAAAGAGTCCTTTTATAAATACTTTTTGTAATGTTTTTCTATATTTGCCATTAATATAATAATAACAACCAAGATAATTTGTCCTCCTCTAACTAAACGGATAGTAAATTTGCATAGAACCACTGTTGTCCCTTAAAAAGCTACATTCTAACATAAGAAACACACGTGAGGAGTCCAGATTTCATCTTACTTACCAATTTGAATACCCAAACAAGGGAAAAAATCTTTCCCATTCTTCTGTTAAATATTACTGTTGAATTGTAATTTAAACCGTTCCCAAATTTGACAAAACGTATTGTGCATAAATGTGCAATATCTACACAGAAAACTCGTCATTTTTAAAATTAATTGCATGATAAAACATAACCACACTTTTAAAAGAATGTATATAGTATACTGGAATACTAGATATAAATTAATTGAACGGGATTGCAGGGTTGCTATTAGACAAAAATGACGCTTAAAATGCAAAAATTAAGAAGAAAAGAGTTGAAAATCCAATTTTTTTGTTACACAAAACTGAGAAATGGTGAAACTTTTTTACTTGCAGATATTTGAATAACTGTATGAATTAGTAACAAAAATAGTAATTTAGTTGTTATATAGGAAACCACTGTAGACTGTGTAACTGTGTTTCAGATTTTGATAATTTTCAAAAATAAAATATTAACTATTGAAATTCATAAACTAATCATTTCATTTAAAATTCTAAAAACTATTTTTAAACATACTCAATGTATTTGTTATCTTGTTATTTATACTAATATGAAAATCAAAGCCTAACTTCAGATAACCCTGTAAATAATGTCAAATCGATCTAAGGTGCACTTCAATTTTTAGACGAAGAAAGACTTATCTAGTTATAAATATCTAAAATGATTAATGAACATTTATTTTTTAAAGTGTTTTTTTTAGAATGAAGACCTTTTCTTCTTCTGTATTGTAAAGAAGTTATCTATGTCATTAACTCTATTATTATTATTATTATTATTCAGCAGAGTTATATTTTAAATCTTAATATATGATAGACTAATGAACGTATCTACTTTTTGATAACCAATTTCTTTTTAACTACCCTCTACAAAATATCTTCAAAAAATAGTTCCCCTTATATTTTTAATCTTCTTTTCTTCCGTTCCCGCACGTAAACTATTTTTTTATATCAGAAAAATTAAAACTACTGAAGAAGAATAGGTAAATGAATTTTTCGTTTATGGTGTTTAAGATATCCAAATGAGAATACTTTATATGCTTATCGTCCTGCTAGACATCTCACTCTTCCCAGGTAGCACAACATACACCGATATTCTTCAGTCGCCTTTCTCAAAACGCCCCATCTGAAATATCGTTTCTTTCCCCCGTTTTTTCCCTTCAAACACTAATGCTATGTAGAATGTTTCCAAGCTTTGTTTTAATAACTAAAATCTCCCAACTCCCCGACACTCATTGATATTAGCAAATAATGACCAATATTGTTTCAACACTGAAAAAATGTGTCTGTACAACCTGTGTTATCAAGAAAACAAGAAACATCCCACTTTACAGAGATAAAAAAAAATTCTTCCACGTTTAATAGTTCTTCCTCCGAAATAGATATATAATTTCCCCAAAACGGAAGGAAATTACCCCCATAACCACACTAATTCCCCTATCTTACCCAGAAGTAACGGCACCACTCTCCCTTTCATCCCATCCATCTCTTCCTCATCCCCGCGTATAATTGACCCCTCACCACGGGTGATGTCCGCCCCTTTCGTTTCCTCCTCGACACCCCGTCTCTCGACCTCTACCCTTGGGTTTGCGAAAGGCCGAAAGTATAAAAAGCACCTGTTGCATCAGAGAGAGAGAGAGCTTCATCTCACTTTCAAAAGCATCTTCTCCGCTTTCTCTTTCTTCCTCGTTGGGGATTTCCCCCTGGGTTTGAGATTATGCGGGGAGGGTTTTCCTGTGGTCGAGATTAGTGATGGCTTATTTAGGGTGGACTCGATTGGTCACGTGACTGAAGATTAATTGACGTGTGGGGTGAGAGTGGCTTGTTAATGGGGTTTGATGCTGATGATGGCGATTGATGATTGTTGTAGGTGGTTAAATTTAGTTGCGTTTGTAGGTGGTTCTGACAGGAAAAGAGAAAGTGCCCCATGACACTTTCTCTTCAACGGACATTTAAAGCATTCCTCCTCAGACCTGAGAGAAAAATATAAGTTTGGTTCATGCCCAAAGTGTCTAAATAGCTGTTTAGGTCCTCCTAAAGTAGAAAAGTCGAATTAAAAAAATTATCTTTTATTAGTAGGGGCTAAGGGTATGTATCACATATAAGGGTATGTATGTGATGTATCACATGTGATACACCAGGACTCAACCCCTACAGCCGAAAATTTTGAAGTTAAAATTAAAATTGTTTTACTTAGTTTATTTGAGTTATTTAGGCACAATATAAGTAAAATATAACTGTACTGGTTAAAAATTAAAGTTTAAATTAATTAAGTTTTATTTTGTTTTTTATACCAAAATTACACTTTTTTATCACTTTTTAGCATAATTTCTGACTATCATGGAAGGCCTTGTAATAGTTTCTGGTTGATGTGAAGACCAAAATAACATTACAATATTATTAACTAACAAATCTTAAGGCCATGCATATCATTTGTTGTTATGGTTTGCGATTTATGAGCTAAAAAAAACTCCTCTTGAATACTGGAAAAAATACCTAAAAAAAGCAATTTAACACTAAATACCTGAAAAATAAAATAAAAAAACACCCCGAGAGAAGTTTTCATACTTAAAAAGTGTTTATAACTTTTAATACCATTCAAAACGCAAAACAACACTTGCAGAAAAATCACATACCTACGTGGTTTGTATCGGTTGGGCCCTGATGTATCACATATGATACAAACAAGTTTCAGAGGTCCTTACAACATAATATTTTATTAAGTTCTATTTTTGGTATTGATTGGTTGGTTGTTTCCTTACAAAGAAAATGTTTATCATGAAAATGCTAAAATGTATGGATAAATATTTTTTAAATAATTTTATTTCGACTCGTGTGTCGACATTGCGTTTGGAACCCAAAAAGCCTTCTAAAAATCCTAATGTTGCAGAAGTATTAATTATTACAACCTAAAAATAAAATTGTACATTGTTTTTCACTTTATGTTACATGTGATACAAGCGGCTTCCAAAAATTTTTTCCCATACAGCATTTTTTTAAAAAAAGTTGTAACTTTTGTATCACATGTGATACAAGGGGACTGAGGAGGATAAAGGAAATAAAAAGTAATTAATTTTAAAATGGTTCTTAAAAAATAATTCATAAACATATCAGGAGATAAAAAAATGATATGTACGAGGATAAAGAAGTAAGTTTGTGAAATACGTTGATAAAATGCAAAACCTGGTTGAAGAAAGGAATGTCTAAAAAATTAAAAATTGACTTTTTATGCTCAAAAATATTTCTAAGCTACATGTGAGTGGAAAGCGTGAGGAAAATAAGTACCCCCTCTAGGGAGATATAGCCCCTTGAATTTGCGAAATCGATGTCTATTCATTGAGTTTTTTAATTTAATTTAGAATTAAAGTTAATTTGTCTTCCTTTTCTTATTCTTTGTGCTGTAAACTAAGCCAAAATAAAATTTGCTTCCAATTTAAAAGTGTTTTCTAAAGAGGGTTTCTATTAAGAGTGTACTAAATTTAATATAACAGAAATGATTCAGTTAATCAGGCAGTTTAGTTTTCAGTTGAAAAACTTACAGAACATAGAATAAACTTAATATCATTTTCTGAAAATCGAAAATTTAATACGGTTTCATATTTTTCATATTTAAGCAAGATTCACGAATTTTTAAGCTTATTTACAAAAATTGAAGGTTTGGAGTTTTTTTACATCTATAACTATTTCAAGGTAAACACAATCAAAAATAAATATTTATTCAAAACTAATAGCTATGAAAATTTTAAAAATTGAATTTGAGACATTATTTGTGCATCATTATTTCATCATTCATTCAAATTTTCACAATATCTACATATATTTCACAAGTTTTAAAGGTCTTTTAATTCCAATTAGCTTTACCCTTATTCAAATGAACTATTTCATCAAAATCAGACGAATTACAAAGAAGTTGACATAACAAGAAAAAAATTCATTATTCCAGTTTACTGCATTACATTTTCAATAATGCTTCAAATTACGAAGAAAAGGCGCACACATTAGCATAAGAACTAATCCAAAATCACGTCCGAAGATCACGTTTTTCCAAAATTTAGGTGAAAGCCGAGAAAAAAGCGCTAATTCACCACGACAATGACTAATCGAGAATCAATGCTAAAGAAGCAATCCCATTCGTATCGGTCACCGCAGGAGGCGAAAAGCGTCGATGATCTAAAGTCATCCACACATGACTTGCATAAAAACGTGAACCCAGGCGTTTCGAAAACAAGGTCGGACACAAACACTATTGTGCCGCTTCCACACACGACTCTATTTTGCTCAGATCCTGCATCCACTTAGCGCGACATGGCGCTCACAATCGTTCCTGTCACACCCCGTGGGTCTGACGACAAAAAGGGCATTTTTTCGGTTCAAAAAAAGACACGCCGTGTCGCAAGTTGCGCCAGAAACAATCGAGGTTTCTTTGCAAAAGGTGAGTTTCCAACCTTCAAACGATTGCCAGTGCTCGCGAGACAATATAAAGAACGAGGAGCGTGAAAAGTAAGCTAAGTTCACGGTAACCGTGAGGGAGTATCCATAAATTACGTCACAGAGGGTAGGTAGGGAGGTAGAGGGTCTTGTTGGGAAAGGAGTTTTATTGCAGTTAAGTTTCAAAAATTTTAAACACGAATTAAGTAAAAGACTAGAAGTATCCATTTCATGATAAGCATTCCCGTTAAACTCTTCGACTGTATGGAAATTTCAAGCTTTTTAAGTTACTGAATATTATTAATGTTAAATAAATCAAACCTTTCCTATGCAGAAATGAAAATCAATGCAGACGGTAGTAGGACATATTGATATTTCACTACAACTATCCCGAAGAAGAGCTTTCTCTACATCATATCTTTAATTGCGCCCAGCAATACTCGCAGATTTTCAAACAATTGTGGAATGCCATTTTAAGGAGACTTCTACTCACAGAATGTTATATAGCTGGCAAGGGATGTAAGAAAATGACATAGATCCATTTGACTTTGTCATGGACTCGTCCTGACTAACTGAAACATTCAATTACTTTTGTAAAATTGATTTAATTCCCCCCTATTGGACTATATAACAATTCTGAAAAATTCACAATAGCATATAATAAGTGTCCTTATTTTGTTAAAGGTTATCTTTATTTTTGTTTAATCATAACCAAATTCTAAATCAACATAAAAAAGAGAAAATTAACTGAAATTCTTCAGTGGACCCTAAAACTGCAAAAAAAGGCCAAACCGGTAAAAAATTGATACATTTATTTTTTCAACGGTTTTCGATTGGGAATGACCTAAATAATAACATTGGTCCGTGGGAAATTTAATTTTTTTTTTAATTTTAAAAAAATGGGCGAAAAAAAATTTCAAAAAATCAAATAATAGAGATCGAGACATGTGATACATGTTTATAGGCTATCTTTCAGTGCTGAATACGAATATTCCATTTAAATTTTTTAAAAATTAAAATACCTATTTTTAAAATTAATTTGAAAATTTCGATAATCGAAAAAATTAAAACACCCCTAAAAACCACAAAAAAACTAAAAAAGAAATATTTTCAACGGTTTTCACTCAGAAATAACCAAAGTAACAACATATTAAAATTTGATAAACATCGGACGATAAAAATTTAATTTATTTAAGATTTTCAATTTTTTTACCTCAAAAATCGATCTTTTTTTTTAAAATTCCTGTCAAAAACGTTTGAGGCATTTGCCAAGGTTATTTTTCCATGGATATTGTAGTCATATAGCTATATAAACGAAAAAACCCAAAATTGATGGTAAAATCATTCATTAATTAATTAATTTAATAAAATGAACATTACAAATTGTTGGAAATATTTTCAATCAAGATTAAACAGTTAATAACAATATTCACAGTACAGTTTAAACAATATTCAGTATCAAATAATTTAAAAATTAATTAAATTTACAAAAGATTACAAATCTTGAAAAAATTTAAATTTTTAAAATTTTTTTAGAATTTTAAAATTTTTAAAAAATTTAAATTTTGCTTTATAGACTTGTGATACATGTTTATAGGCTACCTTTTAATGATGATGTCGAAAAACAAACCAATTTTGGGGTAAAATTTTAAAAAAGTGTGAAACAATTTAAAAACAAACAAACTTAATAAAATATGAACTCAAAACCTCAGACAAATTACTACCTATTTCATTTTTGAAAACACTTTTGATAGCATTTATTCAAAGAAGCTCCTAGAATGTTTTTTTTTCCAAAAAAATTAATTTAAAAAATTAAATTTTAAAATTTAAAAAAAAAAATTGTTAAAATTTTAACAATAGGCTTGTGATACATGTTTTAAGGCTAACTTTTAGTGCTAGTGTTGAATATCAGGTCAATTTTGTTGTGGAACTTGAAAAAGAGTGAAAATTTAAATATTAAAAAACTACTTACAGAATATTAGAGTAGTAGTTTACTAATTACTGACAGAATACTAAATTACTACTGACAGATATATATAGGGTAGGTGGGGGCAAAGCCCCGCAGTTTTCAGTATTTTTAACATTGTGATCGATAGGGGGTAGATAATCCCGAAATTTCAATTGGAGGTGTTAGATTGAGATGTTACCTACAAAACCAATCCAAATTTATACTCTTATCGATAGTATTTCAAGAGAAATTGACAATTTAGTAGAAAAAAAAATTGCGGGTCTTTGCCTCGCAAATTGGGGCAAAGACACGCACTTTTGAATTTTCGTGTCCAAATGAAATAAACATGGATAAACAAAATGTTTCATCATAAAAACACTAGAGATAATCATCTTAATACAGTAGAGCCCCTATTATCCGCGGAATTGGGTGCCAAGGGTACCGCGGATAGCTAAAATCGAAAAAAGGCCAAAAATGAGGTGAAAACACGAAAAAAAAATACTTCAGCATAAAAACTATGTTTCATTGTACAAAAAACATGATATGTAAAACTTTTTTAAAATGTGTACAGTACAGCAGAGACCTTTGCTCTACATCTAAAATCTCTCTAAAATCTATCTAAAATTTACCGTCATCATTAAAATTTTTTTTCGTAGCAATCGTGGATCATCCGCTTGCGGATAATGGATTTCTAATATATTGTTTTAATATTTTTAAGTTAACCAACATTATACATAAATATAATCCGTTTTAATGAAAATTGTCAATCTGTTGTAGCAATTCATTTCAAAGTACCCAATATCTTTCAAAAGGGAGAAAAAAGGGTTTCCGTTTGAGGATTGATATCTCGGAAACCTTTATTCAACTTTTTAGGGACCCTGTAGATTCTAATTTCCTTTTGGGGTGAATTCCCAAAGTTTTGAAGATGCGGGTATTTGCCCCAAAACACCTGCGGGTATTTGCCCCGTTTCACTTTATTTTGAAAAACAAGCCTTATTATTTTTAGAGACATGTTAAGGAAATTATTTCAACACGAAACTGAAGTTCAAATGCTCTCTTATCATTGGCTTATGTGTTTGTATTTCTCCTGAAGCCCTATTTTATGTAATGTTTAAGTAAGAGATCAGAAAAATTACATCAAAATGATGAAAAACAAACACAGCATTTTTTCAACTCATTAGTGACTTAGGGGTACGAACTTTCGTAGAATGATAGGTCACAATAAGACAAACCAACCACCTGGTTTTCAACTTTTGAATCGATTATTAACAATTAAAAATCGCGGTGCGTGGTTTTGCCCCGTGCGGGTTTTTACCCCCACCTACCCTATATTTATAAAATTTGTTGTTCGTTCTATATACAGTAGAACCCCGATTATCGGCGAGCGGATGATCCGCGGTGCGGATTATCCGCGAGTGCCCCGAAACAAATTTTTTAACGATGAGAGCAAATTTTAGATGAGATTAGAGACATTTTAGATGTAGAGCAAAGGTTTCTGCTGTAGGGGAGAGTGGGGCTATTTAGCCCATGGGGCACATTCGGACAGACGGCATTTCCCCTAGTAATTATTGATTTAAAAATCTGAAAAAAATACCAGAAGATGGAAGCATGACTACCACCTCTTGCATGAATTTTCAAAGCTCTGAGCCATTTCTTTGTATACGTACTAGAAATTTGCTAGCGTTCGAAGCAGCAAAGTAAATTTTCTTGTCATTTTGTTGGCGTAAAATATTAATCAAAAATAACTCTCAAGTGGACATTCAGCATTTTATTCAATAGAGGCACTACTAAATTAAGTTTCTAGAAAGGTTTTATTTCCCTGCTTTAATTATAAATATCTTGTTGGGATGTGGTAAGCTTGAACTGGTAGATGGGGCACATTCGTACACCAAAAGATGGGGCAGATTCGGACAGTGCAAATGTGCTTCATCTTTCCCATTTTTGATTATGAAAGTGATTTATATGTTTATAAGTGCAGTATATTTAATAACTTGAAGTTTAATTGTTTTTATTGTAATTGTTTCAAAATTTGGTGTTAATAGAAAATAACATCTTAAAGAAAGCTTCAGTTTTAAGGAATTTAGACCCAGATTAAAAAATTTAAGAAATAAATGTCCCTGATAATTGTTTACCACCAATTGACTGGGACTTAAGTGATTTTATTCTAGTAGAATTTGCTACCGAAGAGAAAATTTTGTTATGTTGGTCAAATAGAAAATTTGGAATTGAATGGTGCTTATTTAAAATTAATGATGAAAAACTTAAAAAACTTTAAACTTAATGACGAAACTTTTATTTTCCCAGTAAGTAATAATTCTACATTTATACAAAAAGATAATATCGCATTAAAAGTTCCCCAACCGTCAGTTTCAGGTGTTCATAAGCGAGCTGTTGGTTCACTTTTCTTTTCGAATAAAACCTGAAAGTTAAAATATTGGTTGAAATTTTTCTAACTAATTATATTATGTGAAGTATGTCAATGTGCAATATACTCTTCAATACTACAATTTTTTTCCTCTTAAAAAACTTAGATGTTCAATATTTTCTGAAGCTGTTTTCTTTTTGTTAAAAAATCTTCAATTTAGAGGAAAAATATGTAAAAGTGCCAAATATTTCGTTTAATTATCCTTACTTTAGAGTACAATAAACTTTTTAGTTTGTAAAAATAATTATTGTATAATTTTTTGCATGTGTACGAATGTGCCCCACACGTGTGCGAAACTGCCCCACCCATGGGGCACATTCGCACGAAATTTCTCGTTCTTTAGATTGATGATATAGGTTAGAAACATCTAGATGAATGCGACCAGTTATCGTTCTAAAATATCGGGAAAGGTCTTAACTTTCATTTGAATCCGAGTTTGTTTCAATATCTCATCTAGATCCAGAGAAATATGCCGAAATGCACTTTTTGTGCGAATGTGCCCCTCTCTCCCCTACTGTACATATTTTAAAAGTTTTACACGTCATATTTTTGTACAATAAAACATAATTTTTATGCTGAAATAATTTTTTCGTGTTTTCACCTCATTTTTAGTCTTTTTTCGGGTTATCCGCGATTTTCGTTATCCGCGGTACCCTTGCCACCCAATTGCGCGGATAATCGGGGCTCTACTGTATATACAGGGTGTTTCAAAATTGCGTTGCACGGCTTTTATTCGGAACCAGCGCTTTCTAGGGTCATGGAAGTAAGGTCTATCCCTAGGTAATTGACCCTGGAGAATCCATTGAGATGCCTTACAACGCCCCTAGCGGCGAAATTAAAAAGTTAAAAAAATTAATTTAAAAAATAAAGGAGATAGAGCAAAAACCGCAATAAGAGTATTGTTGCCAACGTCAAGAAGAACTCATTGCAAAAAATTTGATTAAAATATCTTGAATATTCGCGGAGATATTAGCATGTGAAAATAGCACTTTTTCAGGGGTCAAAAAGTAAAAAGTTCGCATATTTGCAAATTTTTCAGTGTTATTATGTAGTTATGTGTCTTTTTAGTTGAAAGAACACAAAATTTTATCAAAAAATCAAAAAAATTTGCAAATATGCGAACTTTTTACTTTTTGACCCCTGAAAAAGTGCTATTTTCACATGCTAATATCTCCGCGAATATTCTAGATATTTTGATCAAATTTTTTGAAATGAGTTCTTCTTGACGTTGGCAACAATACTCTCATTGGAGTTTCTGCTCTATCTCCTTTAGTTTTTAAATTAATTTTTTTAACTTTTTAATTACGCCGCTAGGGGCGCTGTAAGTCATCTCAATGGATTCTCCAGGGTCACTTACCTAGGGATAGACCTTACTTCCATGACCCTAGGAAGCGCTGGTTTCGAATAAAAGCCGTGCAACGCAATTTTGAAACACCCTGTATAAACAGAATGCATAACGAAAAAAATCGGACCACATAAAATTTAAATTTTTTTAAATTTGCTGAACATTTTGCAAAAATCGGTATTTATTTAGGTTGTAGTTTATTTAAATTTTAGCTAAGCTTTTCTTTATTAATTTGTTTTCAAGTATTTCAATTTTTTTCACTCTTAAAAGGGATTTGGGAGGCGTGCAGCTACTCTACAGTATTCAATTACTTTTTTTACCTTTTACGCATAATTTTTGAATTTTAAGAAATAATTTGGATTTTTAACAAACTTGGGAGCTGCTGTAACACTTTCCTACCGCAAAATCGGTTTTAGGAATAAAAAATTACAATTTCAAAATTTAACTTCAACCAATAGATTGTTTTGAAATAGTGGCCCGTGATAGTCTTTCTTTCTTTCTAATATTTTGAACATTCTATGTGCATATTTTCTACATTTTAACAAATTGTTTAGTTAAGTTTTGAGAATGCTTATGAAGTAAATAAAAATCCATCAAAATCAATTGTATTAAAAACAAGTTTGGTTACCATTTTGCAACATGTTAAATTTTGAAGTAGGAACGTTGTGTTTTTTGTATGAAGTTACTGACTTAAAAATATTTATAGATTTAGAATTCAAAAACTCTATGGATAGCTTATTATGATTTTAAAATAAAAATTATTACCTCACTAAAGATGCGCAAAATAATTCAAAATTAATTTTTTTTACCTTTTATCGCTTGTTTCTCCTACTATATATTGTTTTTTTTATATTTAAATTTTCACTCTTTTTCAAGTTCTACAACAAAATTGACCTGAAATTCAACACTAGCACTAAAAGTTAGCCTTTAAACATGTATCACAAGCCTATTGTTAAAATTTTAACAATTTTTTAACAAAAATTTTAAAATTTAATTTTTTAAATTAATTTTTTTGGAAAAAAAAACATTCTAGGAGCTTCTTTGAATAAATGCTATCAAAAATGTTTTCAAAAATGAAATAGGTAGTAATTTGTCGAGGTTTTGAGTTCATATTTTATTAAGTTTGTTTGTTTATAAATTTTTTCACACTTTTTTAAAATTTTACCCCGAAATTGGTTTGTTTTTCGACATCATCATTAAAAGATAGCCTATAAACATGTATCACAAGTCTATAAAGCAAAATTTAAATTTTTAAAAATTTTTTAAATTTTTAAAATTTTTAAAAATTTAAATTTTTTCAAGATTTGTTATCTTTTGTAAATTTAATTAATTGTTGAAATATTAACTGTTTAATCTTGATTGAAAATGTTTCCAACTATTTTTAATGTTCATTTTATTAAATTAATTAATTAATGAATGATTTAACCATCAATTTTGGGTTTTTTCGTTTATATAGCTATATGACTACAATAGTTGGGTGGTTTATTACAAAAAAACTGCAAAATGTGATACTTTCATGAAACTTTCAGGGATGTTAGACAATCATATAAGAACTAAAAAATCGATGGGAGCCCAAAATTTTAGGGCGTAGTTTGACCGTTATGACGTCATAACAAGATGGCGACCAAGGGCCTATATTGGGTTCTTTTAATGACAGAAAGACATTTTTGGGGTCAAATATTATGTTTTAAGGGTCAAAAAACATGATTCTGATGACAAAACGTGCAATTTGTTTTAAAAAGTAACTAAAATTCAATAAAAGCACGAATTAATAATACAGTCTATCGCCAGTTGCGCCAAAAAAAATTTGTAAAAAAATTAATTTTTTCTACGGTTTTATATGTTTTTTGGGGTGCTGATTCTAAATATTTAGTTCACTTCCACGTGGAAGGTCGTCTTCATATCAAAAAACGCAAAAATATGCGAAAAAATCGCAGCATTTTTACTCTTTCTTCGGATTTTCGCTTATATTTTAAAAAATATTAGTTTCTCGAAAATTATTTAAATTACAAAGTTGGAGTAGATAAAATTTCCTACAAAATGCACCATTTAATTTTTGTTTTCCGAAGAATAGTTTTGACGTTATAACTCATTGAAAAACAGATAATTTTAACACAGCATAATTTAAACAGAGGATGTTTGTTTCTCTGTTTTTCAGTGTGTTATAAAATCTAAACTATTCTTCGGAAAACAAAAATTAAGTAGTACATTTTGTAGGAAATTTTATCTACTCCAACTTTGTAATTTAAATAATTTTTGAGAAACTAATATTTTTTTAAATATAAGCGAAAATCCGAAGAAATAGTAAAAATTTTCCGATTTTTTCACATATTTTTGCGTTTTTTGATATGAAGCCGACCTTCCACGTGGAAGTGAACTAAATATTTAGAATCAGCACCCCAAAAAACATATAAAACCGTCGAAAAAAATAATTTTTTTACAAATTTTTTTTGGCGCAACTGGCGATAGACTGTATTATTATTTCGTGCTTTTATTAAATTTTAGTTACTTTTTTAAAAAAAATTGCACGTTTTGTCATCAGAATCATGTTTTTTAACCCTTAAAACATAATATTTGTCCCCAAAAATGTCTTTCTGTCATTAAAAGAACCGAATATAGGCCCTTGGTCGCCATCTTGTTATGACGTCATAACGGTCGAACCACGCCCCAAAATTTTGGGCTCCCATCGATTTTTTAGTTCTTATATGATTATCTAACATCCCTGAAAGTTTCATGAAAGTATCACATTTTGCAGTTTCAGGGCATTTTTATGTAATAAGCCACCCAACTACAATGTCCATGGAAAAATAACCTTGGCAAATGCCTCAAACGTGTTTGACAGGAATTTTAAAAAAGGTCGATTTTTGAGGTCAAAAAAATTGAAAATATTAAATAAATTAAATTTTTATCGTCCGATTTTTATCAAATTTTAATATGTTGTTACTTTGGTTATTTCTGAGTGAAAACTGTTGAAAATATTTCTTTTTTAGTTTTTTTATGGTTTTTAGGGGTGTTTTAATTTTTTCGATTATCGAAATTTTCAAATTAATTTTAAAAATAGATATTTTAATTTAAAAAAAAAAATTTAAATGGAATATTCGTATTCAGCACTGAAAGATAGCCTATAAACATGATGTATTACAAGTCTCGATCTCTATTATTTGATTTTTTGAAAATTTTTTTTGGGCATTTTTTAAAAATTCAAAAAAAATTTAACTTCCCACGGACCGATTTTGTCCGATTTTTGGTATGTTATTATTTAGGTCATTCCCAATCGAAAACCGTTGAAAAACTAAATGTATCAATTTTTTACCGGTTAAGTTACAGATAGCCTGGACTATTGTTGGTTTTGCTTAAAACTTAAACAGAGATAAAATATCTTTATATTTCCAAACAAAATTTTTTTTCGATTTTATCTTGATCACCAGATTACTGACTCCTAAATTATAACAAAATATATCTTCTGTCTAAATCTAGATGAAATAATCATGAAGAACACAAAATTTATCTTTAAAAAAACCCTACATTTTACTGTTTAGTGAATCTTCTGAATACGAATGTAACTCTCGTGATAAATGTTTGCCATTGCGGTTTTAAAAATAAGATTTCTGACTCCACCCGTTTGGACATAAGACTTTAGGTGGGTAATTTTCATAAGAAATGAAGATGGTAATAAATTTAATTTAAAATAATGTGAGGATACGTGAAATTTCAGAAACAAAATATACAATACCCCCACAAGAATTTTCGTTTAGTTAAGTTATTTTATATTTATAAAAGTTTAAAGTTTTCAATTATTTTCTGTTAGGGAAAGGGGGAGATAGACGTAAAGGAAAGAATGGATGTAAAGAAGAAAAGTTAATACGAACATTTAACTCGTTGAATTTCCACTCGAAATAGTTCTATGATTAAGTTCAAGAAAAATAAATTCATTTAATTTTTTTTAGAAATAAAAAAAATAATTTATAATTATACTTACAATTTTAAAAACACGTAAAAAACTAGAATAATTGGGAAAATTTTGAGTTAGCGTTGTAATCTGAAAAAAATTATAAATTATAAATAGTACAAGAATAAAACATAATCAAAATACAGCAGTGATTATAGTTGTATGACGTATACATATTTAAAAATTTAGTAAATTTAGCTGTACAGCTTTAGAAACGCGTCGTGGAAAACCAGAATATAACGGAAAATTTTAAATCAGCGTTGTAATATGAATAAAAAACAGCACTTGAATAAAATCTTTAATATGTATTTTAAAAACTGCAAGAGAATTGCTGCTCTTGTCGTATTATATTTAAAACCAATCAAACGGCAATAAATATTGTTCAAATCCACACCAAATTTTATTGGAACATATTTTCGAATGTCGTTATCCTAATTTAAAGATAAAGGATTTAGAAATCTTCTTGGATGCTTTGAAAGATGAAAATTTCCACTATAGTGTGACCTATTGTCACCCAAAGGAGAAAAAGAGTATAAAAAATCCATGGAATTCGTACAACGTAATTTATGAATGATCCCTATAAAAGACTTAAAAAAAAACAATTTAGGGAGGTATGAAAGCTATGCGGGTACTTGACCTCAGGTTAAACGCCAACATTTTGTAACTTAAGGTACAGGGGAAGTAATTTGTCAGAGGAGGTGCATTTTTTTGAGAAAGTTTCCCCTCGAGCAACTGGTTCGGTAGTTGATGACAAAACTGAGGGGTGGCACAAGAGTGATTAATGTCTTCATTTGGGCACCTCTGTTTAAAGGCGATTTATGACAAAGTAGTTTTCCACCTTTTGTTTTAAAAATTGCCCCTCGTTATCTAGATCATTTTCCCTTTTGTCGTGACACATTTTTTTGTTGATAACTTACTGCTGGGTAAATAGTAGTTGATTTGATTGCTCTATTTTCTTATTTCAGGGTTTTTTTTATTTATTGAAAACTTGTCGCGAGTTTTCTGGAGCTGGTTATTTTAATGTTTTGAAATGAAGTAGAGTGAGAAATTGAGAAACAGCGCTTGTATTATAGTATTGAGAGAAAATGGCATTTTACCTTATATGTAAGGGAAGTTGGAAAATCTAAATAAAGACATCGAAATGAATGACGTTAAGATTCGTGTTTTAGGTTTTTTAGGGTGTTCCAAAAAGTCCGCAAAGATTGCATCCAAGGAAACATTCTGTGCACAGTTTGGGGGGGGATTTATAAAAAAGCACTCTGCATATGATCATTTTAGACATTAAGTTTTACTATTACTTTATATGATCTATGGGGGCTCAAATCCTTTCACATAATAAAAGCAGCGTTAGAAATTGAAAAAAAAATAATCTAGTTCTGTGGACCATTTGCCAATCTTACTGGTCCTCAACCAAAATGACTGGTCCACCAAGTTATAAGGGACAGGTTTCAATTTTTTTTAAGTAACTTGCCTTTAGAGTGATTACTAATTTTAAAAACTAAACTATAATACAGGATGTTTCAAAAGTCAGTTTCACGGCTTTTATTTGGAACCAACTCGTCTCCTAGGGTCATGAAGGTAATGTACACTCCAAGCAGGGTTGGCTGGATTGGACCCAATGGGTTTTTTCAAAAAAACCCATGTGAAAAAACCCACATTTTGGACCCATTTTTAGGTTTTTTCAAGAAAATCAAGATTTTGGCAGTTCCTTCAAAATTTAATGTGCTTTTTTTTTCTTCAAAATTTAGGATATTTTTTAAATTTTAATGGGTTTTCTCAAAATTTAAATGGTGTTTTTTCAATTTCAGGGAATTTTTTAAAAAGTTAAATAGGTTCTTTCATTATTCAGTGCAGTGGGTTTTTTCATTATTGAAGTTTTTTTTTTCAAAATTTAGGACGTTTAAAGATGATTTTTTAAAATTTCAGTGGGTTTTTTCAAAGTTGAATAGATTTCTTTCAATATTGAATAGTTTTTTTTCAAAGTTTAGGATATTTTTTAAATTTTAGTGTGTTTTTCCAAAATTTAAGCCAGGTTTCAGAAAATAAGGGGTAATTTTACAATTTCAGTGGGTTTTTTCAAAGTATAAAAACTTTGAAAAAACCCACTAACTGTGGAAAAACTGACATTATTTTGACAGAACACATTTAACATAGAAAGAACTCACTAAAATTTGAAAAAACCCACTTACTTTCTAGGAGAAAACCACTTAATTTTGTAAAACCCACACTTTTCAGAAAAAACCCAGTTTTACATGGGTTTTTTCAGGGTTTTATTGAAAAAACCCGAAAAAACCCGGGTTTTTGCCAACCCTGACTCCAAGGTACCATGGAGAAACCACTGAGATCACTTACAGCGCCTCTAGTGGCGAAATAAGCAGTAAGTTGAAAAAAATAATTAAACAAGTAAAGGAAAGGAGGTAGAGCAAACACCTCTAGGAAAGTATTGTTGCCACCGTTCTAAAAATAAAAATATTCGCAAATGTGCAAGGTTTTTTTTGCTTTTTTTATTAAATTTTTGTTTAAACACCACAAAAATACATGATAGGACAGAAAAACTTCCAAGTTTATGATCTTTTTGAGGCCTATTGGGAGCTATTTTCAAGTCTGTCCATGCAGTAGTTTTTTTAAAATAAAATCAAACTCTGAATTCAAAGCTTTCAAAATAGGGGGGATAAATATTAAAAAAGGAGGATTAATACGTTCGATAATACACAATTAGTATTAAGTATTACCTTTACCCCCAGAGTTTCACAGTAATAGACCTTTTTAAAAAAATATAAAAAACTGTACTTATGGTATAAATAATATATTTTATATGATAGAAAATATTGCTTATCCAATTAGGAAATAAGAGTTAGAATAATGTCAAACTACGAACCTAATTGATAAATAAGAACATGAAAAGATCATCAAGAGAAAAAAATTGGGAAAACAAAAGTTGTTTTTTTGAAGTCATGAAAACTACTAAACGTTTATTTACGTTTGATTGATACATTGTTCTTACTCTTTAATTAAAATTTCGTGACGATAAAGAATAATAATCAGTAAGAATTATGCTACACTCTGAATATTACATTTCATTAATAACCAAATTGATTTCATAAGATAAACAAGGATATTTTTTACCGGATGATTATTTGTACCAGTAATTGAAAAAAAAGTCCAGTCAATTATTTCAGCAATTTATCCTAATCAAAACGAACGTGACTACTTCCAAGCACTAATAAAAATGATAATTCTTGTTAAAGATTCAGAAATAGGGATTTCATAGTTTTAAAAACGTTTTCTAAGTTAAACTATTTTTAGGCAATAATGAGGAAGTTGCATGATTTTTTTTTATTTTTTTAATCGATTCCTCTTGCAAAAATAAGCAACTACCCAAAATTTGAGGCCGATCGAGAAATTTTTTGACTGTCAAAAAAATTAACAAAAATCCCCTTTTTAAAAGCGCGCGAAAACGCCAAGAGTTTGGATGTGACGTCATCTTATACTAAACATTGTTGTAAAGCAATGGAGTTGATGGTATTATTGTTGACGTCATCTTATAGTTTAAACAATAAACGTTTTCAGTCACGTGTTTTTTCTCGACTTTTAAATTAAAATATTTAATTACCTGTACATTTTTTTGAAAAACTGACTAGATATTTCATTTAACCATACAAAAAACCATACGGAACACTTGTTTGTTTTTGAAAATCTGACACATGCAACTTCCTTATTTACTTTTTTAATGCGAAATTTTAGCGGATACCCGTGATGAAAGAATGCACTCAGTGATTTTTAGCTAATGAGATGTATTTTTAGTTTATATTTAAGGTCTTTTTAAAGTAATTAGTTATTATACTTTTGACTGTTATTATACTTTTTAAAAAAACATTTATTAACCTAATTAATCAACATATTTTTTCCTAAAAAATCTCGTATTATTTTACAAGAACAGTTTCAATTGGTTTAAAGAAAAAAATTTTAGCTGTAAGTCATATCTGCTATTTTGTATTAATTTTCAGTCCATATTCTTCTTTTATATGGATGATAAAGTAATGCGCAAAAGATCGTGACTGTTTGGTGCAATTATTTGTGAAGTTCGGTGGAAGGAAAGTTAAATTATATGCAACTATTTGCATGCAATTTGTAAGTTTTTACATTATCAGATTGTATGTAATGTAATTTTGGAAAAGTAATCCGTTTCATTTCGAGAAGGCGTATTTTACTCCAGATGTATAATTTTGATAAATACATTCAAATGAATTTAGTACGGGCATATCGTTTGTTAGAATTAAACACTCCTTTTTTTCATGGAATAAAAAGTGACATTACTCTATCTAATTTTTGGAATTGGAAGTATGGAGAAATATATCAATATTCAAAGTAGGCCAAAGCGGGAATTGTGAGTTGAAAGTGATTCTGAAGTTATTATAAATGTTGAAAATAAAGCAAATTTTCTAAAAAATGATTTTGAAGAAACTATAGAAATCCTAATATTCATATTTAAGATAAGTCTGGCCTCGATTATACTCCTTATAGAGTGAGCTTATTCAGATAAAATAATTAAAGAAATACGTATGCAAAATAAACTATTTTCAAAATTAACTAATAATCAACTTGAAAATTTGTTTCAAAACGTTGGAGAGTACCTACTTCTTATTGTGTAAGGGACAATAATATGTTTTAAATATTTCAAATATTTAAATGGGAAGTTTTATTATACTGCAATATTGTGTATATTTATACAATACTAAAGGAATACTAATAAAGTATTTTATAACATAACATACAGAGATCCTTTATAAATGGTTGAGTAAGAGTTGCTCTTTTTATTGGTATAAGTTTAAAAAATGATTGATGAGAAAAATTAGCATTATTAGTTAGACCTTTAATGTTTTTATATAAAATCAGGTCGTATTTTTCTGTCTATTAATTAGTTCCCTTTTCAATACTACATTATTTAAATTTTTTTAAAAACTTAACCAAAAACACAAAAGTTTTTAAAACTTTTTCCAGTATCCTCCAGGTGTAAATGACTTAATATTATGAAAACAGTTTCCGTCGGTTGTATTACAGAAAAAAAATAGGAAAACTAAATATATACAAATAAAAATTAACTCAGAATGAATGAATTGGATCACCAAATCACGATTGCTATCCAACATTAAAACATTTCCCACCATTTCAATCGAAAAAAATGCCTACCGCATCATGATGACACTTGTCCTTCAGAGGACACCTCTTTCTCATCCCGCCAACACTTTCGCTTGATGGATTGGGGTCAGCGCGACATTTCCGGAGACACAAAAGAACTGGTTGACCACTGGCCTTCTGCCTATCTTTAAAAAGTATTTTAATTTTATATCGTTCATAAGATGATTCCAATAATTTTCTTGATCAAAAAATATTTTTACATATTTTAATAATTTTAGGTTTGATTAAATTTTATTACCTCAGATTTTATCCTTTAATTTTCACCACCTCGTATTTTCTCCTGTCTTCAATCTGTAAACGTTCATACAAATGTAATTATCAGGATTTTAAATATGATGTAAAGGCATTCATAGGCACACTAATTCAAACTCTATAATTTAAAGTATGTTTTTATCATAATCAACTTTTCAAAGAAAAATCCCGACTTCCTGTGAATGAAGTATCAAGAAAAATGTTTATTAGAAGGATTTTTGGAGAGAATAGTTTCAGACTTGTCGAGGTAAAATGATCCCTAAAAGTTTAATGGAAACAATTTTTTCCGAAAATTTCACATTGTGGGGAAAGGAATCTTTTTTACTCTGTGGTTGGTATGAAAATCCATTTTAATTGAATGAATTTGACACATTCTAAGTTGATAAAGAAAGAAAGGAATTGGGATTCAGTGAAAGATGGAAAAATTATTAATTTTTATGTGAATATTCATTAACAATGATAAGATTTTTGCGGTGATAAGATTATTCGGTTTTTCAGACTTTCATCCTGGTTTTGAAAGACATTATAAAGCAGAATTTAGTTGATATGTATTCTTCTCCCATGATCACGAAATTATAAAGTATCAGCTATAACTTGACTATTGACTGTAAACAAGTAAAAGTTTTGAATGTAGTTTTTCTTTGGAGTTTAAAAATTTGTTCATTTTTCAAATAAAAACACATGACGCCATAAATATTCCATGCCCGCAAATAAATTCTTTGGGGTTTTTCCCTGCTTCAAAGTTAAGATTAAATTTTTAGAACTAGGTTAAAAGAGTTTTTTTTCTTGTGGTTTAAAGAGTTCAGCTTGTGTTTTTTAGTTTCTGGAAGATGAGTCAACTAGTTAAGGGTGTGTTCAAATTACTATGTCTCATCCCTAGGAATGTAAGGGTAAGTTACCTTTCATAACTTGCACACATTAATTAATATATAAACTCAAAACTATTAATTTTCATTTTTCTTTTCTCATTTGTAGGATTGCTGTTAGCATTTATGGAATATGCCTGGTTACTTTTTTAAATAAAACACAGCTCCAAATAACCCTATCGGACATAGGTTCAAACCTAACGGCCTGGACCAGTTGCGTATTCAGAAAATTTTTTGGAGGGGGATATTAGAGTTTATTTTTGGGGAGATATGGGGTAAATTTAATTCTTTTCACGGTCAAAGAGTCAAAAATATCTGACATTCAGGAAGGTTATAGCTCCAACGCACCTTACGTGAACTTAGATATCTATAAGGGTAAAAATGGTTTATTAAATTTAAACCTCAACTAAAGCACATTTCAGAAGAAAAACAATCATTTTTCAAACTTTAATAGACCTTAAACCGCAACTAACCCACACCAAGCCTCAGACAAGTCTACCTCGAGTGTGTCACGTATTCACTATACGCGACCTGAAATTCCGTCTCTCCTGTCTTTTCAATGGCTATACAAGGTTGTTATTTATTAACGAACCAACTGGTATCATTTCTCTGCGCAGGGCATATAGATTTCATTGCGAAAGTGAAAGTGCAAAGATCTCTTACATCTGCTCCTTGGGTTTTCCCGAAGAATCGTCACCCAGAATGCCCCATTCTTGTCACGATTTGTCACACTCGGTAGGACAGAGATAACAGTGCGATGACAAAGACCCAGCAGAGCTTGAAGCGATCTCCAACGCCTTTGTTAATAAATTTACCTAAAGGGCGTCGAGTACAGATAAATCTCTAAACGTGTCTTTTTATAGTTAGTTATTCAATTCTATTGTTTAATAGGGCTTGTTGTGGAGAGACAGATGGACCCATTTATTTTCTGGGTAATAAGTATAAATCAATGCGGAATTTAGTGGGATACTTCCCACAGTGGTAGATAAAAAATGAGATTTTTCTGCCTTCTTGGAGTTTAGTCATCATGTAAATTATGGGAGGTTAAACCAAATTTAGAGCTGTGCAGATAATAATGCATTATATATGAACAAAATGAGAAATATTAGTCTTTCAATAGATACTATTCCAAAAAAGATGGATTAGTTGGTTTGTCGGAGTTTTACGGCATCAGCCTAATATCGGGACATAAGGAATAGAACATATTACAAAAACTAAGGTGCTGTTAAACAATGTCCGCACTGCCTTAGATTATTTGAAAGTGTTTAACTTAACCCTTTATCCTACTGCATTATGATTTTCTGCAATTTTTTTAAGTTACTTAATTGAAAATTAAGGGAAAAATTGTGTTAAAATTAACACAAATTATTATATACACAAATAAAATAATCATCTTTGGGAAATACAATCTGCTAGAGCTAATTAATTAAACTGATACCTTTGAGAACCGTCAGTACGATGACTAAAATACTCACAAAAAAACATGCATTTTCATGGCAGTTTTAAGTCTTAAAAAATAATACACTTAGCTTTTGATTTTACCAAATTTTGAGGGAACAAAAATAACAATCATGGGAATCCAATCAAAAGGGAAGCTGAAAGCACGACTTCAGTTTTAAGTCTATTCGCATTTCCCGCTAAAATATTCATCACAGAACTCGTGCTTCATTTTATACTGGAACAGGAAATATTAGAGCGTTATTGCAAATTATCATCAGTATATTCGTAAGGATGGTTATTTTAATTTTTAAGTTGGGACTTGCAAGTACCGTCAGCAGATAAAGGGTCAATTTAGGAGTTGAACTTATAACTAATAATCGTAGGAATCACCTTTTACAATCACAGAACTTAAAATTTTTATATTTTGTTCTAAATTTTAATAGTATTTAAAAGAAAATACTAACCATTTAGCCACCTATAACAAAGAAAAACGAAGATCAAAGTATAACTTATACGTTCCCGTGAATACATTCCCTGGAAAAGTGTTCCCCAAATTTCAAATAAGTATCTGGTAAAAATCCTGTAAATGTTTGAAAGCACCAAAAGCAAATTTTTGGAGCAATATGCACTTGTGTCATAAAACCCAAATATATCCGTTTACGATTAACTCCACTTATTCTTTGTTCGAATAGTGTCAAATCAAAAATGTCTAGATTCAAACCTTATAGAGAGAATCAGTCTCTCTGTAAAGGATTATTCGTATCCCTAAAATATTAACTTTATTTATTATTAAATTTAAATGGCTTTATTAAGAGACACCTGACCTTTGGAATTTGTGTTACTTTACTTAATCACTATCTTTTTAGAGTCTCAATTAATTAAAATCTTATAACTTTGAGATTTTATTTTATTTTTGGTAAAATTTGGCTACTCACAAATTCTTACAAGATCAGTTAGTGTAGTTGGACAGTTTGAACAGTGTAGATTCTAAATGATACATTCTAATGTACGAATTAAAAGGACTCACTTCTTCTAACATTGAAAAATATGTAATAGCCAATTCAAATATTCAAACTACTTTGTTAAGACTTAACATACATTTCCAAAACAAATTATTTGAAATCGGCTTCTAGCACTTCAGTGACCTCGACATTAGCTTTAAAAATATTAATACCTTTATAAGCATTAACTGAAACTTTTCTTGAGCAACAGTTCGAACATGCGGTTGTCCATCCGTGTCCAACTTGATGATGACAAAGTAACACCCACAAGTGTTAACGACGCTTTCTCTTGTTCCTCGGAATTTAGGTCACCTTTCAGGGGATGGTTAAGTTTTCATCAAGAGATGAATACATCAAAGCGAACTATCGTGAATGGTAATAACGAGTGAAGTGATTATCGGCTTTCAATGTGTTTGTATTCTCATTGTTTGGATTATGTTAAGCAAGGAATTATAGTATTGGGTTGTCCCATAAGTTCTGTTACTTTTTACGAAATTTCGTGTTTGAAATTTTTTTATGAAAAACTGGTAATAGGTGGAGATTTCAAACAAAGAGGATTTTGATCTATGTATATTTATGAACATAACGTGTGAATTTGGTAGTTCTCATGATATTATTTCTTTTCAAAATGGCGGTTTGAAAAAATGACAAAAAACGACGATTTTCACGTAATTTTTGTCTTTTGTTTAAAAAACTGGGAAGAACGCATAATTCATGGCTAAAAAAAGTTTTACAGTATATTTGAAATGTTTCGATTAAGGTGTCATAATTTCAAGATGATTCAATAAGTTTAAGGTAGGAAATTTCGGCTTTAAAACTTCATATATTGCTAATTTCACATGTTTTTTAAAGCACGCCCATTGTTTTTCTAAGCAGCTGGTATGAAGCAAATAAAAGGAAGATGTTTTTTGAACCATAATGCTTTTTTACACAGTTTAAACATTGAAAGAACCTTTTCATATTATAGGTGAATAGATATATTTCTAAATTCCAACGAGTTGTTTTTATTGTACCTTTTTCGTATGAAGCAAATAATTGCTTTGTTCGCATAGCGTATAAGTTCAGGGAGTGTAATTCGGATAAGCTAAAATGTTGCGCGCTTGAATTGTGCGCACTACTTTATAAACTTAATTACAGAGATAATTTAATATACTCCATATTTAGAATACTGGGGTCTATCTGTAAGCTTTTTTGTTATTTTTGATGATTTTTTGTGAGAATTTCTTTGAAATGACTAACATTACTGAGGAAAGTTTTTTGCAATTGATGTTATGTTTGAGACCGAAATTTCCTAAGTTTAACTTATCGAATTTTCTTGAAACTATGACATCTTAATCTAAACATTTAAAACATACAGCAAAAAATTTTTTAGCCATGAATTATGGGTTCTTCCTAGTTTTTTAAACAAAAGAAAAAAATTACGCAAAAATCGTCGTTTGCAGTCTTTTTTTCAAACTGCCATTTTGAAAAGAAAAAATATCATGAGAACTACCAAAATCACACATTATGTTCATAAATGTACATAGATCAAAATCCCCTTTGTTTGAAATCTCCACCTATTACCAGTTTTTCATAAAAAATTTTCAAACACGAAACTTCGTAAAAAGTAACAGAACTTATGGGACAACCCAATACTTCTTCATACGGCATCGCATTAGTTTCACTTTAAGATGTGTTTATTCGCGGGTTTTTAAAAGAGAAAAATGTAGGTTATGCAAATTGAAATTATTGAAAAGAAAATAACACACCACCGTGCCTTTAAGATTAAAGGTCAAAAAGGAGAAAAGAGAGATTGAAATGATTTTTTTAAGTGTTTTCTTTCAGGTGTAGTTAACAATCTACATTCTCTTTACTATAGTGGTTCTTGTTAGTATTACAAGGTTATTTTTTGCAAGGTTACAACATTTTGAAGTTTTACCATAAGTATTCTGTGAATCTCCCTAAGAGCTTAGATATATATTTTTAGCAATAAACACATTGGAATATCTGGATGAGAGTATTTTTAATTGGTTATTATATTAGTTAGTTATACCATTTCTCAAACATTTGTTTATAAGCATCAAACTTAATTTACATACAAAATAATGCATAGATCTACCATTTTTTTCTTTTACTCAATCAAGGGAAAACAATCAAATTGCATTTCGAAATTCGAAAAAAAAGTTTTAACCGTTAATTCAATATTAAAGAATTTTAATGTGAAAAATCCATTTAATAATGGAGGTTTTTGATAATTTTTTCAAGTAAAATATACCTTTTAAATCAACCATCCTGCAAGACTTGGAAGGACTCATTATCTCTTGTATCATTTCATTGAATCTAAATAAGTTTGGAATTCACTTGTCTTGCCGAATTTCCCCTACCACGATTGATCAATATCGTGAGTAGACTTCCCATCTCTGGATTATCTTGATATTGAAAAAGGTCTGGCGATAAAGATTAAGAGAATAATAGAATTGGTATTAACATAAGGAATAAAAACATTAGAAAAGTTTGCGAGATATAATCTTTGTAGGCTATTTCTAAATGTAGTCGATATGAATCCAACCAAAAACAGTAGCGGATGGTTTTTGCGGTGCATCAGACTTGATCAGACACGCTTTCATTAGAATCATCCAATCAAAATTCTAGACACAGCTTTTAATTATACGTTATTTTTTTATGTGGAACAATTTGTCGAGGCTAGCTCAGTGGTAAAATATTAACCTCAAATGCAATAGTTCTGCATAATGAAAAATATCCTCACTGGGATTCAATTTGAAGTCCAAAGATCTTGCGGGGAATTTTGATTTGATTAGAATTGTAGGCGTGTCAGATGCACAAACTAATCGCTCGTATAAAGAACTAATAAAAAGGTTAAAAATTTCTCTTTTGCCTAGAAACTCATTTTCTGGATGTAATTTTCTTATAAATTAGGCTATCTATATGACAAAACTGAAAAATCTTAATCAAATAAGAAGAAATATATTTTGTCATCTAAGAATGAAATATTAATAGATGCAAATAAAGTCATTCAGGAATTCTAGTATAAATGTTTAAAAATGGTTTATTCACAAAAGTAAAAATAAGACATAGTACAAATTACAATAAAACATGTATGTCCCGGTTCCATCACCATACCATATAAAGGAAAAACTGCATCAAAAATGTTCAGAGATTTAAGGTACAATCAGTGTTCTAACACTGAGTCACAAGTTTTAAGTTTTAAGTTTTAAAGTTAGTAAGTACTGATATTGACTGATGAATTACTTAATGAAATTGTATTTGTGAAGGGCAGTTACATTGGAATTAAGCGTGTTTTTCAAGGGTGTCATTTTCAGAAGACCACGCAATAAAAAATAATTTTTACTTCTGGTTTCGACGAGCTTTGAACGGTTTCTAATAGAATCAAATTTACTAATGTGCACTGTATATGTATGTACTGAAAAACGATTGGGCGTTGGTTAATTAATGTTTTATTTGACCACCGAAGAAAACATTTTTAAATGTAAAGCAAATTAGCCATTGTAATCTAAGCGTAGGGCTAAAATTATAAAAGAGTGGTACTTTCTCAGTTAAAGTTTAACGCAAGAATCAAGTAAGATCACAGTGCATCAAGCTAGTTCCTAGTTTAAAGTTTAATTTGTTTTGAAAAAATGAGTTTATTTTCATTTCTCACCATCTGAAAATACAACTCTAATAAATCTTGCTTTCTTCCATTATTTTAGAGAATTGTTCAGTTAAAAATTCACCTTGTTTGGATGGTTTACAAATGATACGAGAGTGATATCTCTTTAGCATTGATGATGCAGTTCTTGCAGTTTAAAATCAACACTTAATACGCCGCAAGCAAAGCATTTCATGAAACGTTCACATTTGTTGTACTTGCGTAATACACAGAAAAAGAATTGATAAAAATTTACAAAAGAATTACCTTACGATACAGGTTACAATTTAAAATGGATCTATAGCAGATATCGCTTTTTGTAGAAAACATTAGTTTGGCACCAGTATACAGCTTATTGGAAATCTCACAAGGAAAGCTTTTCTAACATCTATTGTGATCTGTAACTAAAGTTTTTAGTTTTTTAATTGTCCAGAAAAGCTGCAGTTATAAGCAGACATAAAGGGCAAAAGAAACCACAGTCATGGTGGAAAGCTGCTTCAAAATTAATCAAATCTCACAAGCAAGTTCGCATTTTACACAGCTCACCGAATATTTAATTTTGAAGGAGCGAAGAATTCTTTAAGTTAGTAAAGTAAAAGCTGCTTTTTCAAAAGGCAAGGTAGGCAGCTATTTGGCAACTTTCGGTTGGCATTGGGAAGACAACTGGAGAGCAATCCCCAGGATAGCAAGGCTTAGAAAAGTTTCAGACTTCAGGATTCCAATATCTTTTATTCAAGATTGCGTTTCCATATTCAGCGATCGACAGTTTCAACAACGGAGGGAAAGTTTCACAACAAAGCTGACTTCTATTCACAAAACACACACTGACAACAAAACAGTCTTCGTATGGCATGAAGAAAAAGCGGAAATGAAATCGCCTTTAAAAGACGTGATCGCATCCATCAATAGTCACAAAAGTTCTCAGGAACAATATAAAAGGAAATTAAATTAATTTATAAAAAGTTTAAAAAATCTCATCACAATTTCATTGTTATTCTTGCCGAAGCAAACTTTTAAATTAAAAACACACACTAGAGATCACATCATCCTCATCCACGATTGCTGCCACTGTCGTAGCCCGTGCTTCCCACCCACGGATACTTCACAGGACACGGTTGACAAGTCTTCATGTACCTGACACCCCCTTGGTACCACACATTGCACACAGTGGGGGTGGGACAAGGGGGAGGCCTCTCCCGCTTTCGACAGTCGAACGCCTCGTAGTTCTTCATCTGAGAGTTGGGCTTGGGGTTCCTCATCCACTGGATGAGTTGCCAGTTGGTGACTAGCCAAACATCATCCTTCTGGAGGATCTCATCGAGGAACCGCATGAACCCTCTACGGTGGTGCTGCGTATTGAACCAGGCGGAATGGTAGAAGAGGCCGAAAGGAGATTTGTTGGTCTTGTAGTGCCTATTGAAGTTCTTCATGAGCATCTTAGTGACAGCTTCTTCATCCTGGGGGTTGGAGCAGGCGTCACCCATGGAACAGCGACCCCCCCTGAGGTCTACCCACATGACCATGCCGACTTCCCACAGACCGGGGTAGGACTTGGTGGGGCAGGGGAAGATCATGCACTCGTGGTTCTGGGCATAATCGAGTGTGTAGGGCCAGAAGGGGGGGTTGTTCTCGTACACCGGCATGGAGGAGTCGTAGGTGAAGTTGGCGTCGTACAGCATCTCGAACATCTTGTTGCCGCCAATTTGCAGGAAGGGGGCGCGCATTCCCCGGATGTCCTCCATTTTGACTCCTCCGTACATGTGCAGGATCTCGCGCTGACCGTGGATCTCGCGCATCCATTGGTTTTTGGAGAATTTTTCGCCGTAGCTGTGGCTGTAGGGAGAAAAAGGAGTTTAGAAACAAAGTTGCGAGATGTATAAAAAAGTTTGATTTTACTATGGTATGATAGGTTTATTTTTAAGCACCGAAGCATTTTTCGAAGGGCTAGTGGAATGTAGCTAAGTAAATTAGCGTCAATGGGGAAACGGAGAAAAAACTTCAAGGTTGGATTCTTTTGAAATAGCTAGTTGATAAATCTATAATCGTAACAGAAGACAAACTTTTTACGGAATTTGATTCTTGTAAAACTAATTTATCTTAGAACGGCTAACAAGTTTTTTATGGTGTATTTCAAGGGAGATGTATTTTGAGGTATTGGTCGGTTGGAATGATTTTTATTACATGGACATATTAGGCACTTTCTGGGATTATTCCTGATGGTTAAATTTTCAAGATGGAGGAATGTATAAACACGCTCAAAAAAAACAAATTGAGGCCGTCGGTACAAGGACCAGGTATCTTCACTAAATTCAAATTTACTTTAGATCATGTTTGTCATGCTTAAGGGTTGCTGTATAAACTTGGCGAAAGATTGGATAAATACGGGAGTCAAAACAGCAACCTTTGGTCTTGATCCCTCTGTGCATAAGTTTAAGCTTGTTATTGAGTTTTAAAAATTTCAAGTGGACGATAAACATCCTTAGACTACTCTATGGAGGGCACATGTTTTGGCAATTCGTTTAACCTTAATGATTTAATTCAGAAATACTTACGTGATAGAATGAGAAGCTATTTCATGACCATTGGCATACAAGCTCTGCACTTGACCATAATCCGTCCACTCGTGTGAAACGTAGAAAGTCCCCAGGATTGGACATCCGTTGGGGTTCACTCTGCCGGTGTTGAACAATTCATCGTAAAGGTCGTTGTTGAGGTCATTTACTGCGTCATCGAAGGTCAAGAGTACGAGCTGGGGGACATCGTTGACCCTCATGCCGTCGGGAATATCAGACCCTCCGCAGCGACAGTCCGGCAAGCGACACTTTCTAGGGTCACACTTCTGGGCTTGGGTGTAGGGCTCCGGGGTCGGGAACTGGTTAGGGGGCCGGGAAGGAGGGTTCTCGGGAGTCTTTGGGACAAAAGCTGGCTTTGTTGGTTTTGGGACCTGGCTTATCGGGGCTCTGCTGCGGATTTTGATGGGTGCTGGGGTAGTAGTAGTTGTAGTCGTTGTAGTCGTTGTGGTGGTCGTTGTCGACTTTCTGGGCCGTGTTGGGCGTGTCCTGATGACTGTTGTTGGACGAGTGGTCACCTCTGGCAAATCTTCTTGAGTGTAGTAATCTGTGTATTGATGTTTCAGGTTGTCGTATCCGTCGAAGACAACACCCGATTCTTCGTAATTCTTTTCGCGAGTAGCTGGACGGTTCTCTTCAACTTTTTTGGCAGGGGGTGGACGATTTGAAAGGTTGGGGTGACGCTGGGTGTTAGCATTCTCTTTCTGGATGTCAGTGATGCTCGAAAGTTCGATGACGTCTCCGGGACCGTCGACTTTCTTGCCTTGCCTCATGCTGCCGGTGTAGACCCCGAAATCCGAATCAACAGGTTGGTCGGGGAATGTCAGCACCGAGTCCTTGGTGTCGAGGGAAGGAACGACGTTGAAGTCGCTGCTGGGAGAGTCTCCTTGCATGTCGGGGAGAGATTCTTTGGCACCACTGGGCAAGGGAGGTAGAACTTCGAATTTGTCATCCGGGACGTTATCTTGAGATCGACTAGGGGGTTCTTGAGGGGGTTTCTTGGGGCGATTGTTGCGGGAGGACTCGTGCCCCAACCGGGAGAAATCTGGCTCCGGTCGAGCGTTTTGATCGTTTTGGAATTGCACGTCAGGATCCCGGCTGTTGCCATTTCTGACTACCGAATCCAGCCCGTTTCGTTTGTTCTCGACTGGTTCCTCTACCCTGCTTGGCTCCTGTTCCTCGTCAAATCGAACGCGGGGCAGGAACGGGTTCTCACCCCCGGGCTGGTCGTCGAATTCAACCGCGGGTACCGTCGCGTTGGGCTTACTGCGATCGCTGTCAAAGTCCAAGTTCGGGAAGTTGTCCATACTCTGCTTCGACTGCTCGGGATTGCGTCTGAAGTCTTCCAAATCCTTGTTAAGTTTCTTCTCCAGTCGAGGCAAATCCAGCAGCAGTAGATCATCCGACTCTTCGCTCACTTTAGGCTCAACAGGTGGCGGATTTTGAACCTTCCTGATGGGAGTGATAATGTCGAAGCCCCCGTAGTCTTTGTGGTTAGCGTTATCGTCGAAGATAACGGGAGACAAAGTACCGAAGTTGTTCCTCCTGTCCTGGTAGTCGTATTCCTTGCTGTTGCCGTTCGAATAATCGATGATGACGTCCTGGTCTTTAGCTGGGCTTTTCGGTTCCCTATCAAGACTTCTCGGCTTGGTGGAAAGCGGTTCGCCGTCGTCCCGTTGTTTGTAGTCCTCGTCCTTTTCCTGTTTTCCGGTGTTCGAGTTGTAGATGGGCTTTTCGAACACGCGGAAATCGCCGAGACCAGGGAGGTGAGCCAGGCCGCCGAAGGCGTCCAGTCCGTGGCCGCCGTCCGCAATGTGGATGCCGCCTTCGGAGTCTATTAGAGGAGGAGCGGCTTCGTCGAAGCGGGGTTCTTGAGGATCGTAGTTATCCAGTGGAATCTGTGAGAGATAATTGAGAGTTAGAGCAAAAACATATTATAAGGTAAGTTAACAAAGACTGTTAGTCAAAAGTTACTTCAAACCAAAACTTAATATAATTTATCTCGTCTGTTAGAAGTACTGACATGAAAGTTTTCTTTGTTATATTTGATGGTTCATCTCTCAAGAGTCCAGGTGCTAAAAATGGTTTTAGTTTGTGTTGAGTGTCTAGGGACCTATAGGACCAATATCGATGAAACAACTCCAATGGACGTCATTTATGCCTCGGCTTCGTTCAGTGGTTTAGCTTGATTACCGAAATGAAGCAAATCCGGATTAGTGAAAACATTACCTTGACCACCCTCAACCATCCAGGTAAAATATACAGATCTTCATATGAAAAACAAGTAGTAATACTGGTACACCTCAATTTTTGGTTCTTTAGTATTATCCCGTCAAACATCAGTTTTAGAAGCAAAGTTAATGAGACTTCTGTATATTTTCGTTTTTAGCGGCACGATCTACGGGGTAGTGTGAAAGCACCTAATATTTTCACCTCAGTGTTGGAATTTCATATGCCTAAACCCTAACCCGACAATATTTTTTTCTAGTTCGTTAGATTCTTCAAACTGATCAATTTTCAATACCTGATGATCCACAGAACAAAATGATAACCAAAACACTGCATCTCACCTTGCTGTCTTGATCACTGGCGTACAGCGGATCCTCCGACGAACTCTCGTCCGGCACATAAGCGTTGGTAGCCCTGTTTTGCTGTTGGGGCGGGGCGGTGGGGGCGGGCGTCGTCCGCGGGGGCTGCGTCTGCTGAGGCTCCTCCTGTCGGGGCGGGGCCTCGGCGCTGTTCACGTCTTTCGATTCGTCACTGCGGTTGTCGTCGAAGGGAGGGAAGTTGTTGGAGACTGCCTCTTTCAGGTGGTCGCTGGTGGCCGTGGCGGAGGTGCGACGACTCGAGCTGAAGATCTCGTCCTCCACTTCAAACTTGTCTTTGGGTGGACTCTCGTCTGTAAAAGGAATTGGTTATTGCATTGTTATCTTAATTTGTTGTATCGCACTTACATGCACGACAGGGAAATGGCCGCGAAGGTTTAAAGAGTACTTGATTACAGCAGAAGACACGTCTTATTGAGGTCAGTATATTGCAATACAAGTTTGGGAGGACAATTTAAAGGTTCAGAGGAAAAAGCGGTACTCTACAGAACTCTTTTGCTTCAAAAACAATTTTTAAAATTCATAACTTTCAGAGTTTCCACATTTTCTTCTCATAAAAACGCAAAATTCTAAGCGTTTTCTGGGAAACTTTAGACTTAAGTTGGTTATATTAAGATTAAAGAACCCTTGTACCGTCTATCATATTACTTTTATAATCTCAACTCCTTCTGGTTTGGTATATTTCTTTAATTAATTTTCATAAAATTAAATCATTGTTTTTTTATCCTCAAAACTGTTCATGAAAACTAAATTACTGCAGTTTGCAGTGGTTTCAGTTTGGAGGTCTGGTATACACCCCCTCTCAAAATTACAATTTTCCTTTCAAACAGGAGAAAAAACATTCAGTACAGAAATCCAGCAAAATCAATGAACTAAATATCAAATTCATGTAATCTGCCTCGCTGAATTTCGGCACGACAGCAGATCAGACAAGTGGAAACTCACCTTTGCTCTTAGTAATGGTTACCAGATTAAACGTAGATACATTTTCTTCGGTAATCTTTTCGCACAAAAGCTAAGTGACAAACTTCGATTTGTTTTCATTACTAAGGCCTTTTCCCCTTACCGAAACATGGGTGGCCAGTGTCAAGTTATCCAAAGAAAAAGCCCGATGGGCGGTATTGGCAGGAAACATATCTATCAATGTCAACACTTCTGTTCACGTGCCCATTTGTCCCACCTGCCCTAATTCCAGAATTGTTAATCAACGCCTACAGAAGAATCTGTCATTTTTTTCATAAGAGGGAAAACATTGTATCCGTATTTATCAGGTGCTCGATTAGCTTTCTTTAAGGGGTTTTGGAACCCTTGTCACGGCAAAGTGGCATGCTACATATTAAGTGTACCTTTTCTCAGAATCTATTATAGATACCAGCTTGAAATTTTTAACATACCTTAGTTACATCTATTTCATTATACTGAAGTGAAAGTTTGGCAAAAAAATCATTATTTTTTAATTTTTAATATTTTTTACACTTTGTCAAAACCATAAAAGACCGTTTTTTCGATGCACCTTTTCTCAGAATCTGTAACACATACAGATTTGAAATTTTAATATAAGTTAATTATAGATGTGATATTATACTGAAGTTAAACATTTGTAAAATATGCTCATTTTTTAAAATTTTCAGTGAATTCCGTAAAATTTTTTAAATTTTGTGCATTTTCCCCACAAAATATTTAAATTAAAAAAAATATGAGTGTTTTTTAGAAATTTTTTAACCTCAGTATAAACTAGGGAACATAATGAACCACCATTAAAATTAGATCAATAGGTACAGTAGATTCTGAAAAAGGTACATCGAAAAAACTGTCTTTTATGGTTTTTGAAAAAGTGTAAAAAATTAAAAAAAAAAATTATTATTTTTTTGCCAAACTTTCACTTCAGTATAATGAAATAATAGATGTAACTAAAGTATGTTAAAAATTTCAAGCTGGTATCTATAATAGATCCTGAGAACAGGTACATTTAATATGTAGCATACCACGTTGCCGTGACAAGGTTTCCGACACCCCTTAACATTCTTTAAGACTAAGACTTGACAGTTATAAATTCATGTACATAAAAACTGGCCGTTTTCTCTCCTACCTGACCAACGGTTAGCCAGCAATCAAAGGAAGAATAGCCCATTGTGATTGGTGGAAAACTTTGACTGATCAAGTAGCACAGAGATGCGACCGAAAGGCTTGTTATCGTTGATTTTTAATCATTGGACATTTATTTGTAAATTGAAAGGGTAGATGGATTAAGTTTAATAATCTTTAAGAAATATACCAAGAGCAACAATATACAAGAATACAGCAATAAAATGCATTCAACTTATTAAAGATTTCCAATACCAACTCAATTGGGAAAAAACTTATTCTTGTTATGAGTGATCTAGTGGAAATAGAACGATCTCCCTAGAAAATCTAGTTATATTAATCAAGTTCATAAATTCAACATTTTGAAACAAACACTTTTCTAACTTTTTTTTAAATGTAGAAAACCACGACGAAAAGTCTGAATGAAATTTCTCAACAGCCAAGTTGTGTTTGTTAATACCGATAGATGGCCTGAAGCCAGCAAAGAAAATCCTATAATCCGATTAAGTGAAATGAGAATGACATATCAAGACTTGTTGAGATATTTATCCCGCCGGGCAAAAGTAATTTGAGGTGACGTAGGAAAAACCAATAAATGTTGGAGATGCATTGAATTGTATCCTTTTAAGGGTTTGTTGATCGAATAATTACTATGTTTTCTCGCACGAGAGCTTGGATTCCTATGATTTATTTTATTTGTGGAAAACTACAACTGGTATTTTTATTTGGAAATGTCAATGTACGGAAAAGGTTTTCAATAAACTAATATTGTATTTTAAGTCTTTCAACAATATCAGAAATTGTTAAAAAGGCTTTCTAGCTCTTGACATACATTCACCGACTGTTATTCTAGGCATCGATTTAATAGTTTATTTCAGAAACCAGTCAAACACATAAAAAGAATTATTATTAGTGTTATGCGATCCTTTAGGTGTAGATGCACATTCTAATGAGGAAACTAATCAAAGCTCTTGATTTTAAAGTTTACAGCATGTTAAATTTCATAATAGCTGGTTTATAAAAACACTTTTGCAATAAATTACTTTTATTACAAACATCTGCAATCGGTTTGGTTATTGTTTAATGGTGCACTCGGGTAAAATACTTATTCGTATTGCGCCTAGAAAGACCTGCGATTGGAAAAGTTCATGCTTTTTGAGGTGAGGTCAATCAGGTCAGAGTAAAAACAGCATGGTTTATACTTATTAAAAAACAAGTCAAGCACAAAAATGTTGAAAAAATTTTTTGCAAGTAAAATAGATAAAACGTATTCATTTTTAAAATAATAGTGTCTACATTAAGAAAAAATTAAGTTGCTAAACAGTTTTCTGATTTACTAAAAACAAGAAATTTGGTGTTTGACTGGTTTTGGGAATTCTCGATTCATTCAATTAATCTATACGATTTGTTCTAAAAATAAGAGCCGGGCAAAAGGAAATGCTCCTTTAAGGATAACTTAATTCTATTGATATACGTAAGTCAACGGTGCTATGAATTAGTGGTGAGAAGACTAACACAGTTAGATTCAGAGTTACCAAAAAAACAGAACTTCAAAAATTACACGTTAATTTACAGATAATAAAGAATAGGAAACTTGCCTTTCTGGCAGTTGACATTCCTTGGCCAATCACAGGTCTGCAACTCCAGGCTGAAGTGGAGGCCTCCCGTGCACTTTTCATGCAGGGCGTCCCCGAACACACACACGTAGTACTTTGAACAGTCCCGAGAGTCGCGGTAGTAGCCGAACTGCTCGGGACACTTAAAGGAATCGTCGGCATAAGAGAAGCAGAAAAGAGCTGAAAAAGAAGTTCCGGAATGAGGGGGGATATACTATATGATCGAGAAATATGAAAACGATACAATACAATGCAAATAGGCTAAGTAGTCTTAAGTAGATTTTAGTATGCTTTTTTGAAGTATGAAATTACCACTAGGAATTACTCTCTGAGAAATCAATTTGTTTAGGCTAAAAAATTTTAACCAAGGGTAGTTTCAAAAAATAATGCAAATCAGGAAAATTACTTTAACAGTTTTTTTATCTCTAACCATCAACTATTAGAAAATATCTTAAGTTTTTTCCTCTACAACAAGTACTCATTAAAAAAGTCCAAACAAAATAACTTAACTACGCCTTTATAAACACGATTAGTATGATGACAAAAAAATCCAGCTCTGTTTTTCTAAAGTGGGCTCTCGAAGGCAACCGTATTGATATACTATAAATAAGTAGAAAACTTGATCATTCCAGTTTCGTTGAAATCTACTTTTGAAAGTAGTAGAGCAATGTTTCCAAATCCAGCATATCAGCCCCCCCAAAATTAATGATTACAAAGTATATTTTTAACCTACATAAATTAATTTAAGAGTGTTAACATAATCCGACAAAGTATATATAATATAGTATGATTTTTGTAATCAAGCAACTTAATAGCAAAAATGAAAAAAACCATAAAGTGTTAGTTAACATTAAATTTTGTATTGCAAAATATTTTTCAAGGAATGGAACTTTAAGAAAAAGCATAAACTCTCTCAAGTACTTTAAGCTTTAAAAAAAGTATTAAAAACAATGGATTTTATTTAACTTTCTAAAGATCTTAACTCACAAATCATTTAACGGTACTCATACCTTGACATCATTTCCAAACAATGAGCAGAGCAATAAACAATTGAAAGATATAAATCAAGTAATTGCAAGTAGCAAAAGCTACGAATTTCAAGTTAGAATTCTCAAAAAGGAGATTAATTTCTAATTTTTAAAAATTAGCAATGACGTTTTGATAACATATAATGAACGCGTATTTGTTTTCGCTCCTATGATTATTTCAGCTGAGATGTTAAAGTCGTTAAGTACTAGATTAGTTTTACTCTGACAAAAGTTTTATTTTCTTAAAGTTTTTAAAACTATCATTGTTATCTTAAATTAGATAGAAATGAAAACATTACATAGCCTTGTGAAAAATCTAAAACTCATTTAAGAAACTTGTTTAGTAAGTAAAAAGGTAGGAGTTTTTTTTATAAGATATATGTACATTAAATATACGTCAAAATAAAAAAAGGAGATTAAATATTCAAGCTAGTTAATCTTGATATATCTAACTTATAAGAATTATTGTTCTCATCATTTTTCAAAAGATATAGATAAGAACATAAGATATAAATGATTTTTATCGCCATTGTTCTATCGGTAAATTTGAATGAAACGAGAAAATTGAAATCCTATTTCATTTATTAAATTTAAATTAAGAAGAACATATATCCCCTATAAGTTGAAAAGTCTGCTTTACATCTTTAAAGATCGTATAAAAATAAAAACTTATTTCATATCACTAAACCATTAGCATTTACTTATTCGATGTTGTGTTTATGTTACAGGCAAAGTGATTAATTGGGTATTATTAATAATGCCCAGAGTGGAAGCGGGCAAAGTGATAAATTTTATTCACAAATTTCGTTGATTTATCACATTGCCCGGGCATCATTAATAATGCTCAATTAATCACTTTTCCCGTAACATATATATCAGCATAGGGAAAAAATGTCGTATTTTCAGATTAAAAGTACAAGGTACTTTACATACGATATGAGAAAAATACTGCGATACTACCGTAATCATACCAACTCTTAAAATTACGTTGCACAAACGACATTATGTAGGAATTACCCATCTATACTTGATTTACACAGATCTGTTACATAATAACATAAAAAGTTTATATATGATAAAACCATACATAATCCATGAAGTTCTATAACAGTGTTTTTGTAAAACACGTACAATACTTCAACTAAACCTATAAGTACTTTTACATTATTTTAAAATTTTTATAAATGGGAAATCATCACTGGAAGAAATGACAGTTTCAAATTTGAGTAAATCGATGTTTTCATTTTGGTACGAAACTTTTTAGTTCAAATAAGACGACCCAATGCCTTCAATTTTGAAACTCTAGACATACTCAGTTTCCAACAATTTAATAGTCACCACTCAAATGATGCTTATTTTTAGTTTATATTTGAAAATTGAAATATTTGCAATTTATCGAAAGTAACATTAAGTTGGTGTGATAACGTGTAACACAACGTTGTGACGTCGCACTCAACTTACTGGTCTACTTCCCATGTCATAGTAACGTGGCTATATAGTCATCATAACTGTAACACATTGCACCCTCTTGAAAAGAATGCCATGGAGGAGTTAAAAAATGAGTATATACGATTCTTTATTTTTGAGTATCTGCACATTTTCAAAAAATGAGTACATGCATGTTTTCAAATTTGAGTAAATTTGGATCGGAGCCTGTTTGAGTGCGTGAAATACTCAGATTTGAGTAATTTTTTGTCGTTTAAGAGTGATGTTTTTAAAAATTTTGCAGGAGTAGCTATTCATGGTTTCAGATTCGTTAAAGTTTTAACCACACCAAAATATTCATAAAAGATATTTAATTGTTCAGCGCTCATTCGCAAAACAAAAAGAATGTTTACAGGATATGCAACCACTTTGAAAAACCGTAATCCGGTTTACAATATTTACTCACCCGAACCCTTTCTTTTCACCGTTGCCATCTTTTATCATTTAAAACCCTAGTAAAAAAACTTTCTATTCTCCTTAGAATCCGGATCAAGAGCCACTTTCACTGCTCTGCTCCGAAAGTGAAAAACGGGGTCAAACTGAACAGAAAAAATCCCAAGAACTTTCTCTTTTCCAGTGTCTCTCCCACTCCACTCTCACGAAAAGAATGGATCATCCCCAAATCCGATCCACTGACCTCCGACCTTCTTCCCAAACATTCGAAAAGTCCACAAAAGTGGGATGTCTACCCATGTCTACCCCTTTGACAATACTACTTAGTGTCGTGACCAGAGATAACATTGTCTCCATGAGGTGTCTTCTCTAGGTTGGTGATTGCACGTGGGTTTTTTTTCTTGTGAATGAATGACTTGGGTGATGCAACCGTCAAGACGTGGGACTGTCTAGTTTCTCCATTTTGAAGGTTTTTTATTTATTTAGTTTAGGGATTTATAGTTGTAAACACAAACTTTTAAATATTTATATTTCAGAAAATAATCAAAGAATGTTTGGTTACAAGGATGAAATTTAGACGTCAAAATATTAATTGATTAACACGATATTATTATTATTATTATATGGACGGAAAATTCTGAAAACTTAAATTATACAGTTTAAAAAGATATGTCAAAAAGTTATTTTATAATATAATTATTTTATAATATAATTATTTTATAATATAATAATTATATATAATATTTTTTTAATCAAAAGGAAAAGAAACATCGGATTTTTATGTTAATATTAAAAAGGGTTTTGACCACAAACTAATCTAAAACAAAAGGATGATAGTGATATAGGTATGAAAGTGTTCAGTAAAATTGTCATAGAAATTAACACGTTTACCAAAATATCTCAAACAACATTTTGAAAGATAGTAACATTCCTCAAAGAACTTAATTTTAATCGTAAAAAACAAAATTAAAAAAAAAAGTATGTGCCAATTAGTGTGTGAAAGCAAACCTCTTCCATTTTCAATCGGTTTTTAAGTTGTAGATATTTATAAAAAGTTGATTTTTTAAAATTATATTTGGTCGTATAACCGTGCTATAAAATGTGTTTCACAATAATTTCATCTTACGCCATAAAATACAACATGCATATATAAATAAATAAAATATACATAAAACACAATATTTTCAAACAATTTTAAATTATTGGAACTTATGGCGTTTAGAGTTAAAAATTTCCAATTAAAACTTTAATAAAGGGAAGCCTAAACTCTAAAATTACCATTATAAGTTGAGGGGTTAAAAGAAAAAAATGCAAAGGTCATTTCTCAAATTTTGTGTGAAGAAATTACTTATGTCTACTTTTAGCGAAAATAACAAGTTAACTGTTACTTATCTCTTCTTTTTAAACTTAAGCACTTTTCCATTAAGAAAATAATACACCAAGTTTAACTCTTTCCCCAAAATTCTTTAAAACTTAACTTTAAATTCAAGAAGCTTAATAAAGAATCAACTAGGGTCATCAACCTCATTATCTATTCATGTATTTTTCAAATTGCCGATTATACACAATGAATTTGAATATACAGCTACTTAAAAATAAATTTCCTCTTTGAGTTTGCTCATCATTCATTTGAGCTACCTCGCAGCATTTTTCTGTCATCAAAGCCTCACGGTGAAAATAAAAATACCAATTTCAGACAAACAATCGGCAATTTAGTGAAAGTAAGCAACAGAATGATTTACCATGATGAATTATGCATAGCCTGCTTAAAATATAAACGGCGTTTCCTATTATGAATCCCTTCATAAGGTTGGAGTAAAAATAAAGTTTTTTGTTTATATTTTGAGCCAACTCTTATTGTAAGTATTGTGTTAATTTTATGACTAATGTTACATGGAATAAATGCTACTTTAGGGAAAGATCTTTTATTTAAGAGCTACTCTTAATGATAGTTTTGCTTAAAATGTATAATGAGGAAGTTGCAGGATTTTTTTAATCGATTCTTCTTGAAAAAATAAGCAACTACCCAAAATTTCAGGCCGATCGAGAAATTTTTTGATTGCCAAAAAAATTAAAAATCCACTTTTTAAAAGCGCAGGAAAACGCCAAGAATTTGGGATCATCGTATGTTGACGTCATCATACTATAAACATTGTTGGAAAGCAATGGAGTTGAGTGTGATTGTTGACACCTTTAAACAATAAACGTTTTCAGTCGCGTGTTTTTTTCTTGACTTTTAAATTAAAATATATTAAATTACATGTACATTTTTTGAAAAATTGACTAGATATTTCATTTTACCATACAAAAAACCATCCGGAACACTTGTTTGTTTTTGAAAATGTGTCACATGCAACTTCCTTATTTAAGGTTTTTCAATTATTAAAACCGAGTCAAAAATAATTACACTAATAGAATTAAATAAACCTTTAAAAATGAAACTAATTAGTCTGAGAATTATGTCTGAGAAATGGTATGGGGCAGCAAAAACTGGTACATTGCAAACCCTCCACAAAAATAAGTATAAGTAAACCTTTTTTTCATATTAATACTTTAGTTTGGTTGTTAGGTTGAACCACAGAGTATAGAGCTTAACAGAGATGCCAAACGGCCGTTTTCTTCGTTAGGTAATTAATTTAATTCAGCAAGCAGATTATAATTCAGTTCCCTAGCAGACAATCAGAAAAAGCTAAATGTTTAAGTGATTCCTGATTGGATATGGCAAACGGCATTTAAATTTCATCGGTGTTGTTTTTCTGATTTCGATTTGAGCAACAGCTTCAGTGGGCGAATGACAGAATTAGCAGGAATGACGTGGTATTAAAGGAGGCGGGTCCGTTTGGCCTGAGGTTAGTCTATAGGAAAAGCCTTGTTAAAAAAGTTGCCATTAGCGTCTATGGAGATGAACACTCTGTTAAGCTCTATACTCTGTGGGTTGAACTATGTGCGGTCTTTCTTTTCTGCGATTTTTTTCGTGTGGTAGATAAAAATCGCACAAAAAGGGACCGCGCAAAAACAGGTTCGTGTTTATGTTTGAAAGGTGTTCGAAATGTGTTGAATTAAAAATTGTGTTGTTAACCATGTTTAGAATGCGAAAGTATTAATGAAAAGTGATCGAAAAAACTATACGAGAACATATTTTCTGTCTAATTATTTTGCAACACTTTTACATTACTATCTCTCACCACAACACAAAACTCTTGATTAAAAGTGTTCATTATTGTGTCTATTTAGCGTTTCAAAAAAGTTTAACGCATTTGAAGTGTATTGGGCAGCGTTGTAAATACTGGAAGATGTTTCAGAAAGGGTCTTTTTGAAAAAGGTTAACAATAAAAAAAGTATTGAATGGTAACTGTGTTACCTAGGGTGACCTTATTCAACAAGGATCAAGGTTAAAAATAATTAGATTAAAAACATATTTATAATCTAGTTAGTTACGAAGAAAATAATTAATATTAAATATTAAATTAATTAATTAAAAATTAATTTCTTTCGGAGCTTAAATGAATGTAGTGATGAATATAGAAACTTATTAGCCATAGTATTTATAAATAGAATAGCAAAAAACACATAAATCAATCCAGATTAAAATTTTTATCAGTTTTCTAGAATAGTTTTGGTGAATCAGACGCAATAATTTGAGAATTTTTTATAAATAGATTAACTTGGGCATCGTTAGTTATTCCAAACAAAATAATTGAGCATTCTTCCTCGTTCCATCGTTAGATAAATTTTGAGGATAAAAAAATCAAAACTGTTGACCGACTTTTGTGGAAAACCTTTCTATCTCAGTTCACCTCAAACCAAATCCCAATCTTTATCCAAACAAACGATAACTATAATGAAAGTGCAAAAGCGATGGTGCACCGGGATTTCAGGAAACTCTAAATACAGATCCACTTTTCATTTTTAAAAAAATTAGCCAAGGTGAAGTAACTGACTTCCGTCAGGGGACCTTGAGATTCCCCTCCAAGGCCACTTCACGTTGGAAGGAGGGCAAAATCGCAACAAAATCGCCGCCTGCGGAGGGAATTCTAGGCATCTAGTCATGCGGAGCTAATGAAGGGATTGGAAGAAACATTGTGGAGAACATTACCGAAAGGAAAGGGAGGAATTTTCGGAGTTGAGTAAAAAAACTATCAAGAACAGTTAGCGGGAAGGTTGTAAAGTCTAATACCGCTGTGGGTTTTCCCAGTTTCAAGATCGTCGGTGTTTTTATTCTATTATTGAGAGTCTTGTAAGTGATTTTTATAGTTACGTCTACGCTTTTCAGCTCTAGTCTTACCTTATTAATTTATCGTTAGAGATCATTCAAAAATTACGCCAGACGTTCTGGAATTAGGAAGGAATCCAGTTGTGTAGAAACGATAGCATCTCAAGCTTTCTTTGAGTAGACTGATGGTAAATGAAAGGAGAATTCACCAATTATTGCTGGTTAAGGGGACAATAAGTGTAATCTCACAACTCTCAAGCGTCACCTCCAACCGTGGACCGGTTTCGTCCTTGTTAGGACTCATCAGCACGGTATAGGATGGTAACGCAAGAGAGCGGAGGGCAGGTACTAGTCTAACCGACTATAACTGAGAAAGTGGTGTTCATTGTTTAGTCCTCCACTCATCTGCTGCTCACTCCACCGTGCTGATGAGTCCTAACAAGGACGAAACCGATCCACGGTTGGAGGTGACGCTTGATAGTTGTGAGATTACACTTATTGTCCGCTTAACCAGCAATAATTGGTGAATTCTCCTTTCATTTACCTTGCCTTTCTGGAATTAAATCTGTCCTAGGAATGCCATTGTCTTTCCAGCAGATGAGTGAAGGACTAATCAATGGTCACCACTTTTTCAGTTATAGTCGGCTAGACTAGTACTTGCCCTGCGCTTTCTTGCGCTACCATCTTATACCGTGCTGATGAGTCCTAACAAGGACGAAACCGGTCCATGGTTGGAGGTGACGCTTGAGAGTTGTGAGATTACACTTATAGACTGATGGTGTTGAGGATTAACCAACTTTCTTCACAAGAGACGACTGAAGATGGGAAATACGCGTTATGTGAAAACAAACAAAATTGAAAACAAAAACTTAAGTGTTTATTCAATAGCTCGTAGTTGTGTGGGTCATTTAGTAATTGTAATTTTGAGACATTTGATAGTTGTTCACTTGTCTACAACCATTAATTTTATTAATAAATTGATTTAAGTAATATATTTTTAATTCCACTTATTCTCTTGCTATGAAAAAAATTCATGATAGTCAATATCTGATCCAGGCGCATTATGATCAAAATTGATTCATGCGCCATAAAACAATAACTAAACAATATTTGATCCAAGAGATGGCAAAAAAACTTAGCGTTATCCAGCGAACATCTGCGAACCGAAGCCACGAAGATTAAGTTGCTACCCCCGCCATGACAATTTCTATTATTCCTATGTTATTCTTATAACTCAACTTATCATTGTACGATTAATCGTTAATAGTCTTATGCTGGAACCCAAATGAAACACATTCCACGTTAATTAAACTAGCTCGACTTATTAACTGTCACAAATAGGGACAAATCTATCCCAATCTCTCACGCCACCCTAATGAACACTTTATTCCAATAAAGTATCAATCCATCAGCAACAAGTGTGTCACACTTGTTTTTCTAGAGCGATGTCCATCTCGCTGGGGAGGTCTCTCCCAATTGAAATGGAAAAGGCAGCGAAATGTCAAGGCCGTGTGTCTTATGTCGATTATACTGTGTGCCGCACACCGGTCTTACCTGCTCCCAGGCAGAAAGCGTGTTGGGCGAGACTACTGCTCCGGGTTTCCCTTTCACCTTTTTTATATGGTGACTTGTTCTGCAGTGGTTTATGTTTCCTGACTGAATTAGCTGTCGATAGATTTTTTGTTAAATGCTGGTTGAGACCAAGATTACCTCTGTGAAAATAGGTTTATTTTGTGTTGGTTGTTAATTGTTCGATAGTTATGAATGATTCATTAATTTGTTTTTCGAGTCTTACCCAAAAAGAGAATCCTCAAGGGAATTCGATAAACGTGAACTTCGACGATTTTGTTTGTGGCAGCCAAATGAGTAAACAATTGCATCAAAAGCAATGAGTGAACAGTGAACATAAACGCAACAGATTGAATAATAAATGTAACATAATGTTTATAATCTAAACTTTATGGTTTAGAGGTCTACATTGATTATTTGAATTAATTTATAGTTCAAAATTTAAAATTGAATTAGTGAAGTTAAATTATTATTTTAATTAAAGTATTTGGATGCTGTTAATTCCATACATTATCTATTAACTGTTAAGTGGGGGGAAACCATTTTCTTCTCAACGTGTATCGTAGTAACATAATTCGGGAGAATAATCTTCTTTTTAGGGAATCAAAAACGTTATCATTTTCTATGCATACAGTTTTTACCAAATTCATTTCTTAAGTTCAGTCAAATAATTTTTTGAGTACTTTTATTTAGACTAATTTTATCAGGCGAGTTAGATATCTCAAGATCAAGTTCTGTAATTTACTGTAAAGGCTTGAAAACCCTTAATTCAATGTTAAATTTTATAAAATTATTTCGTTGTTACTGTTGTTAATAATCCCCTCGCTGTCTAGCGGCAGCTAGACAAAATTACTTCGTTTTCAACAATAGTAGATTGAAAACCCTTCGATGTTTTTACTCCACTCAATTGGAAACAAATGTAACAATTCTGTAACAACCATTCCACCGTATCCCGCTAGTTTATCAAATAGGCCTCCACTCTATACAACCACCATCAGAAATAATCGAAAACGCAAATAACAGTTAACTTGAAGAAAGCGGCACTTCCTATAATGAATTCATTCCGCTGAAGCATAAACAAAAGCACACTTAAGAAAGTAGTTGACTTTACCAGTCACCGCGAACCGCTATCAAAGGAAAGCGAATGGCGGATGCTCTTGGTCAATCAAGTGTGTAAACTACCGCTCTGTGGCTGTGCGGACACACAACATAGACTCATGGAATGGCCCTCGATTTGATACCCAGAACAGGCAATTCACGAGAAACCTAGAAGAATTTTTATCCAGCTGTGTGTTCTTTGGAAAATATATTTTTGAAATTGTTTAGTATTATGAGAATCTTGCAGGCTAAATTCCCGGAATGATCGTTTATTATTTGATCTTAACCACATCTTAACTTTGATTGAAATAAGGAAGTTGCATGTGTCAGATTTTCAAAAACAAACAAGTGTTCCGTATGGTTTTTTGTATGGTAAAATGAAATATCTAGTCAGTTTTTCAAAAAAAATGTACAGGTAATTAAATATTTTAATTTAAAAGTTGATAAAAAAAACACGTGACTGAAAACGTTTATTGTTTAAACTATAAGATGACGTCAACAATAATACCATCAACTCCATTGCTTTACAACAATGTTTAGTATAAAATGACGTCACATCTAAACTCTTGGCGTTTTCGCGCGCTTTTAAAAAGGGGATTTTTGTTAATTTTTTTGACAATCAAAAAATTTCTCGATCGGCCTCATATTTTGGGTAGTTGCTTATTTTTGCAAGAGGAATCGATTAAAAAAATATAAAAAAAATCATGCAACTTCCTCATTGATCCGCTGCGGATTTAAGGTTAGTTAGACCAGCGCAGCGGTTCTTAAAATGTGGTCCGTGGACCCTTGGGGGTCCGCAGCGCTTTCCCGGGGATCCCCGAGTTTCCTTGGGAAACACTCAAGTTAACTTTGAGGGTTCTCCAAAAGAGTTCAAAAATGAGATAAACACTAGCTTTGAGGGGGAGATTTCAAAAACTCTTCTGGGGAAGAACCCCCAGCCCCCTCGAAATTTTGAGTTCCGTGCGTATTTTTTCCTTGAAAATTTTGTGGTTTACAAGGAGCTGTTTTCTTCAAGTGAAACCAAAAATTCTGAAAATGAGCTTTTTGAGGCAAATTTGTCAAAAGTTTTTGGTGAGAGACCCCCAGACCCTTCACTTTTGCTTGGAGTAATTCTAAAATTTGGTTCTTACGTATTATACAGTCGAACGTACCGTTTAATCAAACACGTTATCAAATCCCATTGACTTTTCTATTGATGTGCCGCTGAATTAGCCGGCCACTGAACGGTTGACGGGATAATACGTAAGTACCTAAAATTTTAATGCAACATTTTAAACAAAATAAAACTTTTATTTTTAAACATTCAAATATTTTTAATACTTAATATTCCTAAGGATTAGTTGGTTGAACTTTAGGGTTTTATCTGGTCTCTTATCATATATCCTACTCATAAATAAAAATATTTCTTGCAGAAAAAGCATTTTTGATGTTATAACAAGTTAAAGCTTATGTTCTATTATCACATAACATAAGTACACAAAATCAGATGCAACATTTTCATCAACAAGGGGACTTGGTCTCGTTCAGGTGACAGATAAATTTGATTCTTACTATGTTAAGAACATAAATTGAAATGCATTAAAAGCAAGAACGTGCCCTTTTTCAAACTTGATTAACTAGCTTTTCTAATTACTCCTACTCACAATGTCGATGGGACATCCTTTAGAACCGACCAAATATTGATACCGCAATCGAGCAGAAAGTAAAAATTGACAATCATTTTACCGTCACTTGCATTGAAAATTTTGAACCCATCTTCCTCTAATTTTTGATGGTAACAAGATGCTGCATTTATATATAATTCCAAATCTTCACATTTTGAAGTAAATATACTAAATCAAAATATTAAGTTATATTACATGTGTGTACCATCACACAAGTACGACGATATAAGTATCTTAATTATGAACAATGTATAGTTTTCTCAATTTTTTTCTGGGTGCTAACTATTCATTTTGAAATTAAATTCTTAAAATTTATTTTTTCCATACTAGGGAGCTACCGCCCCCTGCTCGCTATCGCTCGCCAACCCCTGTTAACTGCTGACGCAGGGCCTTTCGGATCGCTTCGCAATCCCCACAAAACCCTGCTCACTAAAATTATTTATTTATAAAACATTCTTTATAACAATTAGTAGAAAAAACTTCAACCAACTTTCTTGAAGCACACTCTCTTAAAAGTTAGAATATTTATTGGTTAAATTATCAATAATTTAATCAACACGTTTTCCTTGAAAATATCCATCAAATCTGCTCGTGCTATTGTTATTCAATATTTACAAAAACGTTCAGCAATGAATCTGTTAAATTTAATATAGTACCTAGTAACTCGTCAAAATATCTAGTGTTTTATCATTCAAGTTTTAGTTTTAAAACAGACTTTTTAAACAATACTATTTAAGCTATTAAAAATGATAAGAGACAAAATCTACATTGCACTCAATGTTTACAAACAATTAATTTTGGTGTGTGAAATTCTATACTTTAATAGTAGATCTGTGAGTTTCTGGAAAACTCTTATCAGTCTTTTAAAAATATTTTATTTAGAAAGTACATATTTTGAAGCGCATTTTCAAAGCGTGAAAGGAATTATTTTCATCGTTAATGAGTAGCGTCGGTTGGTCATTGTGATTGGAGGTATAATAAATTGTACGACAGTTTCTTGCTGTTAACTGCAACCTTATCCGTAATCCAGAAAAAGGGAAATATCTTAGAATTGAGAATTTTTTTAGAAATTCTAAAGGCACTTTGCACATCCTCAAAAGAATCCGAACAGTTTGATACCAAAAACATGTTATACGAATCAGTAATTAAAAAGCCTTTCTCTGGAAACCATTTACAAAAACTTTTTTTTAGAATAGAGAGATAATAACATTGCACGAGAAGTTCATAAATAAAAACATAACTTTAACTTCGTTTTATATTCTGAAAATAAAATAAAAGCATCACTAGTTTTATGTATTTTAAATGAGTTAATTGTGACGCCTCATAATCAAACATTAAAATGAAAGGAGCATAAATAAGTTTAACAGCATAAGTTCCGCTGTTTCTAAATAGTTGTTAAGTGTACGTAGGATTTAGGAGGCATCTTGAAAAAGCAGAAACACCTTCAAAATGCACAGAAAACAGGGAGTATCTAGTAAACAACGCAGTATGACTCCTCGACTGACAAGAATCGAGAAACTTTTACGCCTCTCTTACTTCGATATAACTTTCGATAGACAGGCAGAGAGGATTTTGATGCTAAGAACCCAAAACTTCAGCATCTACAAAATTCAAATTATTCTTTTGCAAATCTTAAATTATTTATCAAATATTTTAATTAGACATTTACTTGCAGCCAAGAAGTTTATTGAACAAGTTTTACCCAAAATATCCCTTTAAAGGAAAGTTACTACATCTATTCATAAATTTTGTTGTCGTGTGCCACTTGGAATACCCAAGCTCCACATGGATTCAAGGCAAAGGGGGTACAACTCCTGAGAAAGTGAGGCCCATAAATGGCAGGAGTCCGACTTCTGCCTCATGTTATATGATAGGTTGGTTGGTGGGGGTTTTATGGCGCAAGAGCCATATCATGATATATGATATGCTGCCACTATCTATCGCCACCTCCACAATTTTGCCATGTGTCTGAAGGGGAGGGGAGGGAAATGGTCTCCAGGCACCTGGACCCGTGGTAAATTGCGCCATGACGGACCACAGGATTTTCGGACCCACAGATTTAACGAGCACGTACTCCGCATATACTCATCAATATTAATTTCATAAGTATATTCGAGTATAACATCCAGATGGGAAAAATTAAAATTTAATTCTTGAAAATCTTTTGAATGTAAAGTTACTTTAAAGCAACTGAACTATTTTTATTATATAAGCAAATCCCGCATTTGGGTTGAAATTATACTTCAGTTTAATCTAAAATCCAGTATCTATGCTACAAACTGTTCAATTTTGAGATAAATTAATTTCATTAGTATAAAAGATTAATGAAATCATTAATTTCATTAGTAAGAGTGAGAAGTTACACAAAATCCCGTTCCCTCCAGTAATATTTCCTTATTCAAAGCCATATCATAACTCAGTTTCCAAGGACTGAAAATAAAACCCAGACAAAATAAATCACAAAAACATATTTTACGGCGTTGAAAATCAACCCCCTCAAAGACTGATGATTGATGGATTTTTAATTACTCTCGCCACTAATAAAACATTTGAACCCTGCACACTATGACGCAAGAAGCATTGAAAAAATTATCGATTTTAATTGCCCCATTCCCTGCTACTTAAAGGTGATTGCTGGAATTCAGCACGGAAAGCGTGATAGAACGGGTCATGGAACCATTAGCACCTGAAGGAAAATCAAACAATACGGAAAAGGTGATGCTAGGGTCAGAGAACGTAGACAAATACTTAGGGATGATTCACTCACAATTAAGATTCTTCAATTTAGTAGTTGGCAATGCATTTACTTTTCACACAAGGTGAAATCAATTTAGTTCATTCCGTTGAGCATTAATAAAGTTAAGATGTTAACTATAATGTCAAGAATCAAATTAAAACCTAAGAAGCAGAAATTGTTCTCAATTGCATTAAAAACTAACACTAAGGGAATATACGGAATGGGACGATTCGGTGCCAGCAAAATGTTTTCTTCCAATTTTTAGAAGGATTATTGAAAAAGTTCTATTTCTTTTCATTTTACTTCTCGCGCCGAAAAGTGGTTAACCGGGGAATATGCATTTAAGAATTTTACTTAAAATGATTTTCTGGTTCATTAGACTTAAAAAGCGATATCTTACAACGCAAACCTTTTCGCATAGAAGTTATTGTTGAAGACTGAAGATTGTTGTTAAGGCCTGATAAATAAGCCAAGCCCACTAACTAAGCCATGGACATTGGGCATAGTTAGTTATAAACTCGTTTTAGAGAGAGTAAATTCTAATCCTTTGGAACTTTTACGGCCGTATTTTGTGCTTTCCGATCAGTGGATAAACAGCAATCAAGGAAGGATTCCACCAATCAGAGCGGGCGATTCCTTCTTAGATTGGTGTTCAACCGCAGATCAAGTAGCACAGAATACGGCCGTTAGGTTTCTGTGTAATTGAGTAAACCTTAAATATCTCAAACTCTACGGGTCGCTGCATTTTTGTCAATTACAGAATAGAAATTTCGAATAAAAAGAGTAAATTGCGTAAAAATCAAAATATAGTTTCTTGTAAGTTAAAATTATAAAACTAGTAAATTAGCTAACGTAATTTTATATCTTAACTTTAATCTTTTTAACAAGACTAACTTTGGAAGATTTATTTTAACTAGACTGCTTTAAATGAGGAAACAAGAAAATACTCTTCCTTATTTTCATTGTTTCAAAACTTTAAAAATGTAATACATTTTAATCAGAATCTTCTAAAAAAAATGGTCAGACTTCGAATTATTGCTATCATTGAATCCTTTTTCTCGTCGATTTCATACTGAACACAACCATTCATTTTCATTCCCTCCTTAATAAACAAGGTCTTTTATTAGACTACATGCAAAAAATGAATTAAATTTTACTTTCAACGGAGAGGAAGAGTTGAAGCCTTCTAAGTATAGACAAGAGGAAATCTAATTTTCGCGTAATTGGAAAGCAAGGAGAACTGAAAGCGGTTAGTTGGGGACACAGAACACGTATCTCCCACGTATCTAAAAATATCCCGGTTGTGAATAAAGAAAGAAAAACTGTTTTATAAAAATATTCTATGAATAAAAACGCCAATGTGAAAATATAGATATATGTAATTTACAAATTTGATATTAAGTCAAATGAAAATTTTAAAATCAATGTTAAATTTAAGGTTTGTTAAATATCTTTAAATATTCGAATTTTTATTGTAATAAAAGCAAGCTGTGCAAATAAGCTTGAATATACGGAAACAACGTTTATTTCGAACATTTAATTAAAAAAAACTTTAAAAAACATACATACGTTTCGAGGATACTTGATCCTCTTCGTCAGTGTAAATATGGAAGCATGAGAATCGGTTAATACACAATAGGAAACAAAGTTACAGTGAACCACAGGAAAACGGGGTAGTGAAAAATATAGGGGATACACCTTTCAATTCCCCGTTTTCCTTTACACTGATGAAGAGGATCGAAGTATCCTTGAAACTTACGTTTTTTAAGTTTTATGAAATTAAATTTGCAAAGTAAACGTTGTTTCCGTATATTCGAGTTTTTATTGTTAGGTTATTACTTAAGATTTTAAAGCAATATTTATGAAAATATAACTCTAAACTACACACATGAGCTTAAGTAATTCTTCTTGAATAAACTGATCAATTAATTGTTATATTTTTATCCATTTATGAAATATTCTATTTTACAATATTAAGACACACTTATGGCAAAATTATGTAATATTTTATTAATAATTGTAAATATTAACATATTATACGATTACCACACAAGTGTCATCCTTATTGTTAATATCATATTACAATTAGTAATATAATGTAATTTTTATTAATATATTATATCATTATACCTAATATTTAATTATCTGTAGTTTTGCAGTTTTTGGATATAGTATTTTTTTACAAAGGTGTCTGGAATAAAGACACTTGTATAAATCAATAAAATCTAATCTGATGTAGATTGAATAAGTAAAAACACCTATGAAAAATGCAAAAATTTACAATTATTTTAGTAATGCATGTGTTTCTAAACTTGAAATTTAGAAATTATTTACAAAAGGAAATTTGATACGGCATTAGATACAGCAATCTAAAAGCATTTTAACCTCTTTACTTAAACAATGATTTCTCAATACCATGCAAAATAAGTCTATTCAGAACCTCATTTAATACTTATTTCACACTAAATTGTAAACTTAAAGAATTAAAATTAATATAAAAAATCGATAAACTAGCTTTGCTACTCAAATTTTGTAGAGAACAGGGTTTATTTACTTTTTATTAAACTGCAACTTCCTCTTACAAAATAATAGTACGTAATCATTGCACCTTCTGTGTGCAACACCATAAACACAACCCATTTCCCTTTCAAATATATCTCCTTTATACGAAGGCACCAAGAAAACAATGACAAAAAATTTATATGTATAACAAACCTTCAAAAATAGATCAAAGTCATCCACAGTTTCCTCTGAACATGACCTTTCCAGCAACCTCTTCATAGTGAACTACGAAGATCACAATAGAAACAACACCGACCAATAAAAGGTTCTATTTAAGTAACGCATTGTGGAGAAACTCCGTCCGATCCGCAGAGCACACGAAACAATTTTCCGTCTGGTGAACCAAGAAGCTAAATCCGTTACACCGAGATAAGAGTTTAGGGTTAAACTATAATGCATGTCCGACTTGAACTCCTGACATGACACCCGGCCTTTCGCATTTTACTTCCCGAAGTGCAGACGTAGTGTAATCAGAGGCGCAACCAGTCTTACTTTTTAAAATAAGACTGGTTTCGTGATGATTTTCGATGCCAAAGTCTGTTTTTAGATTTTTAAAGGTTTGTTCATTGTTGGGTGTCAATCGAGAATGAGTATGGATTCTTTTTTTTGAACTATTTTGGTGAATATGTGGGGGAAAGGAACTTCTCAACTTTTTAAAGTGTTTTTAACCCTTTTCAAATTGTGGTGACTTTTTGAAACATTTTTTATGGAGACTTACCTTAAGAAAAAATATGGTTTATTAACGAGATTTAAAGGAATATAACTTAACTCTGCATTTGCAAACTTATCAGGTCTTTTTAATCATTAAAATCTAAATTATTAGCTGCACATTTTAAAATATCTTCAGAATGATAATATCCTATTAATAAGAATAATAAGGCATCTAAGGATATTACTTAGAATTTATATGCATTCCTCCTCATAAATTAAACAAAATCCAAACAGATAAAGGACATTTATGTATCAAAAAATGATTTTGAAAACCTTTATTTTATTTTCGATAGCTACATATTATCTTTTAAAGAAAGAACTTTAGATTAAGAAATTATTACAAAGCCAAATAAAGCGTAATTTTTTTAAATGCATTTGCACGAGAACAAAAAATCAGTTTCCTTAATGGTAGCTTATTAGCTTTTTCCCATACAGAATAATGTATCACACTCATGGTTCAACTTTAAAATGGCTTTATGCAGTTGAAAAATCATTAGAATACTTCTCTTCAATAACAAAAAGGTAGAAAATTCGAATTTGGTTGAAATTTCTGACGTGAACGGATAAACTTAAAAGCGAGTGAATGCAAAAGTAGAACCATACGTTTTCAATGGAAGCACAATCAATTTAAAAACATGATCATCAGAAGAAATTTACCACACCACACAATTTTGCCCCACCTTTATTGAAAATAACTGTTTAGAATTGAAAAACGAAAACGTGTTTTGGAAATGAAACAGACCTGAAAAATAATTTCCATTCCAACATGAAGCCAATTTCAGAAGGTTTTAGGCAAAAAGGCTCTGGATAAGTGTTTTTAAGTTGGCTCCTACACCCTTTAGGATAGTTAAGAAAATCCTTTCTTAGTTAAAATTAAAGCGTATTTAGTCTATTTTTCTCATTCATAAAGAATTATTTGATAACCTTTGTAGAACCAATTGCATATTCGTGTTGATAAAGCACAAAATTATTAAAGAAGTTTATAAAGTAAAACTTTGTACAAAAAGTATTTAAATCTTATTTTAAAATAAAATTATGAAAGACAATTTGTAAAAACAGTAGTTTTTTTCATCTTAATGTTACTAATTACCTTTATTCAGATCATTTTACGTTTAATATAATGTGCGTACAACTTAAACAAAAGTATAACCAAGATCTATAGGCAGGGCTCGATTTCAGCCGGAACGGCGCTCGGAACCTCTTTTTCGAAAACAAAATATACTATTTTAGGGGTCTCCTAACTACGGCCCGAGAGACCCATTCATCAGGCCAGCGGATACCTTTCTATGTACGAAAAAAAAGTCCTAAAATGAATTAAACCCTGTTTTTACTGTCAAATTTCCAAAATTTTTTGGGGGGAGAACCCCCAGGCTCCTCTTTTTGTACTTAGAGTTCAACTTATCAGATTTATTTTCAGATTAAGTTCATAACAGTAATAATCCTACCAAAAAATATAAAAAAGGCATATTTCAAATAAAAAAAAACATTTTTAATGCATTTTTATCTTTTTGCAAATAACAATATTTGTGATTTAATTGTTAAGTTGATACTTAATTGTTCTTTTAAAACATGATTGTGAACCCCCATTTAAACTACCCACAATCCGCTCCTGGTGTTGATTCTTTTTAATTTGAACCAGATTTGCCAGATTACTGGGCAAATTTGCAAAGAAAATTTGCGACATCTTAAATTCTACCATTTAAGGACTTTAACTACGCATTATATTCCTTAAATTGGCAAAATATACAACGTTATTGGTTCATTGATAATCAACACTAATCGTTCATTCTAGGTCCCCCCTACTACAAGAGGCACCCTGTTGAAAAAAAATATAACCCACTGTAAAAAAGGTGTATAAAGAGTTCATCGTCTTACACAATAATTAAGTTAGAACACTTTTCCTAATCTATTACAGCACATTTGAATTTATTTTATAAATTTCAATTTGAAAACAAATGCTTAAGTTTAGGTATAGTATTCGCTTTTTCAGTTTTAATACCAATAATTTTACCGTTGCGGTACCTCTTTTTAGAAATCTAGCCCTGTCTATAGGTATAGGATGAAAACACAAAGAGCATTAAAAATAATTTATTTGCTAAAGCTAGTAGTGTGTGACCCTTGAATGTTTTGAAAACGCAACGGATAAAACCCCGTTGTTGGAAATTTAAATACTATCATTCCCTCTATAATTGTTGGCAATATTAGAATCTAGTAATTATGTTGCAATAGAAAAGTCATAAAGCTTATAGAAACATTGGATAATTTTAGCGTTTTCGAAATGATCTCCCAGCAATTTCCAAATTGTGGTGAAAGGCTTATTCAAACAGCGATTTCACCACTAAAACAGGATGGAAGGTTTTAGTTTATGTTTTTATCTGAACAAGTACATTTTTATAGAAACAGTCATGATTCATTTAAACTTTTAATGCCTCTATTAAAACCAGTAAAAAAATCTCCCATGGCAGTTTTTCATACCAATCGGTTGAATACACTTGTAATGCTTATACTATGGACTGATGGCCCCAACCCTCACAATTCTGAGCCTGAATAAAAATTCTAGTACTTTTTCGTTATCCATCCGCTAATGTAAAAAAATCCGCTAATGTTCTGCTAAATTAATGAATGCTAAACATTATAAACACTTCCGCAACCAACAAACCAAGTGATCAAAACACGCCAATATACAGGGTGTTTCAGATAAGTGTTTCATAAGTTCTAGGAGGGGTAGGACACACTTAGACAACTCAGAATCACATGGAAACGGGAGGTCGGAAATGCACCCCCAACGAGCTAGGGGTTTTCACAATCGGGCGTGAAATTCCCTATAGAAATTAACATGTAACCTTCCAAGATCTAAATTAAAGTTGAAATTACGGCTCCGAATCTGTTAATGTTTTTTTGGTTATCCGTATGGGCCTATGACCCCTGGGTAACTCATATGCTAATTTCAATTTGTTTTTTTTTCTCTTTTTCATATAAAATGTAACTTATATTGTATAAATAAATTATATGAATTATTATATTATTATTAAATCTATTTTTATGCAACAAATGCGGGAATCGAACGATTTTGCCGATTTTAATCCAATCATAAAAGGTTACGTCGTGTCAATGTCCACTAGGGTGGGTCATTTTCCTATGGCGAAAAAAAAATTTTACAAATTCTATCGGGCACAGCAAGAAAAGGGTGCCAAATGGTCTCAAACTAACATGTGTAAAATATTATTCCATTATAATAACTCTTTTTGCCTCCGGATTAGCCTCAAATAGAACAAAAATATGTAATTTTTCATATTTTTTTTTAAAATTATATAAATTAAATTTTTTGTCGATAACTTCTTAAAGCTCGCAAATAAGGGTCTTTAGAAGCAATTTTAATCACAGTAGTCACCTCTATGTATTATCAATACAAAATCAAATGCCTAAGTGGCAATATAATATTCTATCATATGAACAATAGCCGTAGAATAGGAGGCTCTTTTTTGCCAACAAACAGTGGATTGTCAGTGGTACATATTTTAAATATTGGTAGTTCAGATACATTTCCCCTCAAGTTTGGTTAGTACAAAGCGGTATTTTTAATTTTTAATGGTAGAAATAGTTATATTTTTCATAAATATGCCGCGCTTTCGAAATTCAGCGGACAGTTATTTCACTGATGGCTGGTCTTGGGATCGAAATATGATCGCAAAAATTTGTTGAAACAATTGTCGAATGGATAGTTCGTTCATTAGGCTCATGATCGTTCGTTCATTAGAAAAGTAATGTAGCTTATTTAAAAACTTAGAGGATAATACTGAACTTTATGCTGAAAACGGGGATCTACTGCTCTTCTTAAGAAAATGTTTCAAAATTTGACTCTTAAAATGTGGTTTTAATTTATTTTTGGACATTAGTGACTCATATGGGGTCACTTGGGATGGAATATTCCTAATATTTCAAAGAAATTTCACGGAAAACCCCAACTTTAAACAACTATCCAAATATTTTCCTTGGGGTTGAAATATAATCCAAAAAAGGTACTCACCTTCTGACATATCCATTTTTATTAAAAATTTAATGTTTTTAAAATCCTACTCAACCGGCAATAAGAGTTTCGCACTTTTTTATGATTCCAGCAAGAAATTTTTGATTGCCAGTTCTAACCATTGAGATATTTTAAAATATGTTGTATTACAACTCAAGTATTTCAACTCTGGTTTCATTTATATTTGTTTTATAGTCTTCAATGATGATTTTTATACCATTGTGCACATTTACATTCATGACTGATTCGTGAAATCGAGGTAAAAACTTGATTTTCATTTGTCCATTTTTACATGAAATTACTATATTAATCGAAACTTTGAGGCCAATCCGGAGGCAAAAAGAGTTATTACAATCGAATAATATTTTACACACGCCACTTTGAGACCATTTGGCACCCTTTTGTCGCTGTGCCCCTGGGAAAATGTGAAAAAAAATTTTTGACCCACCCTAATGTCCACTGTGGATTATACAACCTTCCAGCCGGCTTATAAAAACCCCTAGGTCCCGACCCCCCCATTCTTAGGTGATTCTGAGTCATCTTTGTTCCTGCTAGAAGTTATGAAACGCTTATCTGAAACTCCCTGTATAAGCTCAGCGAAGACATATTTTGCAACATTTTAATATCTGGCGTCTAGCGATTTTTTCAACGATATGTGAAACTAAATAGTCCCCAACTTTCTCCCCGTTTCTTCACACCTTTTACCGTAGAGGAGAGCGAAAGCATCCTCTTCCCATTGTGAGGTGGCAGAGCGTGACGGATGCGCGCACGAACCTGCTCTGGAGATGATGCGCCACAAGAACCTTGTCCCCCTGACCCACTCTCCACGGAGCAGAAGGGTTGGACGATCCTTCCTCACTCCTCAGCGCTTCTCCCTTAGGGAGCGTTTACACTCTACCGTCCAGTCGTTAGCGGTGCCATAGTCCGGCAAGACCAATATAAGAGAAAAGGGATTCTTTTTGGCTTTCATTCGCCCATGGAAACGCTACTTTAGATCCACCTGTTTGCTGTGGCAGTGTTAGACATTAAGAAAATTTTTAGATCTTAACTGAACATTGTTTGATTAAGTGTAAACTCACAACTCTCAAGGGTCGCCTCCAAGCGTGGACCGGTTTCGTCCTTGTTAGGACTAATCCGCACGGTATAGGAAGGTAAAGCAAGAGAGCGGAGGGCAGGCACTAGTCTAGCCGACTATAACTGAAAAAGTGGTGACCATTGATTAGTCCTCCACTCATCTGCTGGAATGACTTGGCAATCCTAGAATATATTTAATTCCAGAAAGGCAAGGTACATGAAAGGAGTATTTCCTACCGTGCTGATGAGTCCTAACAAGGACGAAACCAGTCCACGGTTTGAGGCGACGCTTGAGATTTGTGAGTTTACACTTATTGTCCACTAACCAGAGATAATGGTGAAATACTCCTTTCATGTATTGTTTGAGTAGATTCAAAAAGGTTTAGCCACGGATATTTTCCACTCCACCAAGTGGTCCTGCCCACAATGTAACTAATCAATGGAATGAGGACCGATATTCATGATTTATGAAAGAACTTTGATTTTGTATCATAAACCTTATGAATGGGAAAATTAGATAAAAAATTAATTACTAGAGTTTTCTGAAAGTTCACTTTACTGGAGTATCGAAAATTAAAAAGTTTTGTAGATTTACTAGTGACTGTCTTGCCAAGACGTTAATCGTGGAATTCAGTTAAGCCAGTAAAACATAATAAGGATGTTATATATAGTCAACAAGCAGAAGTTCTGCTCACTTTATTACATCTCATTTAATGCAATTTTCCATACGTAAAATGTTATGTTTCTGGTAGTTGCTTTAAAAATTCTCAAGGCAAGAAAGCAAGAACATCCTAAAAAGTGAAATCGTCATTCACCTACCATCAATTAATTTAATTCAAATAAAATTTAGAATTTAAAGTCATTCTATGTGATGAATTACCCTGCATTACATAGTAATACAAGTACCTAAGGAAATTTCGTCGAATATCTTTTTTTTTGGGGGGGGGAGATAAAAAAATTATCTGCGACTTTGAAATCAGCTTGGATACCAGTGACAAACATTGATCACTTATGCAAAAAGTACATTTTTGACCATCTCCATATATTTTTAAGTTATTGAAACAAATATATAAAGAATGTTTTGTAAGCATTTCCCTTTGTCTTTGGTTTTGTTCTAATTATATTTTTCAAATCACGACCTATAAAGCTATTCCTTTAATAGCTACTCATTTATAGCTTTACTTTCAAATATTTAAATTATCTCAATCAATTTATGTTTCTAAGTGAGTATGTGGAAATCCATAGGTAAAGATTAACTAATATATTTCTTAAATCAGATAAAAACTAAGAGTAAAAGTTTTCTAAGCAAAATATTTTTCAATTTATTTTAAAAGGGCTTACCAATTAACTGCATAAAAACTTGACTAATATAAAAGAATATTAAATAAAAACATATTTTTTGCTGAAAACAACCTTTTTAAAACTTATCAACTTCTATCATACAAGTTAAAACTAAAAATCCTAAACGCTTTTAATTTTAAGCAATACCAAAAACATTTGAACTAATTAAATTTAAAGTACCATAAAATACTATATTTAATGTCCGAAATGCGTTTGAAATCAAGAAAATGAATTAGAATATATTTTCGAACTGTCCGAATGTGCCTCAACTCTTTGTTCGATTGTGTCCCATCTACCATCTCCCGTTTAAGAGTAAAAAGTAGTTATTTGTAGTTGAAATTGTGGAAAAAATTTTTTTGGACTTTACTTTATTGATGCCACAATAGAATTCAAGGCAAAATTTCTACTTTAAAAACCTCTCGACTGAATTTTCACTCGAAGAAAATTTACTTTGCACCTTCCAAAGCAGGCAATTTTCAACACTGGTTCCATTGGGGCCACTACTTTGAAAATTCAGGCAAAGAGTGGAACCAATACAGCTACCTATTTGTATTAGTTTCAGATTTTGAGCCAAATATTTAAATTTTTTTTTCAGAATTTAGTTTAATATAAATATGCGGGGCTTGAAGAAAGTGCCTATCCCCTACAGATAAAAGTTACTAAGATAGTGCTAAATATCGATGCTAGTATTTAGTGCCTAAAACCAAAATTATTCCAGTATTTGAATTATACATTTTAAATATAAAAATTTTTTCTGAACTTTTAAACCTTTTCTAGCATTTTTGATAAAATAAATATATTAACTTTCACAGTGGTTATTAATTTATTTTAAGCCTTCCTTTCTCTTATACTCAACGAAATACATTCAAATTCTCGTTCCACATTTTGATTTATACGGTTTGATATTCTTTATTTAGGCTTTTAGACATATGCACAAAACATTTAGGAATTTGACTTTCAGCACTACTTTTACACTGAACTTAGAACTCAAATACATTCCACACGAGAATCGCTTGATCCTTTTCTAAAGGGCTCGAAGTTTGATACATTAGCGTTTGTTGCAAAACAGTTTAGAACATAATGGTGATAAAATTCTGTATAAAAATACCGCCATAAGTCATTTCACGTAAGTCATGAAACATTACCATTAAACGTGTGAGCAATCGCAAATTATTTAGAGCACCAAGCTCGCTTCACGTGCTACCAGGAAGTTGTCATTTGCACATCATGATCACCTTTTAACCTTTTTATATGGAGATTCGAATTGGAACGGTTTTTGAATCACTTTACCGTTGCATTTACATTCACTTCCAAGATCTCATTTTTTTCTTACAAGTTTTTTTTTTCAGAATGGAGTTTAAACAAAGATTAACATCTAGATATATCAAAGTTAATAAAAAAACGCATTTAGTTGACTCTCTAAACACATATACAGAGTATTCTAATATTTTTACAAATCTATACTTAAAATTAAACTTATTTTAATTTTCATAGTTCTAAAACATTAAACAGTCTTACGTAATGCTTTTGCTATCTAGTAATAATTTTGAATATTCATTCAAATAATTAGGCACTTCTATAATTGGAAATTTTTAGAACGGCGGAAGGCAATAGAAGGTTATAGTGGTAGATATTGTGGTATGGGGTAGCATTTGAGTTTACTTAACTTTTTTTAGCAGTTAACTTTTCAACTGAACTGATGTAAAATTATATCAGACTTGATGAAGTCTGCCGAAGAGTAAAAGTTTTGTATTTTACTTGAATAATAAAAAATCTCTTACAATAAGGAAGCTGCATGTGTCAGATTTTCATTAACATTCAAGTGTTCCGTAGGGTTTTTTGTATGGTAAAATGAAATATCTAGTAAATTTTACAAAAAAATGTATAAGTAATTCAATATTTTAATTAAAAAGTCCAGAAAAAAACATGTGAAAACACCCTTTTATGACGTACCATCAACTCCGCTGCTTTCCAACAATGGTCACCGTACGATGACGTCATATCCCAAACTCTTGGAGTTTTCGCGCGCTTTGAAAAAGGAGACTTGTTATTTTTATTGCCATCAAAAAATTTCTCGATCGGCCTCAAATTTTGTGAAGACGCTTATTTTTGCATGAAGAATAGATTAAAAAATCAAAAAAAAATCATGTAATTTCCTCATTGTAACATAAATAAAATCAATTAATAAAACAAAACTAGATAACCTTCCCTTAACCTCTTGAAAAGCATCAATATAAGAGGCGATTCGCAGGGTCGTGTTAAAATTTTAAATATTGCGTTGAAATTATTTTAACTTTTTTTTAAGTTCTACATTAACAACTTTTATTTTAGCAATGAAACGTCTTTAATACTTTCCATTTTCTCAAAAGTATCAAGGGTAGAAATGCTTTTTACCATAGTTGGTAATTCAATTCAAAGATTAGTTATCACATAATAACTATTCAAATTATCTTACTCTATCATGATAGTCACTTTAAGTGTCGCATTCACGACCTCCCCCTTTAAGTGAAATAATTTCTGAATGGTTTTAACCTACACTAAGCCAAAACTCTGTCAATCCTGGATGTCCCGCTGGTAAAGCTACTATACTTCACAGCAACGTTTCCTGAACCCAGTACATCAATATGCGGAAAGAGAAAGGGAGTAAACACAAAGCTTGTTGGGTTGATAGGAGGAATTTCGATACGCGAATTATGATAAAAAAACACTATTTATACATGGGTTTAACGAAATAATCATATTTTAAAATTGACGTTTTTTTGTGTTTCACTCGAAATTCAGACACCACGATGGGAACTACTTTGTTAGTAACGTAGTAGGATAAACTTAAGTTGCTGTCTAGTATAGGAGAAAATCACCTCTCGCAGGTTCACAGAGAACAAAACAATCGCTCTTACGTTATTTGACTTACTAATCCTACTATGGTCACTAAACGGGAGCGTGTTAGCTTTCGTGCTGCCACGAACCGCATGAGTGCCCCCTCACAAGTCTCGGGGAGAATTATGGCAGTTGCAATTAGTGCATATGCAAGTTCAAGGCCTTGGGGGAACTTTCCAATTTAAGTGCTACCTGCAGCAGCAGCAAGTGGTGCGTATCACATCTCTGATGGAAGTGAATAAGGACGCCTTTTTAGTTCGATTTCTGAGAGAAATAATTCTATTTTCCCTCTAATTATGTTTGGGGAGGAAACCGATTCGAGTGTCATACGGATCTGTTTGTTCGAGTGGTCTTCCTCTTTGTGTCAATCTAAGGGTTGGGTACGTTTTCTATTTGCGGGTTTCGAGGAGGAATTGTGGAAGAGTTTCGTGTTCCCGCATGTGTATCATTGAACTTATAACGGTAATGATTGTTTTGATTCTTGGTATTGGGATGATTGTCGTATTCAGTGGTTTAGGTCAACAGGAACATTTGTTTTGAAGAAGTAGGAAAGTTTGAGTACTAATCTAATCAATAAAGTGTATCGCAAAGCACATGAAAAAAGGATTGTTATTAATGAGTATTTTAAGTGAACGTAATGAAACTTTCAAGTGAAGTAAAAAATTTAGCACCATGAGGATCAAGTTAGTGATTTTAAGAGTGAAAAATGTTAAGGTGACATGACAACATAAGAGGAGTTTAAAATACGATACGTATTAAAGAACCAGACTTCTAACTGTTTTCGAACTACATAAAGTTGTTCATTAATGAAATATTTATTCAAGAAATTTTAAAGGTTAAGGTGTGAACTAAAATAACATTTTGACCTTTTAAGATGATTTTCTTCCTTTTATTTGATTTTTCCATTGTAAGGTTTGACTATTTTTAAATTAACAAGATAGAATGCAGATCTAGCAGAAGTAGAAAAGACCATAAAATTTGGAAGAGCATCTTCGTGAAAGTTCAAAAGAAAACAAGATACGAGATCACTCATGCAACACATCAGCTTTTCTGTTGAAACTTTTAGAGAACTTTAAATAAAATTAAAAATGGTAAATTTGATAAACACATATAACCAATGAAAGCAATTTTTGAAGTAAATTTTAAATCCAGAAAATTTTTTTATAAATTTCTTTTAGAAAATTAAATAAACCGTAAACCGCATAGATTTTCAAATTGAAAATAATAACAGATTAAAAAGAAAAGATAATTGAACCAATTTCCCAACTTAAAATTCAAAAGGCACTTCTAAAAGACCTCTTCATGTATTTAATTTGTCATTATGCTGCTACTTGTAAATGGCGATTATACATAAAGCTAATGAATAGTGTCTTCATTGACTGGAACGAATACGTAATGCATCAGTTTCATCTCAGCCAGAGTCCTTCAGAAACTTACATTAGTCTTCATTACCTCAGCCTGTCCATGATGAAGTCGAAAGGTCCCTAGTACTTATCTCTCATTGACCTGTTAATTGAATACAGATTTCAAATACCCGGATAAAGGTACCAGGAAAATCAGCATTGAAAAACTGCTTTAAAAAGCATGCTCTAAATCAATGAGATACGAAACTAGTTTTCGGGTGACTTGTGGTTACAAAACCCGATAAAATATGGTGAAGACTTCTGATAAAGAGTGTGGTTGACCGAGCAGGTGGAAAACCTTAACATTGATGATTATTGAGCAATTTCGTTTAATATAGGCTTTTAGTTTTCAGACATTTGTGGGAATTTAACTCTAAAATGAAAATCAAAACATCCAACTTATCATTAATTTGATTTGACTAATATAATTAAATAATGCATTGACATCATTACTAAGCTCTTATGCGTTTTAATGAAATTACAAAGCTAGTTTGAAGTGTCCTAAAACCGACGTACAAGAATCTAAGCGGCTAAAAGAGTGTTCAGAGTAAACAAACCAGGACATTTATAATTAGTTAAATGGATTTATTGGGAATATTTGGTTTAAGTTTGATATACTAACATGCTTTAATGAAAATATTTTATGGTAAAGATTAAATTATAAATGAAAATTAATACTCAGAGTAAAGGACAAAACTTAAAATTGAAGTAATTTTATATAAATCTCGAGTGGGAAAAAACTTTAAGGATATACAGTTAAAATATATTTAAAATTAAAAGTCATACTTCTGTTTCCAACCGGGTTATGTTTAGGGGCATCAAAATAAGATGCAATCTACATCGCTGTATACTTTTTAAAGAGTTTTTTGAAATTATACACTTCATAAAGAGAAACAGGTTTTGAAGTTTTGATACGGTGTGTATTTTATATCTCTTTGAATCATTTAAAGCTTATCGTACAACTTATTTAATATAAACAAGAACCCATGTTACACTCAAATATAGTCCATGCTTTTAAAATAAATATTTAATTCTAATTTTTGAATCGTCGTATAATTCTGCAAAACAAATGAGGTCAGTTTGTAAATATCACAAACTAATTGTGCTATATTTAAACATTAGGATCAAAGGTAAAAAACCTTAAGGCAATACAATTAGTCTAATATCAAAACTGTAATTACCTCTACAGACTAACTTATTTTTAAAAACAATAACGACGCCTGTAATCTAAGTGCCAACGCACATTTCTTATAGATCCAAGGGCCATAAATTTTTTTAGAAGGATTGATAACATTAGAGAGCCAAAGGTTTCGGTATTTCCCAAGAGATCCCAACAGGTTCTCTAACGCCCTTTGCGCGTGCCTTATTGGCAAAATCAAAGGGCAGCAGAATACCAAGCCAGAAGGCCACTCAGATTTGAGCCGGTTCCCGAGTTTATGACTCCAATGCCACACTTTGCACAACTGACCTTTGCAAGGGATGTTTGATTATCTTGCTTTACGGCTTTCCGATTCTGTTGTGCGTTTTGTATGCGTACGTCGAAGTATTGAGAAAGCGAACTTTATGTCGCATTGTGGGAAACTAAATATAACACATGCCCCCTTGTGAGAAGAATCTGGAATTGATTTATGCTTCATGATCATTTCAACCTTGTGTACATCTTTTTGGTACATTATTTGTGGCAAACAAGATAATGTAGATTTTTTTGAAGTTATTTGCAGGAATATCCCTGTTCTAGTTTACAAAGAGTATCATTGCAGGCGATTGTTTTTGTTTGAAGTATTTCCAATGAAAACACATATATAGTTCACAGCAACGTTTCCTGAACCCAGCATATCACTACGCGGAAGGAGAAAGGGAGTAAACACAAAGCCTCTTGGGTTGCTAGTAGGAATTTCGGTACGCGAATCATGAAAAGAAGACTATATTCATGGGTTTAACGAAATAATCCTATTTTAAAATTGACGTTCTTCGTTTCACTCGAAATTCAGACACCGAGATAGGAACTACTTTGTTAGTTTCGTAGTAGGTTCAACTTAAGTGGCTGTCTAGTATAGATATGAATTTATCAGGACTGAATGGATGACTTTACTACAAGGCCTCCTTCCCAACCTTATAAATTGCGTAGTTGAAGTGCCTAAAAATATCGTTTTACAATACTCTTCCTTTTTGAACCTATCCAACTTTTATTGCCTTCTAATTGAAAATCAACTTCAATATAATACAAAATGCAGATCAAGAACTTCTATGGCAACTGAATAAAAATCCTGAGGCTTCTTTTCATCATCAAAAATAAAACACTTTAATTTTCTCAGCTCAAAATAACTTTGAAAATATATAAAATTATAAAAAGCAAAAGTGAGGTTTTAATATTAACACTGTTCTCATAGAGTTGCACTTTTGAACAATTAAATAAAAGCTAACAAACATTCAGTCTGATTAGGATCTTACAGCTTAGAAAACAACTTACTCTCACTTAAAAGTTGAAGAAAAAGTAAAACTGCGTGCAAAACATCAACGTGTTCATTTCGAATTCAACAAGTGCATGATGTCGGATTTAACGCTTCGCATCTTAAGCAACAATGCACATCGCCTAATATCACTCAAAACACAGATTAGGGATGCTCCATGAATTTTTATAAGATCATTAATGCCAAAACGTTAAGATAGACCATTTCACACTTGTGCAGAATCGACGCTAAGATGAAGACTCCTTCATTTGAATCCAGCTTAAATAATAAAAAAAACCACCGATTTTTCTTCCACAGTTCGGACTCGCTGATAGGTGATGACACCATTTACCCTGCTGGTGGCCTGAGGAAATACACGATCTTCGGGAAAAGAACAAACTCTGGATTCTTTTGAACCCTCTCTTAACAAGTAGCCTTGTTGAACCCATCATGTTTTGAGCGTGAATAAAAGACGAGATGGGGGAAAAAAGACTGGCATGTGTTCAGGTGAAGTTTGTGGATTGCACAAGCCTATTTAATCGATGTGAGCTAATTTATGATTAAGGTATTTTGTGAGGGAGATTGGATTAAACCATAAAGGAAAACGTGTGGGTAAAAGTGGAAGAAAACACTCTGAAGTGTATAAGACGGACCATTTTCTTTGATTAGAAAACTGTTTCGTAAGAGAATGGCGATTTATTACAGATTCGCATTTTTTTGTAAGTTAATTTCAGTTTGAGGAAATTTTGGGTAGGTTTAATTAAGTCAAGTTGGGTAATACGGCTTTGGGTGCTAAATTAATGACTTATTGAAACATAGCGTTTCGTACTACCACGGCTTACTAGATACTACTACAGACTGACCGAGATGCGGAAATCTTTAAAGTGTAGATGGCAATAGTTAACATCTAGCAAAGCAAATCCACATAGTTGAAGGCGAGGCTTAATGGCTTTATGGCCAACAGTCAGCAGTTTCGTCTTGAAAACACGCCTTTGTTTTTCCTTATTTGTCAGTGTGTTTATCCTATTGGTTAGGACGTTAACCGATTTGGGGCGATCCTAGCGGGAAAAGTTGTCAAAAGTTTTAAATAATTAAAAACTAGGTCAGCCTGTAGTAGTATCTAGTAAGCCGTGGTACTACATTGATTCTCCGAGATCATTTAGAAGTTACCTATTCTACCCAATTTTAAAACTTAAATAAAACCAAGTAACTTCATAGATGTTCCAAAAAATTGACAAATATCTGGTTGTGATTTTGAAATAAAAGAAATTAACTTTACTTGAATCCGATGAAAAATTAAAAATTTTTATCAACCTTCCAAATCATAAGGTTAATAAAAATTTCGTATATTAATTTGGATTTCACAATATTTAGGTCAGACTTTTTTCATTATTTCATTAAAGAGCTCAAATTAAAAAATTTGAATAAATAGTAAGTTAGGTACTTGATAAGCATGGTTAGGTTTTCATACCTTCATAATACACAAATTTAGTGATTGTATAGCACCATTTAAATTTGCAAAACAATAAACATTAAATTTTGGAAGGTAAAGGACTTGTAGCATGTTTTTGCCAAGCAAAAGACCATCTGGTATGAAAATTACAGAATAGACATCAACGGCTGCAATGGAGCAGAAAACCGTTCCTCATCATGACATGTTAAACGTCGACAATCGAAAAAAACTACAATTGCTCGTTACATATCGTCACAAATCTCGTGTCATGTTAGTTAAATACATCACAGTCTATTAAGTACAAATTGCACAAAAAATCGCGGACATTAGAGTTTTTATTGAATTTTAAATTTAATTTCCAGCTCATTGCATATTCGATACCCATAAATTTGAATCATCGTTCTATTCGAGCGCTCTTTTGAATATGCAGCGAAATATATATCTCATTTAAAATCGTGAAATTGAAAACTCGTTGCCCGGGTTGTCAGTTGGGTCGTTGGCAAATCCATATTTCACGATTTTATATTTCACTTTAAACTCGTTAATCGTGACCTACCCAAGGCGTAACTCGGATGTGCATCTAGTTCAAAATGTGGTTTCACTTCAACCGCGTATACGGAAGTGCTTCAAAAATTGCGGGTATTCTGAAGTTTAAAGAAATAAGTGGTTTTGTATAAACCACCAGGAGAAAAACTTTTTACGTATTATAATATATTGTTGCGATTTTTATGGGAATAGGTTTTTACACTCAATTTAAAGGGTGACTGCAATTCTTGAATCCTTAAAAACGTTTTGAGCCAAATCTGCGTTGTTATCATTTGGCTTTATACTTCTTTTCAGAGTTCTGGGTTTCTGAAAAAGTTTTTCTAACGGCGGAATGTCTATATAATTCCCGGTTACACTTAAAAATAAATAACTTCTCGAAATTGAATAAGATCCCAAAATTAATGTTTTGGTGATTACCAATACAATTCAGTCTCTTACAAAAGATATCTTTATAGAAATTTCTATTCTTATGAATGATTGAATTCAAGAAAGTTACTTTCAGTTCGATAGAAACGATTGAATCTGGAATTTCCCAAACAAATTTGGACATGTATGTGTAACGGTGAATGTCCGAAATTGGAGAATGTCGACAATCCCAGATAAGCGACTATGTGAATGTCGACATTCCCCAAATTTCGGACATTCACCGTAACATATGCATAGTTCAAGTAACATATACATAGTTCGTAACATATGCAAATTCCAACCCGGTAAATGTTATGTGGGTCTGATGATTCCCACTTACTAACAAACTGTTCATACATGTAATAACATTCCTTTCTCATTACAAAACCCGAGCACTAGTCCCACTTACAATGTTTGCATAAAAACCTTATTACAACAAAACTTGGCATATCCCAGCCACACAACAATAGCGAATTAACTAATCACACCGTGTTGCTATTATACCTCATTGCGGAGCTTATCTATTTAGAGCAATGTGGAGAGAGTGGGCAATTAAGAGCAGCGCTGCCCCATATGTAGGAAACACGCTGCGAGACCTAATGAATTTTCAAAGTCAAACTCAGCCACGCCCCTGTTTGGTCGAGTCCGATTTCTCAGAGGGGTGGGGTAGTACTAATTAGGAGACGTTAGTGTCAACAGTGGCAGCAGGAACAGGGCGTGAGGAATCCAGGAAGGTGACAGCAGGGTGATCACGAGATGTGTCCACTTCCGTATACCATGTGTTCATATGCAAATTGTGGGATTTTACCTTTGTGGAAAGAGATTTTAAAGTACAGGTGGTATTCCTCAAGAGATTATAAACAACGACAGATTTTAATAGCAGTGGTAACTCGATACGAGGCCTCCCATTTGTTTTCAACATTCATATCTATATCCTTAAAAATATGCAGATTTTCAGTTGCCTTATAGAAAATTTTATCCTACATGACGTATCTATAGCAAGTACGGTACAATGACAGTACCCTGTCTGAAAAGGTACTCGCCTAGCTGTCGAGTCCTATTAGACCTCGTAATAGCCTTTACTTTCACAAAAACCCTGAATGAGTTTGGTTTGAGTTTTATTGGGCAAGGATGCTACACACTGAATAGGCTACAATTTTTCTCTTATTTCGCAGAGGTTACTTACTTTAATTTTTCTCATGTTATAATCTATTAGAAAAAACTTTCTAGTCATTCAAAAATAACATGAAAAAAGAATAAGGTGGAACTCTTGTTAAATGCCGAGTTTTACCAGCAGAGCAGTCCCTGGCTCTATGATATCTCTCTTAAACCTCAACTGAAACCTGACAGTTCAATTACTCAACACTCATGGCAGTTCATTACATTTATTATTCATGAAGCAGTACATCGTGGTGTCCTTCGTAATAAGTTAAGAGGCAACCACTTAGCACTTTGGGTCGAGCATCGGCAAGGCCCATAACAGACAAACACCCAAAGGCTATTAACGATTTCAGTCCTGGCCGAGCAAAATTTTCTATAGTATTCAATGGAAATATCGGGCGGTCGAGGACAGAAAGGGGTACTACGCCGCTACCGCACTTGACGACGCAATTCCACATTCCATTTCATAACGGGAGTAGGGATCCCACCATTCATTCAACCCAGCTGAATAGTTGCAGCTGACGCCTAGATCGTGCCAGACCAGAATAGGATTCCTCGCGCATGCATTGCCTCAGATCCACCAGCGCAACATTCAAATGAATCTTCTAATGAAGATTCCGCTGCGGCCTTCAACAAAAAAGCGCATGCATTATTTATTAAGGAGGCCACACTTTCTTTTTCCGGTCTGTGCCTTTTATTTTAAGGAGATGGCCGAGGGGCGTCTGCCTACGACTGACCTCACGTTGCGACACTATACCTGAGGAATTGGAAAGCGATGCAAGTGCCAGTAAACCGCAACTTCTACAATTTGGGAAATGTATCAAGGTTGTCCATCGAAGGATTAACAAAAGGTCTATGTAGATACGAAACTGATAGTTTTTATTTATTTTTATTTTATTTACTGCTAAACACATGCATCCAACTACAGGGCAGAAAAAAACACAAGATAAAAGCATAAAAGAGTAACAGTACAAATTAAAAAACACGATTAACACAGGCCATAAAATTATTACTTAATTTTTAAAAGAATAAAAAAAATCACTATGTGATGGCATGTTTACAATTTAACAGAAATGAAATATTGTCCGATTTAAATTATAAATTTTATTATTAGATTATATTTCAAAAACAATTTTATTTCTGGTATTGTATTGAGGTAAACCTGAAAATTTAGTTCTTCCAATAATGAAAGGCAATCAATGTTATTGTTAAAGTAATTCGAAGAAAAATTTAAAAATAGATAAAAATATTTTTTATAGGGTAATATTAGACGATAGTAAATAACTGGTCTTAAAATAAATAAAACTAATTATAGACCATGGTGTCACATTTCCTACTACTTCAATTCTCGTGTTTCAATATGGGGGAAGGCCTATGAAAGACCCAAACTTACTCATTTTACAAATCTTCATATTCAAGAATTATTAGTGAAACTTCGTTTCATAAACGAGATAAATTTTTATTGAAGCCTGTAAGGATCCTGGGGATGCCCCCTGCTGATCTCTAACTATTAGATATGCATGGACTTATGGATCTGTTCTAATTACACTAGACTACACCATATGGGGATTACACCACACATTTAAAATATATATCAGACTTTAAATTTAAGTCACACTTTTACAATATCGGTTGTAATTACATAAGGCAGTATTTAATGAACAAACATTGTGTAAGTAAAACATACGTGATCAGAATCCAATAACAATTATCGTGCGTGAGACATAATTATAAAATATCTGGTTTATATACCTAGTACTTCAATTTTTCTATGACTGTGGATCCGTTTTTAAAAAAAACTAAATTTGATAGAAAACCTTATTGATCAAAGTTGTGAAGAATGGAGAATATTCTTTATTTATAATTTTAAAAGTTTCTCACCTTTTGTAAATAATAGCTTGATACCTAATGTTTTTTATTTATAAACAAATTTAAAAACTTTTTTTTGCATAAGAATGCAAATAGTCCAGGGTAGATAATTTTTGAAACAAAAAAAAATAATAGTAGGATGAAACACATTGGAAAAGGAAGATAATATAACAAAAAAGAAAGGAAAAATAAATTACGGCCGATCTGAGGCCGGGAAAAAGAAGGGGGGGTAAAAAGGGGGTTTTTTAGAATAAAAAACGGTTTATCTCGATTTCCGACAAAACTACAAGTCCTATGGAAAAAATTTAAATAGCAAAGTTGTAGGTAATAAAAAGATCTACAACTTTTGTATTCACACTTTTTTCACATAACCTCAAAATTTATGTGAAAAACTCCAATAATAAATTTTTTGGTTTTTTATTTTTATCTTTTACAAAAAAAAAATTTTCTTCTTGAAATTCGGTGAAAACTTACCTTTTGATGTCCCAAATACACCTTAATTTTTTTTATTTAAAATATTTATTTTTTCTCCTTATTTTGGCTTGATATCGAAAAAGCACCCTAATTTTCATTCGAAAAATCTCACGTCAAAATATCTGCTTTTTTAAAAAAGTTGGTGGGCTTTTTGTTCGTTGAAATCTCTACTTTCTGATGGTGTAAAAAAATATATACATCACTATGGTAAATGTTCTCAGAAAATGCAAAGACACGAAAAAAACCCGAATCCGAAATTTTTTAAAATCAGTATGTACAATTTTGAGCTAGGGTAAACGCACCAGTACCAGGGCAGTTAAGGAAAATTTTGCATTCAATTTAATAATGTCCGGCTACTACCACCTAATTAAATACCTAAAATTATCCTTAATAACATGTATGTTTTAAAAAATTATTTTAATAAACATTAAGCCACTAAATTTTACAATTTATGAATTTACTCCCATTGCACCAGTAGCCGTTCACTTTTCCCCAATATCTGACCAATGCATGCACCATTATCCGTCCAGATAAAAAAAACACATTTTTCGACTTTAAAAATTCTATTTTTCCTCAAAAAAATCTTAAATAACGATTAAAAAGTGAAACAAAACACCTTTTTTAATGAACTATGTTCAATTTAAAGGGTTTTTCAAAACGAAATTTTTGAATATTTGAAACGAATATATTATATGAATAGTTTTAGTCTCCTTGATGGCATTTCTTCATCGGCAAACCTTCCCGATTTTAGTGGATCTTCGAAATCTTCAAGACCATCACAGTCTTCGTTTACAATAATATTTTTATTCTGTATTGGTTCTTCATCCACAGTTTCATCTTCCTCGTAGGTTTTTTCTTCCACATTGGAGCATTCAGTACCATGACAATTGGAGCATAAATGTGTACATTTTAAGCCATGTTTTCGGCAGCCACATTTTAAATTGTTGCATCCAGTTTCGCAGCTGCAGCAAATGGTTTTGAGCAATATTTCTGGAATTAATTCATTTTCTGTAAATTTGGGCATAATTCCACGGTGATGTTGCTTCCAGCCCCAATCTGTTGCTGTCAGTTCTTTACCCAGCCAAGTTTGAACTTGATAATATGCCCTTTAACAATGTTGTACAGCTGCTCCTTCTGTGGGTGGGAGATTTGCCAATATGAAAGATGATTTAATTTTTGCCAATTGATATTTTCGAAATCTTAATTGATTAAGCTTTATATTATCATTTTTACATTTATAAATAGATTTGATTAATTGTAATCCATTTTTTCGACATCTTCTTTGTTTGCATCTTTTTTTTTATAAAAAACACTGGCCAAATTTGAAAAATTTTTTTCGTCTAATAAGGAATTTACGATACTTTTCTTTCCTTTTCCGGCAAATCCAGATGTTGTATCGCAACCAGAAAAACAATGCAGAAATGCAACGATATCTTTGAAGGATTCATATTTGAAACTATCAGATGTGAAAAATGTATATTTTACATTTTCAGAACCTGGCTTGAGAAAATAAATGTCCTGATTATTTGAATTTAATTGATTCAAAAGAACCAAAAGATCAATATCTTGACCCACAACAATGACAGTTTTATTGGTGTCTCTGGCAATTTCTTTGCATTTTCTGAGAACATTTACCATAGTGATGTATATATTTTTTTACACCATCAGAAAGTAGAGATTTCAACGAACAAAAAGCCCACTAACTTTTTTAAAAAAGCAGATATTTTGACGTGAGATTTTTCGAATGAAAATTAGGGTGCTTTTTCGATATCAAGCCAAAATAAGGAGAAAAAATAAATATTTTAAATAAAAAAAATTAAGGTGTATTTGGGACATTAAAAGGTAAGCTTTCACTGAATTTTCGTGAAAAAAATTTTTTTTTTGTAAAAGATAAAAATAAAAAACCAAAAAATTTATTATTTGAGTTTTTCACATAAATTTTGAGGTTATGTGAAAAAAGTGTGAATACAAAAGTTGTAGATCTTTTTATTACCTACAACTTTGCTATTTAAATTTTTTCCATAGGACTTGTAGTTTTGTCGGAAATCGAGATAAACCGTTTTTTATTCTAAAAAACCCCCTTTTTACCCCCCCTTCCTTTTCCCGACCTCAGATCGGCCGTAATTTATTTTTCCTTTCTTTTTTGTTATATTCTCGTCCTTTTCCAATGTGTTTCATCCTACTATTATTTATTTTCTTTTTTTACCATTTTCAAAGGCTTCTGCACTGGTCTAAAAGTAATATTACGAGTTTTAAGATGACTGAAAGTGATAAGGATTAACAAAAAGCCATTTTCTGAAAAATATTAAATATAGTGTTTTGAAAACCTGGAACGTACATGAGAACGCCACCCAAATGATGAAATAACTAACTACATTTCAAAAATAAATTCCGAACCCAAAATTGAAGATCCTAAAACTTTCATTTTCCAGTGATATTTGCAATTTTAACACCTTATCTACTCCAGACGCCTATTTATACCATAAGTTTCTCCAAAAGGCACCTTCCAGCCATATAGCGGATTATGTGACATTTATGCTTATTTTTTTCCAAAGCGAGTGAGAGCAAACGACACATGGCTGTATCATAACGGCTTTTAATGAAATGCGACGAAAACCAGTTTCTGTCTTTATTATCTAGTATTCAAATGGTGAAATTGAATGCGCTCTGAAGCATTGACCGCCTGACTCGGTATGGATCATAACTCTAGTTTCAGAAGTTACTTTCTTGGGATGGAGAGAAAGTTGTTATGCATTAGATTTCGTAGACGTCTAGGAACTGGGATCGGAAAAGTCTTTCGTGATACACAACAAGGAATATTAAAAGGTGGCGTATATTTTTTTTCGTTGTACCGCTTTTTTGGCGGTAACGCTTGAAACTGGTTTTTACGAGAATTAAAGGACAGGCACACATTATGTGGAAGAAATAAATTCAAGACCATGAAATTTACATTGAGCTCTATATCTTTATTTTGTTCTTGTGCTTTTCCTTTCAACGAACTAAGCCAAATGCTTTGGAGAAATAGAGGTCAATTATAAATCATTTTACCTTTTTTGTTTAACTCTTCCTTCACCATTATGTTCACCTTTAAATCTTTAAAAGTACATTTTTATCCAATATACATTGTTTTTAACAAATTTTAAACTCTAAAAATGCTTGCTAGCATTGTTGATGATAAATTTGGTTTTGAATTACCGATTCATCTGAAATTCATTCTCCAATTACGACTAGTTTGGCCCCAAGCCTGTCATTGGTCGTCACCTATTAGTGCTTGCACTTTAATTATGTGTATGCTTTTCCTGAATAGTATGCTATTAATATTGCTTTAATACTCCGATAGAAAATAAAATGTTAAAGTAATTTTACTGCAAACATCTAAACAAATTTTCCACTTCTGTCTTTAAAATTCCGAAAACGTAATTTAATCGTAATAACCTCTCTTAACCAAGTATAACCCTAAACATACTCCATGCGTAAAACGCTAGCTATAATACCTACAAGAAAATATTTAAAAAATTAAATCAAATCGATAAATTTAAATCTTAGATTTTTAAAACTGAATAGAATACTCAAACTGACCAAAATGCTGCAAAAGTAAGCAAGAATTCTATTTGAATATTAGATCAAAAAATAATAGCCAAGAGCTCTATCCATGCGTCATCAAGGAGCTTTGACAAGGACAGAGGTGGTGTTTCTGAATCCCAACCTCCGAAATCGGTAAATGACATCAATCCCCAATAGCCAAAATGTTCAAAGGAAGCAAAACAAACTTTTATTGTTATTAGAAAGGTTGAAATTATAGTTGACACCCGCTAAAGGGGCTACTCAACTGAAATTTAAATCTTTTTTTATTTTAACTTCGGGCGATATTTAAATGTCGCCCGAAGTTTGAACAGCAAACCAGATAAAATAAAGAGATTGGGAATTGAAAAATAACAGTTGCATCTGGAAAAATATAGTCTGTTTCCTTGACAATGAACTTCAATTTCACGAGATTAAGAACATCATTCATTTAATCTTTCATAAGTTAGAGAATTCCTTATTTACTTGAAGTAGTGGGTTTACAAAAATTGGCTCAAGTTTGTTTAAAGAAAAGATTGAAAACTATTTAAAGAAACTTTTTCTCGGTAGCCTGTTTCGAATGACGCAACGTTGCCACTCAACTCGAATAAACTTCAATTTCAAATAAAAACGGTTACGCCTATCAGTTGAAGGTGTGTGGTCTACACAATTACGAAACTAAGTAGCATTGAAAGATGTCAATCAACCAGAATATGGATTGTTTTAAAAATTATTTTGAAAACCTACAACAGTTATTCATTTTTTTTTGTCACTACTGATTCTCATTCAGAGGTTTGATTTTGATACATTTAGAACGAATAAAGAATATTTCTTTTTAATAAGGATTTTAGATACTTCCAGTAGTAATTTCTACAGCTTGTGAATGAAGGTGTTAGCTCTGATTATTTATGCATATTTCAGTAAAAAAGAATATACTAGAAGGAAATTCATCTTAAGAACATTATGAAGATATTTTCACAAAGAACGAACAAACCACCCATACATCTTTAAAACAAGCGTAAGGTGTCAGAAGAGTAATCCATTTTCTATTGAAAGAGTGATCCAATTTGTAGCAGCTCACTATACTGGCTCATTTCGAAAAGTGAGAGAGAAACTTGAACCAATTTTGACTCGTTTACCGATAGTGATCAGATCTGCCAGCAAGGGCATCAAACTCTACTACCGATAGTAGTAATTGGTCTAGGGTGCCTTAGGCTGTGTGTCTGGTATTTACTCTGGAAAACTATCCGTAGAAAAAGGCACCCAGGTGTATTATTTTTCTGCTGCATGTCTCCGAAAGTAAGAGTTTAGGGCACTTAAAAGAGCATTTGATAGTGTTAAAAACTAAAAACATTTTATGACTATGGGTATACTATTTTGATCTGAACGGGAAAAACCAGAAGTTCGTAAGTCCGGGATCAGAAAAATAACATTATAGTGTTCATGGTACAAGACGCATTCAATAAATTACTAGAATATAATCTATTGTAAGTTTGTTATCTACTACAATTTTAAAATTTTGTTCAGCACTGAATTAAACGATAGTATAAAATATTGTAAATAAGTAGTTTGTATAATTAACCATGAAACATAATAGTATACTTTTGTAAAAATTAATTTGCATTTTCAAATTTAAAAGTACAAGTATCATTTTGTATTTTAATTTACAAATATTAAAAAGTTTTTTTTAACGAATATTGGGCAATTTACCAGAGCTGTTAAGTTGTTTGGACAAATGATAAATTGTTATTAGTCCCTTCGACAACATACACATTATATATATTTTTTAATATTTAACCATGATTTTAATCTCTTATAGATTTTTAAAGACTATCTATAAAGAATAGATTTTTATAAAACCATGCTTTTAACTTTATTCTTAAAGTTCTAAACGTTCTGCATGGAAATTAAAACATGTAAAGCAATTTGTACGAATAAAGAGGAAAAATTATAAAGTATTTTTTATTATTATCAATATCCTTATATTAGAGCTTTCGAATTGCACTTTTTAAAAAGCTCATACATCCCATTACGAAAAAATTAATTCAAATATTCGCATTGTATACATATAAGTTATTATTTAAAAAAGAATTTTACGAGTACCTTTTTTAATGTTCCCCAGTAAATTTTATCGGTATTGAAGTTTTGCAACATAATAACTTCAAAACAAAATTTAAGACAACACTACTCATGAAACTTTCAGGCGGTAAAATAAGTTAAAATTGAAAATAGTAATCCGAAGCGGATTAAAGCTTTTAAAATCTTATTAAATTTTTAAACAAAGTTTAATACGATTTAAACCATTAGGGTTTTTTCTTCAACCTTATCAATTTTATATAAATATAAGCGAATTTAATTTTATTTAGGGAAATTAATAACAATATACCTTGTAAATCAAAGTTATCAATGAGGTTTAGGTATTTTAAGGAATAAGATGTATTAGTTTTGAAAATAACATTAAAATCTAAGTAAATAAAGTATATTTTTCTTTTTAAAATCACTAAAATATTGGTTTGCTATACAAGTTTTTACTGTGATACAAAATATTCCATACTTTCCGCCTACGATAACCGTGTTGTCATTATTAATTCTTAGTGTCTAACTTATACTAAAGAATCGGATTAAGATTGTCCTTGGCGCTAGATTGCTTGTCACTATTTTGCATTTATTTAAATGATAATGTTGAAATATTGGTTAAAGTAGGCCATTTAAAAATTTAAAGAAGCTATCTTTCCTCAAGAAAACTATATAGCCGTTTTACTTGAATCCGTACAGTGGAATAGCTTCAGAAGCTTTTAAATTTTGTTTCACAAAATGTAGGTAACCATGATAATAGGGTATGAAATTTATCTTATAATTTTAGTTAACAGAAATATTTAACTTCTGCTTATTAAGTAGTACCTCAAATTGAAAAAAAGTGAAAGGAAATAATTTGGTGGGAAAAAGAAAATTACTTGGGTCATTGATTTATAGCGCATGAATCAAATATAACCATAATGTGCCAAAAATTACTTTGGTTTCTGCGAGGATCACAGGTATTACTAAATGATAAAGCATTAATTCAATCCAAAAGAGAACCTAAAGGGGTATTTTATTCTTGTCATAAAAATAATAAGATACAAACGAACAGTCTTTTCATTTAACAAATGTTGCTAAATTATTTTTAACGAGAAAGTTAAACCACAAATCTAAAATATTTTTGGAATAACGCAATAAGGAAGTTGCATGTGTCAGATTTTCAAAAACAAACAAGTGTTTCGTACGGTTTTTTGTATGGATAAATTAAATATCTAGTCAATTTTTCAAAAAAAATGTACAGGTAATTAAATATTTTAATTTATCCCAAGCTCTTTATTACACATCCCAAGCTCTTTGCGTTTTCGCACGGTTTTAAAAAGTGAATTTCTGTTAATTTTTTTGGCACTCAAAAAACTTCTCGATCGCCCTCAAATTTTGGGTAGTTGCTTATTTTCGCAAGAAGAATCGATTAAAAAATGCAAAAAATCATGCAACTTCCTCATTATCAAAATTATTGCATAAATATACGAAACAATAATATCCCAATCCTATTCGAACTTATTAATACTAATTTTTAAAACGATTTGTATATTTTAAAATTGCAGATGTTTATTTTACGGTAAATTTTTGGGAGCAGCAAAATAAATTTTTTATGAAAGAAAAACTTACAGTATAATTTACATTTTATATTTAATATTTTAATTTTTACAACCGTAAAAAGATTTTTTACCCAGCACACAATTAATGAAAAAATCATTAAAATTTTATGACCATTAAGGAGAGTTATAAGGGCACGACCTCTTAGCTTAAAGAACAAGGTTAATCGCATTAATTATATAGGTTAGCTTACAAGTTGTCGAACCCTGTATTAGTAGGATTCACTTTTTGCCATTCAACTTGACAGCGGTCTAAAGAACTAATCGCCTGTAACGTAAAGAATTTTCGAGAAGGTTTAACTTTTCATTCCATTCATTGAAAATCTTTTACATATATAATCAAAAATCATTATTTTATTTAAAGATAGTTGAAGTAAATTGTTTTTTGTTTTAAAAGTTTTCAAAAAATAAAATACTTTAAAATAAACTAAAAGGTTCGTTTATAAATGCAGTTTTTAAATCAACACCACAAAAATTATTCAATGTACATACAAATACATATACATGTTAAGTCGACCAACTACAGGCGTAAGCCCAGCATGGTTAGTCCAGTCTTTGTTTACTACTTTCTAAGCTACAAAGAGATATAATAAAATATTTCATATTGTTTCCAACAACAGTTCAAAAAAATAATTTTAAATCATTTTTTCATCGCATACGACTTTCAATTTCTAACAATTTAGTATCGCACAAAGATTGTTTTCTTTGCAATATGTTTGTTTCTAGGTTTGATAATTTTAAAGTAATTTAAACCAACTAGTTGGCGACCGCGAAGCGGTCGCCAAATGGTCGACGCTTATCCCAGCTGTGCCATAACTTTTTTTAAGTGATCCAAGATTGATTACATTTCAGAGATAACTTCTGGAGTTTAATTTTTCATAAGCTTAATTTTTAAAAACTTATTAAATACAGTAATAAATTACTGTGTGTATTAATGTTCAATGAGATTGATATTTTTCCTCTCAATCATTGTTTAATACACAAAAAACAAATTTTAATTATAAATTTAAATACGATTGTAATCATGGAAAACGAGGGAAAATCAATTGTTTTTAAATTAATACTTTTATTCACTGTGCAAGGGATTTGTTTTCTGTTGAGATAGTTTTACAAACACGCTCATTGTTGACATAAAGAGAAATCCCAACATTCAATTTCATCAATAAAATCGTTACAAATGCATTAAAAGTTCCTAAAACCACACAAAAACGAATATTAGATAAATATACTTTCAAATATTTTTTTAAAAATTACACAAATGAAAGGTGGATAAGTACGTGCAAAGGTATCAACTCTAGTTTTCACGTAAAAAATATAGTCAAACAATTTTCAGTTTTATGACATTTTTCCCCTGTACACAAAAATAAAGTTGCTACACAAGTTGTTAAGCTAGTGAATTATTAAAGTTTTAAAAAAAAGTCTGTCAAAAGTCAGATCCGTTAAAGTAATCAAATTTTTTTCACGGTGGATTGTATTCAAAAGATGAAAAAGATCCAACCATGCAAAGTATATTTTTTTCATAATAAACACACACAATTTTGTAAAAAAAAGAACAGAGCACATATAAGATAAACATAATATTAAAACTAGTAATGTTTCTTAATAAAAAAAATCGCTCAAAACTTGATAGAGGGGTAATTCAGGAATTTAAGAAAAACTAGAGCTGAAGTTTCCGAAACAGCTTTGGAAAGAGTCTTCCAGTCCCCATGTGTAACCACAATTCCAACAGCAACATGATTAAGTTTTGTCAGCATAGATATCTAAATACCAATCTAATCACCAAAAATAATATAATAATTACTATTATTTTAGCATCTGATAATAACAATATTAATAATTTATTATCTATGGTTGTCAGTCATAATATAAACATGGAGGCTGGACGACTATTTCTAAAGTTTCTTTTTCTGAAAGTTAAATAAGTTGTGTGACAAATGAATTCCTAAGTAATAAGATTAAAAAATTTAGATAGAAAACACTTAAAAAATATTATAATAACGCCTACTTGTTCCTTCTACTTTAAATTCCCACATTGAAATTTCAACTAAAACCACATAAAAACAAAAACGCAACTTACCAAAAGCTAAGAGAAAGCAAAGATTGGCGATGACGGATTTCATGATGGCACTTGATGAGACACAAAACTACGATAAATTACTAAGAAAAAAATCTTGACTGTAAATAAATTCAGCAATGCGAAAGCAGCGGCAGCAGGTAAACAATGCAGGCTTGATCTCACATGTCCCTATCCATAAACTTCTTCACAAAACACTCATCGCACACACTAAAATTCGAAAGCACCGGCTGACCCCTCAAGTCCACATGGAACGATAGTAATCCTTCTCCATGTCGTCGGAACATGCGTGCTCCCGAACGGCACCTTTCGGAATATTGGAAAGCGCTTTTTTGTTACGGAAAAAACCACCTCTGCTCGTTTCCTTGCTCGGTGCGCTCACCCTTCTCCAAGTCGTTACCACCTCGATTTGACTCAAGCAGCGAAAAGAACCGTTATGCTAGGTTTCTGTTCACTTAACGGGGCCACGAGTGCCATGTCTGCCGCCAGGTGGCGCAGGAGGGAAGGGGGATCTGGGGGGGGGAATTAATTGAGTCGTCTTTTTGTTTAAGAAAAGAACGAGTCGGACGAGTTATCGGAGTGATCGGTGGGAGGGTCACCGTCTTGTAACGGTGGTGAGGAAGTGCATTCGTTGTTATTGTTTTTTTCTGTTATAAAATCGTGTTGTGGTTTTCGGGGCCTTGTTTTGTAATGAGAGGACCTTGTAATCATCTTCGATATACTTTTTCCCACTCTTTTTTTTGGATTCAAAGGTTTTCTGTAGCTTTTCATAACACGTGTTGCGTTGGGGAAGCTTGTATCGTTAACTATTATAGAGTCCTTCTAGTATAATCTGAACTGAAGTTTCAGCTCCTCATCTACTAGTAGCACAGCTTGTACTAAGTATGTGAAGTTAACGTAACTGCTACATGTAGTGAACGATATTTATTCGTACATGACCAAAATTGGATCAATCTTGAATGCTTATGCTGAATGGGCAATAAGTAATTTTATGTAAAAATGCTGGATTCGAACGATATAGCTGGTATGAAATTCAATCTTAAGGGGTTTAGTGTCAATTTCTAGTTAAGTGATAGATCCACAAAGCACCCCATGCAGATAAGAGTGAAGTTCTATGTAATTTCGAGACGTCTATGGGAATACCCTACCTCTTCTAGAATTCTTCGCTCCAATTTAAATCCCCCTTTGTATCAAATAAAACTACATTTCGTGGTTGAGAAATAATTACTAGAAAACTAACGATATTATTCACTGCTACTTGACCAGTGGTTAAACATCGATTTAAGAAAGATTCCACCTATCACAAACAGCTAAAACCTTACATTTTCTTTCTTTAGCTGCTGGTTAACCGCTGGTTGAGTGACAGTGAATGATGGCCTTATTCACAGCCACTAAACCAGCGGTTAACCAGCAGCTAAAGAGAGTAAAATTAATCAAAAGGCAACAAAAAAGGTTGAAAATGCTAAATTACAAAGAGATGTTGAAGATTATAGGGATGCTGAAGAGCAAAGGGATGCTGAAGAACAAATGGATGTTGAAGAGTAAAAGAATGATGAAAAGTAGAGAGATGCTCAAGAGCTAAGGTATCTTGAATATAGCAAATAGATGTTTGTAAGCAGAGAAATGTTAAAGAATATAGTGATGCTAAAGAGCAAAGGGATTTTGAAGAGTAAAAGAATGATGAGTAGATGAGAGAGGCTCAAGAGCTAAGATATGCAGAATAGCAAATAGATGTTTGTGAGCAGAGGAATGTTGAAGAGTATTGGGATGCTGAAGAGCAAAGGGATTTTGAAATGCAACGTTATGTTGAAGAGTAAAATAATGATGAATAGTAGAGAGAGGATCAAGATCTTAGATATATAGCATAGCAAATAGATATTCGAGAGCAGAGGAATGTTGAAGAATATATATGGATGCTTATGTCAGAGATATGCCAGAAATGGATGCTGAAGAACTTTTCGTGATCATTTATGGTAAAAGTGCAATCAAAATATCAGGGTGAATTGAAGTGTAAAATATTTCTGTGTTGGAAAAATCAAGGAAAGGGTATCATTACCTATTGAAGGTTGACAATTTACAGCTGCATAGGTATTTAAAAAAGTAATAAAACATCATAAATTAAAAAACAACATGGTACATGAACCTCTCTAAGGGTTGTCCATTAGGGTGTATCGAAAAAACGTTTTTTCGATTTTGATGATCCGATAGTGCGGAAAAGTTGTCTAAGGTGGCAGAGAGCCCCTGTGATTTTTTTTCAGAATTTTCGGATAATATCTTAAACCTCCGCCTCACCCCTGAAGTTCCCCATGTTAATCCTATTGGGAGCGCAGCCAAAGAGGCCGAAAATTGGTTTTTCACCCCTCATTTCTACCCTAATCACCTGACGAATGTCTTCCCTCGAGTTATGGACTCTACATGATGTATGCTACCCGACAAAACTTGAATAATAGCCTAAATCTCTATAGTACGTTTTTTTGCATGCTCAAATTTCGTCGAAAATCGCGTATTTCCGCGTTCAAATCAGAGCCCACAATCAACATAATATAGAGATTTAAGTTATTATTCAAGTTTTGTCGGATAGCCTAGATCATATAGGGTCCATAACTCGAGGGAAGACATTCCTCGTGTGATTAGGGCAGAAATGAGGGACGAAAAATGAATTTTCGGCCTTTTTGACTGCGCGCCCCATAGGATTAACATGGGGAACTTCAGGGGTGAGGCGGAGGTTTAAGATATTATCCGAAAATTCAGAAAAAAATCACAGGTACTCTCTGCCACCTTAGACAACTTTTCTGCACTATCGGATAATCAAAATCGAAAAAAGTTTTTTTCGATACACCCTATTGTCACTAACTTTTTTGAATTGTGAACAATAGATACATCAATAGAAAAGTATATATTCCTTTACATACCTAGTAGTAATAAAACTAAAATCCCTCTTTTACTTTTAAAATCCTAATTCAACATTCAGTATTTTTACCCTGTTTACGTTATAGTTTCACAAATTTTTGGTTTCTAGTGCTAGCATTCTATGGAACACTGCTGGATACCAATCTTAAAGCATTGGTATTTATTGATTGATGGCTATGAATTGAAAAACTAAAAATAAAGGTTGCTATTACATTAAGGAAGATATTATTAAAAACCAATGCTCATAATTCGTTTTTCTTGAATGAGTAATGTTTTATATCAGGGTGTGTAATATTTCTAAATTATCCACTCACCTCCATATGACATTACTCAATGGTAAGGGTAACAGTTATTCATAAGAGTAAATGAAAACCAAAAGGTTTGATACAATAAAGGGTATTATTAGTACACATTTAAATTATATTACCATAATTTGATTTATGGAACCTTAATGCAAATCTTTCCGAAGATAAGACGGAAAATATTTTTCAGACGGATGTCACCATTGTATTTATCCGTTATTGTCAACTAATTACACTTAAACGACATTCGAAGCCGTCTGCAACATTGATGTCGGAACAGGTTTGGCCCCCACCGAGTTTTCCCAAACTGCGTGAGCGGTCTTAACGAGCAAAAGACGTTGAGAACGAGGAAGTCACTAAGAACTTCATTTATTTTGCATAATAAACAAACGCGCGGCTCGTTGGCCTTTGTTCTGTTACGCGTTTGGTTGTATTGATACACTTTTAATTGTTGCTAGCGGTCCTTGTATTGCGGGCGTCTTTGCCACAGGGATTTGGAAAGTTAAAGTCCTTCGATTTCCGGAAGTTCTTCGATCCGATTATTATTTAACAACAAACAATGCAATTATTTTCATTGTCCGGCGAAAGAGTTTCGATCGATGGCTAATGGTTTCGTTTTCATTAATTATGTTCGGTGTTGGAGGAAGGCAGTTACATTAATTTAGAATGGCCTTTCGTTAGGAAAGGATTTGGTCCCGTTAGTGTTGTTGATATCAATTGATCAAATTTGGGAAATAAAACGATTGTTCTGTGTAATATGTATCAGCTCTTTTCTGTTGCGCATAATACGTATAAATGTTAATTAAGTAATGATTATTTTTCAGCAAATTAAGAAGTACATGCCTTATTGAATAAACATTTCATTAAGTTAATGAAACGCATAAGGTAAAAATGACTACCACACACACAATCTGCATCCCCCTCACTAGCATGCAATTAAAACTATGAAGTAACTGTCAGATAATTCATCAGAAATATAATTAATGATTTTTCAAGACTTATTGTAATTTTTTGGTGTCAGGATTAAATTTTATTTGAGGGATGATATTGCTTAAAAACTTTTTACTATAATGTATTTATTTAAAAAGACTAATTTTCCTTGTTCAACTAACCGATCATAGTGTGAAATTTTTTACATTATATTATTTAAAAACATTGGTTTACAAATACAAAACAATTAACTATATACAAAAGCAACCTTAAACATCTGAACCAAACTAACATTATAAACAAATACGCAAACCCTTATTTAGTTCACCTGCGGGGACACCTAAGAAAAATGCATTAAAAATATAGTAATTATAAAAATAAATTAAATATATTAAAATGCACATATACTATGATATATTCCTGATAGTAAATACAAATAGTAAAATTTTAAGTGATATTTCTTTCCCTGTAAAAATTTTGCCTTCTAAATCTTCTTTAGGGAATTATGGGTATAGTTATACAACAGAAAAATTTGATAATTTGTCTCTTACCTAATTATAAAGTAATTTTGGGTATATAAAGAGTCTATTCTTTTGTAACCTTGCCACACATTAATAGTTCTACATAAAAAAGCATAAAGGCTATGGCCCAAATAAATAAATGAATTAAATTTAGGAGAAGAATCACCCATAAAATTGATGGTTTCTTTTCGGTCTCTTTTTATTAATTTCGAAGTCTTCGATAGAATCCATTCAAACAAATCATTTAAATGAACTCTATTCTTTGAATACATTAAAGTTATTATCTGAAGATGAAACTCCGATTGTAAGATATTCCAGAGTAAAGATATGTTATTTTCATTGTAATCTGTGTCACAGTGATTTTTTTTGAAAACATATGACATTACCAATACAATTAAACACGTAAATATTTTAAAGGTTGTGTCTAAAGAATGAAAGAATATTTAAAGAGATTATTTAAAATTTTTAAAACATGTTTAAATAGTTTTATCTTAGTTTTATACATGTGATATATTTTTTATGTAAACGAATAAAGAAAAGTTGGAAAATCAATAAATTACAGGAAACCAACAAATATCAAGTACTATTTTAGTTAATATATTAAAATTAAATCTTTACTGACATACAATGATAATTTGTTTTATCATTCAACTGTTCGTGTTCAGTTAGAAAATGTATTAAAGATAGTATTAATCAGGGATTTGACAATTCAGAATTTAAGAACACTACAGAATTTTTTATAAAATTAAATATATGAAATAATGCAAAGCACTAAAAATCTAATGTGTGGACGTTTTAAAATTAATAGGTGTCGTTTGCTTTGGTCGATATAAAATAACTTTTCATAAAAGACTGGACTTTAAAATCTTGCTAATGTTTTAGCATGTATGCAGTATGTTTAAGGTTTTATATAATTGTTACTCTTTCCTAGTCTGTAGCTTAATATCCTTTCCATTTCTATTAAAAGTTTCTAATACTTTGGAATTTTGCTTTTAATATACAAAAGTGGGCTCTCTATTTTACAAGGAAAAGTATAAAAGATAATTTAAATTATCTTCGGCACGATTAGGTGCCTCTGGGTGTTTTTTAATCCAGATAGGAAGATAGAAAATAATTTAATATAAACGAAGTACAACGAGAAGTCATTTAACAATATTGGCCATTATCGCATACATCGTTGAATTAGCTGTATACATTTTTTCAAAAAGATTTTTAATCATTAAAAACAAGTTAAACAACATTTGAATAACTTTTGAATGAAATGAACCTGGAAAATGAAATGAACATCTTTTTTATAATTAATGTCAACGAAACGATAGTGGCCTGCAAAAACAAACACTGAGTAACGTCTGAAATATTGGTCGATATTTCTAATATATGGAGGGTTCAGAATTAAAATGGACCAAGTCCACTTTTTGTCATTTTTGAGTTATCAACGCTATAACATGCACCAACTATGTAAAATTTCAGTGCAATAGTGAACCAAGTCCTAGTTCTGATAATATCCGCTTGGCAGCAGCAAGTACTGTTGCGTTAACATGTAATTTTGCTATGAAGCTTTAACTTTAAACGCCTGTAGCTCAAAAGTAGCTAAAGTGGACTTGGTTCATTTCTATTCTGAACCCTCCATATATTGATAATATATTAGTCGTTTTGACATAGGCCAATATTGAGAGAACGATACTCGCCAGTATTTCTGTGCAACTTTGGAGATGGCGTGAAAATTACTTTGTGTATTTGTGTTTGGATTAAGAGAGTGAGGTTTTAAATAAGAAAATTCAATCTCTTTTAAAAAGAAGGATTAGTTAGAAATTGTGTTCACTCACACTATCTCAAAGGGATATCGTTTAAGAGAGATAGTTTTGCAAGATAAAACAAGAGCTTTTCGCGAACACATTCTCCCAACAAAAAGTCGTTTGATTCAGAATGAAGCCAAGACCTCGGGTCAGGTTCGCCATTGACACAGGGTCATCTCTGCAACAATGAAATCTCACACTTTCCCCGCAGTGGGTCAAACTACTGATACAAAGTAAATTTCCGTCTTGCCACTGAAGATCTGGTAAACACAATCGAAAATACTCTCGTACCATCCAGCAGTTGCCAAAAATCGCACGATATCCCCGTTGTGCGGTATCTAATAAGACTCCATTCACTAGTTCGTTCCCCCACATTGCATCATCACTAGGTCGATCGTGACTAACACCCAATGAATATATCGCATGGGAAGATACCTTAACCCTATTTTTCGAGAGGAAAGCACAGAATCTCCCCATTCAAAACATATAAACCTCCATATTTTAATAACGGAACATAATGCATCAAAGTACGATTCTATAATGACCGGGTAATTTGCATTGCAAGAAGATCAAGAGGACGTTGGAGGATAGGTTTTTCTCCACACTCTTAAGTATCGGTTCCGCCTTTATGTTATTTATCCCCATTTTTCGAACGGTCTTCAGGACGTCAAACAGTGTAATCAAACTCAATTGTTCTCTATCAGGTGAAGGTTGAATGTCAAGCTCAGATTGTAGGTGTGTGTGTGCTTGGCTTCTTATGTAAGGGTATTCATCAATATAGGAATCAAATTTGATTTCTCAAGTTTGAATGTTATATTTTCTTTGTGTTCATTCTCTTTTGAAGTAATATTAAATCATCGGTTCTGACTTGGGATGTTAGGTAAAGTTAGCATAATGTTGTTATTGTATTTGATGGTTTTTTTATTGACTATATCGCTTCGATGTATACAAATCGAATGATTATATTCAATTCTTATGGAATTCCAGTTTTTGTTTCCTTTCAGAAAGGGATTGGGAATAGCGAAACTTGTTTTGTGATGGAAAAGTGTATTGGTAAGAGATATGAGGGCTGTGTTCAAAGCTTACAAGCATAATTTTTGATTACTTTGGTTATCTATACTTTTGTGAATTTGTAAAAAAGGATTTTCCTGCAGTTATGTTTATTATCAATTTAAATGCTATTAATGTTAAAACTCGAACATTTAAAATATTCTTAAAAATAATAGAAAGATTGGACAGGGACTTTAAACCTTTCAACTCGAACAACAGTGGAGATGTTAAAGGAAGATTATTAGCTTCTTAAATTTTAATTAGTTGCACATAATTAAAATAATAACGATTTTTTCCCAAAGGTTTTCAGTCATTTTTAAGATAAATACTCCGAGAACTGGAGTATTCCCACTCATTTTAAAATAGCTTGTCCCTTGAAACTTAGATGTTTACATAATTTTAGCAGAACTAGGATAACTTTATTTTTCTAGTTCGTTTTTAAATTTCTATTCTTGCACCTTAATAATTATTTCAAGGGAAAGGTCTTTGAAACCCTTTGTATCATTCTTTGATTCAGTCATATAAAGTACCTTCAACCTAAAAGAAAAATTTCATTTACAATGCTTGGATTACTGTTATAGATAGTAAAATCCCAAATCTCTTTTCCACGACACAGTTTCTTCCGAACCAAAGAGACCCAAAAGACGCTTTGGCATCAATCCTTCCGACTCATTATCCAAGCAATTTAGTAAATCAAACGCACCAAAACAAAAGGATGAATATTTCCCCCATTAGAGACACACAAATATCACCTTCGACAGAAAACGAAGGAAGAAAATGGACCACACTCATTCTAACGGCGAGAAGACCATTCATTTCTAATGAATGTACCAAAAGGATGATACGCTTTGTGTTTCTGGGCCACACTCTGATGTAAGGTCACCAAATGATATACATAAAATGCGACACATCCAGATTGAAAGTGTGTGTGGTCCTTTATTCGTTTTGTTTCTCAACATAAGTGATCTCCACCTTTTCTGTCTTTCCCTGATGCTAATGCGAGGATTTTCCGCTAGGGCGGTTTGGTTCGCGCGTTTCTGTCAAAGGTCGTAGTTCCGAATGGTCACAAGGTGATGTCTACCAGACGGCTTATTAATGCTGGTTTTTGAGAGATTTCCTCGAAAACCCGTCTGTTTGTAACTAATATAGATGTTGGGGAGTGATGAAGATATTTAAATGACTTCCGTTTTGTACTCACTTTCGTGGTTATTGTACTTGAGCTGTGAGTTTTTCCTTCTTTTAATTGCAATTGTTACACCTACTAAAGCTGCAAAACGTTTGAGAGGTTGAAACGTCGTATTGTTTGTTTTATTGTAACTTGCGGTTTTCTTAAAATGCTACCTTCAAGTCAAAGTCGGATATTAAGTCCGTAAAAAAAGAGGAATAAATTATATGTAGATTAAAAAACCAGAGCTCAGTAATTTTGTGGAATTTCAACCAAAAAATTCTTTTTAAATTCTAACTTTTACGTATGGGAATTGCTAATTAATTTTAGTGTATACCTGTGGTTACCCTATTCAAGCTTAAGTGGAAATATATTTTAATTTTTGAAAAAATTGTTCAGATCTGAGCGCTCCCCTCTCTCTTATCTCTATCGCCTTTGTACAACAGGGCCAAGAACATCTATTAACTTTAACGTTCACAAAAAATCCTGTATGAACATCACTATTTTTTTTACTCACACAAAATTTTTAGGAAAGTAACTGTGTTTAGAAAAGTGCGAAGCTCTGAAGATAATGATTCACACTTTCCGCTCTGGCATAAGTTCACAGATTCGATTGTGTTCAGTCATCGGGAACCGGGTCAATTAGTTGAAGATCGAATCTGAAAGCGCGGATCATCTCTTGTCTACAGTTTGTTTAGATGGGTAAATCGATAAGATAACAACCTGCTCGATACTTTCAGAAGCATATTATTTAATCTTTGTCATTGGCTTATTGCTGCAACCTGGAGGGGGTTTCTGTGTTAATTGAAAGTTAAGTTTATTTTAAGTATGGAAAGCTTGAAAAATGGTATAAATATACAAATTTCTCTGAACCAGATTGTGTTTTAACAGTACACATATGTAAGCTATTGTGTGGCGTCAGAAAAGGAAATATATAACTCATTTTTAAAAGATTGATGTAAAATTAGACCGTCTATGTAATACAGGGTACATTTTAGTCATCTTAATTCTTAACTATTGTTAGCTATAGTTTCACCGGTAATAAGGAAGTTGCATGTGTCAGATTTTCAAAAACAAACAAGTGTTCCGTATGGTTTTTTGTGGGGTAAAATGAAATATCTAGTCAGTTTTTCAAAAAAATGTACAGGTAATTAAATATTTTAATTTAAAAGTCGAGAAAAAAACACGTGACTGAAAACGTTTATTGTTTAAACTATAAGATGACGTCAACAATAATACCATCAACTCCATTGCTTTACAACAATGTTTAGTATAAGATGACGTCACATCCAAACTCTTGGCGTTTTCGCGCGCTTTTAAAAAGGGGATTTTTGTTAATTTTTTTGACAATCAAAAAATTTCTCGATCGGCCTCAAATTTTGGGTAGTTGCTTATTTTTGCAAGAGGAATCGATTAAAAAAATTAAAAAAATCATGCAACTTCCTCATTCAAAGACCAAAATATAGTAACTTTTATGTAGCCATTTAAAAGGTATTGGTGTTATAAAAAGGTCTTACTTTAACCTACTTGTTCAATTTGGTAAATAGTTTTGGTTAATTTTTATAAAATATATGAATGAAGATATTTTACTGAACAGTTGATGGTGTGTTGTAAGTTTAAGCTTATGATACCACTAAAGCCATTGTTAAGGATTTATGAACTAAGTATTTTCTAAATTAATTACTAAACAGATCATAGCACAGAAATTACAAAAATACTACGAAAATCTCTTATACAGTGTCTTAATATGATTGATTTCATAGAATGTGCAGGTGTCACTTACTTGAAAACATTTTGAAATTGTAATCAAGTTGCATAGGAGTAGGGAACTCAAAACATCTCTTATTCTCGGAAGGATTACTAATAAATAATCCAGTTATTAATAGCATTAACTTATTTTCCGTTTCAAGGCTATTAGTATTTCAAATAATCTGAAAGCAATTTAATACGTTTATGTGTCGTAAAACAAGTTTTTATCCGTTTAAAAAAATTAATCTAGATTAAAAATAGTTTTCATTGAAATTTTATGACATTAATTAATATTTGGTTAAGATTTCAACTTCGTAAATATATTTTTACTTGGAAGAAAAGTGAATTGGAACCCATCTCTAGTAGCATTGAGTAAGTCAACTAGCAAGTTCTTGTGTTACAAGCATTTCTTTCTAATGATGTCTGATTTTACGAATAGATAGCTTATATTGGCCAGTTTAGTTATCCATTAACCCATTTTAAATGATTCATTTCCCTCCGAAACACAATACTATCAAATCAGCATCTTAAGTACACTTGTTTAAACACGAACGGATTCTCTTTTAATGACAAGTTAATCCTTTTCCAATCGGGGGATCTAGACTCCTCAAGGTAAGGTTAGTACTTTTCCTTCTTTTTAATCTTGTGGTCCGGCTTTATTTGGAAAGCGTGACTTCACGATTGAGCATAAAGATGATACAAAAATAGTCAATGAAAGTGGACTTACTATAATGGACGAAGAGGAATCAATCATCTTTTTAGCGGTTTTTGGACACTGGTGGTTGACACTTAATGATAAGTCTATTAAGATCTATTAATTCACAGAGAAAACATTAATCACGTACTATTGAAAAACATTAAATTTAGCTACCAAGTGTCTAGACCCTTTTATTTTGGTAAGTAATTGTAGTAATAAGGATTGGGAATAATATATATTTTTATTGAGTATGCGTTAAATTTTACTTTCTTAGTGTCAAAGAGTTTTTGCATAGAATACAAAGTATGAAACCTTATAAATCACGAATATTCCACAGATATTTGAAGTTGAAGATGTGAGGTGTTAAGTTATAGACTGTTGAAATATGTAAAGATGCTGCTTAAATCATCAAGCACTGGGTACTGCCTGCGTTATCAGTAAAGCTTAAATACTTGATAGTACATTTCAAGGTGCATTTAAGCATATAAAGAAAATTTATAACCAGACTACTTATGCCGGCTTACTATGTAAGGTCATTTCTTCTGGCTATTATTCATGTGAAATCTCTGGACCCAATTTACATGGCACACATACCCATTTTCTTAGATAACAACGTACTGTATCTAGTTCTCTAGTTTAATAAAATGGTAATTTCATAACATAGACAAGCAACCTAATCCTTATAAAGATTTAGTTGAACAGATTAGAAAATAAGAAAGAAAAGGCACATTCCTTCCCAAATGATGAAAATACTAGTGTACTACTGCAGACTGAGTGAGTCATTATAGCCGTCCTTCAAGGACTAAGCTAATATACACTAATAGTGTGAAATTGATTGCAGTTTATGAACATCTTATTTAAAATCAAGTAAAATAATATCTTTTTTATTATAACGTCCGTGTACGTGTTTTATGACTACCAATATCTTTAACAGCTTTAGAGAATTAGGCTTGTAAAATAATTTACGTACTTTAACAAATACCCTTATACACTTTTAAATACAACTTTTTGTGTACTTTCTCACTATATTCTTAATTTTCATCACCATAAATTAATTGAGTTACTTTAGTTAGACTATTATAAGGGATTTTATTTCTTTAATACGACCTCCTCAAAGCTTACAATCATGATTCAAATTAAAAGTCATTGTAACAAAAGAAAGATGAATCTAAAACTACCCTAACTTTTGATTGAAGTTAAAAATTGCCCTTGCCAGTTTTTCATTACTAACTCCCACATTGAAGATCTGTGGGAAACAGGAACTCATTTCAAGCGATTTAAGACAATGATAAACTTGAAGTTGGAAAATTTAAATTTCAAAAATTAACAAACCACCCCAAAGTGCACGAATTTCATCGTTTCCCACCTTTCACACACAAAAGGGTGTAGTCCACACTCTTCAAAAGCCATTGCTTCACCTCTCTGACACTTTTAAGGCAGTTTAGGCCTCGGCTATCAGACCCTGATATCAAATCCGCCCTAACGTGTAATAACACCTATACCATAGATAAGTGAATAATAATAATAACGAAAGGCAAACACACACATACACACAAGCAAGGGAAAATTGCGATCAGCAATCTGACAAATCACGCCTTGGTGTTCCAGATCCAACCCCATTATGTCAGCTCTGCTGTTTTTTGCCCGAAATCTTGCGACTCCGGCTCCGAACAATGAATGGTCCAAGGTTGTGGTTAGAGATATCCAGATTTTTTGACATTTTGCGAGGAGTTTAGCGAATGCGGAGTTAATGTAATTTTGTACGGGGAGTTTCGGCTGTGTGATCTTATTTGGATTTTGTTGTTTGGGTTTGGAGGTTGGGAAACACAATGGTTTTTCGGTTAATGTCCGTGGTTAGTTCTCGCGCCATGGGAATGTGTCTATGTATCGATTTGTAACGTGTGTTAGTGTGGGGAAATTGAGTTTCATGTGAATGATTTTTACATTGCATGGAAATACCAAAAAGTAAAAGGGAATTTTTCAGTGTTACTCAACTGCTTTTCATTATAAGCTCATTCATTTTACTCACTTTCTTTTCATTATAAAGTTACTCCCCTAAGGGTGGAAGTATCCAGGGGGATCCAAGGGAACATTAATCTCCTAAAAATAAGTTGATGACCAAGTATTTCAACTAGGATGGTTACTAAATAGTTTCTATCAATGTAAGTTTTAATTTTTACGTGTTCAGTGTCCAGCCATAATTATATTAAGTTTCACAGGGATTTATATCCTCGTATTTCCAGTAAAGAGTACGAACGGGTAGATATGAGTTTCTCGCTTAAGAAATTAGAGAACAGTTGATTTATGAAAACAATCTCAACATACCCTGAATTTATTTCTCTTAAATATATTAAATGCATCATTGTATAGTATATGGATACCTATTTGAATATTTGACTTTTAGAATATTTTTATTTGGATATATTGCATGCAAAAGTAGTTGGAATTTTGGTTAAATAGAGCAGTAAAGACCCCGAACTTTAGCAAGCAAAATAGCAATTATACAATTGAATAAAACTAAAAAAAATTGAAGATATTCAATCAATAAAATAAAAACAATAGACTTCGATATTAAGCTTACAAAATTTAATTGAAAGAAAACATCGTTAATAGCAAGTTTTAAAATTAAGTTCATGGTGTTTTGAGAAACCAAATCCTTCTTATCTAGTGCATACCAGTTAGGCTAAAAGGTTGAAATTTACGTTCTATCTCCATAAAATCAATTGCATTCAGTTTCTCTTCAAAGAACCGAAGAAAATTCGTAAAAAATAAAACGAAATTTTTTCACATCATGAAAGAATTTATTACCCAACAGGCATTTTATGCATTATGAAAGAAGAGAGAATATGACAAAACTCTAAAATATGGCCATCAAAAGCGAGCGAACCGGAATCAACCCGCAATTACCAACAATACCTTTCCCACAGACAACCTTGATTGGAATAATCCCACAGGATAATCAGAGCACTTTTGATTCCTTTTGACGAGTGATCAGAAAACGTGAAAGCATGTCCACATTCCTGGCGCGTCTGCCGACGATTTCCTTGAGAGAACAAACGGGAGCGTCAAGCCTTCTGATGAATTCCGAATCTCCCCTCCCTTCAAAATCTCTATTAAACTGTCAAACGAGAATCCCATTGTTCTGTGGAGGCCCTTTTGTCCAGAGCCGGGGACACCCAGTTAAGAAGGTAAACGTTTACGATCGGAGAAGAAATCAAAAGTGTCCATCACTCTCTCTGGGGATGAAACATCCGTTGACGTTTGAGCAAATAGTCGGTTAATTTTATAACGCCTATTCTACGGAGTCGTTTCCAATGTTATTTTTACCCCGTCCTTCGGGAATTCCTATTGTTTTGCGAAACGCCGGAAGGAATTAATGTTTTCGAATGAAATTGTTCCGTGAGATTTTATCGTCCCCAGAGTCATCTTTATCCAATTTGAAAAGTCATTCGATTATGTTCCGTTTGTTTTCGGTCTGATTTAAAATTTTAACCTGTTTTACCACTTTTAAATTCGTACGCATTTTTCAGTGTTCCCTTAAATCCTTAAGTATCCACTTTTAAATTCAGTAGGGGAGAGTGTTGTACCTCTGGACAAAAGTCACGTTTGGATTTTTCTAAGACAGGTAAAATCACATTTTGACAATTTAAAGTGCCCAACCTATAGTCCTAACCTTTGTGAGTACAGAGATATTTTTTACTAGCCAAAATCTTGAAAATTGGATTTTTAATCATTTATAATAACATGGAAAAATTTGTGTCCAAAGGTACAACAACCTGTTGTACCTATGGACAGACCCAGTTGTACCTGTGGACACCCTTAAAAAGGGAAATTTTAGTTGAAAAAAGCTAAGAATTAATATTTTTATTGATGCATTACCTTTTAATAACCTATTTCAAGCCTTTTTAAAATTGAAAATAGATTTTTTAAAGTAATGTAGTTTTAGATCGTAAATGATCATTAAAACAAAGTTTAATGAAAAAAGTCTTGATTTTTTACCAAAAAAACAAAAATCACATGGTATTTTCAGATCAGAATTTAAGATAATAGTTTCATCAATCATGCTGATTAATCTGACAACTTCACTGATCCCCCCAAAAAAACAATTCAATCAACACTTAGTTTTAGTTGTGCAAGCATTTGGTGGTAATAACAATAATAATTTGGTGGTAAATCTTCTTCAGTGGAAATTTTAAGTTTTTTTAATCATCATACAATGCGATAGGGTTCTTAGGATTTTACACCATATTTTACATTAAATTCCAAGTAGAATCATAAATTTAAAAAAGTAGTTAAGATCACAAAATATTTGATTTTTCATCTAAAATTCACTTGAAAATAATCGCTGACAAATAGATTACCATTTAGAATTAATTGAACATTTATTAAAATGTATTCAGTTAAATGAAACCTGATTCTAAAACGTCGATTAGCTACTGACACCCACAAGAACGTGTCCGTAGGTACAACACTTATGGTGTCCGAAGGTACAACATGAGGTGTTTTTGCATTCAAAGTTCTATAAAAGATAAAAGAATTGAGATCTGACGATTTCTAATATCAAAAATAAAAGTTAAAATCTCGGGGATTCCCCCCATGTATCCCATTTTATCATGTCATAATTAAAGGGGAAGAAAATAGTTAATGTAGTGATGCACTAAAAAAAACTTTGAGCACCTAAAAACAGTAAATTTATTGTATAAAATTTAAATAATATTTTAAAGAGCTGATTTCACGTTAGCAACTAGATAGCATCTGTTTACATTCAAAATCGACCACAAATTCAAATTTACATTTTTCCCGAATTTTAAAATGAGGTGGCTGAAGGTACAACCGTCCGTAGGTACAACACTCTCCCCTATTCTCTAGAAAAACAAACAGAAGCACAAAAGGTTCATTTGATCGGGGAGAAAATATGAGGGGCTATATTCTCCAGTTAGGAAAATAATTGAGCTCACACATTGGTACGATATTTTTTTAAACTTTTCCTTTACACACTTTTAAAATTAAGTGTTTAAAGATTTTTTATCCTTACCCTTATATTTTTAAGTTTATAAGTTACTAGCTGATATGCCCGGCCTTGCATGGGTGCAGAGTATAAATTTATTATTTTTAAGTTTTCCCAAATACATTTCTAATTTTGTATAATTAGCATTTACCAATCATCCCGGTATCCAATAGGCGTCTTTTTCATATTCCGGTGTTCCCGGTAACTTTTCCTATCCCGGTGTTCCCGGGTGGATTAAAATTCCTTCAGTTCTCAAGCAATATAATTTCTGAATGATTTCCATATTTACATGGAAAAAGTATTCTTAAAATTATTTAAAATTTATTGGATCCCTTGATTAATCATATCTTCAGAAATTAACGTTTTCGGCGAAATTATTCAATAATTAAAGCTTTTCAAAATCAATATTTTCTAGTTGAAAGGGAGTTTTAATAGTTTTTTGTTTGTTAACAAACTTTCTTAAAAGCTAAAATATTATCACCTTTTGATTTTACATCCTCGTTTCCATGGAGACTATTTGAACAACATGATAATCCATAAAGCTTTTTAAAATATAAAAATTAGATAAACTCTCAAATAAAAATATGTTAAACTGTACTTAAAACTTAAATTTCATTAAAATAGATTTTTAAATTATTATTATTATAATTTTTAAATAGACCTATAATTTTAAATAGACCTATTAAAAACTTGTTGTTTAGCATTAAATTTTCTTTGTAACAATGGAGTAAGCAGATCTCTTGTTGAGGAGAAATAAAGCTATTTCAGTAAAATGACCATAAAAAGGGTTAAAAGAGGGTCAAGGGGTCAATTAAAGTTTTCGAAACAGCCTATGTTTTTTTCTGAGTTTTTTTACGTAGGTATACCAAGTTTGGTGCAGATCGGAAGTAAACTGTGGATTTGTATAAAAGACAAACATACATATATATATAGCCACACTTAATTTTATTATATTAGATAAACTAGCTGGTATGCCCGGCCTTGCACGGGTGCAGAGTATAAATTTTTTATTTTTAAGTTTTCCCAAATACATTTCTAATTTTGTATAATCAGCATTTACCAATCATCCCGGTATCCCAGTTTTTTTTTTTCATATTCCGGTGTTCCCGGTAACTTTTCCTATCCCGGTGTTTCTAGTAATTTTTCTTATCCCGGTGTTCCCTGGTGGATTAAAATTCCGTCAGTTCTTAAGCAATATAATTTTTGAATGGTTTCCACATTTACATGGAAAAAGTATTCTAAAAATTATTTAAAATTGCTTAGATCCCTTGATTAATCATATCTTCAGGAATTAACGTTTTCGGTGAAATTATTCAATAATTAAAGCTTTTCAAAATCAATCTTTTCTTGTTGAAAGGTAGTTTTAATAGTTTTTTGCTTGTTAACCAACTTTCTTAAAAGGTAAAATATTATCACCTTTTGATTTTACATCCTTGTTTCCATGGAGACTATCTTAACAACAATGACATTCCATAAAGTTTTTTAAAATATAAAAATTAGATAAACTCTCAAATAAAAATATGTTAAACTGTACTTAAAATTTTTAAATTTCATTGAAATAGATTTTTAAATTATTAATATAATTTTTAAATAGACTTGTACCTAGTGTTTCTATTAAAAACTTGTTGTTTAGCATTAAATTTTCTTTGTAACAATGGAGTAAGCAGATCTCTTGTTGAGGAGAAATAAAGCTATTTCAGCAAAATGACCATAAAAAGGGTCAAAAGAGGGTCAAGGGGTCAATTAAAGTTTTCGAAACATAGCCTATGTTTTTTCCCGAGTTTTTTTACGTAGGTATACCAAGTTTGGTGCAGATCGGAAGTAAACTGTGGATTTGTATAAAAGACAAACACACACATATATATAGCCACACTTGATTTTATTATATTAGATAGGTGTATTTTCATGGCTCAACTGGTAATTTTTTATTTTTATGACAAAAAATCCACTAACATCCATATTCTTTGCTACCTAACCAACGCTTAACCAGATATTAAAGAAGAAACTGCCGACTGTGAATGGTGAAATCCTTCTTTGACTGCTGGTTAACCGTAGGTCAAGTAGCACAGAATACGCGGTAGTAAGTGTGTTATTATAATCTTACCCTTCTTACCCTATATGCCAAGATAAAATTTTATTTATTTTTTCTCTTAACATAAAATTTTATTTCATATCAGATTTTTCAAAAATCTTATCAGAAGTTGTCGTTTTATGTTTCATGACTGAAGAAAAAGTATGGGATATTTCTTCAAGCTTTGAACGTATTTACGGGATAATTTGAAGCTGTTGATATCTTACAATCTTACAAAACACAAACTTCTTAAAAGTGTTATATTTGAATTAAAAACATAATTTTTCTAGTTTCCATCTTCTTAATTAATGTCCCAAGATCGCATGAGAAAATCAGGAATTTGTTTACCCTAAATTCCAATAAAATTTTCAAGCTTTTAAATGAACCTGTAGACCAAAATTTCATCTAGTTCAAAGTTTATAGTCAGAATATCAGCTATTTTTTTAAGTATGACTAATCTCTTTTGGGTAAATGATATTGTCATGATTTATTCGTCTAATAGCAGGGAGAGACCTCAACCTGTTATTAAGTACACGGACTGTTTACAAAACGGCTGCAGTAATGATATAATGGTAGCATTAGGATAATCACTTGTTCACCGATTAACTTCTAATTTAATATCAGATTTTTCTTGTCGACTCCTTCAACCATCTCCTCCTGAAATGATTTAGTTAATTGTTTCCTCTTTTTCGATCAGATACGGCTGAGTTTTGCATGACTTAGAGCGTGTAAGATTGAAAGTGGCAGATAAGAATGCTGAACCATGTCCATAACATACCATAAATGAACGTGGTTTTCTCTATTCTAAGTATAAATACCTGATTTGGTATGGTTAATTTATTAATGTATGCAGTCAGAGGAATTTGATGAAGTTTAATAAAGTTGCGTAATTGTAAAGATGTCTATCTTTCAAGGTTAATGTTATAATAGTTACCTCACGAATTTGATTTCAAAAAAATTTTCTGAGGGAATTTTTTTTCCAATTTAATAATTTTCATGCACAGTTTTTATCTTCGCCCTGGAATATTTTCTGAAAAAAATTCCAGATCTGAGAAAAACTAATTGTAGAGAACGACACAAAACATTCATTAAAAAAATCATCTTTTTCACATTTTTTTTGCGAAAATTTTCCGTATGCCTAGAAAACGCGTCTTTTCCGTGAAAATTTTTCCACAAAGAAAATTATCTATATCTATATAATCCAAATACCACTGACTGACTGAGTGACTCACTAACACTCATCACGAAATCTCAAAAAATGTAGGACCCAAAGGCTTGAAATTTGAAAGAGACCTTCCTCTCAGCCATTAGACGAGCACTAAGAAACGATTTTAAAATCGAACTACTCCTTCCCAGTATTTCGGCGCTTTTTCAACTCCGTTTTACCCATTGAAATAGCATTGTGCATTGTTGAAAGGCATAAATTGCAGTGTTTACTTCTCTATCTTAATGCGACGTCTTGCCTAACTTGATAAAATATAATTTGAAAACAATTTATAATTTACAACGAAACTTAAGAAAAACAGTGTGAATATCTGAATTTAATTATAATAACAACTACAGAAAACCGAAATAAATTGAAATAATTAGCAATTTACTTTCTTTAAAATTTTAATTTTCTCAAAAATAAATATATTTATGGAATAGCAAGAATTGAAAAGTTTCCATGGAAACAGAGCTAAATTTTCATTGCTTCATAGCGGGTATGGTTTACTAGACTATTATAGCTAAATTTTTACTGTAACTAGCAATCAGTTTTTACTTTTTCAAAGTAGCTTTGAAAGAAGTTGGTTATATTAATAAGAAGACAGGATTCAGACAAAATTCAATTTTATTTTTGCCAAAACGTCAGAAAAGTCATGCTATCAGGAAACGGGTTTCTATTGGATGTGATGTCACAGCGCATGAAAACCATTGTGTTTTCTGTTGTCACGTGATCAGAAAACGGGCTTCTATTGGATGTGACCTCACAGCGCATGATTTGTGATTCGAAAGTGTTTTCGCGAGAAAACAAAAAACGAAATTTCAAAAATTTATATCTCAGAAACTAGGCAACGGAAATACTTGATGTGAACGTCATTCTTCATGGTGTTTTATCTACTATTTTAATAAAATTTAATCTCAAAACGTGAGAATACCTCATTATACCCCAGATTGCACCATAATATGCTTTTCTCGAAAATATCACAAATATTTATTTGTCTTCTTTTCGCCGAGCAGTGTTTTTTTCTCCAATCTTTTTACTTCGCTAAACACAGCAGGTAGAGCAATATTTGCCTTCCTCTCGACTTATTTGTAAGAACCAATAGTGGGTTGTTCGCCCTGTTTGCAGAAAGGCTTTTCCTTTATCCTAAAGCTTTTGAAATGGCCTCCTTCAGAAGCTTACAGGAAGTAAAAGTCAAGACCCAAACCATCCAAGTGGGCTTATTTTGCGCTTTTCATGTTTATTTTACTTAACGGTGGAATGGTGAAACAAATGGCCGTGTGAGGTTTATTAAAATGTAGCTTTCACCATAATTTATAATTGAGTCGCTTAGAATAACAAGGGCGTGAGTCCTCATTATAAAATTTGATAAAAGTATTAGGATTTCTCATTATGGTGAACATCAATAAAAATTCCGACTTTGTTTATAAATGCAGATAATTCAGCCTCGAAATTGCCTTCTTAATAGGATAACAGACGTCGTTTGAATAAACATTTAAGTAAGGATTGATTCACGTGCAACGTTTTCATGCGATAAACGCGTTTGGCACCACGATTTTACGTTTTCTTACTTTTGGTGCGATGCGATTGAACCTGTCCGACCCTTTCAATGAGGAAGTTGCATGATTTTTTTTTATTTTTTTAATCGATTCCTCTTTCAAAAATAAGCAACTACCCAAAATTTGAGGCCGATCGAGAAATTTTTTGATTGTCAAAAAAATTAACAAAAATCCCCTTTTTAAAAGCGCGCGAAAACGCCAAGAGTTTGGATGTGACGTCATCTTATACTAAACATTGTTGTAAAGCAATGGAGTTGATGGTATTATTGTTGACGTCATCTTATAGTTTAAACAATAAACGTTTTCAGTCATGTGTTTTTTTCTCGACTTTTAAATTGAAATATTTAATTACCTGTACATTTTTTTGAAAAACTGACTAGATATTTCATTTTACCACACAAAAAACCATACGGAACACTTGTTTGTTTTTGAAAATCTGACACATGCAACTTCCTTATTGTTCGTAGCGTCAATCCTATTACACCAAACATAGGCAAAACAATCGTGTCGTGCCAAACGCGTTTATCACGTGAAAACGTTGCATGTGAACCCAACCTAACTCGAAAGTAAGTTTGGTGAACATCATCAAGTTTGTTTGTGAAATTTTTAGATTGTTTAATGATGCTACAATATCTTTGATTGATGTTATAACTCTGACAGGAAAATTTGATGGACAACTTGATTCTAAAAAAGTGATTTGAACGTTCATGTATCAAATTATTACCCCCTTTTTATTTTAGCAAATATTAAGACAACCATCTTAATTTTAATTGGTAAATTAACTGCAATAGGGTTTTTATTGTAGTAGATAATTTTCAATGGGATGTAACTTGGTTCTAAAAATTTTCATAGCGTTTATAATTTTTTTGAAGTAGACCAGTATTATGTTTCATTTTTATCATTTATTTCTGATCAGAAAGATTATTTCCAAAAGTGAAAAAAACTTGAACGCAACTTAATGCATCAAAACTTTAATCATCAACTTAAGTAAAATCATATGCATTTAACTCGGAAGTTTAGTTTTCAGTAATACTTTTAACATAACTAATAGGATTTAAGCATGTAAAATGCAAATCATCCAAGGTAACATACGAATTTAATTATAAAGAGAGTGCATGGTGAACTTGTAGATTTATGTCACATTTTCTACTTCTTATATGTTCGCACAACGACATCCTTCTTTCAAGGCTAAAACAATCTATAACTACAACGACATCCACTTTAATTTCAACCAGTCAATATGTTCCATTTGTTTCGTCTCAGAATTTTTTCCATTAACGCTTCAGACGAGGAAAGAAACGGAATATAAAGAAGGTTCCATTACAAGAATTCGGTTATTCGACAAGTCGATGTGTCATAGTTGGATATAATCCCTTGTCAACAAAGTTCCGAAGGTCATTTGATACCACATTCCCATCTTTGTGTTCCACACGCAATCAAATAGTTACGTGAGCTCTTGAGGATAAAAAAATTCTCAGAATTGATCGGAGGTAGCTGTCATTCGAAAATGTCAATTGGAATTCCATCCCCTATCCGAGCTGGATAAAATAAGGACTTGATGCTTTTTACTGGATTTTTTGACAGTCATTTGAAAGACAGAGCGTAAAACCAGCTCTTAACCTTCTACTTTACGATGTGGGTTTTATTATCATCTTGATTTCTTTACTTCTCAGAGCGGAAAAGAATGAAATTACACGGTTGAAATGGTGAGGTTTCAGTCATTAAAAATTTCGTCGATAAGTTTGGGTTGTAAATTATTGTTTTAAAAATATTTCACGGACATAAAATTGAAAGTTACACTCATAAAAACATCGGTGTAGTAGATGCCATGTGTGTGATTGCTATTTTAAAGTATTAGAGAAGCTAAATTCTCCCCTTCCAAGGACTAATAGAACTGCGATTTCGAACAATAAAACCCGAAATATTCCAATTTTTTAGATTCAAAAATCTGGTTGTAACAATACTCGATAGCAAATACTTAGACATTTTTATAGACTAATACTACAGGAGCTTTTCTCTGTAAATATTACATCAGAACACTTAAGTAATTTTGGAGGCAAATTTATAATGTCAACACTAATCATTAAGGCACATTTCACTACATGCATTCACTACATGAATATTTTTCGAGATAAAAAATGAAGTATTCTAAAATATGCGTTCTCCTTGATATATAAATTATTTTCAATGGGAATCTAACACTTCAAGATAATGTGTTCTCTCCAAGACACATAATGATACAGTTTATCTAAACCTTCACCTGTCTAGTCTAGTACTCCCTTTAGGGATTCTTCTTCTAACTCCTATCATTCCCCTTATTTGAGTAATCACGTCAGCTTTTGATTGAAAAACCATCCACCTTTTCGCTGTAAGGAAAATCTGACAAGGGCACAAAAAGGATTTTTAATGGAATGAGCTGTTGTAAAACGCATTTCAAATTTCAAAGCAATGGAAATGCTAAACAGAAATGTAATAGAAAGTGCTGATGATAGACAGCAATGCTATCCTTGAAAGTAAGTGTAAGTTAGTTCCCTCTTGCCATCAGGTTTATCTGTTGGCAATCTAAATCGTTTTCAATAATGATTTAGTACCAATATACCTATATATCGTCTGTACTCTAAGTCAATACTATTAATGTTCTTTCAGGGATTTTACATTATCGAATTCCACTAATAAAGTTTTTATCTATTGAAATCTACTCATACAACTTTGCTTTTCTTTAAGTATCTCAAACAAAATCCTGCATAGTTTTAAAGGATGTTAATACTCAGCTTAGAGATTCTAAAGCTGAGATCTAAAATTAGCTTGATCAATCGCTAATAATTTGCATGTGTAAATATTAAAATTCAATTATTCCATTTGTATTTATTTACTGTTTAGCTTTATATGTTCCTTTCGAATATCAATTTTTATTAGGTTTCCGGATGATATGTTCCCAAGTTGAGCCCTTAAGTCTAATCATTCAGACAAGAGAGGATAATTTTACTTTTTTTTTCTTTTTTTCTTTGAGTTTCACTTTTTAACACAGCTCCTGATCATCATTCTTAATAAGTTTCCGTTTCTCCAAGCTTAGATTAAACATATCTATACGATTTCCGAACCCTGTGTGCTCCATATTAAAACATGTTTTCTGTCAGATAAATCTTACCTAGCTCACATTTCAAACTTTTTTTATTCCACCAAGATATCAATCGCATGGCACGCTACAGTACGATCAAAGGGCAAACCAAAACAAACGTACGCTAACACCCAACGCTATCAACAGAAAACAATGCAAAATAAAAAAACCACAACAGCAATCAACTCGAACCACTTGACCGGAAGTATCCCCAAGCGGAAGACCCTCCGAAAACCACCCATCTCTGACCAACCGGGGGTTTATCATCTCCCCTTTCCACTCCAGATGCAGCAGACTATTAGAAACAAAAGCCCGGTCCTCCCTCCAACAACAGTGCGATAGAACCGATAGATAAAAAAAATTGCGAAGGGTTAAAACACAGCAGAAAGGGGGGAAATCGTAACAATGGTCAACGGGGGAATCCCATTGTCTGAGTCCATTGTTGAGGGTGTCTCTGGTGATTACAGGAGAGAGCGTGAGAGTCGATCGTCTGTAGGCGGAAACGAGTGTTTTCTCTTCCAGGTGAATCCCAGTTGCACATGGAGGGTTCTCCATTGTCTTTTGCGAAACGCTGGGGAAACGTAATTTCTGTGATACTGGAGTGATACATAGTTTTGTTGTGCGGTATTGTTGAGCGGATACTGTGGTGTGTGGATCAAAGGAGACGATTAGCTCTATTAAGTGCTATCCAAACACTTCAGATGGTTTGGGAAAAGTTGATGGCAATAAAGACTGTTTTCTTGAATACATTTTGTTCTTACGGCGAGGGCCCCAATAATTTGAAATTTGAAAACTCTTGTTTCATTTTAATCTGCTTTAACTTCATTGTTTGGAAGAAAATTTTGTCAAAAAAACACATATTCTGGTAAATAATATGGCAGGGATAGGAGAGTTGGTAGTTCAAAGCAGGAATGTTGACTTTGAGGGTTCAAAAATCATAATAATTGTTTGATTGTAATTACAAATTTGATTTTTAATGATAGGTGAGTTATCGAACTATAAAATAAAAATGCATGATAACGTTGGATTGCATACTATCTTGCCGTTCACAAGTTTTTATGATACAGTACTTTGTTTATTACTATCAAATTAAGAACTCTCAATATGGGTCTTAAGAATTTCTTTTTTCTAATTTGACCATAGAAATATATTATATAATCTGTGTATTCAATCATATTTTTCTTTTTTTATCACATCAAATATATAAGAAATAACAAGAAAATGCATAAATAATTACCTAGAGATAAAATTATACTTAATGTTCTTAAAAACACATAATAACGGGGGGGGAATCCCCCACTACTCGTCCTTGGGGTGACGGATTAATTAAAATAAATATATGATAAAAACAATGAAAGAGTAAAGGGGAAAATGTATAAGAAAGAAAAGGGAAAAAAATAAGAACAGCTTGGGGGCTGGCAAAATTTTGTATGCAAAGAGATATTAGTAATATAAAAATAAGTAACTATATACCTGACAAATTAAAATAGTGTCTCGATATTAATTTGATCGAAAATAAAGGAAATTGTAATTAATATTAGATTCAGTTTGTATATGGCTTGGAAAATAAAAAAAGGTAACCGATAGGTATTGAAAATGTTTTTAGATTTCTTTTCGAGGGGTAGGCACGAGGTAGTAATTTTGTCTGTGGAGATTGTAATATCTGTTATAGTTAATCGTGGCCCATGAAGGAATTAAAAAAAAAGATGAGACTATTTAGGACCAGTAACTCACGCACATTTAAAAGAATATTGGCTGGAAAATAACAAAAATTTTCTTTTGGAAAACAATTAATGGTTTTACATTGGAAATGTGGTATCCACCCCCAAAGTAAATACCGTATTGTATTCTAGATTGATTGTTTTAAAAGTAATTCAGAATTAATATATTATCTTTATAAATGATAGAACTTGAATAAAATAAATCTTAATTTGCCAAAGACTGAATTGATATTGTCTTTAAATTTCCAATCTTTATTAAATAAAATGCCTAAATATTTCAATGATGGGGAGTATTTAATAAAATGATTTGCACATTATTTAATTTTACAGTCGCAAAAATATAATTTAAGATTAGTATCAGATTTAGAATTCTAAACATAAACTTATTTCTCATAAAAAGTTATTTAAATTGTTCCTTATTTTTTAAAATTCATAAATTAGTATGCGCTTTTTACTCAGTTCAACAACTCAAGAAAGATATTTATCTCTAAAATATTTACTATTACTTTCTTTAAGTTTTGGATTTTAATCTGTGTTTTGAAACTTTTCTCACAGTTACTTTTTTTAATAAAAATGCTGAAATGCAATTGTTTTCTATAATTTAGTTTTCAAAAATTAATTAAAATTAATATTTCAACACTGAGAAATAGAACCTGTATTTACAAATGGTATAAAAAATGGTTACTCAAAAAGTTACAATTTATTTAAAAAATTGTTTTAAAGTGTACCAGATATGTCTTAAGAACAAATTCTCATTTTTAGTGCATGGTATTTTTAGGCATCGTTTCGTGTTTTTCTGATAGAAAATCGAACAGTTGGTTGTAAAAAACTGATACTGAATGAAGAATTCACACATTTATTGAAAAGAGAAGCGGATCCAGGGAGTGGCATGGGGGCACATGCCCCCCCCCCCCAGAAGGGTAAATATTTATTGGATAAAATGACATCTGGTGATAATTTCTAAAAAAAATCGTAATTTTAAAGCTTTAGGACCAATAAAGGATATTATCCTTCAATGTTTTGAAAAAAATCGCATTTCTCCTGCTGGCGATGTTTTAAAAATCATGGTGCCCCGCCCCATAAGTCAAACCTGGATTAGCTCCTGATTAATGACATTATTCACTACCACTTAACCAGCGGTTAAAGAAGGAACCCACACTGCAAAAAAAAAACGGAAATTTAACAGCAAAAACTGCTGTAAATATTTTACGCATTTGCTGTAATCACAAAACACTGCCTTTTTAGCTGTAAATTCGAAGCGCCACCTGCATTAGTTTAAATTAAATATAGTACATAGTAATTTTCCTGGTAGTTTTCCTTGAAATATCTGTAATTCTTTAATTGGTCATCAAAATAAATGTTAAAAGAAAATGAAATTCTTGTTTATTGAATGCTTTTAAATGTGACATTACCTTTACGGGATAATAGTACTATAATCTGTATAACATTAACCTATGTCTAAAGTTATTAATTTGGTAAGAATTTTGTATCATCACTAAAATTAAATGAAATTCAAATTAATTGAATTCAAATTCCTCAATAATACCAATCTTAAGACCTAAATAATTCAGCACCTCTATAGCAACATTTGGAGGGATTTTCACGTTATGGAACAAAAAGCAGGAGATATAACAGGTAGTTTTTTAAAGAAATGTTAAACTAGCTACGGAAATGTTGCTTAATACATATAAACAAAATAGTTATAAAATAACAGCCTAAATTATGTATAGTTCCGCATAAATTCCAGTAACGTTCCTGCTTTTTAGGAGTTTTTACAGCAGTTTAACACATTCCTTGAAAATTCTGGTTTTCATTTCTGAATCCTTGCGGACGGGAAACCAATGTTTGTTTTTATGCTCACCACTAAAAGAGTCAAATTATTTCGATGAGGTGTAAGAACCGACTGTTGTTTCACAAACTAAGAAGTATAACCTTCGTAGATCGGTACCTCCCGTGGTTCATGATATGCCACATTTTGAATACTTGTAGAAACATGAAAGAACAAGACATATCTGAGATGAACATAGCTTTCTAGTTTTTCTGCGGAATTATTACGGTATCGCTGAAATGTTATCACTAAAATCTGTAAAATTACGAAATTGCTGTAAAAATACAGGATTGCTGTTAATTTTCAAAATTTCTGTTAAAGTCAAAAATTACAAAATTGCTGTAAAATCACTGCAAAAATGGCTGGCACCCATATTGCCAGCACTTTTTGCTGTAAATTCACTGTGAAATTTTTTGCAGTGCACCAATCAGAGTACGTGAAAAGCTTACTTTCTCTCTTTAGCTATTAGTTAACCGCTGGCTTGTGGCAGTGAATAAGGCCATACCAGCAAGAATTCCATCCCCAACTGCGGGATTTTCCCAACCGATAAACCATTCACGACTCCTTAAAAATATACAGATAGTAGTAAACGGCATTGTGGTTGTATGACTAAACAAAGAAGTTTCATTTTCAACCACCTGTGAGAATAAACATCACAGCAATGAGAAAAAAAAATCTCATCTTTTAACCTTTTTCTTCCAAACAATGACCTACATGGGCTAATTAATGATGATACGTACAATAAACAACAAGGAGTTTGTTTATTCTCCAAAATGTTGGTCATTGTTTCGTAACGATTTCTGAAGCAATGGTTTCACTCCGTAAAACATCATTTTTTTCTTCCTATACTTTTCCGTTACCTTTTCAATAGGGAGAGTAGTGAAATTAATTGAAAGTATCGCTTTGTACACATCGGTCATTCGTGAGTAAATGTATTGAGGTTTTTCGCCATTCACTATGCAAACCGTTTTCTTTGTTGGATGTTATTGGTTATATTATTTTACTAGCTGATATGCCCGGCCTTGCACGGGTGTAGATGGAGATTTTTTCTTAAAAATTTTTAATTCATTTTCTACCTTCCAGGACCGGATTCTGGAGGTAGCACTCTGGACAGCACCCCCCCCCTTGGGAAACCAAAAAGATTGTCAAAATGAGTAAAACCCTACTTTTACCGGTCTAATTTCCAATTTTTTTTCTGGGGGAGGACCCCTCATACTTCCCAGTAGTACCACCAGGGAATCTTCAGTGATAATTTTTAGGAAATTCCCAATATTTTGACATTTTGGGTGAAAATGTAAAGGTGATAGCGTTGAAAAGTGTCCCCGTTAGACTCAAAACGTTTCTAAAAACGCGAGTTTAGAACCTACTTTTACACGTAAAATTTAAATTTTTTTTCTGGGGGAGGACCCCTATACCCCCAATGGTACCAATGGGAAGCTTTCTGGAAAAGTGCCCCCCTCTTGGAGGCGTGCTGGATCCGTGCCGATATTTTAATGAGTGAAAGGTGTCGAATCAAGCATTTTGAATTCTGAACGATTTCTGCATTTACCACATGATTCCCATAAAAAACAGCAAAATATTTGAAAAATATTCTTCCCAAAATCACTTAAAATGCTCAATTAGCGACCTTAATTAATCATATTTTCATGATTTTATTATATCTTTGGTATAAAATTTAAAAAATAAACATATTCCTGCATTTTAAGGAAAAATACAATATTTCCACTTAAAATGGTTTTGAATATTAACTCTAGTTTTTGGTCTGTTAACCAACTTTCTTAAAAGCTATAATATCATCATTTGATTTTTCCTCCTTGTTTCCATGGAGATTATTTTAACAACAATGCTATTCCATGAAACTTTTTATTTAAAAATTACTTTCAAATAAAAATACTTTTTACTATAGGTACTCACCAGTTTTAAAATTTTAAATCTTGTTGAAATATATTTTTAGATTATAGTTATAATTTTTAATTAGATTTATATTTAGTTTTCTTTTAAAAACGTGTTATTTTGCATAATAGTTTTTTTTTTGTAACAATGGGGAAAGCAGATCTCTTTTTCAGCAGAAATAAAGCTATTTCAGCAAAATGACCATAAAAAGGGTCAAAAGAGGGTCAAGGGGTCGTTCTAGAACTTTGAAACATAGCCTATGTTTTTTTGGGGATTCTTTTACGTAGGTATACCAAGTTTGGTGCCGATCGGAAGAAAACTGTGGATTTGTATAGAAGACAAATATACGCAACCACACATATATATACACACACTTAACTTTATTATATTAGATAACAGTTATGTTATTCTAAAAAAATACACGAACGCTTGATAATGTAATACTGTAAGCAAGTTTTTAAACACTAGTTATGAAAGTGCATTTATAAGGTTAGGAAACAAATAAAACACTCAAAATATAAAAATGAAAAGCTTTTCTAATCTATTTTATGTGCAAAAAAAGTTTATTGCATTAACTTTCATTGACCACAATACTTTTAGGCCTTAAATAATATTACAATATGAAATCAAGTAAAATTCCATTTGAAGAGAAATGCATTGAACTCTTACATGCATTTCCTGTTATTTTAAAGCTATGAAAATATTAAAAGCTTTTATAACAAGTAAAGTTATGGCCAATGTATGTTAGTAAGCTAAAAAAACAGTTGGTGTTTCAAAAGAAATTCCATGTTTTTTTGTTTAAAGTAACTTACAGTACACAGTTTTTCTTTCAAGGGATTTTTGAGAATTTTTATCGTCAACAACAACGTTGTTACAATTTTTTATCGTGGCGTTTTTTAGTCTTCTGAAACTATCTCACATTCATGATGATTCTCACCAACCAGTGGATATTATACATTAGGATTAGGGTATCTAAAAAAACTTTTTTGTAAAACAAGCTACATCTAGACTACATAAAGATGTTTTACTTAGTTTAGATACAGTTCGATATAAGAAGTTAGAAAAAATCCTTTTCGTTTTACCAAATTAGGTAACTATTTATTTAGGTACACTATTTTTTGAGGTGCAATCTTATTTAAATTAAAGTTATAATCATTAAAGCATGAAAACAATTATCCGGTAACGAAGAAAAGTACGATGGTATTCCGTTTTACAAATATAAGTATCTCTCCATTCTAAAAAAGTTTTAGGTGAGCGGTTTCCAGATAAATCTTTTTAATTATTGATCCGTACAACACATTTTTGGTACCAAACTATTTGGATTCTTTTTAGGATGTGCAATATAAGCTATTAGAATTTCTAAAAAAAAAATTCTCATATATCTTTTTTTATATATTTCCATTTTTGCTTGATTACGGATAAGATTGCAGTTAACAGTAAGAAACTGTTATACAATTTATTATCCCTCCAATCACAACGACCAATCGACGCCATACATTTATGATGAAAATAATTGAATCGTCAGTTTGAAGAAGAGAATAAGTCCAAAAATCAAGTTTTGAGAAAATCGAAAAAAAGTAATGAAATTTTCATTGTATGGACATCGATTTCACAACTTCAAGGGTCTATATCTCCCTATGGGGGTTAGTTATTTTCCCCCTCTTTTCACCCATGTGTAGGGCAAAGCTTGGAGATTGTTTTGAGCACAAAAATTCAATTTGTCATTTTTGGGACTTATTCCCTTCTTCAAACTGACGATTCAATTGTTTTCAAGCTTTTACAGAGCGCTTTAAAATACTTTATGATTAAAATATCTTTTGAAAGACTGATAATAGTTTTCCAGAAATTAAATGATATAGTATTTAAATATAGGATTTCACAACACCAAAATGAATAGAGTATTTTCAATCACAAGAATCGAACCTAGCAACATATTGTTTGACCCACATCAGTTAAGGGGACTCAGTACCAAAATTTTGTCAAAATATCGATTTTGAGATTTTGCAATAAAAATGAAGATAATACCCTTAGAATTATTTATACCAAGTTTCATAATGATACGGGGATTCTAAGTGTGAAAATTTTGAGATTTATGAAGCCCTGATAGTGTTAAGAAGCCTAGTTTTCTATCTTTAAACGGATTTTTCTCAAAACAAGGTTTTTAATGTTTAAAATCACAAGTCTTTTTTTTCTAATCATCCAAACCACTTCAAACTTTGTAGTCATTATCAGTAATACCTGTTTAACATCTTCAGGCATGGATTTTATAATATATTTATTAGAATTTTTTTTATGGAGCAGTAAAGTGGATATTTTTCGGAAAAAACTGCCAAATTTCAGAGTTTTTTAAATTTTTCAGAAACTTTTATAGATAATCAAATTTCCATGCCTACAAGTGACTATATATGTTTGATCTATGTTAAGACAAAAAATCAAAACAAAAGAACATATATTAAGGGAGGATTATCAATTTAAATTTAGGGTAATTTTGGGCATTGTTGTGAGATTTTTTGTAATTTTTTTTAAAAATAAATTTTTGGACTCGCTTTTTGGGCTAAATATGAATTAGTATGAAGTAAATACATAATTTAACACCTTAAAAGATGATAAAATCCTGTTATTAGAGAAAAAAAATTTTTGGTGCTGAGTCCCCTTAAAAGTTAAAAGAAAATAACTGGTCATGGAATGCTTCTATTGGAGCATTTGCAATCACATGACAGCAACAAATATCGCCGCACCTAGCAACGGCCTTAGCAACATACTGTTTGACCTACAGCAAGGAAGAAATTAATGGTCGTGACGTCACCTGAAAACACTCAACTGTTTGTAAACACTGAGTGTAATATACGTTTTATGTCTTACTATTTTTATAGCTTAAAAGGTATTATTAAAAAGTCCAATTTTTAAATATTGATTAGCAATAGTTACGAGCAGACTTCATGGCTATTTTCAAAGAAAACATGTTAATTAAATTATTGATAATTTAGAACCACTAAATATGGGGTCATATGGAACATAAATATTCCGATATTCGAACATCGATGTGTTTCGGTATATCGACTTTAAAAGCCCCATCAGAATCAAAATTTTTTACTTCACCGTAAAAATGACTTATAAGCGGACTGAATAAAAATCTATTACATCCCCACATCGTCTGCCACATATGGTATAATATATGGAGTCATATGAAGGCCCCTTAAATGACTTTTAAGGGGACTGAATAAAAATCTATTAATCCCTACATCGGCGGCCACATATGGTGTGTTGTATAGAATCATAGGGAGGGTCATATTCCGATATTCGAACGTCGATGTTTCGATATATCGAATTTAAGGGCCTGGATTAAAAATTTTTTACATCCCTTTGCTCACAGTAATAGAAAACAATCTTTATAATAAAGAATTGTAATATAGATTTTAAAAAAATATTTATTCTTGATTGAACGATGTGTTATGTTTTAGGTACTGGTTATTTATAAATAATGTTTAAATGTGTGCTAACTTGATCCAATGATTTGCCAAAATATATCGATGAAATAAATCGTTTGAATTAAGTTAGCAAATTTTAAACATTATTTATCAATAACCAGTACTTAGAAAGTACCACATTACTCAATCACTAATATAATTCACCACGTGAAAATCATGTCGTTTAACCTCGTATAAAAAGGTCATAAAATCACGTAAATTTAAACAAGTTATAAAATCACGTCAAAATCCCACCATTACATCACGTCTAAATTCACGTCACATATGACATCCAATTCATGTCGAATATAATATGACGTCTTCGAATTGGACATCTGGCGTAAAAAATGACGTCCATTTCAAGCATTTTGCGACGAAAAAAGATGTCATAAATGACGTCATGCGACTTCTTGTGGATGTTTTCTAAAAATCCTTAATCCATCATCACTTTAAAAGAAAAGATCTAAACCCCTACCATTTCTCTCTACCTACCTTGAAATTTCACCTGGTCCTCAGTACGCTTAAACGCCATTTTATCATAATGGAGAAAGCAGTTGTTACATTAGAAGACCTGTCTGCCCATTGTTTCGATCAACAATGCGCTATCAGGTTGAAGGACCTTACAACATGTTTCGTGAACAGATGGCCAGAGATGATGTACGTGCGAAAATCTTGAGTTGTGATGGTCAGTATTATCCATCTCGAAGAAGCTTTCGTCATCGCGAATATCCATCATCCGGGTACAATGGAAGAAAAATTAAGCTACCGGATCGCTATCTTTGTTTTGTTATTGAATTCAATGGCAGAGCGACTTTGAATTGAAAGCATGAAATCGAAAGTGGTAAATGGAAAGTTGAGGTTTATCGGAGGATTTTTATTTTTTTATAATATTCCACTTTACTTTCCAGACCTGATTTTTTTAGGCGTAGACAAGGACTGAGTGGTTATATCCCCTCCATAGCATAGATTCTAGTGAGATGTCCATGAAATCTTTATGCAGGGATACAGTGGCTAGATGGGGATAGAAGTTCCCGTCGTCTCGTGTTTACTATCGTGTTTACAGTGAAATCGCATAGGGTGGGTTGGGGTAAAATCGGTCACTTTTTAGGTACTTTCACGTTCTAAGTTTTATTTCATCAAAACTATTATTTTTAATGATTTCTTTCAATTGGATCTTGACATTACAATCCTTCACAACATTTTCATCTAATTTGATCAAAAAACTTTTAATTATAAGTTGGTTAAACTTAGCATCAAAAGTAATGACCTATTTTACCTCAACGTGGGGTAAAATGGGTCTCATTGCAAAAAGATGTCAAAAATATATTTATTACTAAATATGCATGAAAATAAGAAAAAAGGCAATCGGCTAAGCCGTTTTTATCCGAAGAAATTTGTTTTAAGTCGTACTTTAATGAAATTGTAAACGTCCGAAGTTAATGAACATTGTTCAAATATAGCAAATAAAATACTTGACAGTTCAAGGTAAATTTGAAGGAAATATTAAAAACATTGTTTTTCTTAATACAGAAGGCCTCCTAACTATGACCCATTTTACCCCAAGTGCAAAATATTGTTATAAAAGATAAATTATTTTATATTTTTCTAAACTGATTGGCTTGAAATGTCTCTCAGACTTTCTTTTATGGAAAAATATTACAAAAGTCTGCTGTAATTTATTACAATACAGGGTGTATCTGAAATGGTGCAACAAACTTTCAGGGATGATAGTAGACACCTAGACGAGTCAGAATCACCTAGGATTTGGGGGTCCCAGATCAAATCCCAGGCAGTTAAAAATGGAGAGACACCCCAAAAAAATCATTGAAAAATTCAATTTGTAGAAAAACTACTATTGGTAAACACTTAATTATGGTCTCGAAAATTGTGGTTTAATATGATCTTTAAAATTATCTCAAAAGTCTTCACCTAAAATTTTTTTTTATTATGAAAAAAGTTAAAAAACCACGAAAAATGTGAAAACTCTGCCAAAACCTTATTTTGTATTTGGAAATCCTTTCTTTTTATTTGATAATCTGAAATATCATAGTTAAAAACCCTTAAATCCAAAGTTTCACGAAAATACAATCAATATTAAACGCTTGAGACCCTGTTAAAGTTTGTTTTTTTTGTGCACAAACAGCTGTTCTGGAAACAGCTCTAGAAAACTGTTAGCACACGCATTATATTTATATCGATCGGATTTATATCGAGTTAATTAAAACTGACCCATTTTACCCCAAGACCCACTTTACCCCAACCCACCCTAGTGAGTTCGAAAACATATTAATACTTTGATAGATGTTTAAGGGTACTCTTCCAGAATCCCGGCGCAAGCGATAAAGTCGCCAATAATGATGCAACCAACGCCAAGCGGAATCACTGTTCAACAATGAAAAAATTTTTTTGATGAAAATAGTCATTTCTTGTATATTTTGGTTCGCTGAATACGAAAATCACCATTAAAATTCTCAATTGACTCAGGATTTTCCGGGAACAGCCCCTCCCCCTTTTTTACGTTTTTCGACGACTTTATAACTTTAAACTCGATTTTCAGGGTCAAAAAGCATTGCTTTAGTCTTTAAATTGCCCCCCAGGGGACAAGAAAGGTTCAAATTCATAAAATATGATAAATTTATAACAAATGGATAGGTTTAAGGGGTAATTACCCCCTAAAAATGCAAAAGTTAGCTAAAAATTATAGAGGTTTTTATACGCTATTTTTTCCTCTTATTTTTTACGCAATTCATGTTTGAAGGGTCCTAACCCTTCACTAAAAATCTAAGGACCCAAATTTGATGGAAATATGCAGCAATGATTTTTATTAAAAGCGGTTGAGGTGAAAGTGCCCCCAAAGCACCCACGGAAGGGTTCAATGCCGCACTTAGAGTCAAACTGTGCTGTAGTAAAAAAATTTGAAGCCACTAACTGAATTTTAGCTGATTCTTGTGTAAAATGATCTGCTGAATTCAAATATGACATCTATTTTCCTCCATCACCTTCAGTTTTGGGGATGCCCCCTAATTATTATCCACAGCCGTGCATCTATTAACATCTTGAACATGGAATCCTCACTCTTTAAAACCGGCCAGTTTTTAAAGAACTTAAGAGTTTCTACTTAGGATAGACACAAAATATAAGAAAAACGTCATTTGTAATCTTCAAAATCATCAATATTAATTCCTGAGCTCGCGAGCTCTTGATTCTGGAAGTCTTCCGAACTCTTCCGAGGGGGCTTCTGGGAGGCTAACACCTCAGCCGCTTTTAGTAAAAAATATTGCCACATATTGTCATCAAATTTGGGTCCTTGGGGAAGGGTTAGACCAGGGGTCAGCAAGTAATTTTACTTGGGGTCCAAATAATTTTGAAAATTTTTCATCGGGGTCCGGAGAAAAATAGGCCACTATTACTAGTTTAAATTGTTTTCTTCAGACACAAATAAATTTTTACAAAGATGTAATTTGAGTATGCTACCTGCTTAATGAAATAGTTAAATTTAATACGATTGGAAGTTTTAACAATAAAGTGGGGGGGTCTGGGGGCTTCCCCCAGGAAATTTTTTCAATTTAGACCCTTAAAAAGCGTGTCAAAGCTAATATTTGTCGCGTAAAAGTACAAATTAATTATTTTCAAAATGGTATGACGGTCCAGGAAATAACTTCACGCGGTCCGGATGCGGACCGCGGTCCGCCAGTTGCCAACCCCTGGGTTAGACCTTTCAAACGGGAATTAAGTAAAAAATAAGAGGAAAAAATAGTGTATAGAAACCTCTATAATTATTATTATTTTTTGTATTTTTAGGGGGGGTAATTACCCCTTAAACCTATCCATTTTTTAAAAATTTATAATATTTCATTAATTTGAACATTTCTTGTTACCTGGGGGGCAATTTGAAGACTAAAACAATGCTTTTTGACCCTGAAAATCGAGTTAAAGTTATAAAGTCGTCAAAAAACGTAAAAAGGGGAGGGGATGTTCCCCAAAAATCCAGAGTCAATTGAAAATTTTGATGGTGATTTTCGTATTCAGTGACCCAAAATCTATAAGAAATGACTATTTTCATCAAGGAAAAAATTTTGAAGGTCAAATTTGTTGAACAGTAATATCTGTTTCGGAAGTCATGTGTGAGCTGTCGCCAAAAAATCTGCTTGGCGAGATTTGCGCCGGGATTCTTGAAGAGTACCTGTTTAAGCATTTGTTTTCAAATTTTAAAGGAAGATAAACAAGTACCCTTAGTATATTTTAGCTAATCTATCAAGTTTTTTTTCAATTAATTATTGAAGATTATTTGAAAATCCGATTGGGATGACTAAATGGCGCTGAAGTGTTCTAATCGTCTGTCATCTACTTTTTTCTCCCATTAGTTTTGATCCTTAAGTTTGATCATAATCTTTTATTTTTATTTTGATCACGGTTGAGACACTATCTTCTTCTAGACACCATAGAAGGGTGTCAACATGTCCTCCTAAATTATGTACAGAAATATTCCTTGCAGGGTGGTTGTTAAAAAATGCCTAAAAAACTATACCTCTACTCTGATCATACCCACAAAAGAGCTTTACAACTTATTAAATGAATTGTTTGCTCATTATTTACGCACAGAAAAATCTACCAGGGATAAAGACTCAAAACTGGCTAATAATTGATAATTCAAACTGTTCACTTTCAGTGCTGTTCACTACCATGAATTAGAGAGCCTTTATACGAGAGAGAGAGACGACAACTCGCTTAAAAGCGTCTCTACGCATCCAGTTCTGTCCAAAATTCTGTCCAAACTGTATCATGCAGCTTGTCTCGAGTCCAATGCTAATCCTATGGAGAGAACCGGCTGTGGCGAACAGAAAACCTGTTTACCGATCTGCGCTCGCTATACTGGGTTATCGCCTCTCTCTCGTATACAGGCTCTCTACCATGAATAGCTAGTTTGCTTTAGAAAAATGAAGATAATTAAAAAATATTTTTAAAACCGTTAACTTCAGTTTGGACATTGAAATCGCATTCTACGACATCAAATAGTATAGAGTCGTCACAAAACGTTACTAAAAATATTACAATTCACAAATAGGGAGCCAAATTTGAAAATTTTTAAAAAGTTTAAAATTTTAAATTCTAAGGGAAATTTTTCTTGGGTCCTGATCGAAAACTCATTTATTAGGTCCCAGATTAACTGTACCAAGTTTCAAAGCATGATCAATATTTTGCAGGGGTTCAAGTGGTACGACTTAACCTACCGCCAAATCAAATATGGCCGCCAGTTTGAAAATCGTCAAACTTCTAAGTCCCGTTTCTCGGCTAAAAATAATGATAAAGCTTAGAAATTTTTGATTTAGAACAACGATCAATGTCTTCATCTGTGGTAGAAGGTTCAAAAATATCAGTAAGTTTTAAGACTATTTTTTAAAAGAATTTAACTTAAAAATTTTAAATTTTTAAGAAAAAATTAATAAAATTCACTCCAATACAACTTTTGACCCCAAAATCGTACTCTACGCCCTTGAATTGTATAGAATTACCACCAAACATGATTAAAAGTATGATATACACCGTGTAAATAGCAAAAATTGAAATTTTATAAAAAGTTTAAAATTTTAAATTCTAAGGGAATTTTTTTGGGTCCAGATCGAAAACTTCTTTATTAGGTCCCTTGAATCATTGTACCAAGTTTCATACCGTCATCAAAAAGTGCAGTGTTTCAAGTTGTACCGTTTAGACCTTAGACCTTAGACTATAAGTCGCAACATGACAATAACTGCATTTTCCCAACTTTACAGGAGACGAAAAAAACAGTTTCGCTCTTATTAAGATTGATTTATTATACAAAATGGCCAAAATTTCAGTTATGTCATTTTGAGGCTTCAGCGACGAGTAGTGTTTGATATAAAGGTTGACGATATTGGGTGAGAAAATGAGTGTTACTAGATTTTGAAAGATAAAGTGCAATTTGTATGGTAGGTCAATTTTAGTGTCACTGTCTAAATAAAATAAAACTAATTAAAAAGTTGAAGGCTACAACAATATCAATTGTTCAATTATATAAAAAAAAAATTTCAATTTTATTCAAAATAAGTATAGTTTGTCTTTTTTAAAGAAAATTAGCGTCCCTTTCGTCAAAACTACTACAAATCCTCAGTTAAAAGTAATGTAATTTTTGATACTGCTTATTTATAGTTGGGTGGCTTATTACAAAAAGACTGCAAAATGTGATACTTTCATGAAACTTTCAGGGATGGTAGATAAGAACTAAAAAATTGATGGGAGCCCAAAATTTTAGGGCGTGGTTTGACCGCTATGACGTCATAACAAGATGGCGACCGCGGGCCTATATTCGGTTCTTTTAATGATAGAAAGACATTTTTGGGGTCAAATATCATGTTTTAAGGGTCAAAGAACATGATTCTGATGACTAAATGTGCAATTCATTTTAAAAAGTAACTAAAATTCAACAAAAGCTCGAAATAGTAATACAGTCCATCGCCAGTTGCGTCAAAAAAAATTGATAGAAAAGTTATTTTTTTCGACGGTTTTATATGTTTTTCGGGGTGCTAATTCCGAATATCTAGTTCACTTCCACGTGGAAGGTCGGCTTCATATCAAAAAATGCAAAAATATGCGAAAAAATCGCCAAATTTTTAATCTTTCTTCGGATTTTCGCTTATATTTCAAAAGATATTAGTTTCTCGAAAATTATTTAAATAACAAAGTTGGAGGAAACAAAATTTCCTACAAAATGCACTGTTCAATTTTTGTTTTACGAAGAATAGTTTTGCCGTAATGACACACTGAAAAACAGAGAAACAAGCATCCTCTGTTTAAATTATCTTGTGTTAAAATTATCTGTTTTTCAATGCGTTATAACGAGGAAACTATTGTTCGGAAAATAAAAATTGAGTAGCTCATTTTGTAGAAAATTTTGTTTACTCCAACTTTGTAGCTAAAATAATTTTCTAGAAACTAATATTTTTTGAAATATAAGCGAAAATCCGAAGATAGAGTAAAAATTTAGCGATTTTTTCGTATATTTTTGCGTTTTTTGATATGAAACCGACCTTCCACGTGGAAGTGAACTAGATATTCGGAATTAGCACCCCGAAAAACATATAAAACCGTCGAAAAAAATAACTTTTCTATCAATTTTTTTTGACGCAACTGGCGATGGACTGTATTACTATTTCGAGCTTTTGTTGAATTTTAGTTACTTTTTAAAATGAATTGCACATTTCGTCATCAGAATCATGTTCTTTGACCCTTAAAACATAATATTTGACCCCAAAAATGTCTTTCTATCATTAAAAGAACCGAATATAGGCCCGCGGTCGCCATCTTGTTATGACGTCATAGCGGTCAAACCACACCCTAAAATTTTGGGCTCCCATCGATTTTTTAGTTCTTATATGATTATCTAACATCCCTGAAAGTTTCATGAAAGTATCACATTTTGCAGTTTTCGGGCATTTTTATGTAATAAGCCACCCAACTATTAGACTATCGTTGCTAGTTTTAGATTTTCAAATTCATATATTGATAAATATCTTAATCTTTCAAAAAATACCCCTGAAGCAGGATATTCGTTATTAATTGATGGTATTGATTGTATGATATTGCAGTTATTTTGCAACGCAATTTTAAAATAACCTAAAGGAAATAAATTATAATTTAACTTTATATTCTAGCTTTGAATCCACAAACGTTTACTATTTATATCGGTGTTAAATGGAAGCTTCCCCTCTTACCTGCTAGGTCACAGCACCAACTGTAAATATAGCCCATTCAATGTTTCTTTGAAATAAGAAATTTTTAGGAAGAAAATTCTTTACGATTTTTTTATCAGTGATAAACTATAGTAAGTATTTGATTAATTGAAAATTTTTAATAATATTTTTTATTTAATTGTTTTAATAAATCGTTCAACCTTTACAACAATTATTAAAAATCTTAATTAACCAAAAACTTTCACGTATGTACATTAGGGTGTCCCTTAAAATCGAAGGTCGGGGAAACTTTTGCGACACCCCCCAATTTTTTTCCTTTTGGTACCCTAAGACTATGTGCAAAATCTGAAACCAATCAGATAATATTAACACGTGCCCCAAACGGCCTAAAGTTTGAAAAATTTGACTTTTTTTCACATTTTTTCGAAATTTTTTAAAAATTTGTTTAAAAATCTTCTGCCAAATAATAGGGCTCTAACGCATTTAAACAATCTTATTTGACCGTTTTTCATTACTACCTAGGCAAAAAAGCCCAGTTTGTAACCTAGTCATCAATTAGAAAATCATCAAATTTGTCCATTTTATACTGAGCATAGAAGAATCAAAAAACAGTGGTAAATGACTTAAAACCTCATAATTCCATGGCTTAACACCATTTATAGACCATATTGATGTGGAGATAAATTATCTAGAGCTCAAATTAGTTATGGGTTGCTTAATTACAGACTCCATATTGGATTACATTAAAACTAAAAAAAATTCTAGAAAAACGGTATGGGCATGTTTGATATCAGGTAATGGGTGTATGAGGTTTCTAAACTCAATTAAGAATAATAAAATCCTTTTGCACAATTTTTAAAGCTCTTTATGCAATTGTATTGTAAGGGCGATCAGATCTCCTAATACAAGTGCTAACCATGATTTCAGAACTACAGATGGTAATAAATTCTATACACATAAAACCGGTAAGAGAAATTCTGGAAGTAAGTTAATAATAAGTCTCCACAGTGTGTCCACGAGTATTTTATTCCGTAAGTTAATTGAAATTCTGAAGAAGATACAAAATTAACCCGCTCTTCATAATGATTGAGTTATACTCCGTGAAGATAAGCAATTAACCATGTTTATAGAGATTGTTCTTGTATTTTATCATAAATTTATACATAATCATAAAAAATACCTGCAATTTAACAAATTAGTGTCATTAAAACAATTAAACACTGATATTTTGTTTGAGGCTGTAAGAATATGTTAAATATAAACTTCCGTTTCTATAACTCTTCTACTATACCCATAGGTTTTTTTCGCACTGTTGACTTATCACCAGTAAAGGTCCTTGAAGAAGTACTTAGATTTCGAGTAAGTTTTTCATGAAAATTGTTTATGAAATTAAAATATTTTAAACCATCAAAGCTTTCTTTGAGAATGTAGAGGTAGGAAACTTAGAGCGAAAGAATATCTCTAACTTAAAAACAGACTATAAAGAAGGAATGATTTTAAGAAGCTGTTGTTAATATTTATGATATTCACTTAGCCAATATAGGTGTCTTAGTTTTAATGAGTCTAATTTGTTGAATTGCAGGTACTTTAATGTTAATGTATAAATTTATGATAAAATACAAGAACCGTCTCTTTTAATATGGTTCATTGCTTATCTTCACAGAGTATAACTCAATCGTTATGAATAGCGGGTTAATTTTGTATCTTCTTCAGGTTTCCAACTAACTTACGGAATAAAATACTCGTGGCCACACTGTGGAGTCTTATTATTAACTTATTTCCAGAATTTCTCTTGCCGGTTTTATGTGTATAGAATTTATTACCATCTATAGTTCTGATATCATGGTTTGCATTTGTTTTAGGAGATCTGATGGATCTTACAATAGCATAAAGAGCGTTAAAAAGTTGTATAAGAGGATTTTATTAGTCTTAATTGAATTTAGAAACCTCATACACCCATTACCCGATATCAAACATGCCCATACCGTTTTTCTAGAGTTTTTTTAGTTTTAATGCAATCCAATACACTGTTAAAAAAATTAGTTCAACCTTTCACCATAAACTGGTTCAAATTTAGCTGCAACCAAGGTTTGGTAACAGGTTTCACCAAGTTTTCGGTTTTTTCACTAGTGCAAGCACCAATTTTTCGGTATTTTCACTTGTAAAAGCACCGAAAACTTGGTGAAACCTGTTACTGAACCTTGGTTGCAGCTAAATTTGAACCAGTTTCTGGTGAAAGGTTGAAAGTTTTTGGTGAAAGGTTGAACTGCTTTTTTTAAAAGTGTATGGTGTCTGTAATTACGCAATCCATAATTGATTTGAGCTCCAGATAATTTATCTCCACATCGATATGCTCTGCAAATGGTGTTAAATCATGGAATTTTGCGGTGTTAAGTTATTTACCACTTCCTTTGGATTCTTCTATTCTCAGTATAAAATGAACAAATTTGATGATTTTCTGATTGATGGCTAGGTTACAAACTGGGCATTTTGGCCTAACTAGCAATGAAAAACGGTCAAATAAGATTGTTTAAATGTGTTAGAACACTATTATACGGCCACGGATTTTTAAACATATTTTTAAAAATTTTCGAAAAAATGAGAAAAAATTGAAATTTTTCTAACTTTAGGCCGTTTGGGGCACGTGTTAATATTTTCTGATTCATTTAAGATTTTGCACACATTCTTAGGGTACCAAAAGGAAAAAAATTGGGGGGTGTCGCAAAAGTTTCCCCGACTTTTTGAAAAAACGCCTAAATAAGGGACACCCTAATGTACATCCTTTTTTAAAATAAGACTGTTATGTTTAGTAGATATAGATTAGTTGCATTGCAACTTGTATATTCTATCAGTTGCAGACAATAAATAGATCTTCCTTAAAATGTGTTTTTGAAATTACAGTTTAACTTTCGCTTTTTAATGCTAACTTTTTCCTGGAATTCTATTCGGCTTAAAGAGAAAAATCCCAATTAAAATTTCGACAAAAAGATCAAAAGTAGACCCGCCGGTCTTCAGCAGTGCTGCTATCTATTGGAAAAATAATAAACTATTGACCCTTGTTAACGTGCTGCTATCTATACCTAAAATGGAAAACTATAATTCCATTACTTTTGGAAAAAAATATTAAATTCAATTTAAACTAATGAAATGAATTCACACTAATGAAAGGAAAGTAAAAAACTCTAAATAGTGTAACAGTTAAAGAAACACAGTTTTATTAATAAATTTAACCGTGTTTTTTTACCTTTTTTTAAACTGTTTTTTAAACTATTATGTTTTTCTAATTATTATGAATATTTAATTAAATTATTTAATTATAAAAAATGTAAACAAACAAATATTTTCACCCAACTAACTTGGTATTAAATTTTGGATTAATTCAAGTAAATTCTTAAAATAAAACTTGGTGTTTATAGATTACGTAAAACACATGTAAAGAGAATAAGGAAGTTGCATGTGTCAGATTTTCAAAAACAAACAAGTGTTCCGTATGGTTTTTTGTATGGTTAAATGAAATATCTAGTCAGTTTTTCAAAAAAATGTACAGGTAATTAAATATTTTAATTTAAAAGTCGAGAAAAAAACACGTGACTGAAAACGTTTATTGTTTAAACTATAAGATGACGTCAACAATAATACCATCAACTCCATTGCTTTACAACAATGTTTAGTATAAGATGACGTCACATCCAAACTCTTGGCGTTTTCGCGCGCTTTTAAAAAGGGAATTTTTGTTAATTTTTTTGACAATCAAAAAATTTCTCGATCGTCCTTAAATTTTGGGTAGTTGCTTATTTTTGCAAGAGGAATCGATTAAAAAAATAAAAAAAATCATGCAACTTCCTCATTATACAAACATTGCTATTTACAAAACACACATTTTTTGAAAATTTTCTTAGCATAGTAGACGAAGGATGATGGTCAGGTTCTGTAAAATTAGATAACTTTAAATTTCTCTTTTAAATCACGAATTAAATTCAATCTATATTAATTCATGTATTTCCCCATTATCAATATTAAAATGTACATCCAAAGTTGCATTATCTAAAGATACTATTTAATTTTTAAAAACCTAAATGTTTTCATAAATCTTTGGAAATCATTTAAGATAAACTTTAAAACTCCCTTAACAGACAAAAGAGCTTAACCATAAATAAAACCTTCTAGAAATTAGTAAGTTTAAAAAAATAGCCAAACAAATCTTTTAAAAGTCGGTTACGAAATTTACATTTCTTTGAATAAAACATTGGAACAAACAAAAAGTAAAGGATTTTAAAAACATAACCTATTAATTCTTTTACTTTAATTAAACTTGAAAGGTTGGATTAGTCTAAATAAATTATAAATTCATTTTCAAAACTAGTCCAACGCACAAATAGAAAGCTAGAAAAAGAAAACTATTTGGAAAAAAGATTTTGAATTCATTTTCTTCAATAAGAGAATGCTTCGAAAGATTTAATATTGTGAAGCTCTGAATAAGAAGATACGTAAAACCCTGCTATCGAAACTGAAAAAAAACCTTCGGTAATTTGTCTTTGTTTATTCATGCTGCTCATGCATATTTTAGCCCAAAGATCCCTTTTTGCAACTTATGGAAGGCTTTCATGGAAGCCGTAAATGAAATTGAAATTTTACGGTAGACCATTGATTCCACTGCTTTATCTCTTCGAAATAAATCTGAAAAAAAAAAGTTTGTTCTCGTACTTTTTGAGAAATAGAAATTTCTTTTTTTATTTGGATTCGTACGTAATCAATTTTAAGTTGCATTTTATTCCTAAATTAAAATGTTCGTTTTTTATAAGCTGCATAGTAAATTCATGTAAATGAGTTATATTAGAATAAACGGAAAGATATATGGATAAATAATCGGACATAAGACCGAAAAATGATCCCCAATTGTGGTTGGATAAGTAAACTTTTGCCTGTAAAAAATGCCAAGCCTGTAAATTTTTTAATGATATTTTTCTGTGGTAATTTACGAAACGACGGTAATTCTTTTCTTATGGTTGTACTTTTATAAAAACAGTTAATTTTAAATTCGCTTTTGACAGATTTTATTGGAAATAAATAATCTGAAATAACTTAAATTCCTCAAATTTGTTGTGTTTTGTGATATGATAATTATTAAAGATCAATGGTTTTGTCTGCGATCAATATTAACACCCATCAGTAGACATATATCTTCAGATAAAATCTTTCCTTGGAGCAATTCACTGCAAAGTATCTTAAATTAATTTTATAATTTCAAGTTTAACTTGGATATGATTTGGGAATGGCATTTGACTTCACTAAGCTTTCAGACGTGCTTTTTTTTTTAAAGTAAATCAATGTTTTCGCTAAATTTTCAATGTGACATATAATAAAACTAAAGATATAGAGAGAAGGGAAACACAGTTTCATTATATTCCAAATTCCTGGCTCACCTGACTATTCTTATCAAGTTTAACCCATTAATGCCCAACTTTTTATTTTTCTTAAATATTTGGTAAAAACATAGTAAATAGCCCCAAAACAACTGGAAAAATAGTGAAAAAAATTCCAGGTTAAAATTTTAATTTCTACACCAAAATTAAAAAACGTCCCTAAAAAGGGACGTCAGGCACGAATGCCCCCGTTGTTTTTCCCTATAGTAAACGCATATATAGTATTCCCTATAGTATACATATATAGTTTTCCCTATAGTAAAACATTTTTAAAGCCTCAAAAACATCTTCTACCTTTTTAAGTGCAGCAAAAGTGATCGGAATCATACTGTAACATGAATGTGAACCAAAAATTATCAATTATTTATCCAATTAACTGTAAAATTAACCCTAGTTAACGTAATTTGAGCATTTTTTATGCTCTAAAACACGTTTTTTCCTCCCAAATCTATGTTAATTGCAAATTAATTAAGATTTTTAATTGAAAAAGGCATTCTTTGTTTATGTGTTACCTAATATTAAGTATTAATTACTTTTATACACCTCAAATCCATCAGAATATCTCAATTTGTGAAGTTTAAGTCTTTCAAATGCCCATACTTTTTTCATTTTATTTAATTTAATTGTGCGGAACACGAATTTCTCCCCAAAAATAAAGCATTAGTGGGATGTGCAATAGCAAGCCAGATGATATAGATTGATCTGCAGTATAGAACACAATGATTAGCGACATCTAATTAGAAAAAAAGCCGAAAATTTATCACAAAAGCGACTTTTTTGGCAATTTTAATGACAAAAAGTCATTATTACTAATAATTATTAAACTTTTAATTAAAATACAACCGGAATATATTTGCATAAGTAAAAAATATAGTAAAATAATTAATTTATTCCTTTTAATTAATATAAATGCATTAATTCCTTTTAATTTAAGACTATTTATTCCATTAATTTGGCAGAAATAACAGTATTTTCCAAAAAAAAATAAATAAAAATAATAAATTTATGAGCTAAAATTAAAGTAATTTTATAAATATCAGTTATTTAATTCATTTCATAAGAATCAAACGCGTTTTTATGAAAAAATAAAGGAAACACTAGCATTTCACAATGGGGAAAACCACGGGGGCATTCGTGCCTGACGTCCCTTTTTAGGGACGCTTTTCGAGGGTCCAAAATAAGGTCAAGATAAAATATTTTGGAAAAATAAAAAAACATCCCAACTGATTTAATGTATAAACAGTAATATGTATATATCGGCATTGAAATTTTTTAAAAATAACAACTAGGATTTTTAAGCTTTTACTTTTAAAATTTTTAAAAAAGCACTTTTCTGAAAAATTCTATCTTCCAACTTTAAAAAAAGTGAAAATTTTTTAAATTCTGCTTTCTTCTTGTGTTCTTTATGTTCTATAAAGATCAGAGATACATCAGTGCAAATTTTGATTCAAAGGAACAATTTTTGTAGAAATAGGAGGATTTTTAAAAAACGTCCCTAAAAAGGGACGTCAGGCAGTAATGGGTTAAATCATCTTTCATGCCATTCGCATTGTAAGCGTGTTCGATTAATGCCAATACTAGACAGCAACTTAAGTTGAACCTATTACCTCATTTTAAAATATGATTATTTCGTTAAACCCATGTATAAATAGTGTCTTTTTATCACAATTCGTGTATCGAAATTCTTCCTATCAACCCAACAGGATTTGTTTTTACTCACTTTCTCCTTCCTCGTAGCAACTTACTGGGTTCAGGAAACGTTGCTGTGAAGTATAGTTTTACCTAGATGAATAGAAAATTAGGGTAAATAAACTTTTTTTTCAGTTACCGTTCAGTTATCGTCGACTGTTGTTTCACTAGACCCGTGTATATGTCTCGGTAACCATATACAGGGTGTTCGAAAACACCGTGGACAAACTTTGAGGGGTGGTAGAGGGGACCTAGACGAGCATATTTTGAATTGGAATGAGGAGGTCGCAGATGCACCGTTAAAGAGCTCGAACCCCTAATGTAGTGCGAGGGCGTTACAAAAGGCGGTTTTCCTAAGGCTCGTTTTAAGAAACAAAACTTAATAGAATGAAAAAAATGATTGCATGAGGTACAGCAGTATCCATACTACTTCCACCATAAATTTGAACAAAATTGGACCACTCTTTAAGCCGTGGGGAGAGTTATAAAACGTACAATATTTGTTCTCTTAGTGTAATGGTATTTTTTGAACCAACTTCCATAAAAAACACCATTCATTAAGGGAACACATATTGCACGTTTCATAACTCATCCCACGGGTTAACAAGTGGTCCAATTTTGTTCAAATTTATGGTGGAAGTAGTATGAAGGCTGCTGAACCTCATGCAATAAATTTTTTCATTATATTATGTTTTATTGCGTAAAACGGGCCCTAGGAAAACCACCCTTTGTAACGCCCTCGCACTACATTAGGTGTTCGAGCTCTTTAACGGTGCATCTGCGACCCCCCATTTCTATTAGAAATATGCTTGTCTAGGTTCCCTCTACCATCCCTCGAAGTTTGTCCACGGTGTTTCCGAACAACCTGTATACAAGACTTTTGATCTATAAGTTCCTACTTGATTGAAATTTTCATACACCGCACAAAAAAAATGGCAGAAAAAAAGATCACAACGATACAAAAATTGCACAAAAACAGGTTTGAGTGTGTTTTTCCAAATCCCAAACAACTCGCAAAAAGTCTACAAATAAAAGGAAATCTCCCCAGACTTGAGAAAATAAGCTCAACCTTCTGGACTGCATGTCCCAAACAAATACAGCTTGCATCTTTCCGGAAGATAAAGTTCTTTTTCTAGAATATATCCTCCACAAGGGGAGACCAGTATACTTTCGAAGCCTCTGCTTTCGTTGCGCGATAAGCGACCGAATGCCGGGAAGGAAGAAATGCATATTTCCATTCAATGACCCGTGGAAAATAATTCCGCAAGGAGAAAACAGCCACCCGGTTCCAAGCTTTGATTTGTTGCAGGTTTTTGATTCCAGATTGCAGAGGCATATTGAGGAGGTTGGAAATGTAAACGGGAAAAGGAAGTGGATGGCGAAGAAATCTTTTTTTTCCTTTTCCCCCCTTTCCAATTGCGCTCATGTAAATTATTTGCGATTTCCTGAGTATTTTCATAGAGAAATGCGATATAAAAAGTTGATAAAAGGGAGAATTTTGAAAGTGGTACTTTGTATGAGAAAGGGTTGCCTAGCTTAATTTTGAAGAATAAGGGCAAAAAAGGCCTTAATCCCTAAACACGGTTTTTTAAAGATAAATAAATAGCAAAATTTGCTCGTTTAGGGGGCATCCATAAATTACGTGAGGTGTTTTTTCCAGAATCTTGACCCCCCCTCCCCCCACGTGAGATTTACCTACAACCTTTAAAAATAATTATTCTCCTTCCTTCTCATATATTCCTTTTTCATACTTAAAAAAAGAAAATCGTATAATTTCTAACTTTTAAAAATATGACGTGAGATCCCCTCCCCCCTTGGTGAGATTTGGTGAGATTTTTCCAAACCCCTCCCCCCTTTTTGACCTCACGTAATTTATGGATGTCCCCTTATAGAGGAACCATCTGTGCATACTTTTTACATGAGCATAAGTTTCCTCTTTGGATTAGATTTTTATAGTATGATTTCATACTAAATAGTATTTTTACCAAATTATTAACTGAAAAATAATGGCTTCGAATTCTTATCTTAAGTTTTTCGCTCCAAATATCTCAAATACAGATGAACTTGATTGAAATATAGACTTGGGCACTTTGAGATCCTCACCTTTTGCTCGGTAAATAAAAATATTCATTGTTGTTGTTGTGTGCCACTTGGAATACCCAAGCTCCACAAGGATTCAAGGCAAAGGGGGTGCGGCTCTTGAGAAAGTGAGGCCCTTAAATGGTAGGAGTCAACATTCATTACATCCAGGTTTAGAATATTTTATTTTGTTTGATATCTAGATGTTTTCAATGTGTAAAAACTACCTGATACCAAAAGAAAAAACAACAATAAACTAAATTACTATTATTGAACTATGATTTATCCTCTGTTTCCTCTGGAAACACGAGTTTAGAAAAGAAAGAAATTTTGACCAACGAATACGAATGTGTCCAAAAATTATTGTTAGGTTCACCACAGTTTCGTAAAGAGTGTCTAGTAAAAATGGGGATTTTCAATGCTTTTACAATGGGCAATACCAGCATTTTTTTAAAACAGAAAGAATGCCTTTTCCAGTAAAAGAAATGCATCTTAATTCAAAAATAAACTTGAAAAGTTAAAAAATTTGTTTATTCAATATTTTAAAATATAAATCTACAATCATTTTGCTTTTGTTTAGTATTGAATGACCTCAAATCCGTTTCGGCCTTGCTTTAAAGTGAAAACCAACAACTACTTTGAATTGTTTAAACAGTTAAACCTTTATAAATGATGAAAACTTCCACGACCTAAAGTACTATTTATTCCATTTTCCGGGATCGATGGCCGTGTAGATTGGAAATTATTTCCAAATGTTTCGCCCTCTTCTTCGGAGAGCCACTGAGGATGAGGAAGCCATCCAACCCGGAAAATGGAATAAATAATTAAACCATTGCTTAAAATCAATGTTTAGGATTAAATAACGTCACATTTTGACACTTAACGCTTTCGTGCCCTTTTTTATTGTCAAACTGTCAAATATGCATTGTAATTAAAAAAATTTAGCGTGTTTATTCCTCTCTTGGGTACCTCTCCATCGAATAAAAAAATAATAGAAATACTGGAATTGCCCATTATGCCCCAACTAAATGTATCTGGTATACAATAATCGTTAAAACCAGACCCTTATTATCACGACTTAAGGAGGTTCAACAGAATACACTTTATCAAAGAGTTTTTAAGAAATCCATTTTCATTCCGTATTGTTAAAATCGCTCTCCTATAATTAGAATTCCACTTCGCTCCCTTCATAAATTTAAGAATAACCCTCTTAATTTATCACCCAAAAACTCATGTTAGTTACTTTTTTTCTCAATACCACCCTCAGAGTTAAATGCTTTCCCACTCTAAAAACTAAAAACTCCGCTCTGAACTCACTTTCATTCATTCATTTATTCCATCTGACAAACGACTCCAACCCTCCCTCTTGAATGCAAGCAGCTCTTCACAATGAAAAATGGCCGTCGACAAACAAAAAAAATCCTCCCTTCCAAAAAGCCAAAAACCATTTCTTCACTGCACTCAAAGCAATTAAGTCGCACTTTATATACAGTAACCCATTTTTCATTTTACAATGTCAGCCCCCTCTTGAATTAAGTCACCGTAAAATGTATCGCAGGAGCAATTAATTCGATTTCCAAAAGAGACGTTTTATAAATGCTCGCACAAATGCCCACACGAGTTGCTGCTCCACGGCGATAAATAGCCAAATAAAAGATCCCGCTGCACTATTTACGATGGCCGTAAATAGAATGGCCATAATTCAGCTTCCATGATTTCTTTTGTTATGCTTAGATGCGAGAGGGGGTAATAAATTGAGTCGAGGGACCTACGAGATGAAATGATGTTTACCGAATCGTAATTGCACGTTTTAGAGGAGGAGATTCTTCCTCAGGTTACCCACAATTACACTTGTTTAAACTTGCTTTTGTTTTGTGGTTTCGTTTTAACTCGTGTGCAATGAATAGTGTTGAGATAGAATTACGGTTTTTAAGGGTTTGAGAGAGATTACCGGAATGGATCGGATAAGGGGAAAATGCTACTTAATTTACCCTTTTTTTAATGTGATACATAAAGATTTTATATTTGCCTCGTTTTGATTAGTAGAAATCAAGGGTTTAACTGGTTTAACCATGTAACTCGTGTTTACTAGCAAAAACCACGAAAAAGGAATATGGTGAACACTTAAATTAATTTAACTAAAAGAAAAACGTGCTCAATTGACATTAACACCCGGTTTCTCCTTTCTATTTATCCAAAATACATCTCAAGAACTTTATCTTAATTTTTTTGTCCGAAAGGATCATGGTCCAAATTTCACGAATCCAGATTTATTGTTAGTTGGGGGTAAGTGGGACCCTTTTTTGGCATAGTGCATTTTGGAGCTTAAAAGAAAAATCTTAAAAGGGTTAAAATTGTAATTATTGATTTATTTCAATTACGACTTTATCAATAAACAACAATTTATAATTAGTTTCTGAAATAATACTAAACTATTTCTTAACTGGTCTTTTTTAAAAAATGAAATGGGTGAACCACTACCCCAATAGAGACGGGGTAAGTGGGTCACCCCCTCTTTATTTATATTTGTACTAAATAAGTAAGTGGGTCTTACTTAATAAAGTACAGAAATCTCCAATATAAAATATTTTATTTGTAATTGTATCCATGTTTCAGAAATCTACTCACATTGCAATCAGTATGACAGGTAACAATAAAATAAAAACTAAATAAGTAATTTATAGAATGTTTTGAAAGACCAAAGGGATATGTTTTGATTTAACAAATAAAATAGTGCTGAAAAACATAATAAGGTCGATTAGATTGTTTTGGATCATTAGTAACTTACTGTAAGATTAAAAAGAAATTGGAAACACTAAATGAGAATGAATACCAATTATGAAATATTTTATTTTACCAACCATAACTTAAATAAAAACACGAAATTGTTATAAATGTGTATCGAACTACTTATAAACTTTTTAATAAACTTTGAAGTGGTGAGTAATAGGTGTCTTACTACTATAAATGAAATTTTCTGAAAATGTTGGGGGACATTGCCTCTCTAACCCCAATCCGCCCATGTCTTCAATAATAGTTCCTATATCATTGGGGAAACCCTAAACCCACTTGCACCATAATAAGGGGTCTCACTTATTCCATAAAGAGGGGTCCTACTTACCCCTATTACGCTAAAGTTACGGGGTAGGTGCGACCCCTCTGCTAAACACTTCTAAATTAAAAAAAATTTTAAAATTATGCATTTTAAGTTAAACTCTGCACAACAGTTCAATAAATATCAAAATATAATGAAAACTTAGCTGAAAATACTTCTTTGAAAAATGCATTTTGAAATCTCCAAACAATCCATTCTGGGAATCTATTTTATATTAATTCTATAATCTTGAAAAGAAATTATACGAATATCAAATACATGCAAAACCCATCAGTGTGACAAACTGTAACATGATCAATGCGAGTAAATGTGATATTTCCTATACATATTTTAGTTTTAGGGGTGACCCACTTACCCCAACTACCTCACTGTAAATGATAAATGTGCCACTGAGAGGAAAACTATTAATAGATACCTTATAAAATGTGACCTTATATAAAATGCAACTCAATCAGTATTTTTTGTAGAAGTTAACAAATCGATAAGCTTCTGAATCAAATGAAAATAGGAGTAAAAGTATTTGAAAAGTAGTGCCTAAACTCCGTTTACAAACTTTATTGTCAATTCTCTTGGCATCTTTATTCTAAGAAAGTGCATCAGGTGCATTATGTTTGAATTTTCTTCTCGGCAGCTCTTTTCATAAAATGCACATGTGGACTTACTTTGGAACTGCATCACGAGTGATATCTTTCCCCAAAGATTTTTGCTACTCTTTTCACAAAATACACGCTGACTTACATAATATCCTCAAACTACATCTCGAATTCAATCTCTCTCTCAACAAAGAAATTTCCTTTATGTCTTTTCTTGGTTTTCAACTACGAATCTCGGTCGAAAACAATTTTTTCCTGCAACTCTTTTTCGATTCTTTCCACGGTAAATTTTAACGAAAATAGATCATTCAATTCAACTAAAAACATCGAATGCAAAATTATCGATTCTTGCTGGAGAATGGCCATTTAATAGCCCGATATCTCCCGTTTCTAAATAAATAGAATAGAATATAGATTCTTGTAAAGGGAGGGGGAGACTAAAAGTCAATTTCTTTCTTCCAAATATTTTTGACGAGAGACGCATCTCTTCAAAACTCTCGTGCAACTAGTGAAGCAGTCTCTAAATCCACTCTTCAAGTTGACGACTATGAGCTTTGAATTTTCTGCAGTGAGTAGATCGAATTTTCCCTTCTCGCCAGCTATGGGATGAAGGGAAAAAAGTTCCTAAAACCCTAGGTTGACTTTTCCTCCACCTCCAGTGATCAAGTGATACGGAGGCGAATAAAAGATTCAATTGAGGGAGTTTTTGCGGGTTTGGATTTTATTTTTATTTTTGCGCGAAGGTTGATATTTTGTAGATTTACTTTGGGTGCGGTGACACAACGACGATAGTTCGTGAAACCGTTTTAAAAGCAGACATTTAAACGAAATCTTCCAGTTAGTTTTCATATTCTTTCGACTCATTGTCAGACTCCTTTAAAAGATGGCGATTGATTAATTAGGATTAATCATTTTAGCGATATATTTTTGAAGAAGTGACTAATTTAACGGAGTAAGTGTATTTTAAATTAGTTATTAGTTAATTAATAGTATATGGTATAATATAGTAGTAATGTAAATTACTCACTGGTAATATAGTAAGAACCGAGTCGAGTGGGTATCTATTGGATGTGAGAAGAGTGATGCAGTTTCAAATAATTGATCTGCCTGGAATGAAAGTGGATTAATTCAATCGAAATTAGTTTTGACTAATTGACTTGAGACGCTTCCAACAGACTTCAACTCCAACTCGAATTACAATATAATTGTGTTGTAAGCATTTGTGATGCAGATTACATTTTGGACTAAGTTTCACTACTAAGTAAAGTTTTCTTAAAAGAAACCAACAAATCCAAGATCAATATCTTACCTCTAATCACTACAAAATTTACAAATACTGATAACAATCATAATTAATTTATAACATAGGGGAAACTAGGGAGGTTTGACCCGCTTTTTGCTAAAATGGCTGTATTTTTATTTAAAGCATAATTAAAAGTCCAATTTTGTGTCAGTTGGTAGCTTAAACAGTTTTGCATCACTTTACATTATTCTTTTCAATTTAAATGTAGTACTACTTGCTCCATTGGATATTTTTGTAGACTGTCTCAACTGGGTCAAACCTCCCTACGCAAGGGAGGTTTGACCCACTACAGGGGAGGTTTGACCCATTGAATTTAGAAGTGCAAAAATTAAGCAGCATTAATTTTATTTCCTTACAATTGATGTTATAAGCATGTAAAGAAGTAAAAAACATTGATAAACAATGAGAAAAGAAATAACTACTGAAAAAAATGCTGAAATAAACAAATAAACTTAAATTCTATCAATACAGGTTCTGATAGTCGGAAATGTTAAAGTTAAATTTCATCTTTAAGGCAACTCTTTCAGTGCCGCCACTAATCATTGGATGAGGGACTTTGATCACATCATCTCTGCTAACTGTAGCAATGTCTGCTTTCTCAAGATAAATAAAATTTGAGCTGAATGGATCCGATCGTCTAAGAAAGTTAACTGTTAAATCTTCTTCATTAACTTTTAAGACGAGTTAACTATTAAAGACGAGTTACACGACCGAGCGCAATGTGTCAAATAGTAATATTATGATGAAAACCAAACTAAACAAAGCGCGCAAATTTAATGAATTGTTTGGCGCCATACATCCGGTAAAGATAGGAGACTAGCAAAAATTTCAGACTTATAACCCCCAAAATAACGGAAAGGAGAACGAAAATGTATGAGGTGTGCAAAAAAGTACAGTTGCGACCGACGGAGGCTTAAATGTTGCAATACAAGACAATTTTCTACCATAAAATAAAATTAATAGGGAGATTTGACCCAGGTCACACCTCCCCAGAATATTGTGGGTCAAACCTCCCCTACTAGTAACTTTTTTAAAATAATTTTTCAAAAATCAATTTCAAAACAAAAGTAATAAATAAGAACACTGTCTATGAGAATATAAACTATAAAATATTAACAAACAACTTAATTCTTTGTATGTTAAAGACAAATAGTACAGGAGAGAAGAACTTGCAACAAAAAATTTTACTTTCTTGACTGAAAAAGTGATCACACAAGAATGCCTCTTAAATATGAGAGAAAATGGCAAACCAATAAGAACTACTTCTGTTTTCACTCAAAACCAAGCTGCTATCTAGTGGTTATCAGTTAAAACCATGTGTATTAATGAAAAACATAGGGTGGGTCAAACCTCCCCTATGGTCAAACCTCCCTAGTTTCCCCTACTAAAAGTATGTTCTTATTTAATTTTAAAATTAAGTGAATTTAAGATACATTTGGCATTAAGAAATCTATGTCATTAAAAATATGAAACCAGTTTATTTTTTAAAGGTCTACTTGGATTTTAAAAATATCAGAATTAATTTAAAAAAACGCAATAGAAATATTTGTGTATCTTTCATACAGGTACTTTTTTCTATGTTTCGAGAACAATTTCTCGCGAACATTCAGAAATACTCCTGACAAATATTGAGATTTTAAACAACTCTTAATAGTAATAAAAATTCTTATTTGACGATGGTGTTACGGGAAAATTCCAGGAATTCTCTAAGAGGGTTTTATTTCAAAACATTTTGTAATATATACTGCTCTATATCCATATACAGAATTTATATTCCGCAAGAGCTTCCTTTCCTCTTAATATTTTAACTTAAAAAATAAGTTTTTTTTAGGGGAGTCTTGCTTTATAGTAAAATCCTTCAAAAGTAATTTTTATGTTTGAAATGTTTTGGAAATTCTTTTTGTCTTAAATCCCTATGCTTTACATAAATCCCAAAGCAATTAAAATTTATCTTCTTTTAAAGTACTCAATAAAAGGATTTGAGGAGTTGGATCAAATGTTTTAAGCTGGTTAAATTCCCATCACTCTATTTAAAGTCTACTATTTTATCTCCTCCTTTTTCAGGGGTGTCATTACAGTTTTTGGTTTCGGGGGGGGGAGGCAAGGATTTTTATAAGTGGGTCTTGACCACGCTTAAACTGGACTTTTTTTAGGAGGGTTGCCTAAACTTCATTTTTAAGGTATCCCCAAAGAGCAAATTTATAGTTAAGTGTTAAAACACTGAAAAGTAGTATTTGAATGATATTACATATAAAAATTTGATAACGTGAACTCCAAGAAAAAAGGGGGGGTCTGGGGTTCACCCCCAGGAAAATTTTGAAAATTTGCATCTGAAAGTAGTGTTTTAGCTCATTTTGAGACCCTTTGGACTGCCTCTAAAGAGAACAGTTTCTTGCAAACCACAGAATTTTCTAGGGAAAAGAGCTGTAAATAAACACTAAAGTTTTAAGGGGGGCTGGGGGTCCTCTCGCAGATATATTTTTGAAATTTAAGCTTCAAAAGTAGTGTTTTATCTCCTTTTGAGTTGCACCCAAAGCTCTTTGTGGAAGTTACAGAATTTTCAAGGGACTTGCAGCCATTTTTCACATAACAGTTGAAACCTTGGGGGGGGGGCGGTGCCCCCCCCCCTAAATGACGCCCATGTCATTTTTATGAGAACATTTCGGTATACTTAATCCCACTAATTGAATTGAATTACCGCTTTAGTTATATCGCAATAGATTAAGGGGACACAAGACATCTCGACTGTCAAAATACGTGAAATTTAGCTTTACCAATTTCTTTCAGAAATATAATTAAAAATGCATTCCCATCTTTAAAATTTTTACAGAAAGCAGTCAAGATACTGTAGTTTATATATAACACAAGAAAAATAAAAAATTAAATATTTTAATATTTAAATTTATAGTTAAAATGGACTTAGTTTCTACGGTACATATTGACTAAGTGTTGTTAAGGTACATTTAAAAAAAACTACTGCACGTTTTACTTTAAAATATGGACCAGCTATAGATAGATTATAAGTTGATAAATAATAATAAGCATCCTTTTTGTTTTAGCTACACAACAATTAATTTGAAAAAATTTTAAATTTGGGTTTCAAAAATCCATAAAATTTAAGACATAAAAAACCTTTTTTCTATTGAATATAACTCTGATTGGTTATTCAGATTGTATTATTTTAGAAATTAGTAAGGTTTATATGTAGGGAAAATTTGGAATCTCTAACAACAATAGATTTTTTAAAAGTGTACCAAAACATCAAAAAAATTGAAACTGAGAAAAATGGAATTAAAGTTTTAAAGGCTTATAAAAATTTCTAAAAATACAAAAGTAAACGCGTTTTTTGACGCCTTTTCATATTTCAAAACTACACATATTATATATTTTTGGAAAGGTAAGATTACATACTTTTTTTAAAAGCAAAATTGGAAAATCGAAAATTTGATGCATTTTATGTCATGTGTCCCCTTAAGGCAGGAATATGATGATGGAAAGAAACGTCTGTTCTGCTCATATTTGTACATTCAGTTCTTAATTAATTCAAACTTGCAAAATTTATTTTCTGACATTTTAAAATTTTCTTACTTTCTATTTACAGTCAGTACAGAAAGTATTTGTACACCCAACAATTTTGGACTTGTATACCTATTACAAAATCCCCCCAAATAATTTTCCTAACATAGTATATGTTATTCTTTTTTATATCTCTATTCTAAAAAAAAGTTTTTGGTGAACGGTTTCCAAAGAAAAACTTTTTTAATTACTGATCCGTATAGGACATTTTTGGTATCAAACTGTTCGGATTATTTTGAGGATGTGCAATTTACCTTCAGAATTTCTAAAAAAAAGTCTCAATTTTAGAATATAAGACGACGGGGATTATAAATGACAGCTAATCCCCGAAAAACAAAAAACACCCAACTGGATAAAGCTTTAAAAATTTATATTTATTAACTCAACCCGTGCAAGGACGGGTAAGTCTGCTGGTATTTTGTATATATTTACATTTATCATACATGTTATTATATATTTCAATAGGATAAGTTAAGGAGATGGTATCGTTTACATTTTAGTTCTTTTATCGGAAGCGAACAAAGAATTATTAAATATGTACTCCAGGAAGTATTTTTAAAGAATATATTTACAAGTTCCCAACTCCTAATTTTTTTCAAAACAAAAAAATCAAAATTAGTTTCTTTCGTAGACTAAATCTTTAAACTATTTATTATGTGCCGTAGCCCCTTGAGTTTCCTAAGAGCTAAGTACCAGAGTAAGTTAGGGAGACATTTATAGAGCTTTGATAATTATGGATGAGCCTGCTAGAGACATTAATGGTACACAAAAAACCGAAGCTCATTTTTGCACTTATTTTATTGATAAAATACAAATGGAATCATATACAAACATAAAAACCTATATATATATATAAAGCAAAAAGTAAGACGTTTCAGGATATCAGAAAGTCCTTGCCATTAAGAATATAGTACCTCAGTTGCTACTCTTTAAATGACACGCAGTTTTTCTTGTAGCATCGAGTTCTTTCGTAAGAAAAATTACCTTTTGTTCGCCCATTTGAACGTGAAAGCCATGAAAGATAGTTTTTGTTTTCATACAAGTCACTTGAATCGGTGACATAAACATTGGTCATATTATGAATACATGTATACATTCAACTATCTAAAGAAATATTCAAACACTGAAGAAAATTCTCATCCTTTTTTTTCGATATAACCGCATTGTAACTTAACATTCAATCTTAACATTACATGTGACACGATGATAAAAATAAAAGAAAATCAGCTTTTGCTTATACCTATTATTGCATAAAAAATCAATTTAAAAAGCGAACTTCTTATTATATTGTGTTAGACATGCTGTTATATTATTAAAAGTTTAAACACAATTCCAAAATATTTTCAGTGGAATTTTTATACTTACGTCAAAAAACAAGTAATAAAAATTACAATGTACTGGAATGAATTAACAGTAGGATGAATTATGCACAATAAAACAATATTACGCTTTCATTTTTAACTATATTCGTTACTTCAAAACTTGTGTAACTTTGAACCAACTTTGGTGATAATTCATGGAATGTTTGAAGAAGTCTTCTATGACCTAATATTTCTACTAGGTTCCTAGCCAGACTCAAAATGCAGATTCCACCTGCGTTCAAACTGTAAATGTTACAAAAATATGCAAAATGTCGATACTTAGTTGACTTTCAGTCAACTTTAGAAACAGGGCTAATATATGCTATTTACTATATATCCAGTAATACTTTATAATTATTAAGCTTTTCACGGAGTATTTTATCAAATTACGATTGAAATAATTGTCCTCCTATGTAGAATATCACAATATCTATAAATAATATTTATGTCCTCTCAGGTATTTGAACTTGCATTTAGTGTTTTAACATTAAACACATTGAAAGAATTCTTTTAGTTATTATTTCAGAAACAAATTTAAAAAAGTTACATTAAAAGTCCTCTGAAAGTTATTCGTTAGTTTTTCAGACATTTCATGTTAATTTAATTTTGTATCAACACTAAATTTAATAGAAAGTATCTTTTTATACTAGACAGCAACGTTAGTTGACCCTACGACGTCACTAACAAACAAAGTAGTTCCCATCGTGGTGTCTGAATTTCGAGTGAAACGCAGAGCGTCAATTTTAAATTACGATTATTTCGTTAAACCCATGTATATATAGTGCCTTTTATCACGATTTACGTACGGAAACTCTTCCTAGCAACCCAACAGGCTTTGTGTTTGCGCACTTTCTCCTTCCGCGTAGTGACGTACTGGGTTCAGGAAACGTTGCTGTTGAGTATAGAACGTTATTTAATTTGTAATTAAAAAACATAATTTTATAAAACTTATATTTATATGACAATCAATTACTAATTATAATTATCATTATTTATTTTAGTAAGATGTTGTGTGTTCCTATTAAACTTCAGTAAAGTATTCGATTACATCATAATACAACATTATTTATTTTACCTTATTAGTATGTATTTAGCTCACCCTAAATTTATGAGGGTTTTCATTTGTGAAACCATTTAGCAATTAGTATATTCAGTTTTAATTATAATTACAGTTATGCAAATAAAGAAAAATGACCAATGTCGATGGAAAATTATTTAAAGCACATTTAGAATCACTTCAGTTGTCTACAATTAATTACTCGTAAATTTTGAGACTTTTGGCTCGTAGGAAAAGCTTGTTTGCATAAAACAATCTGTTTCAATAACATTTCATTTTTCTTTGCAGTGTAAATTAGGGTGGGCCGAAAAAGCACTTTTATTTTTATTTCTGTTCTAATAGCGTGGAAAGGGTGCCACTTGAGTCTAATAAGAATGGTGTAAAATATTTTTTCGATTGGATAATATCTTCTGCCGCGCAACTTTGAAAAATTGGATGACTTTTTTACGAAACAACTAAAAAACCAAAGATTAAACTCGAATATTGTTCATGATTTTTTTGAGGAATTTATATAATTATAGACATAATGTTTCAGGTTTCATTCTTGTGTGGACTTGATTTTTGCTGTTTTTTGGAAATTTTTATAAAATAATAACATGGGATAGAACCCACGAACTGCCACATGCTATGCAAGCATCCTACCAATGCTCCAGCGAGGATTCAGTAACTTTAAAACTTATTATAACATATTTTTCTTTGCAACGCATGCACCAACAATACATGTATGTTTCATGAGAGCTTACCAGTTACAATTACTTTTTTATCACATTAAAAGTCGATATTAAAAGGCATTTGAGAGTGACCATGGTTAAAATATTTTTCCTTTTACCCTTTTGTAGTTTCATTAAAACTATTTTTTTCTTTTGAATAATATCATCTTAAGCTGCTTGCGCATACACGCACCCATACACTATATACCCATAAATCAGTGAGGTCCGAGTCACAAAGTACCAGCAATTGCAATCCAGTAGTGAGTTGACTAAAGACTAGAGTCCAGTCAACGTTTTTTTAACAGGAATTCCTCAACCTAAGATCATCAATATCTACCATATGTCTGAAATTATATTACATATTTATTTGATTTTCATGGTTTAAAAAAATACTTTTAAATACATTTGCTGTAAAGCCAAACTGAGAATAATAATAAATATTACTAATAATCGATTATAGTACCTACTAATAATAAAACCTTTGGCAGTAAAATATATTTTTGTAGTTTCGGAGCGACAATCGTTCCAATAAGCATAAATGTTCAGTTCATATTTGTTGCAACTTCCAGTAGCTGGAGCCATCCCATTTCTACACTTACCACGATGCTATATAGTAGCTAGCATTCAATGTCCGGATACCTCAACTGGAAGCCTGCTGGTATCGTGTTGAGCCTGATCGAATGAGCGTTTCCACTTACTAACTGATCTGCGATAGGGGAATCCAAAAAGAAAAAAAATTCGTCCAACTGCTCTCACCGGATTACCGTACTGCAACAGGAACATTACCGTATAGAAGCAATTCCACTTCTACGGTCTTTGCGGTAAGGCTATCCGACGAGACCAATTGGACGAATCGCAAAATGACGTCATCTTGGTATCTCCAGTGAATCGTTCCAATTGTCAAACCAGATTATTAAACCGCAAGAGATCCGCATTATACTCTATTCATTTAGAATTGGCGCTTGGGAAATAGTGCTTTCCCCCACGCTAGAAGCGTAACCATAGTTACGCTCTTCGAGCAGCCAATAGTAAGCCTTCTTCGTCACTTTGACGAGGATAGTTGCTATGGTTACCGATCGGTGGTAGGGAAGGAAATATTTTCAAGCGCCAGTTCAAAATGAACAGAGTATAGTGAAAACGATCCCTAAAAGATCATTCAGACTTAACACTTTTGATCTTTTTTTAAAGAATCATCCTAAGTAAAAAGTACAACTTGGCCTTTTACTCTTTCACTTCTCTATGCAACATAGCAATTCACAGGAGTGAATTACTCAGGATAAACAGTGAAGGTGAAACAATGTGAATGAACCTTTAGGGAGATCTCATAACCATATATGTTACGACCGGTTAGCAAAAGAGTAAAAGACACTGCATATGATCGACATGTGAATCGTCCCGTAATTTAAAAAGTCTGATGAATTCAGTTCAGTTAGTCCCCTTAAAATAGCACCGAATAGAAAGACGACCTGTATTCTGCTTACGACTGGCATTACCGAGATCCCTCAGTAAATCTGCTGCAGTTCGTTAAGCATGAGCCTATGTCAGATGGACAGTCGCTTCTTCCTAATGTCCGGGAATTCCATGCAGAGGTCTGAATCGGAGCGCAGAGACTCCAGGATGTCGTCGCGCATGTCGCAAGGACTGATGACGCGCAGCGCTACGGCGCGGCGCGGCGAGCAGCGGCTCACGGAGCGACTGCGAAAGCGGCGCCTGCGCGGGCGCAGAGGGCCGCAGACGCCGCCGCCGCAGCTGCAGAGCTCCCCTTCGTGGTCAGAGTCTGAGTCGCCTTCAAGCCCCGAGATGACGCTGCCGTTGGCGGTGATGACGTCGCCTTCGAGGCGCACCGCTTCTTGCGCCGCGTTCTGCGCTTCTGCCTCATCGCGCCGCTCGTCCACCGTGTTCATGGTGAGGAAGCGCAGGACCAACAGGTTCATGCCGGCCGACACGACGGAGAGTCCGAAGAGAATGAAGACCAGGCTGAAGGCCACGTACTCCGGCTTGCTTTGCAGCGCGCTCTCTTTCTGGAGGGCCACGTAGTCACCGAAGCCTATAAGGAAAACAAAGAAGACTTAAGTGGCTGTAAGTTGAAGCAAAGTAAAAAAACATTACATTCTAATAGAGTGTTTTCAGGTCCATTTATTTTCTTCCTTGCTGTAGGTCAAACAGTCGGTTGCTAAGGCCGTTGCTAGGTGCGGCGGTATCTGTTGCTGTTATGAGATTGCAAATGGAAATGCTCCAATAGAAGCATTCCATGACCAGTTATTTTCTTTTAAGGGTTAACTGCTGTAGGTCAAACAATCTGTTGCTAACGCCGTTGCGCAAAAAATCTCCGGAAATTTGGAAGGAGTGTTCAAGTATTCATGTTCAACGCGACGTTGACTTCAAAGATTCAGATTTGTGATGGTACAATAGTTATTGACTGGGTCACGGTAGTTATTAATGTGAATAAACCAGGGCAGGAAATTTTATCTCTAAAGGTACTAGTCGGACTAAAATTTTACTCGCCACTACTTTGGATTCAGATTTTTTTTATATTTTAAAAAATAGTGTTTGCAGAAACATTATGGAAAGTAAAACTTTAAAAGAATGTAAAATTAAAATACACTGCAAAAAATAATAAAACTAACTTATTTGATATTAGGTCTTAGAAGTTGTTACAGCATACCCCCTTTAGGAATCGATATTTCGCTCTCTTTTCTTCATAATACCTTTGACACTTTACCAAACATTCTTTAACACATTTTACCTTGACACTTAACCAAACAAACCTATTACCTCGGCGATTACGGCATCGTAACTAGGTTTTCTCGTGGAAGCGAGCGGTCTGTCGGCGTTGCGTTCGACGGCTTCTCCTCAACCGCTGGTCGTTTTATTTTAAAACACTTAGGCGAGCCGTTCGATTGAGGTTCCTTGATTTGGACATTATTAAATTTAAACTCAAAATTTTTTTCAGGGAAAAGAACTTTCTCGCCGGCCTTAAATTTTTTGTCGCCAATGGCGAGTTGGCGAGTGGAAATTTCGCGCCCTGGAATAAACACGCAATGGAATTCGTAGAAATCGACTAGGAATGGCGAAATGAAATGAATCCTAAAAACGGGAATGTTATTATATCGTACATTACTGTCCTCTATTTTGGAACTTAAAGAAATCACTAAAACATGTGCTATAAAAGTTTTTTTAATTTGCAATATGTAGTTATTATTTGACAGAGCAGCAATTACTTGTCAATGCTGAGGGTGAATTGATGAAAACATGAAAAATTTGGGGATATTTAAATATTTGGAATTCAAACTTCTCTACGTGATTTTTAATAAAACAAACCGGTTATTTACAACATTAGTCCCTTTCAGATGACCAAACTCGTTTACTCGGATAAAAGAGTAGAGAACCCCGTTCATATGATCAGCCAGACCATGGGATCGTATCGAAGTAATTTAATTTTTTTTTTGGCATTTTTACTTTATTTGGCCCCAAACTACATGAATAAGACAAAAAATAGTTTTTTGCATAGTTATTTTTAATAGTTGGCATTAGAGGGTTAAAAACCGGTTTATTGTGGTTCACCCAATTTTAGTATGTCATTTTATAAGTCATACCTAAGGAAAACCAGTTCGAATTACATTAAAATTGGTATAGGTTGTAACGATGACGCCTTTACTATAAACATCTTGGCTACTAACATGCTGTTACAACAAGTTGTTGTGATTGGGTGCAAAAATAAGTTGCTCCCGAGTTGAGATAAATTAACCCACTGTTTGAGTTTTCAGACACTGTCAAATATTTGCGGTTAAGGGGAGTTCGGTCCGTTAGGGGAATACTAATATTTGTATCTAATCCTAACTTAGTCATGGTTGATAATGTTGTAAACGTACAAAAATGTTTCAGACATTAATACTCTTTCAAGCATTTCTACTCTTAAGGAAGGATTTAAAAATTAGGAAGTCTTAGGAGCTGAGAAAAATGAGATCTAAATGAAACGTAATGATTTAAAACTGATAAAGCGTAAATAAATCCCATTTTATGATCTTGTAATAAATAGATAGTGTTATAAAAAACTCGATAAGGAAGGCAAGAATTATGAAATTAACTTAAAATTTATTTAGATATTTTTGTGTGTAATTATAATGTTATAATTAACCACGAATCAAATGCGAGCAATTAAAATTGAACCGTCTAACCGTCGTTCATTCAATTTTTTCATTTCAAATTTCCTCCGTTCATTCAATTTTGTTCTTTTAAATTAATGTGTGTATTATTGCATTAATTAAACCAAAGCTTACCTACAAATAAAATTTTAAACCTTAATATTAAGTATCAATAGGGCGTTCGTTAATACCAAGAAAATATATATCCTTTTCAAGAGATTATAATTCTTAAATCTTTTCATATGACACTACTCCGTTTTTCCCAGCTAAATTTTCTTAGAATATTTGAAACTCAGTTGCATTTTTCGACGGTAGTCTTTTTAGTTTGTCAAACATTTCCCACCCAAGATTAGTTCTGACAGCTGAGAATTGACAGTAAGGTTTGTAGCAAATCCCATCATGTGTCATATTTAAGAAGCATGAAGATGAATACAGAGGAGGGAGTTGAAAGAATATAAATTAAATTTTAATTTGTTACGAAGCTTATGTGCCATTCCTTGAGCTAGGAAAGGAAGGTAAAGGGTAAGAATGGTTTTGTCTATTTCACACCAAAATGGAGGTTGGGCATTTCTTGCATTTTTACGATTTCCAAGTATTGTCAAATCATCTACTGGAAAAATTGGTTCTCTGCGAGAGTTACGTATGACATTGTGAGCATGTCGCACCCTTGCCACATAAGTGCCACAACTCAAAAAACTATGTTTTCCAGGAATTGCAAAAAACTGTTCCCGGGCAGACCAGGCCCATTTTAGTATTTTTGAATTTGTCAATACGAAGAACGATACATCTCAAACTATGACCGTTAGCCTTTGTTCTAGTTTTCCCTGGCTGGACGACAACTCAAGATGAGTGGCATTTCAGTGGAAGGAATCATAGCCATCTTGATAACAACAAAACGCCATAACTGCCATCTGGCGGCTGATTTTTCAATGCAACTTCTGGCTCTTTTGAACATTGGTAGAGATGTGAAAACTACGCCTAATGGCGGTCATAACTCAAAAATTACAATTTTTGAGTTGTGGCACTTTTGTAGCAAGGGTGCGATGTGCTGTTAAGATAGGACAAACAAAAGTTCTCAAACCTTCCAATTCCCCTACTTCTACAAATGATAAGATCTAGTAGTATTTACGTATTTGTTCTTTAGATAATTGCGTTGAAAAATTAGTTGGTGGGTAGAAAATTTAGAGGCATACGAATTAATTTGATAAAACCTGAAAACGGATATTTAGTCCTTTCCTTGGAATTCCATTTCCCTTGTTTTTATTCAAAAGATTGTTAAATTACAAAATCTCGACTTTTTTGGTGTTTATTTTTTAATTATCAAAAGCCATGGGATAATTATTTATAAACCAACTTCAAACTGCTCACAAAAAAGTTTAAAGTTAACCCTGCTGTTCTGTTAGGGTCGTTATGACCCAAAAAATTTTCAGTCGCGTGTTAAAAAAATTGAATAGAGGTATTTTAATGAAACTTCTTGACTTTGTTGGAAAGTCATATAACTATCTACATCTGAAAGGAATATTTTTTATTTTAATTTGCAAGGGATATTTTTCAACATAGTCTAAATGTACTGTTCGGGTCAATATGACCCGATTCTAAATTTTTTCGTTTTACTCAAACCTTTTCATATTTCTTTGCGGAATAACTCAACAGAAAAGAATAAAAACTATTATAACATCCTTTTTTTGTATTTTAGTTTTATTTTTTCTTGTTTTTTTGTCATTTAAGACTAAAGCACGTGGAAGGTCAAAAGGTTGATTCAGTTGGGGAAAATGAAAAAATATTACCAAATTTTATTTTTTCTTGTTGTATTTTTGTTTTATGAAGTATTTCCTTTCAGTTATAAATTTTTATAGAATACTAAAAAAAACTATTGAAACAAAACTTGTGCTATCCGAATGAAAATATTACTCAAAATGAGAAATTAGTGGTGTTTTTCATTGCCACTGTCTTTTGATCAAGTTAACCATTAGATTTGGGGTAAATGTGGACTTTTTGTGGTAATATAACTTCCTAAGAACTGAAACATGAAATTTATTGCTGGAAAAGAAAAAGAAATCATCGCCAAAGAAAATTTGAGGTATTGGAGTATTGAGTAATTTCGCAAATCCTGCAATGCCTTTTCAATGGGATTTAGTACAAATAGAAGGAAAATAAAGGTTTAAATGAAAATTATTTTTGAGGATTTGAGGAAATCACTCTTATTTTCATACAGTAAAGCAGATTAAAACCTATCATGAAGGGGGGAATCAATTAAAAAAAGTAAAAGTATAAAGAAAAAATTTAAATTTATATCGTTTCCTCAGACGAAAAAAATTAAAAACGTACTACTTCGTTGTGCCATACTTGTTTAAAACTCATTTTCATATATGTAAATTGTCAAAATAGTAAAAAATTAAAAATTTCAATTACAAATATTTTTTAGTTAATTTTATTATTTTATACGTATTTCATAACTTTACTCAATTATTTCATAATAATTACATTTATTTTAAGTTATTTTACTATTGTTTTACCTATTTCTTAAATTCCATCATTCATTTACCGCTAGAAGTGATATTTTTTGTATCGGGTCATATTGACCCGAACACTACGTGCGTAGAGTAAGTCGGAGCAGAACAGCAAGGTTAAAAAACTATTCCAGTTTTGAAAGTACGCTAACTTAGTTTCCTCTCGAAACAAATGAGACAATAGTGCAAATTGATTTGTTTTTTTTTTAAATCGCTCATATCCTATGCTTTGATTCCCACTTAACTAAACCCTTAATTTAAAGGCTACGCTATCTGAAGGTAATGATTGAAGTAAACAACGCCTTCTTACGATAAATTTATTAAAAAGCATTTTTCAATTATTTACCTCAATCTTCTTAATTATTATCTGTTATTTACATGCAATATCCTGGAATTTCCTTAACGCTTTACATAAACACCCATTCAAACTTGATAAGCTCAAAGCACCTATTATCCTCCCAAACTCATATCTTTCTCCCATATTAGTTTAAATAAAAACACGCTAACTACATAACTCGTCAAAGACTCCCTTTAATATCTTCGAACAACAAGGCACTCGAGCAAAACACGTTCCATTCACACCAACTCATATATAATCTAATTCTAAGCCTCTCTGTTTTATATAACACTAGGCACAAATAAATGTATTCATTACAATGGGTGGCTACAGGACTGAGCCTCAGATAAATTGGAGCACTAGGAGACAAGACATCTGTCGACAAGAAAATGAGACGTCCGAGAGCTTTCGGGGTCTTTATCGAGCCTCTTACGTCATTATTAGCCTCGAACCAAGATGAATTTATAAAGAGATGGGGTTTCACTCCTTTAATGGGTTAATTTAACCTCGCTTTTCTCTGGGAGCCTTAAACGATGATTAAATTTTCGGTTATTTAACATGACAATGATTGCAGATGAAGTGTTTTTCCTTGCGGTGCTTCGGAGAATTTAGAGAAAAACAACTTTGGAGCAGAAAATATTTTTTGTTGAGATTTTTTTCGGGGGGATTGTTAAGATTGATTTTTTGGTTGTGGTTGTAAACAGCTCGTGCGAGGAAAAATACTGAGATAATTTTTTTCCTCTATCGAAGATAAAATGTTCTTGCTCAAGCTTTGAAATTAAATTTACTTATTGGTTTGTTCTTAAGAACTTTAGTTTGAATGCCATAATAAATATTTTAAATCAGTTACCCACTTCTTCATTGTTTGTTTTTCTATTTTTTGATATCATACCATTATTTTATGACGGTAAAGGTTTCATAAATTTTAAGAAGCAAGAACGGTATCATTAATAAAGAACGTCTTTCCAAACTAAATGGTTAGAACATATAATGGTTAGAATATTTCACTAGATAGTAATTACAGTTGTCGAAAGTTCAAAGCATTAATGTATACTTGAGCTTTTTCTCGGTTTAAAGTACCGTTAAAAATTTACCTATTCTATTTTTTACTTATGTGAAGGAAATGTAACCAGCAAAATAGTTTGATTCCGACATTTGTTGCATAAAAAAATATTTAGGAGCTGAAATTTCAGCTCTGTAATTGGTTTTATGGAATAAATACCTGTGAATCGATGGTTTTTTATTTTATCTTAAAAGGTTAAGTGTCAATTTCCAGAGGGAATTTCACAACTTCCCATGTCTTCTAATAAAAACCCCTAGTTCATTAGGGGTGTATTTCCGACCCCCCCGTTCATAAGTAATTCTGAGAGTCGTCAAGGTGTGTCCTACCTCTTTTAGAAGTTACGAAAAACTTATCTCTGAAACACCCTTATAATTTTTATCCTTGAAAGCAGATATGTTTTAACTTCAAATGGCTAGAGTTGTTTAAGGTGCTATCCTACCCCTAATATCGTCATTTTGGGTTAAAATATAGATTTTTCAAATCTGGGAGTTAAATTAAAGATTAAGCTATGTTTTCTTAGCTTTCTGAAACCATATTATTAAATAGCCTATTAACCATTATCATTATTATTTGAATTTATGGGTAAGATTGCATTTTTATTTTGTTTTTTTGCTTTTTCTCAAAACACATGTTTAACATTTTTCTCTACCGCAGAACCTCATAACTCAAAAAGTGATGGTTCAAATGACTTGAAATTTTGTACCAATGTATAAATAGGTTTAATATAGGAGATGGACTATTTCTGTGTATGAAAAGTAATTACATTTTTTATAATGATGATTAAATTAAAAAGTTGTTATAAAATTTGGCGATTTTGATTTGTTGTTAGTTTAAAACAGTGCTCTAATAAAATAAATTCAGTGACACTTTTGAGAGTGGTCCAACTCCTAAAAAAGGTTTTAATCTATGTTATAAAATTTACAGATTGAGGATATCTTCATTCAAAGTGGAGATTTGATGTTTTGCGTAATAGCCTATTTTGGCTAATTTTATGCACAAATGGGTTAAAAAATAATCTATTTATATTTTTAATTTTGGTTTAAATTTTACATTTATCCTAGTTTCTAGATGTATTTAATCATATAATGCTACTTTTAAAACATTTTTTAAATATTTAAAAAAAGCCTCCAGGGGTAGGATAGCACCTTAAGAAACCAGTACAAAATCCCAAAGTTTAAAATATAACCCAAGACAAAGGTATTATTTTCCTATATATATTTTTACTCAACTCAAAGTCAATAGGAACTAAAGATTTTCCTCGGTTGAAAACAACACTTTAGAATTTCTTTATTTTTAGAACCGAGTCAGCAAATAAATCTTTGCATTCGTATTAACATATCTTTTTATTTGCTTTCGAATTTTTCCTTGCGTTGAAATCAAGAGAAATTGAAGTTTAAGAATAAGAATTCACCAAATCAAAAGGACTCGTATAAAGTCTTCACACTATTTTCACTTTTAGTATCATCCATTACATTTTGAAGAATTATTTTATGTAGTTATTTTTAAGCTGATTTAATTTATGTCTTCTATAATCATTGAAAAAAACTCGTAAAGCTAGTAACGTAGTGAGGGCAAACTGTGCAAAAAAGTAGAAGATTCAATACGACAACGTTTATTTTGCACATTCAATTAAAAGTCTAAAACTGTTTCGAGGATGCCTGGATCCTCATCGTCAGTGACGAATCTTCACTGACGAAGAGGATAAAAATAAACGCTGTCGTATTGTATCTTCTCGTAAAGCTAGTTTTTGGCAAACACGTTTTTTCAGCATGAAATCCTGTGTTTAAATATTATATAAACATCGTAAATCAATATTAAAAAGGAAAGCTTAAAAAAGTATTATATTTTCAAGTTGAAAATGAATGTTATCCATATACATATCATTACATGGTGTGTTATTTACAAGAACAATATGAAGAAAAGGGTTTTCTGGTTTCAGATTTTTATCTTTAACTGTCTGGCTCGCTTCATACATGCTTTGTCTATAAATTCTTATATTAAGGTGTAATAACAGTTAAGTTAGTTTAAAAATTTTACCAAGATTCTGAAATCTTTCATAAAGATATGATCATTAAAAATAAAATTTTAACTAAATAAAAGTATTTTTTGCACTTAAGTTACAAAATCCAAGATTAAGATAAAAAAAACTTTTATTGTTTACTTGTTTTAAAATATTTCTATAGAAGATATAAAAAATGACTTCATCATTTTACTGTATACCGGAATTTTTGAAAAAAGTTGAAATATTCTATGTAAAAGCACTTGAAATTCTACTTCTGCCGGGATGAGCAGTTTTGAAACTTAAGATCATATTTTGTGTATAATAAAACTCCATAAAATACAATATCTTTGTGCAATTGAATCACTTATTTCTGAAACGTGTCAAACACCACTTTTTTCAAAAATGAGTTATTGGTGTATAATGGGATTCTGTAGATGTAAATGCACATTTTAGCGTAAGAATAATAAAAATAACGTGATTTTGAAATGGTTCTCCAGCATGTTAAATTTCAGCTTTAGTGCAGAAACCAGTCAAACGACGTCCACTTGACTGGCTTCTGCACTTAAAAATACTTGGGAGGGCTCACCTATGGTGGTGAGGGTGATGAAGCAGTAGTAGAAGGAGTCGAAGTAGTCCCATCGCTCGTACTTGGAGAAGGCGGCGGCCCCGGTTGTCATGACGACCGTGGAGAGGATGGAGATGAGCAGGATGAGGTTGGTCTCGGACACGTCCGTGTTGCGGAAGCCGACGGCGCGCTTCACGTTCTTTAAGACGAAGGCCACGAAGGTGTTGAGCCGCTCCCCGATGCTCTGGAACACCACCAGTCCCAGTGGGATGCCCGCCAGCGCGTAGAACATGCAGAAGGTCTTGCCGCCCCACGTGGCCGGCGTAGAGTGACCGTAGCCTGCAACAGAGGAAATAGTTAGGAAAAGAATTAGGGATGTTTGGAAAGGTGTTAGGTTTGTTAGAATACATTATGATGTGAAAGATGTTAGATGATGTTTAGGATATGATGTGAAAGATGTTAGGAATGTGAGAATTAATTAGGAACGTTAGAAGAAATTAGGGATGTTATCAATGGTGTTAAGAATGCTAGAAGTAATTAGGAATGTTAGAAGAAATTTGGGATGTTATCAATGGTGTTAAGAATGCTAGAAGTAATTAGGAACGTTAGAAGGACATTTGGGATATGATATAGGATTCAGGAATGCTAGAAGTAGTTAGGAATGTTAGAAGAAATTAGGAATGTGATGAAATATATGTATTAAGAATGCTAGAAGAAATTAGGAATGTGATGAATTATATGTATTAAGAATGCTAGAAGTAATAGGAATGTCATAAAAATTAGGGGTGTGATGAAAGATATGTATTAAGAATGCTAGAAGTAATTAGGTATGTTAGAGGAAATTAGGTATGTTATCAAAGGTTTTAGGAATATAAGTAAAACAAAGGATATTCTTAAAGTTTTTAGGAATGTATGGAAACCAAAAATATTGTTATAAAAGTTTTAGGAATATTAGAAAAACAAAGTTAATTATCAAAGGTGTTACGGATGATAGAAAACTTGGGAAGAAATGAAAGGTATTATAAATGTTAAAAGAATGAGGTAGTTGCACATTTTTTTAAAAATCTATTCAACCTTACTTTTTTTCAAGAGGATTGTTAGAAAGAATTAGGGTTGTTACGAAAATAAAAGAAATGCAAGAATTATTTAGGTGTGTTATGAAAGATATTAGGAATTCTAGGAGAGGGAATAGAGCCGTCACGAAAGAATTAAGTAAGTTAGAAAGATGCTTCAACATAAATGTGTTATGTTGAAGCATCAAATAAAGAACAGTTTTCGGTTACTTTTAGCGGCCTGAGCTCTTTCTGGGAAAAACTTTTGAATTATTTTGAAACAAGAAAAATTTAGGGAATCAAACAGAAGTTGAGTTACAATACCCCCTCTGACTGCCGATCTATGCGTTAAGACTTATCTCAAATTTACTTAGCTATGGGTGTACTTTAACTTGGTTTATTTCCTGGTAATAAAAGAATTAATACACAGTTATTCAGAAATTATACAAAATCTTTAAAGGAAAAGGGTCACTTTCCATTTTGCTCATTAAATAGATTTTACTGGTGACGCGGATAACAAATCTCCCTTTGTTCTTTTCCTTGTGAAGTCAAAATGATTGACATTTTTATCATAGTCTAATTTTTTTTCTAAAATTTATTTTTGGTTGAATTTCGAAATTATTTCTGCACAAGAAAGAAGAAGTTTTCGAAAATCCAGCGTTTGTAACATCTTACGTAAGCATCTCGCGTACTTTCAGGAAAAATAAGCAAGGATCTAACCCACTCACTCCTTAAACGATTGCGTAATATTTGACCGTCCCCATGTTTAAATATAATATATCACTTGTGTTCCATCTGAATGAAAAGTTAAGTATGGGGAGCATGCTTATTCTTTAGTATTGTATTATATTATACTCTATTTTTTTTTAATAGGCTCCTGAAAATATTTCCTTCCCCCACTACCGATCGGTAATCATAGCAACTATCCTCGTCAAAGTGACGAAGAAGGCTTACCATTGACTGCGCGAAGAGCGTAACTATGGTTACGCTTCTAGCGAGGGGGAAAGCACTCTCTCTCCCTGGCACCAATTCTAAATGAACAGAACTTTATTCCTTTCATATCAGAAAAAAACAAGCTATTTCATAAATATTTCCATTTCATTTGATTCCGCAAAAGTTAATTAGTTTTTCTTCGCGAAGGAATCCCTTTTAAAAGATCAGAACAAAAATTATTTATTCCTCAGATTTCCTTCATCAAATTTGTTTTTGTTTAATCTTTATAAGCTCATTTTATTATTGTTTAAAAATCTCCCAATGATTTTTTTTTTCGGGAAGTGTGTTACTTTTCTTATGATTAAATGGGAATTATGTATATTAGTGTACGCCGTTGCTGAATCACTTTTTAAAGTTGCCTCTTCTCTTATTTATAGCACAAGCAATTAGTAAACAACATTACACTAGCGGAAATAAAAATCCCAACACCAAGAAGGAAAGGAGATATCAAAGTCAAATTTATTTCTGTGATTGCACATAGTATCAATGTGAATTGCTTAAAAAATCAGCCTTCCTGGATATTAGGGGGCCGAGAAAACCAGGGAGGAGTGTTGTCTCCATAGGTGTCCATTACCGCCGTCACACGTCATGGTACGAGTGACATGAGATCTAAATGGCTTTTGAGGGATTGGAGGATCATGTTGCCTCCTCGGTTAGTCCAAATTCATATGGTGCACCAGCGGACGTTGCTTACCGGGCTAGGTGATTTCTCCTCTTTCTCCGGACATGTTTTGTGAGCGTTGCTTCTTACGAACGGATAGGCCAGGGTAAAAATGCAACATAGGGGGTTAAGAAGAAAGCTTGGACATTGCATAAAGCATGTGTTTGTGCATTTTTCTCTTAAAATTTGTCCCCAGGACAGGTCTGAAGGTAAGAACGGACAACCGGCTAAAAAACCTCAATGAAGCAGCTCTGGTTGGCCAAAGTACCGGTAGATCATACTGAGGACAAGCGGCAGTGGGATGGATGTCGTTTGCAGTACTGCGGATTGTCCGTTTGGTCTGCATAGCTTCTTACATCTTTGTCTACAAACCAGGAGCTGAAAATGGACCTTTCTGTTTCCAATAGTGCACGAAGTAAGGGAATGAAAATCCCAATTTCATGACAGTGTGTTTATGAGAGAATCCTGCTTCGGTTTGGAGCACCACGGCGGTTGGGTATGAGTTTGAAGACACAATGGAGAGAGCGCACTCAGCTGATGATTTTCTAATCGTTCCACGGAGTGGTGATGCAGGGTAACGTAGTGGGGATGCATTGGATTCCCTTTCTGCAACTCCTGAGTATGATTCACCAGTACTTCTTCCAACCAGAGCTGCGTCATTGAGGTTTTTTAGCCGGTTGTCCGCCCTTACCTTCAGACCTGTCCTGGGGACAAATTTCAAGAGAAACATGCAAAACCACATGTTGTATGCAATGTCCAAGCTTTCTTCTTAACCCCCTAGGTTGCATTTTTACCCCGTCTTACCAGTTCTCTAGAACCAACACCCACAAAACAAGTCCGGTTAATGAGGAAAAATCACCTAGCCCGGTATGCAACGTCCGCTGGTGCACCATATGATTTTGGACTACCTGAGGAGGCAACATGGTCCTCCAATCCCTCAAAAGTCATTTAGAGCCCCTGTCACTCAATACCATGACGTGTGAAAGCGGTAATGGACACCTATGGAGACAACACTCCTCCCTGGTTTTCTCGGCCCCCTAACATCCAGGAAGGCTGAATTTTTAATCAATTATCATTGATACTATGTGCAATCATAGAAATAAATTTGACTTTGATATCTCCTTTCCTTCTTGGTGTTGGGATTTTTATTTCCGCTAGTGTATTTTGAATTTATCATTAAACAAAGCTCAGAGTTATTTAGAGTAGGATAGGAAATACTCTTCTAAAGCATATGCATTTTATTATTTTAAATTTGTTTTTGATGCTTTTTTCCTATATAGATCTTTATAAAAGCTTCTTATCAAAGGTTAGGCCAAAAACTATTTAAAAATACATTATGACAATTAACAGTATTAAAAACCATGTTAAAGTTAAGAAATAATATTTTAATGTTCATTCAGCCCATTTTTAATATTAGTTAAAATTTCCTGGTAAGTTGGAAGATTTTTATAAGAAAAGTGTATAAGATGGATCTCTAAGAATTGAGAGTAGACATGAAGCATTGGTAAGATTATGCTTGGTTCTTAGTATTGAACGTAGTATAATGACGGATAGCTTTTGTGCGTTTCGTCCTGGAAGTATCTATCACTGTCAAAAGTATTTCTATTTCTGGTTAAGGAGAACCAAGAAATTAATACTCGTATATCATACACACCGTCTTGTATAGATTAAATAATGTTATTAATAGTATAAGGAGGAATAAATATATATCAAAGATGAGGATTCATAAAAGATAAACATTCATTAGTTTTATAGCTATGGATTCTATGGGGTATAAATTTCAAGGTACAGGATATCATGAATTCTATTTATGGTATGCTTAGTATTATAATAGTCTGCTTCTATATTTAATCTAAATTACATTTTTTACATAATCTTACTTCTTATATTGATGTGGTTTATTAGAGTAGAACCTATTTAGTTAAATTGGTTTAATGTGTTTTCCGAGGCAAAAGAAAGTTGCAATGATCCTTATGATGAAAGTCCTTATATTTGCATTCTTCGGCTTATATAAAGATCAAATTTTACTTAAAAGTAAAACAAAATGTATTATGATATGAATAACAATAATCTAAGGCGGTCGTATTCAACCTATGCAATTGCCTTTTTAATCGATTAAATAAGTAGAGAATTCATCCTAGGTAATTGCTTCCCCTCAATAAATCATTTACATTTTTACTAAAAATCAATGCTTTGAGTATAAAATTCTAAATATGATTTTTGTTAAATATTGTCAGTGTATTAGTCAGATGTATTAAGCTAAATTTTCTAATCATCTTCTAGTATTACATTATACATTTTCCTGTTCCAATCTCATATTCAAATAAGAATCTGCATACTTATAAACCTCTCTCTAATATTTGCTATTATTAAAATACCTTTCAATTTTTGCAAGTATAACTCGGATAGTATTAGATATTTTTTCAAATCCAACAAATGGAACTGGAGTTTAATTTAAACAACCACAAATCATCCTACTTTAGAAAATATTCCCAGAAATTCCAGATTAAATCTGCAGAACATCGAATATTCAAATAAATCGATTTTGCCTTCAGTTCCAGAGTTCGCAATAAGCGGGATCTTTTCATTCCACTGAGATGCATTTCCTTAACTAGCTGCTCCGAATTCGGGAATTCCACACAGGAAAAATTCCAGGAATTCACACCGGATAGCGTGTATCAACACAGGGCCTGGTATGTTTTCTTGGGAAAAGTCAATACGAATTTTTCTTTAAGAAGAAATCGGTTTCCCCTTGCAGATCGATATCGTCATAGCACTTCGTTTGCAATGACTTCTTCTGAAGGCCCCTGAATGGGGGGAGGAAGGGATCGGCTGATAATTGGAATCGAATGGCGGGATGAGGGAAATCCTGAATGTGTCACGAAAGAATCATTCGATAGACAGACGATTAGTGGAAAGATTCTGGCTGAGATATATTGTACTTTGATAGCTTTTATCCTCTATGGACTGAGGGTTTTGAAAGCTCATAGAAGTAACTAAAATATTAGAGTATCTAATATAATAAAATTGAATGTGTGTATGTATGTTTGTCTTTTATACAAATCCACAGTTTACTTCCGATCTGCACCAAACTTGGTATACCTACGTAAAAAAACTCAGAAAAAAACATAGGCTATGTTTCGAAAACTTTTAATGACCCCTTGACCCTCTTTTGACCCTTTTTATGGTCATTTTGCTGAAATAGCTTCATTTCCCCTCAAGAAGAGATCTGCTTACTCCATTGTTACAAAGAAAGTTTAATGCTAAACAACAATTTTTTAATAGAAACACTAGGTACAAATCTATTTAAAAATTATATTAATATTTTAAAAATCTATTTCAATGAAATTTAAAAGTTATGTATAGTTAAACATACTTTTATTTGACAGTTTATCTAATTTTTATATTTTAAAAGCTTTATGGAATATCATTGTTGTTAAAATAGTGTCCATGGAAACGAGGATGTAAAATCAAAAAGTGATAATATTTAACTTTTAAGAAAGTTGGTAAACAAACCAAAAACCATTAAAACTCCCTTTCAACTAGAAAATATTGATTTTTTTCTTAAATTTCAAAATGGAATAAGCTTTAGTTATTGAATTATTTTACCAAAAACTTTAATTCCTGAAGATATGATTAATCAAGGGATCTAAGCAATTTTAAATACTTTTTAGATTAATTTTTCCAATGTAAATGTGGAAATCATTCAAAAATTATATTGCTTGAGAACTGAAGGAATTTTAATCCATCTGGGAACACTGGGATAAGAAAAATTACTAAGAACACCGGGATAGGAAAAGTTACCGGGAAGACTGGAGTATGAAAAAGACGCCTAGGATACCGGGAAGATTGGTAAATGCTGATTATCTAAAATTAGTGTATTTGGGAAAACTAAAAAATGAGGCGTTTGCTATCAAAACCAGCTTATTCCATTTTTGGAAATTTTACAGGAGAGACAAAAAAACTTCTTACGTCTACAGTTCTAAAGCTAAATATGTTTTTTAAATTTTTAACTGTAGGTAGAATTCGATTAGTTTTTCATTTTCCTTTCAGTTGCGATTTTTCATACTTTTTTCAGTTTTTTTTTTCAATTAAGTGGTGAAGTAGTTTTTTCCAGTTTATTGGGTTGGAATGAGCTGGGTTTGAGCTATATCCCTTCGCCAGGTTATGAAGGATCCTCTAAACTTTCAAAATATGCAAAAAAGTGGATATCAGAAAAATATGGAATGAGCTGGTTTTGATAGCAAACTCCTCAAATAATAAATTTATACTCTTCACCCGTGCAAGGCCGGGCATATCAGCTAGTTGTGTTATAATTTTCTCATTATCTTATACAGAGGAATTTTGCTTAGATATAAAGTTGTTTATTTTGGTGGTTAAATGAAATTTTAATTTGCTTTGATTTGACAAAACACAAAAAATACTGTACTAAAAATTTTGTAGAATCCCTCTACCTATTACCTATCTCTATCAATGAGTGATGTTCTAGGCATTTTGTCTTCGATTTTCAGCTAACCCAATTTTTTTATTATTAAAATTTGCTTAAAAATTTCTATTCCAGGATCCAAATAATATAAAACTTGCCAATAATTAAAACAATTTTGTTAATATATATCTAGAAAGTTTTCTTCAAATAAGTAACTTTTAAAAAATATCTTAAACCCTGACTGGGCATGACGAAATATTTTGTAGTTTTCTGTTGTTAGATTGTTTATTTAAGATCTTATTTTTTACTTTTTTTAAAGTATTCTCTCTGTTTTCTCTATAATTATTTTTTATTAGTATATTATAGTATATAGTATAATTTTTTTATTAGTATATTATATTTTTATGTCGATCTACATATTAAAAAATAATTTTTTGTAAATAATTTACTCTTCATCTGATGAAAAGTAATAGACCTCATGTGTAAAACATAACTGTTGATCTTTAAAATAGGGTAATTATATCTTAAATTGTAAAGAATTGTCATTTTTACTTCAAAAATATGCTTTAGAATAATTAATATATTTTTTGTTGTATTTTTCTCGGTTCTTGTCTCTTTTTGGCATTTTTTTGTATTCTTTCAAACTTTATTGTACACGTTTCATTATATCGTCTGAAACTTCAAAAAAGAATTGAATTTTGTAATAACAATAAAAACTCATTTTTTTACTTATACCCGGCCTTGAACGTGTAGAATTTAACAATTTATTTTTAAAGTTCTGTTTTCATTTCAGTATTAGCAGCTCCCTATCATCTCGGATTATTTTTTCAATAAGTCACATGTGAAATGTGGAGTTTATTTTTTAAATTCAAATAATGAAACAAAAAATGATCGGTTCAGAAATGTTTGTAGTGTATCTCTTGTTTTATTTGCGTTTTCAACTCAAAATTTGTTTTTTCTTCTAATAATTCCCATAAAGTTAGAATTCCTCGAAATCACAATCTGAATTGGAGTAAATACTCTTGAATCTTTGAAAACATTCTTATTTTCCAAGAAAACTGAATAAAAACATCTTTATAAAGACAAACTATAAAGACAAGTAATTTACGCAAAGGGAAATAGTGGTGCTAGTTGTCCGAGGTTTTCTTTTTGCTTTCACTATAAGTTCCTCAAAAGAATTTTATTAAATAAAATATATATTTCTCAGAATATGAAAGAAAATTCTACGATACAAGTAGTAAAAGCCGATAAGTAGTAGTCAAGCTGATTTATCGCACAACCTTCTTTTTTGTAAAAAAAAATCACCACATAACCTAAACATCTCCAACAAATCTAAACACCCTGTTTCATGTTTTTAAAAAAATAAATGTTATGCATTATTTGATACCGATTTACCTTATTCGTGCCTGGGGTCTATAAGACCCCAGCCAGAGGGGGAATTTGTGATTTTTTCTACCATGGGGGGCAGAAAGGTTGAACACAGTTAAGTTAAATGACAGAAAAGTAAGAATGTGACTTACTTAGGGGTCAATCCATATCAAGTGATTCAGAAAAAACAGAAATTTGTCGCTCGACCATTTTAGAATCAAATACTTTTTTGAGGGGGATTCTTATATCATTGGAGAGTCCAAAAACACTATCTTTAATTTTTTATCTTTATTTGATTTTTTATGGCAGCCATAGAAAAAGATGATTTTTGCGTTTGTAAAGGTTTCTGTTAACTTTCGTTACTACTAACTAATTAACTTAAATTCATGTTTTTTTTTACTGGCAACAGGTGGCCATTGCACGGTGTGGCGTATTTTTCTGCTCTCTCGTCTAAACAATATTTCTTACTTTATATTTTGATTTGAAAATATCTTAACTTACTACAAGTACTGTAAATATATGTGAGCTTCAGAATATTCATAATTCAGAGCGATCTGTCAATATTTGTTGCTGATTTGGTTTGCAAAGTGTCTTCGTCATGTCTGCCAGAATCTGTTTGGCTTGTGAGAGCCAAATATCGGATGAAAGTGAAAAAATTTCTTGTGCTGGAGCCTGTAAAAAGGATTTTCATGGGATCTGTGTGGGCATATCACTTAAAACTTTCAGAAAAATGAAGTCTGATCGAACTTTCGACACTTGGAAATGCATCAGATGTAAGTACGATCAGCCTGCAATCAGCAATCCTGAATTATTAATACCAAAACAAAAGATGAAACGGATAGATCAGTCGATAACAACGAATTACAAGTTTCTTCCGGCATCCCAAGAAGCAACCTAGACCTGGAAAATTTTCTTAGAGATGAAATTAAAGGCCTTAAAGAATACATTCAAGCTCAATTTAAAGATTATGAAAACAGCTTAGATCACAACAGTGAGCTAATTAAAGACTTGAAGTCCACAATATCTAGCTTGTCATCTGAGATACAACAGCTCAAAAAAGAAAAAGAAGATCTAAAGCGGGATAACTGCCATATTGCAGCTGAACTGAAAGTAGTGAAATCCGAAATAGCTGATCTTCAGCAATACTCAAGACGAACAAACCTAGAGATCACTGATCTCCCAGAAGTTGAAAATGAGAACATCAATGATGTCTTGAATAGTGTGTTTTCTTGCCTTGGAATTGATATGATGAGTCAAGTCGCTACAGTTCATAGGGTCCCTACTGTGAAAAAAGATAAGCCAAAGCCAATCGTAGTTCAATTCATTAAAAAGCAGGATAGAGATATATGTCTAAGGGCTGCAAAGGTAAAAAGAATTACTGCCTCTCAAATCAACACAAGATTTCAAAACCAACCTATATTCCTGAACGAACATTTAATACCCAGTCGAAAAGAACTATTTTACCATTGTAGAAGGTTTAAAGCTGACAAAAACTTTAAATTTGCATGGGTCAAGGATGGGAAAATTTTTATTAGGGAGAATGAAAGTTCAAGGGTGTTTCGAATTACAAGTACTGACGATCTGTTGAATGTTAGCTAAGGACACAAATTCTGTTTTTGATAGTCTTGTTGATGTTGAAAATTCCTTTGTTTATGTAAACACCCTAAATGAATTTGAAAATTTCTTATCCCAGCCAGATACTAACTCCTCATGCTATATGAAAATAGTTCACTTTAATATCAGAAGCCTTCGCTCTAATTTTGACGAACTACAAGCACTCTTGGATTCTTCTTTAAATTTAATACATATTCTTGTCTTATCAGATATTTGGATCTTTGATCATGAAACTCCTCTCTATAATTTAAACAATTTTAACTCGTATTTTTACTGCAGAGATAGTAATAAATCGGGAGGTATAGCTGTTTACGTAAGAAATCATTTAAATGTTTGTAATGATGCTTTATTTACAATGGAAACTGCGGAAACAATCTTATTACATGATAATTTTCTTGATTTGACTATAATCTGTTTATACCGTTCTTTAAGTTTCAGTATTGATTGTTTTAATCTTGAGTTATCAAATAAGCTAAAAACTCTAAACTCTAAAAATGTCTTATTAGTTGGTGATTTAAATATTGATTTATTAACAAATTCTAATGCTATTCAAGAATATCAAAATCTTCTTAGCTATGAGGGTTTTAGGTCACTAATTGAGGGTATTACTCGTAATCAATCTAACTCTTGCATTGATCATTTGTTTTTTCGTAATTTCAATATGAGTTCCAAGTCAGCTATTTTTACCAATAATCTGACGGATCATTATCCGATTGTGTGTCTGCTAGAATATTGTGCCCCAAACAAAGCTAATGTTCTTCATGTTCCTAAAATCTCAAGAGTAAACTATGATAAAATTAATAATTTTCTATTAAACTATGTATTTTCTTTTAACTCAAACTGCAATGATGTTGATACTTTATATGATAATTTTGCAAACGTACTAAGAAATATACTGTTCAACTATACTTACTATTTCAAGTTATCTAACTCTAAAACAAATAAAAACTGGATTAACCATGAAATATTGAAATTGGTTAAAAGAAAAACGTATCTTTATAAAAAAACATAAAAAATATCCCTTTGATATTATTCACGAGCAAAATTATAGAGCTATACAAAAGGAATTAAAGGTCAAAATAAAAAACACTAAGCATAATTATTTCAAGTCTGAATTTTTAAAATGTACAAGCATAAAAAAGCAATGGAATTTTGTAAATCAAATCACTAACTCTCGCTCAAAAGACAATAAGCCTTTATCCAACAATCATGGGCTATTAGCAGAAAACATCAACCAGTTTTTTATAAATATGGGATCAAGCGCTTCATTTACAGAAAATTGTAATTACAAAACGTATTTAGCTAGTCAATTAAACACTTTCTTTCTTACTGAGACAACTGACCTGGAAACCTACAAAATAATACACTCCTTGGATGATAAAAAATCTCCTGGTTATGACAGAATCTCGTCAAAACTACTTAAAATAGTGGCTAACCATCATATCTCTGTCATTACAAAAATAATTAACGTATCCCTTTTAGAAGGTAGCTTCCCTTCATCTCTAAAAACTGCAATAGTTGTCCCTGTTCATAAATCTGGAGATATTAATGATTTTTCAAACTATCGACCAATTTCTCTTCTACCAGTTTTCTCTAAGGTTTTAGAAAAAATAGTGCACACCAGACTCTACGACTATTTGAAAACTTTCAAAATCATTTCTGAAAACCAATTCGGATTCATACCAGGCCTTGGTACTGAAAACGCACTAATAGCATTTACAAAATATAACTATAACAGTATAGACAAAAACTGTAAATCGGCTGCTGTATTCTTGGACATCTCTAAAGCTTTTGACAGCGTAGATCACGATATATTAATTGATAAACTATATTCTATTGGAATTCACGGTGCTGGAATAAATTGGTTCACTTCTTATCTAAAAAATCGAAAACAGTTTGTAAGTTTTGGTGATTACAAAAGTAAACTTTTAAATATAAAATCTGGTGTACCACAAGGCTCAATCCTTGGACCATTATTATTTATCATATACATTAATGATTTCTGTAAATTAAAAATAAAGGGCAAAATCATAACTTATGCTGATGACACAGTAATTTTATATTCATGTTCTAACTATGAAGATTTACAAAATCATATCAACGAAGATCTTTTAGTAATCAAAAAATGGTTTAACGCTAACAAACTGTCTATCAACACAAATAAAACTAAATTTATTAACTTTAGCATCTATGGACCATCTAAATCACTAAGTCTCTGTTTTCATCTCAATGAGTGTAAAGTTTTTGATTGTAAATGCCCCTCACTCCAACAAGTAACAACTATTAGATACCTTGGATTATTCGTAGACTCAACTTTAAAATGGAAATCACATGTGAGCTATTTAACAAATAAACTTCGTTATGTTCTTTATAAATTTTATCACATAAAAAAAATCATAAATAGGAATTTTTTGTTGCAATTGTATCATTCTTGGGTAAACTCAATCTTAAGTTATGGTCTAATTGTCTGGGGAGGTGACTACTTAGAAAACATAAAACCTATAATAAAAATTCAAAATAAAATAATAAAGTTTTTGAATGGTAGTAACCAGTCAACAATAATAGATTTATACCGAAAATTGAATATATTACCGATTCGACATCTTTTTTTCTTTAAAACCATAATATGTTTTGTAAAATATGACCATGGTTCTGATTTACGAGATATTGGTTATGATTTACGATCAAAAAACCTATATTCCGTTCCTAAATCAAATAAAGAGATCTTTCATAAAAATTTTGTTTATCTATCACCTAAATTCTATAATTCTTTACCCGATGACTTGAAATCAGAGGGATCCCCAATTAAATTCAAAAAACAACTTAAACATTTTGTAATGACAATAGATAAAATTGAAGATTTCTTCTGATTTTTTTTTCCTCACGAACGCTCTTTTTTAACCTAAATTTATCATACTGAAGCTCACCTTGCGGTGGTTCACTTGTATTTCAGTGTAATTTATTTACTTTTTCTTTTTTTTTTTTGTATTAAATATCTTCAAATATAATTTTCAAATGTAATATAATATACTTAAAATTATTTTAATTTTTACCTTTTATTAGTTACTCATATGGGTCACTGCGTTGACCCCTGAGTAACCCAAACAACTGTAATAATCTTTTTCTCCTTTTATTTCTTTATAGTATATGTGTTTTTTTTTGTAATGTATATTTTGCCGTGTTTCTTGAAAACAAATAAATGTTCTTGTTCTTGTTAAAAAAAAAAGCCATTGTACTCAGAAAGATACATCCTTCAAAATTTTCGGTACAATTGTTTGGAGAATCGTGTCCCAAATATAGAAAAACAGCCCAAAAGTAAAACTTTAAAAATGATTTTTCAATTTTCGAAGGCGTAGTATTCACAAAATATCTATATTTTCCCAATCTTTTTTGTAGACAATGTGTAGCCTACTTACTGGACTATAATCTTTAAAAAATTCAACTCTGGTATTTTGTTCTTTTTTGTAGTTATAGACCTCCAAATTTGGAACATTTAAAAAAATCCAAACTTTGACCCTCTTTATATCTGTTGGAACAAAGTTTAAAAATCTGAAGTTTTTACAGATAAAGCCTCACTAGGGCCTCCAACTATAAAAATTTCACTTTTGGTATTTGCTTTAAAGTAAAGTTATGAACCTTCAAAATCTGATGATTTGAAAAAATCCTTACCTTGACCCTCTATATCTCTGGTGGAACAAAGTTTAAATGTTTGAAAATTTCACAGGTTACGCTTCACTTAGGTATTAATTACACTGTTAAACAATGAAAAAATTTCTTTGATGAAAATAGTCATTTCTTTGGGTCACTGAATACGAAAATCACCATTAAAATTCTCAACTAACTCAGGATTTTCGGGGAACAGCCCCTCTCCCCCTTTTTTCGTTCTTCGGTGACTTTGTAACTTTAAACTCGATTTTCAGGGTCAAAAAGCATTGCTTTAGTCTTCAAATTGCCCCCCAGGGGACAAGAAAGGTTCAAATTAATAAAGTATAATAAATTTATTACAAATGGATAGGTTTAAGGGGTAATTACCCCCCTAAAAATGCAAAAAATAGCTAAAAATTATAGAGGTTTTTATACGCTATTTCCCCCCCTTATTTTTTTACGCAATTCACGTTTGAAGGGTTCTAACCCTTCCCCAAGGACACAAATTTGATGGAAATATGCAGCAATGATTTTTACTAAAAGCGGTTGAGGTGAGAGTGCCCCCAAAGCACCCACGGAAGGGTTCAATGCGGCACTTAGAGTTAAACAGTGCTGTACAGAAAAATTTTTTGAAGCCACTAACTGAATTTCAGCTGATGATCAACTGTAAAATGATCTGCTGAATTCAAATATGACACCCATTTTCCTCCACCACCCTCAGTTTTTAAGGGAATGCCCCCTAATTATTATCCACAGCCGTGCATCTATTAACAGATAGAAACATGGAATCCTCACTCCCTTAAACCGGTCAGTTTTTAAAGAACTGAAGAGTTTCTACTTAGGATAGACCCAAAATATAAGAAAACGTCCTTTTTAATCTTTTCAAAATAATCAATATTAATTCCTGAGCACGCGAGCACCTTCGCGATTCTGGAAGTCTTCCGAACTCTTCCGAGGGGACGTCTGAGAGGCTAACACCTCAGCCACTTTTAGTAAAAATTTTTGCTGCATATTGTCATCAAATTAGGGTCCTTGGGGAAGGGTTAGGACCTTTCAAACGGGAATTGCGTAAAAAATAAGAGGGAAAAATAGCGAATAGAAACCTCTATAATTTTTAGCTATTTTTTGTATTTTTAGGGAGGTAATTACCCCTTTAACCTATTCATTTGTTATAAATTTATCATATTTTATTAATTTGAACATTTCTTGTTACCTGGGGGGCAATTTGAAGACTAAAACAATGCTTTTTGACCCTGAAAATCAAGTTTAAAGTTAGAAAGTCACCGAAAAAAGTAAAAAGGGGGAGGGGCTGTTCCCCGACAATCCTGAGTCAATTGAAGGTTTTAAAGGTGATTTTCGTATTCAGCGTCCCAAAATTTATAAGAAATGACTGTTTTCATCAAGGAAAAAATTTTGAAGGTCAAATTTGTTGAACAGTGTTATCCTCCTGTGAAAATTTCATCTTTAGTATTTACTTCTATGTCAAGTTACAGGACCTTAAACACGTTATGTTTGAAGAACATTAAACTGAAGAATGAGGGTATCGTTACATTATTGGATTTTATCATGTTCCCAACTAAGCGTTTTACGGTCCTGTAACTTGACTTAGAAGTAAATACCAAGGATGAAATTTTCACTGGAGGATAATACCTAAGTGAAGTGTAACCTGTGAAATTTTCAAACATTTAAACTTTGGTCCACCAGAGATATAGAGGGTCAAGGTAAGGATTTTTTTCAAATCATCAGATTTTGAAGGTTCATAACTTTACTTGAAAGCAAATACCAGAAGTGAAATTTTTACGGTTGGATGATATCCTAGTGAGGATTAATCTGTAAAAATTTCAGATTTTTAAACTTTGTTCCAACAGAGATATAGAGGGTCAAAGTTTGGATTTTTTTAAATGTTCCAACTTTGGATTCCTATAACTACAAAAAAGAACAAAATACCAGAGTTTATTTTTTTTAAGATTATAGTCCAGTAAGTAGGCTGCACATTGTTTACAAAAACATTGGGAAAATATAGATCTTTTGTGAATACTACGCCTTCGAAAATTGAAAAATCATCATTTTTAAAGTTCTACTTTTGGGCTGTTTTTTTATATTTGGGACACGATTCTCCAAACAATTGTACCGAAAATTTTGGAGCATGTATCTTTCTGAGTACAATGGCTTTTGTTGCATGAATTTAAGTTAAACCAGTCAGGAGTAACGAAAGTTAACAGAAACCCTTACAAACGCAAAAATCAGCTTTTTCGAATTTTAACTGTTTTGTCTTTATTTATCTAAGAACATCCAGTCTCAAATGAAAAAGACATAGTTTAGTCAAAAAAATTATTCTAAACAAGCAAGTTAAAAATTATAAACTAATTTTAAAAATAAATACTTTTATTTTAAATTCAATTTGTTTACTTTATTTAATTTCTTTGACGAACAATTATGTTATGTACCATAAATACCATAATAAAGTACACAACCTTCCATTCTTGGGAATCCAAGTTAATTACCTACTTAATGATAATCAGCTTTTTCTACAGTCTTTACCAAGCACTTTTTCAAGGATTTCTCATAAATAATGTTCCATCATGAGATATATTGCTATATTTCTGGCTACATAAAGAACCCAGAAACTCTTCATGCCTTATTATCTCTAACCGAATATCCAAAAACATAGAAAATCTTATGCGCTTTATATATATTTAACATGAAAGATGTCTTGTAAGGAAGTGTAGTTTTACATTAACGTCAGGGGAACTATGAACAGTAAAAATCTATTGTCCTGAATTGTGGGAAAATTGAAGACTTCTTACTATCTTTATTTGGAGCTACGTTTGATTTTTGAAAATACTTTGTCTTCAGTTTTCTAAATTATGTTTTAGAAATTTCTCTCTCAAAGAAGAAGATATTTTCTTTTTCTAGGTTTATTAAATGGCGAAGTAAAAACATTGATGTAGTAGAGAATTTCATACAAGAATTTGAACCAAAGATATTCGAGTTTATAACCCTTAAGTAGTTTTTCCCTGTGTCTGAAAGGTAATTTAATACCATTTTGTATTTTAAGTTTAAATACCCAGTTTTTTACTTACTTTGATAAAAAAATTTAATTCGATATAGCAAATGTATGTTGAAGAATTTTAACCTTTTACCTGCCGATGTTCCCAAATGGGAACATCATTTTAAGGAATTTTTACACATCTTAATTTTTCATGCAGGAATTTGATACTTGGTAGAAAGTAACTCAAAGATATGAAGTTATTTTACATGCAACAGTTTTTTACGTGGAATTTAATCCTTTTTGTAGAATTTACATCAAAATTAGAGATTTTTGACTCTTCCAAAAGTTGCACAAGTTTCAACTTGTGAAAAATTTAAATAAATTTAGTTTTAAATAATTTTGCTGTATTTAGGTAGCTTAAGTACACATCTTCCCATTTGGCTTGACAGAATAGCTTCATATTTTAATTTTGGAGAGTAATTACCAATACAACGTATATGTTCCCAAATGGGAACATCGGCGTTTGGGGTATAGTATTTGAGGGGATTTTTATAAATGCAAAAATTCAAGTTATTTCCAATTTTCTTTAATTTTTTGAACATTTCTTGTCTCAAAGGATCTAAACAGGTTAAGAATTATGTTTTGAATTCAAAAATATGTAATTTTTAATTTTTCACCTGATTTATGGAGAAATAAATTCTAAAGCTTTATAGCAAATTCTTACACTTGTATATTTTTCTAACTCCCCGATCGATTAATATTCAGTAATTATCAATGGGGGTTATACAAAGAGGATATTTGGAGTGCTTCTGAGGATTTGCGTATATATTTTTGTTCAAATACTTTTTTTAATAAAAATTTTAGAAATAAAATTGAAGAATTTTGAAAATAAGGAAAAGTGCGTACATCTAAAAACACTCTTCTAACGTAAGTTGGATGTAAGATATATGTGGTTCACTTCGGAATCTTCCATGAGAAACACAGCTTTAATAAATCAATGGAGATAATTATAATTATTAATTTTGAAAGCTAATTAGATTTTAATGCAATTAGTGGATTTTATAATAGATATCCGTATAGGACCGTAATTAAAACTAATTTTCTCACAGAAACGTAATTGTTTAGCTTTGACGAGCATGGGAATACTCTTTTGTATTTTTTACACCAAAATATTACCCATAGTGCAAGAAAAATTTACGGAAAAGCTTCGCGTACGTAATAAACATGTCAATTTTTTCTTATGAAAATTTATAAAATGTTACTCAATCGTTCAAGTATGGATAATAAAATTGAAAAAACCGTCCACAATCATAAAAATGTTCATAATTATTGAGTAGAAACCCATTTCAATCATTTTATTTAAATTAATTGTAAAATATGTCCCTTTTGGAAATCCCCCTAAAAACTTCACCCCAAACGCCGATGTTCCCAAATGGGAACATCCTCAAAATCATACTTAGGATTTTTTTCCGCCAAAAAATCACTAGAATGGTTTTAGTAATGATGAAACTAGCCATTTAAGCCAAAAATCAGAACCATTAATTCGAAATTTGAATTGCGGCGTTTAAAAGGTTAATCAGAGGATTTGGGCTTTTAAGGAGTCAACATATATCGACAATTTCTTTAAGTATATTTCATTAAACATCATATGAAGAATTTTTTTCAGAAAGATATATTGAGTTGGGTGTTCTTTTTAAACTGCTTTATCGTATGTCATCTAGAAAGATCTTTGAAGTAATAAGAAAATTTAGACCTCGTATCTTTGATTTGAGGAATAAACAGTACGAGGCAGTAGAATTAATTTCCTCGCCAAACAGCAAACGTTTCAAAAGCTCATAAGATCGAAGAAGATATTTACAGTCGACTTATTATGCTTATTACAGTGCGCTTATTATTATCACAGTTAATTTTATCAATCGGTTAATATCATTGAAATTTACCGATCCCGATCACTCTTATAAATAATCTTAACGCAAAATGTATCGTTTCATGCGATCAATAATCCCCTAAAAACCTCCTTTTTCCCATTTAAAGGACATTTTTAATACATAATAATAAAAAACGTGTCATTAATTTATTAATGTTATATGCTCCACTCTCATATTTTACTTCAAAATTGTAAAAGTTTCAAAATACGTATTAGGAACTCGTATTAAATACTTCAATTAGGACTACACAATTGTGATTTAAAGCAAACACTCGAGCCACACTGTTTGAAACTTTCAAGTATAAAATCGCCTAATATATTATCAATCGGGTATTTTTATCATTCTACTCTTGGACAAAATTTATCACATTAAGCGGAGTCGACAGTATATCTTATTATACCATCATTCAGAAAAAATTGAGAAGTGTGGGTCGTCACTCGCTCTACTCACAGCATAGAGAGCAGCTGTGGTTGTAAAGGAACATTTCACTCAATATTGAATTGAATTTTTATTTTGATAACATGAAAGTAAAACGGTAAAGTGAAACATCAACTAAAACGGTTACTAATCGCAGTGTGTCACTGATAACGCAACAGTAATCTTGGATCGAGTTTTATTACTACTACTCGCTAACGGCATGCCAAAAATTTCGTCATTGGCTCGGTTCGTTGGCATAAAAACGAACACAAGTATTTCATACGGCAGATTTTCTTCATTTGAGATACGAAGTTATCCCATGGTTCCCGTGAGGATTAATATTGCAAATATATTAACGCCAAATTTCGTCTTCTTTTAATTTTAGATTAAGAACTAAAAAAAAGTACCCATAAAATCTGTCCAGAAGTATAGCGCACAATTTAAATACTAAATATTTACATAAAACCCTAATATTTTTTACTGGAATATAAACAAAATGTTTGAACCACATCTTACATGAGGAGCCTTTGAATGTAAATCTCAGCATTCATTATTTTTCCATCTTCTGTCATTTTCACATCTCTTTAAAAACAGCAAAATTTAACAGTAAACAGTAATTTAACAGTTTCTTTTCCTTACAAAAATCAAATTGAGTCATGGCATAGTTAACAGTTTCAATCAATTTCTTCTGTCTTTCTATCATATTTAGAATTAACATAAATCTGTATGTACCTTATCGAATACCTTAATAGTACTACCATTAACTAAGTAATGTACTTAAAACCTTCCTTATAAAAGCACTAATTGGAATTAATAAGCAATATCGTAGCTTTTCTCTTCAATAAAAATGCACATAACGCATTAATTCCTTTATATCAAACCCTTTATTAGATTCCACATAAGACGTCATAGCCAAGGATTACTGAGGATTCGCCCATATGGGTATGACATTTTATGCATGGAATATTGAGAAGGTGAAATGAGACTCATCTAATTACACATATTCGGAATAGGCAATAACCAAGCTTATTGTTATCCAATCAAGGGTATTTATAAGTAAATTGTTGAATTGGAAAATGAATGGTTCATTTACATATTAGAACATACTTCTTCGGATGTGAATCTCATTTTTTCTGACAGTTTGAGTCGAAATAAAATTAAATTTAAGAAAAAACATTGGCATATATCTGGTTTAAATGTAATTGGAAGTAGGTATATAAAAGGAAAATAATCAGAAAACTCTTCAACTGCGTTTTATCCATTGTGTTAGGGTTTTATCCCAATGGCTATTTCCAAATTTTATCTCCCTGCGTAGTTTTAAAAGTACAAAATTTGAATTTTTAAATATTAGGTAGATAAAAATTGGTTTCTTTTTAATTTATCAACATTTAGGGGTTAAATTAATTACTAAAAGAGTGTTAAATAAGTTATGACTTAATTTAAAAAACAAAAAGTTATTTTTCAGAAATTTGTGCATAAAAATTAAATGTTCAAAATGGGGTTTTACCTGTCTCAGAAAAATCCAAACGTGATTTTGTCCCAAGGTACAACACTCTCCCGTACAAAATATTTTTCGCATTCAAATATTACAGTATTACACAGTTGACCTGAAATTTTAATTGTTGATTTGAATTTACCTGTGAAACATATTAATACAGGATACCACTTAGAAGCTTTTAACCCATTAGCGCCCAGTGATCTATTTTTAGATCGCTAAGCATAGTGCCATAAATTATCTTTAAAACGTCCTTAAATTCACCCAACAGTAACGAAACTGCACGTATGGCAAGAGAAAACATCCCTCAATTCTAATACCATGAGTTTTTTATATTTGCTTCATTTATTTTGGGACAGTGATAGGCTAAAGTTTGTCTCAGAGTCTCATTTTGCAGTTTTTTCATCTTCATTTGCGTTTTTTAGGAAAACAGTAAATTTATACCACTAAATGAATCCTTTTCCAGTTTTACTTTATCTTTATAGATGTAGCTATTGGGATATAATGCAAAGTTAAGTCAAAAATAATTTATTTAGTGAAAAATCAAGTACAAATACTGCTGATCTAAAAATAGATCACTGGGCGTTCGGGCATTCATTTTTTCTGTGTTGCTTACAATACGAGTATTTAGTTTTTTTCCACTAAAAACTGATAAAATGTGTCTGAGAACACTCAGTAATGTTTAAGATGAAGTAAACTATTGATTTTCTTGAGAAGTTGAAAATTATATTATTGGAAATTAAATTTTAAAATTTAATTCGTCGAATAAATGGAGGGTAAGTCATTATGATTCATTTCTAATAAAGCACAGCATTGGAACTAGTGGTATAAAATTATTGGTGTTTATTCACATAAACGTATTTTATATGACACAAATAGTTTTGAAATACTTCACAGGGGAAATTATAAAACAATTAAAGGTTATCAAGGAGAGCTATGAAAATCTCAAATTTGAAGTTACAATATTTTTTAAAATTCGCCCTTATCCAGTCTTTGTAATCTTAAAATTGACGTTATGACAGAGTAAGAAGTTTATTGAATAGGTCAGCGAAAACAAGCAGCAATTTTGAATGTTGCCACGTAAGACAAAAGCACATTTTATTTCATGAATGTTATTAATTTTTGGTAAACCAATTTACAATTTACAAAATTATCAAAAAAATTAACCCAATGCATTTTATTTTACTTATTAGTTACAATTTTATGTCATTTCATATGTTTTCTATAATATACTTATATCTAAATCTCAAGTTCTTGGTTCGATTTCCCCTTTTCCTCCTAAAATTACTTACAACATAGGCTATTTGTGTGCTTAATTTTTGGTAAATTATTCAATTTTATTACTATTTAATTATTTTTCCACATATTTATGAATAAATACGTGTTTTTTAAAGAGAAATACTAATATTTATATTTATTTTATAATTTTAAGTATTTTTTTGAATTTAAACTAATACTTGGCTTTGTGACAAAGAATATCCTCCGAACGCCCAGTGATCTATTTTTAGATCAGCATTTTTTGAAAAAACTAATGACTCTTTTGAAAAAATTTGTTCATAATATTCATATTAAAGGCAAAATACACCAGATTCCTGATTTTTATTCAATTCGCCCCACAAAAAATTTATTTGGGCGTTAATGGGTTAATGGTATTATACTTACAGATTGTAAATTTATCGGAGAATAAACACTCATATTCCCTCTAATAAATAATGGAGGATTAGTTTGCTTAAAAGGAATTTCCTTACTTTGTATTGAGGGAAGAACAAAAAGGGAAAAAGATAACTTTGTGGTTAAAGATTTAAGGGGGAAGTGTGTAACTATTATGAAACCTAACACCCCATACAACATAAAGCTACTGAAATGGCAAGAAATCAATCCATTTCAAAATTACAAAGCAATATTTAAGGGATAAAATATTCGGCTTTATCACTTTCATGCGTAAATAAAGTCAAGATTCAGGATAATTTATTCTATTTCTCCAGGATTCAAGGATTCATTAGTTTGTAGCTCCTAGATAGGAACTTAAATTTCGAGTAAGTGTTGCTCTTAAGGATAAAGAGAGGGTATTTTCATGACATGTGCTTTCTATTCAAGTTAAACAATGCTGGGGTTTAAACTCTTTTGAATAATCTTGTATTTTTGAAAGGAAACTAAATGCAAATTTCACAGCCTCATAAATATTTTCCAAAGGAGAATAAAATTAAACCATCCTGTTTAAGCTTCTTAAGTTGAAATGCTGGGATAAGTTCGTATGATAATACTCGAGGAACTGAACACAGTTTAAAACTGTTGGGACTTCTGTTTCTTTTCATACAGCATAGTTATCGTTTAAGTTGAGAATGTTATTAAGAAAAAGATGTAAAAAATAGAGTTATTTTGTTTTCTCTTTGTTACGTTATTTACCCGTGAGAACAGTTCTGGGATATATTTTAAACCATGTATCAAAGAAAATCAGCAAAGTTGATTCGTCAAACCTAAAATCACAATTACCCCACGGAAGTTTTATCAAACTGTAAAACATGATAATTTCGCTTATAAAGTATCAGTATCTCAATTTACTAAATAGATTTTCAAGGTATTGAATATAATGAAGTTTTGTAAGATAATTATATCTCAAAGAGTTATTAGTTTGAGAAAAATAATAAGGATATCTAATCATATCGTATAAAATAAAATACACTCGTGTACAAAAACTAAGGATAAGTTTTTTTGGAATAATGGCACAAATATCTGTTACTTATCAATTACCCGGGATCGATTAATTATTAAAAAATTATTAAAAATTCAAATGCAACAAACATACCTTCAAATGCGATTTTGGAGTTTGTTTTTGTGACATAATGCATTTACATAATAAAAATTTATAATTCATTTTGTCAGTAAAATGTCCCGCTTTTTAGATTGAAAAACCTGGTCACATTATCATGAGTCATTTATTGGCCGGAGATTCTAGTATTTTCAGTGATGTTGAACAAAATCCCCAATAAGAGTAACGGTTCGAGTTCCTCACTTCTTTGTATTATATAATTACGATTGTTTTATTTTCTGGCCAACTAGGGAGCTACCGCCCCCTGCACTCACCAACCCCCGTAAACTGCTTATGTAGGACCTTTCTGTAGAACCACTACAATAAACACAATTAGCAGAGAAGAAACGTCAACCAACTTTTTAAAAAAATACGTCACAGATCATCTCCATGAATAACACTCTTTTAAAAGATTAAATATTTATTTGCTCTAACTTATATTAATAATTTAATCAAAATGTTTTCCTCCAAAAATATCCAGCACGTCTATTTTATAACTGTTGTTCATGAACACTCTGAAAAAAAAACCAATGTAATATTTAAGTAAATCTTTTAAATTCAGTATGGCACCTAGTAACTCGTTACTATACCTAGTGTTTTATCATTCATATTTTTGCAAGCTCAATGTTTATACAATTAATATTAAAATTAGTATCGATTATCGTGACTAAAAATTATAAGTTTCAGACAAAATGTTTGAAATATTAGTACGAAATAGCACATCTGTGAGTTTTTAGAATGCTTTTAGAATGATTTTTTCAGTCTTTGAAGGATGTTTAATTTGGAAAGTATACTTTACTAAGGCTTTTTAATGTACAGTATCTGCTTTGTAACTTCGACCTTATAGATATCTAAAAAAATTAAAATATTTTAAAATTGAGATTTTTAAAAAATCCAACAAGTTTCTAAAAATACTCGATAGAATCCAGACATTTTGATACCAGAAATTGGTCATTCGTTCAGTGGTAAAAAAGTTTTTCTATGGAAGCAATTCACCAAAACTTTTTTTTAGAATAGAGAGATAATGTTGGTTTTTTAGAGAGTGACTTTGATTTATTTTATGATATGCTGTAAACGATAGGGTTTAGAGTTTAGAACAATAGAATTGAGTTTAGAACAATAGAATTGAGTTTAGAACAATAGAATAGAGTTTAGAACAATAGAATAGAGTTTAGAACAATAGAATAGAGTATAGAACTATAGAATAGAGTTTAGAATAATAGAATAGTGTTTAGAACAATAGAATAGAGTTTAGAACAATAGAATAGAGTTTAGAACAATAGAATAGAGTTTAGAACAATAGAATAGAGTTCAAAACAATAGAATATATCTCAGAACAATAGAATATAGTTTAGAACAATAAATAAGAGTTTAGAACAATAGAATAGAGTTTAGAACAATAGAATTTTCACTCAATACTATTTCCGTCCATGAAAACAGACGGTTACAAAACCAGCATCAAACAAATTCACCAACGAACAAAAAAGTCAACTCTTTCCTCCCTCCAAACAACTGTTACCCAATCTTTCTTTGATCATCGCAGTGGAAAAAACCGCTCCTCTTTTCAAACCCCATCTCACTCTCAAGGTATATCGATTTTCCAAGCACGTGCTAGACGACCGTCGCTGTAACTGTGTCAACACGGCGAGGATCTCCTCTCTATTCCATATCCACAGCAACAGAATGATCCATCATTTCAAAAAAAATGATCCCAGATCCCCGCTGAGAAGAGGAAGATTCGCATTTAAGGGAGAAGTTGCGGAGGTTTTCCACTTTCTCTTGAGGTTGATATCCTCAATGATTCACTGTGGAAAGAGATTTCTTTCTTTGAGGCAACCGTGAGTATGTATCCATATGATTCACAATATTGTATTTTTATAGCTGAGTTCAAGAGACAGTTTTCATTCGTCTTTATGAATTATTGTAAGGATTTGAGATGGATGGAAGTTTTGGAAGGAGATAAGGGTTTTATTAAAATTTGGTTGAGAGGGAATTGGGTTGAAAATAAAGTCATAAAAAAGATAAGTGGTGTGTTTACTGACTTCCAAATAGGAGATAATCACTTTATTGAGCTTTGGTTGCTCGTACAAGAATAAAACTAAACGTGTTAGCTATTTTGATCATTACGTGGGTAGTTTTTTTCTTGTGTTAAGAGATGTTAAATTCCTGTTTTCAGTAGCTTGTGAAGGAAAAATTAATTTGATAATATCTTAAATATGTTAATGTGAGAAGTTAAAGGATGCTATAGATTTCAAAACAACAAATGTTGTAATAGAGCAATTCCGCTTTGGCGTTCAATAGAACTCCAACTAGATCCGAATCGCTAATTACCCGTATTGCCTTGAGGGAAAATATTCGGTTCTTAAGTAATTTGAGTAAACCAACAACAAATTATGTATGTAGTTACGTTTGAAAGTAATGTGTTTGTGTGATTAAAGGATTGTAGTAATCGTAAACAACGTTGTTCTTCAGTTATTAAAACATACTGAACACTTTAAATATCTTTTCCGTATAATTAATTTTTTGTGCTTACACAATCACTATTCAATCAATTAATATCCAATCGTATGGATATTTGATTATTCGAATCAAGTCCAGAAGCAGTAGATATTTCAGGAAATAAGATATGTTACATACATTACATTTTACATCTATGTCAATGTGTCAAGGAAGGAGCTTTTCTCTGCTAACTCTTTGCAAATTCTGGACTTCATTAATGTTTTTTACTTATTTTGTATTTATAAATTTTTCGTTGTGCTCCCCTGTATTTTGATTTTGGTCCACGGATTTGTGTATATACAATAGGGATAGTAAACAAAGTATTTTACAATCGTGAAAATTGAAAAATGTTAACTTTTCATTTCGTGGAGGAAGGAGTTTTCCTTTACAGTTAATTTTCTGTCGAAAACCTTTCTTTACACTTTTTTCACACTTGTAACTGATTTTCAATATTGGAAATGGTTGGCAGATAATAAAAAGATATTAAAATAAAGAATAATATTTCGAGGGTTCAATTTGTGTATTGTTAATTATGTTTTTTCTCTATCAAATTATCATCATCATAGGTATTTCTACATTAAATTATTTTTAGAATGGAAAAAATTAAAAAATAATCAGAAGAAAAAAACTCATTGGACAAGATGAAAAGTAAAAGTTTGAAACAAAAGCGTGGACCAAAATATAAGACATAATATTTTTTATTCATTTTGATACTCCACGCCCTTCGTGAAAGCACTTTTTTTCTCTTTTCTAGATTAATTATTTCTCTCTTCATTTCATCAAATGGATTTATTAAACAAATATTTCCCAATTAAGCATCATAAAAATAACATCCCTGAACACCTCTATTCAATTTTCCAGGGAAGTTCGTGACCTACAGATAGTAAACTTATCTCAAACTTTACAAAACAGACACAAAACCCATTCCATCCCAACCTTCTCTCATAATGGCCCTTCGATTTCAATCCCTCACTAAATTGCTTTTTTCGAGAAGTTGGTACCGTGTGCGGTAATTAAGGGCTCATGATTTTGATGCGGTAATTGCTTCTCCGGAGAATTCGAATTACTTCACTCTCTCGTCACAGAAGGACACTAATGAGGCATCGGTCTCACAGATGAGGGACCGGTTAAATATATTTGTTAAGAGTTAATCTGCGCTTTAATCGAGTGAGGAAGAATCGGGTTGTATGTATCTGAATGTGATGATGAGTTTTATAGATATAAAAAATGTAATCGTTAATTTCTCCCTCTAGTGCCTAATATAAGAAATAACTTTGGAAAATATTTTTTGTTTGCCTTGTTGGGGAAAATATTATAAAAATGACAAAAAAAAACATTGAATCGTCAGTTGGAAGAAGGGAATAAGTCCAAAAACCAAGAATTTTCATTGTATAACCACCAAATTCTTACTGGACATTCAAACTCCTGTTTAGAAAACGGAGCAATCATAAAAACAAATATAATTATATTCAAAAATATTTTACAGTCAAAATAGGTTGATTGACTAATTCCCTTTTTCCACCTTATGAAATTTTTCTGATGAAAAAATCTTTAAAAAAACTTAAATTCACATTTAAATTATATTTCTTCTTAGTTTACACCACAAAAGGGTGAAATAAAAAGAAAAAACAAGTAAAATTCAAAATTATAGTGAAACTGAGTTATTAAAGCAGTATCAATGGAGTAAGTTAATATGAACGGAGTCAAACATTCCCTGCATAAAAAAAGTTTTTAAAAAATAAATTGAAATTTAGAAAAAATTTAATTTAACTTAGTTTACAGCATCATTAATCTTATTAGAATATGAAAAGAAAGACAAATTAACTTTAATTCCAAATAAACTTAAAAAATACAATGAATTGACATCGATTTCACAACTTCAAGGGGCGATATCTCCCTATATTGGTTAGTTATTTCCCCCTCTCTTCACCCATGTGTAGAGCAAAGCTTGGAGATTGTTTGGACCACAAAAAGTAACTTTGTCATTTTTTGGACTTATTCCCTTCTTCAAACTGACTATTCAATAGTATTTTTCATCTACATTTTGAGCGAGCCTTAAATTTTTTTTCAAAACTTGGTTCGGAACCTAATTTTAGCACTTGAGGGTGAAGTTATTGCTGAAATAACTTAAAAACATTCAGGAATTTGCTGTTTCATGTTGAAAACTGAAGCTAAACTTTTGGTAGCAGTATAGTACTATCACATTTATGCTATCTTTCCTTTCATAATTTGTTTCATAGATGAAGAAAAAACATTTTACGTTCCCTTATACATATAACTTCATTTGAATAAAATCACCTGCTTATAAAGCTAACTATCTATGGCTTTACTTTCCGTACTAAAGTGTTTATTTTAAATTTAATGCATTATTTATTGTGCTTTAGGTTTATATCCTCTTTCACTCTCTTCAACTATCCTTTTTCATTTCCCCTTACCTGATTACCTTTTACTGAGAGTAAAGATAAAAAAATAAAACTACACCCTTTTATATATAAATTAACTCTAAAAACATTTCTGTATTAATTATTTTCTTATAAATTTTTCCAACCCCTACATTATATAATGTTTTCATTTTTAGATTGCTTTGACTGGTAGGTGGTAGAAGCTGAATGTCAGTTATAAAGGAAAACATACCGCTTTTAACGATTATAATTTCAATCTACCATTTAATATCAATTAACATATTTGACCAAAAACTAATAAATTTAAACAGAAAGATATAAACCAGTGTTTCCCAACGTGGGGCGCACGCTCCACCGGGGGGCAATATCATTTTCTAGGAGGGCAATTTGAAATTTTCAACCAAATTGCCCCCCAGGTGGAGACAATTCAGGGGGAAAATTAAAAAAACTTTTTAAAAAGAAGTTTATCAAAATCTAATCCTATTATCCTTTCGGAGAATGTATGTCTGAAATCTGGACCAGTATGTATCAAAACCAAGTTGAAACCCTATTTTTAGAGTCTAATTTCCAAACCTTTTCTGGGGGATGACCCAAGATCTCTTTACTTTTAGAACGCTTATATTTGAAACTTTTTTACATAAGGTTCATCAAAATGCAAATCTTATCTAAAAATTTATATCCAAAATTTCCCAACTAGGGGTACCAAACTAGTTAAAAACCTGCTTCCTAGTGTTAAATTTCCGAAAATTTGCTGGGGGAGGACCCCCAGACCCCCTTGGTACTTAAAACTTAATTACTCATAATTTGATTTAGTTCTTTAGCATGCAAATTCTACATAAAAATGTTCTGAAAAGCTTCATTAGACTTATTAAATATACATAGGAGGGAGGGGCTAAGAAATAATTTTGGCTCCCTCTCAAAATATATTTCTATATACGCCACTGAGACTGGGGGCATGGAAAATTTAGAAAGGCTTTGTTGGGGCATGGACCGAAAAAGGTTGGGAAACTCTGATATAAACTGTTTTCATGAAGAAAGCTTTTCAAAATTGTTCCAAACCATTATAAAGTATAAAATTTCCAACAGAAAAACGTTATTATAACTTTTTTAAATTCATTCTGATTTTTAAAAAATAACTTCCTTCAAAACTTTCATTAATTTTTGAATGAGAATTTCTTTGTTATTAATAAAATGAATTTAACTCTTTCTAAGTTCGTTGTGTATCTAAATTAAATATTACTTGGTTCGTATGACTTGGGGCAAAGAAAAAATTCATCCCAATCACTTTAGGGGGGGTAAAAAATACAAATTTTACTGTACATCATTTTATCAAGAGACAAAAGAGATAAATCAGAAAATTTCGAAACATGTAATTACTTTGAAACACTTTTTTCTAACATTTTTCTAGAGTATAAGATTAAATTCAATGCTATGATGTATGCTGGGAAAGTAATTCTCGTTTTTTATTATCTTTTTTCTTTCTTTGTTCATGAACTGGGGTATGGTCTTGTATGAATCTAATGCTTTCAAACTTTTAATAATTGAAACACTATTTCAACAAATTTCTTAACCTATTGAATCATTCCATACCAATTATTTTTATCCTTAAATTAACATGCATTTGTCTTATCATTTTTTTGAAACAATTTCAAAAAAAATTAAAGGACGAATTTAAATTGGCTTTTCTTTAATGTTAAGTTTGAGTGACATTGCGGTCTGGAAAGGCAATGAAACCTCTGATTGATCTATGTTATTAATTATTTATTCGAACAAAATGAAGCTTCTTGGTTAATATTTTCAAATTTTTCATTATTAAAGAATTTGCTTATTTTTGTTTTATTATTATTAAAGTTTTATTTCAAATTTATTCCAAAACAACATATTCAACAACAACAACACATAACACGTCAGTACACAACAGGGGGGAAAAATGATAATGAAAAAAAACATTGAAAAATTTTCCAAATATCCCAAAGGAGCCAAAAAGGCTCTTTCATGGGTTTACAGATTTCGTAATGTTATTGAACATAGAAAAATAAAATAAATTTAATCAACATAAAAAAAATACAATCAGAAAACTTATATTGAAAAAAATATGTCACATTATCGACCATCTCATTTTTACAACTTTAAAGTAAAAAACATAGTTAAAACTAAAAAAAGGGGGTTGGTGGGACTGGCTAGATATTTTCTTTTCTGATAATTTATAATTTAGATGTAAGTTATCACCTGACAGAATTTAATAGGTTTACTATATTATTTTGATTTAAAATAAATAAAGTACAAAGTTTTTTTTTAAATGTTTAAAGTTTGGTTCTTTTTGAGTTTCATACGGCAATTTATTAAATGGGATAACAGATAAATAATCAAAAGGTTTTTTTAAATATTTCTTTATAAGGGGTTGGTACGAGATAAAATTTTTTTCTTCTAAAATTATAATTATTATGATGATTAAGTTTTGCTAGTGTGGGAAATTTCTTTAAAAAGATAAGTCTATTTAATACAAACAATTTTCGAACATTTAAAAGAAGAAAAGAATTTTTCATGTAAATTTAATAAGGGTTTTATATTTGTAATATAATCACCTCCCCAAACCAAATTCAATACTGAATACGAGATTGCACCCATGCAAAATATGATTTCAAAAGTAACTCAAATTTGATATATTTTTTCAAATGATAAAATTTAAATAAAATAAATCTTTATTTTCTACAAATTAAATTTATATGATCTTTGAATTTACAGTTTTGGTTAAAAAGAATGCCAAGTATTTTAAAGAGGGGGTGCATTTAATGAGATGATCGTTACATGATTCTTGTTTGCAATCACAAAATTTTACATAAAGATTTATTTCAGGTGTAGCCTTTAAATTAAAAATTATCTAGCATGTTTTTCCTCATTTACCTACCATTCGTTTGATGTAAACCAATCATAAAAAATTTTTAAATCCTGATTTGTGTTTTGCAATGTCAAAATAATGATCAAAGTATTGCTTATCATTATAAAAAAGATAGTTTTTTTTATCGTGTCCATGGACAGTTAAATTGATTCGTGAACCCTCAAAACAGCAGCTGCAAGCTCTAATGCATATGGGCTGTAGAGGGCCCCACGAGAGTTAAAAAAAGAGAGTTAAAATTTAAAAATGATAATCTCCACAAATTCCGAAATTTTTCCATCTTTATGCACTTTGTTAATAAACAAGAATTTACTTAAAAAATTTCAAACCTTTTACTATCATGAACTTTACCACCAAAAGAGTTTTTGGAAGTGAGAAGAAACTATGAAAGTTGTATAACAAAAAATTAATTCCATTTAAGAACCCTGGACTGTTGACTATCATTATTAAAATTAGCAACCTTGTAATTATTCTGGTTTAATTTCAATAATAAAAACAAAATATTTTTGCAAGTGTCCATATTAGGAACCACATGTCCCTATTATAAACAGGTGGCTACTTATTGAAATTCTACACAGGGTGTATGGAAGAACCACTCTTCCAAGGGATTTTAGAGGAGAGGGCATAAAAAAATTTCTTAAAGTATTGCGGGGGAGGGGGCATAGTAAATATAATCAGAACATGCACTTCGTAATGTTATGCACGGATACTATAATTAAGATTAAAAGTACATAAACATTAATTTATTATGAATTAGCTAAATAAAATAACATCAAACAGATAATTATTTTACAAATTTCTGAATCTGAAGATTCACTTGCTGTACTTCCAATGTGGACATAAGGTGTTCATAATGGGAATAGGGCGTAGTTTTATTAAATCTTGTAATAAATAAACAAAGAAAACATTTTTAAGCAATATACGCAATAACAACGAAAATATGTTTCATCCGCTTTCTAAAACACTCAACTTTTTAATATTTAAAGTAATTTTACCATATCTAATAAGAGTTTAAACTAAACCTGTAATTACGATAAGCACACCATGAAAACACAAATTTCATTCAAAATGGCGAACAGCGCGCTTTTTTGCACTTTCCGGACTAAATTATCTTTTCAACTGCTTTTCTTCAAGAACATCTAGTGCCAACTCTATATCCAGTTTCTTACTTTTTAAGATATTAGGGTTGTCCATTAGGGCGTATCACGAAAAACTTTTTTTCGAAATTCAAAAAGGCATACTGAAAAAAAGTTGCCTTAGGGGTCACATATTCACCATGAAAAATTTCAGCCCAGTCAAAAAATGTTTAGGTCCCCCGGAATTGGGCCTAAGTTTTGGAAATTACCTCATTTTTCAATAAATTGACCGAAACCTCCAAGATAAAATTTTTATATAAAGTTCATAATTTTTCTAGGATAATCTACCATTCTACCTTATAGTTGGAAGTTGGTTTCATATTTTTACTACTCTTCGTTTAGGAGCAATAATTTTTTTAACATGACAAGTTATTAGTGAAGTTGTTTTTCCTGCATTACTAAAGTTACCATAAATCAAGTTCTATCTACCCTAGAAAGTTTTAGTTTGTGTCATTTTGATTAGAATTCTATTTTCTAACATATTTTATGTTCTATACAATTTATTTTGGTTTTGTTTTACCTGAAACTCCGTGTATAATTATAAAAATAGTACTAATTTGGTCGTTTACAGTAATATTTTTAAAACTCCTATGATATGAATTCGCTAAAAGAAATTTATCCATAAAAATGCACATAAACTCAGATAACAGTATATAATAATTTAACTTTCATATATTTACTAATAATTCTAGCTATTCTAATTAAATGGAAAGTATTCGATTTATCCTTTTTTAAGACTAATTAAAGAGTAAAAATTCTAACTACAAATAAAACTAACAAAAAAGCCAATATTACAAATTACAAGTAAAATAAGATTTATAAGAAATAATATAATCACTAAGTATTACAATAGGTATAAAGGAATGCACACACTTATACACATAGTACATGCAAACATTTTTATTCCTTTGTTTCTGAAGAAGCATCTAAGAAATCCCGTTTAGTTTTGAACTTGCAAAGGAATTTCCTGTCCAATAACCTGGATTTAATTAACACATCACAATTTTTGAACCCACAAATACGAAGGGAAGCTTCAGTGACTTCTTTCACAATACTTTCAACTGTTTGGGTGTGCGAAGGAATTCTGTCACTCATTCCAGTTTCAACGATTAGTTCGATTTTTTCTTTATTTAAATTATTTAGAAGTGGTGGTTCAGTTACAGTCAAAAAGACTGCCAGTTTATGATGTCTACTATATCATCCGCCTTGAAATTTACTTGAGGAAATAAACTTGAGGTATAAGTGTATGTGGTTTGAAAACCCTTTTTCCTAGAGAATCAGCATAAGGTACTTAGACAATGATCTAAAGGATGTGGTTAAATCTACCATACAAAGGTATGCCTTTAGGGTGAACCCAGATCAACTTCTTTTGAGAAATGTTATTTGATCCTCGAAAAAACATTAGAGCTATGGCAAATAATAAAATACTGGAAGCTCGCAAGCTCCCTCAAGTATATTTTGAGGTGGATGATATCGTTGACCTCTTAAACTGGGAGTCAATGATTGTAGCTGAACCACCACTTCTAAATAATTTAAATAAAGAAAAAATCGAAATAATCGTTGAAACTGGAATGAGTGACAGAATTCCTTCGCACACCCAAACAGTTGAAAGTATTGTGAAAGAAGTCACTGAAGCTTCCCTTCGTATTTGTGGGTTCAAAAATTGAGATGTCTTAATTAAATCCAGGTTATTGGACAGGAAATTCCTTTCCAAGTTCAAAACTAAACGGGATTTCTTAGATGCTTCTTCAGAAACAAAGGAATAAAAATGTTTGCATGTACTATGTGTATAAGTGTGTGTATTCCTTTATACCTACTGTAATACTTAGTGATTATATTATTTCTTATAAATCTTATTTTACTTGTAATTTGTAATATTGGCTTTTTTGTTAGTTTTATTTGTAGTTAGAATTTTTACTCTTTAATTAGTCTTAAAAAAGGATAAATCGAATACTTTCCATTTAATTAGAATAGCTAGAATTATTAGTAGTGATGGGCAGGTATCGATACCAAATACTTAAGTACTCGATACCTATAGGTATCGAGTGTATTCGATACCCACAAAAGTATCGATACTTTATTGACATATTTCGTTTTAAATTTTTCAATGAAGTAATCTTTATAATACCTACTGTAGATCAAACGCAGCCTGTTTCCGTTTTCATTTTGCAACGCTCAAACCCAAGTCGTTATCATCCGCGAGAGAAATTTGACGCGGCTAGGTTTTTCCCCCGCCAAATCCTTCGCCTCTATCCTCCTCCAGGCCCGTAGCTACGGGGCTTTTTGATGGATCGCTTTCAGTTTTTTGAATATTAGTCTGATTATGGATAGGCCCTAAAAAAATTGTCCCTTAAGGTTCATTTCCCGACATTGAAAAAATGTACTCGATACCTAAAAGTACTCGATACCTATAAGTATTCGATACCAAAGTATTCGATACCTATAAGTATTCGATACCAAAGTATTCGATACCTAAAATTATCGATTTTGCCCATCACTAATTATTAGTAAATATATGAAAGTTAAATTATTATATACTGTTATCTGAGTTTATGTGCATTTTTATGGATAAATTTCTTTTAGCGAATACATATCATAGGAGTTTTAAAAATATTACTGTAAACGACAAAATTAATACTATTTTTATAATTATACACGGAGTTTCAGGTAAAACAAAACCAAAATAAATTGTATAGAACATAAAATATGTTAGAAAATAGAATTCTAATCAAAATGACACAAACTACAACTTTCTAGGGTAGATAGAACTTGATTTATGGTAACTTTAGTAATGCAGGAAAAACAACTTCACTAATAACTTGTCATGCTAAAAAAATTATTGCTCCTAAACGAAGAGTAGTAAAAATATGAAACCAACTTCCAACTATAAGGTAGAACAGTAGATTATCCTAGAAAAATTATGAACTTTATATAAAAATTTTATCTTGGAGGTTTCGGTCAATTTATTGAAAAATGAGGTAATTTCCAAAACTTTGGCCCAATTCTGGGGGACCTAAACATTTTTTGACCGGGCTGAAATTTTTCATGGTGAATATGTGACCCCTAAGGCAACTTTTTTCAGTATGCCTTTTTGAATTTCGAAAAAAAGTTTTTCGTGATACGCCCTATTGTCCATATTGAGAGCCCTGTCCATATTGGGTACAAGTACCTTATAAAAAGAGTCAATTAGTGATTGAGATGAATTCACAAGTTTCGTAACTGATTCTGTAATACGTATATAGCAGCAAAAAAGTACCTAAAATAATTAAAGTAACACGATTTCAGATTAATTAACGACATTCGATACATAAAATTACTTCGAAAGGAGTATTAAATTTCCAAAACTTTTTGATTCCTAAATAAAATAGATTTTTATGTAAGTTTTGCCATATACACATTTTGTTCCCCCTTAGAGATTTCGCGACAGTGCACTGTCTAAACTCCATCTCCGAACAATTCCACCCAGCCAATATCACTATGTTACGCGCAATAAGAGCAAATATGAGACTCGCATCCAGAGGCATAGCCATAGTATGAGTCGCTCATGCAAAGAATCAATCACCCCCGATAGCTTGGAATCGTCTGATGAACCGGACCTTGGAGAGGAATGCTCCATTAGGTTCCGAATCCGCAAACAGCCATTCCATCTCTCTGGTGGATCGAGTCACCTATCCGTGTGATTGAGAATTTTGGTGATAAGTTTGTCTATGTGAATGGGAATGCTTGGATCAAAGGGATTATGGGATGATTGGGGGAGATAAGGGGCATGTCATTTTGTACCTCATGTGAGTTACGTGTGGATTTTGTAATTATACTCCGAACTACATTGTTTGTAGGATAAGTAATTATTATGTGCGAACTATATTCTGTTATCACTACTGCACTAAAATTATAATTGTAATGATGCTTCTGCAAAATTATCGGTGACAAATCACATACTTACGTTGTCTGATAGCTAAATATTAACCCTCAAGTTAGTAAACAACAACACTGTATAACAGACGTCAAAATTTTGGAGGGGGTGTAAGAGTTCTCCCCGAGAAATATTTTTGAAATTCGTCCCTCAAAAGTAGCGTTTTAACCCTTTATGCCCCAATTTATTTTCCTCATCCTCATCCAAAATATGTCAAGTTTACGTAACTGCAACTATAAGTAAACTAAATTTGGCCTTACATGACGAAAATTGGACGAATTTGGAACATAAAGGGTTAACTTATTTTGAAACCTTTTGAGTTACATCCCAAGAGGAGTGCTTCGTGTAGGTTGCAGAGTTTTTAAAGGAAAAAAACAGGGTATAAATGTTGAAGTTAAAATTTCGGGAGGAGTTTGAATCCATAAATCCCTCCCCCTTGGATGCGGCCCTGGTTGAACTTTCCCGTAACAATTTACTCTCCTATGCAAACGACTTTTCAAGTTTACCACTTCACCATTTCAACGCTTCACCCTAGCCATCCTATCCACTGCAGAAGTAAAATCACCTCACTATGTGACACCCATGTCGGAGAGAGAGATAGATAATTCCATGGGAGCAGAGGGGGGTTGAATTCAGGAAGAAAAGACGATTAGACTGGAAAGAAAAGGGATCAGAGTGAATCCCTAGTGCGAGTTTACTCTGGAGAAACCAATTTGCTAAAGCCGACATTTCGCCCCCTGTCCCTGTTTGCTCTGTAGGGAAAGTAATATTCCCCCCAGTTCCTTCAGAGATCCTTTACAAATGTAGGATTGGCTGTCGTGCCTGGTTTCTCCGAAGTAACACGGCAGAGTAAACAGACCGTCGAGTTTTGCTGTTACTTTTGGCCCCGCTGTGGGATTTTGTGTGTGTGTGTCCGGTTTGCTACTTTGTTATTTTTTAGAGAATGTGATGGACCGAGGTTTGGGCTGTGAAGAAGGCATCGAAAGGGTGGATTAAGACATAAAACATAAAACTGCTTCTGGGGAAAAGATAGGTTTTTTAGGTTTTCTAAACCAGCATAGAACCTGGCATTGTTCTTCATTATTAACTTAAAGCATAGCTACTATTGGTAATTGTTATTACAGGGTGTCCCAAAAAAGACTGGCATATTAGAAAAATCAATTACTTTATAATTCAAAAACTAAAAAAGATAAAAATATGCTGTTTATTGCATGCTACTCCAGTGAGTCTTAGGAGTAGGATACAGCAAACCACGCATTTTTTTATTTTTTATCTTTTTTAGTTTTTTAGTTATAAGTAATTGATTTTTAAAATGTGTCAATCTTTTTTTAGGACACCCTGCATTATAAATCAATTAGATGTGTGATTTCCTCTTGCTACCATTTTAGAAAATTAACACTTTGCTTAATGGAAATGGTTTAAGATTAGGAAACACCCATTTTCGTTGAGATTGAGATCTATCTATTTTATTTGTGTGTATTTCCTTTACATAATTTCTTTAAAAATATATTCTTTAAATGAAATATTCCGTGTGACTCGAATGCGCCTTTGGGCATAAAACTTCCCAAATCGATATCGTAACCTTAACAAAAACGCAAAGAATAAATTAATCGTACCAATTTTATGTATTTATTTCTTTTTTGGGTAATATTCCGTAATCGAGGTTTTCGCCAAATTATGCCAAATTTTGGCGATTTAATGTATGCAATAATGTTTAATGTTGGCGGGATTTCCTCCACGCTTTTAAATCCGATCTTGCCAAGTTTGGCGAAAACCTCGATTATGGAATCTGTCCCTCTTTTTTAGATATTTCGGTAATTTTCTTTTGTTTTATAATCTGATTAAATTAGAGAAATATGCACTTAAATTGACCGCATAATTTTTTTTCATTTAGAATTATTTTTAATCATTTTGAGTTTTCAAAATTTAATCACATTTTCAATTCTGCACATTAAGTTAATCAATTAATTGCCTAGTTTTCTCAGTAGAGCAAATAAAAAATATATATTTGCTATAAATTGATTAAAAATTTTTACATTAGAAGTTCTTATATATTATATTAATTCCAACTTACTAACTTTTTAATTTTGCATTGCGAGTAGTACAAATACTTTATACCTCTCTAGAAAAAGACAAAAAACAATATTCAATGGGCTTTAAGGTTGAATCTTTTATCTAAAATAAGCACGAGAAACATTACAAAGTAGTTAGAATGGTAGAAATGGAGAAGTTCCTGATGTACTGCTACTGACTCAAATATCAAGAGTCATTAGTTGAAACAAATAAAATAAATGATATGAACAAAAATCTACAATAGATTCATTTTCTGACACAATTCTGGTTCAACAGGACTAATCTATATGAGAAGAATGTTTTATGGATAGGAAGAGTTACTGGAATTACGATAGGAGCAAAAATGTAATGCTAGTCTGTTTGCTGTGCTTTTACTGAATCCCATGTGGCATTTGAAGCATATTAGGTTCCCTTCGGGAAATGCAATTGTAGCCTACGGCCAAGTATTGTTAAGCCTACTTTAGTTTTTCATTATAATTGAATACGTCAGACATGTTTGGGAAACGCTCACATATTTCCACCCATGTTCGTTTGGAATTAAATCTTTCGGGAATAGAAAGTGGATTATTTATTCTCCTTCTAAGTAAGAAATGATGTTTAGTAACAAGACGAAAATCATCAGATTACTTTGAAATACTATTTGACTGGCTTTTGCCCTTTAATTCAGACTACGTGGGTTTCATCGATTTGATTTTTCAGAAAATGGAAAACTTTTATTGAGAGAGAAAGCTACTAATTATGTTACTTGATATGAATCTCAAAGGGAATCAATTGAAACAACATTTTAAAGAAGATTATACAAGAAGTCTTTTTCAATTCTTTGGTTGAAACTTAGACTTTTGATTAATTTACTTCTGAATAAATAAATTTTCGAATTAATATGTTCCTTTCAACAATTTAAAATATTTTGTGAGTGAAAAAAATAATTTGACGATAAAATTTCGACACTGTTTTTATATAAATTGGTTCTCTGTTGCATTAAAGACACCATTCCATTCTATTACTCTCTATATGCAGAGATGGAACTCTAATAAGTATTAAGCTATTTTCGGAATCGCAAGCTATTTCAACAAACATTTTGGAAAAAAAAACTTTGTGAAAAACTTTGGGGTTTTATTTTAAGTTAAATTAAATAATTTAATATTGTTTATTAAACACAACATTTTTTGCAATTTTACATCTTAACCAAAGAACTTACAATAAGAATACCTTTAAATTACTTCTTTGTATAGGGCAGTGTTTCCCGACGTGGGGTGCACGCTCCACCGGTGGGCAATTTGAAAATATTGAACCAAATTTAACCTCCAGGTGGGTAAAGTTCCAAGATTTTTCTGGAGGAGAACCCCCAAACCCCTCTCATAACTTACGCGTCTATTTACATACTGTTTTTTCTTGCAAATTCTGCCACTTACAATGAGCTGGTCTCTTTGGATGTAATCGAAATGGTCTAAAGATAAACTAAAACACTAATTTAAACGGGCAAATTTCTAAAATTTTCAGGGGGATAAACCCCTCGACCCCCCCCCCCCAATTTTATAGATTAAGCCATTTAAAATCAAACGAATAAAAGTACTCGTAAGGATGCACCCAACAAAATTTTGAGTCAACCCCCCGAAACTAAAGTCTGGCTACGGATCTGTAAGAATCTCATTAATATTGTTATGATAACTCTGCAATTGTTAATCACTGAATCTTTAAATTAAATAAAAAGCTATTTCATTAAAATCATTTGTTTCATTTTAAATTTAGTTCTACGTGTTGTGTTTTGAACACTTTTTAGTTTTCTAAACATGTCTGTCATGTTATTTTTTCAAGGTTGGTTAAATTATAGCTTGGGAAACCCTTTTATAGGGTGATTCTAGATAATTGGGTAATATTAGAAATTATGAAAAAATTACATGATTTAAATAAAAAAAATTGCAAACGAGTGAATTGTTAAGTAAAATAGCATCTCCTCTTAAGTATACCCCAATATTAATGGTCTATAAATATGCTCCATGTATCAAATTATTTCATCAATATGTACTAATTTCGTGCTTGTAACTTCAATACATGAGAATGCACTAACCATCCAACTTAATTTTCAAACCACGCAATTAAATGATACATCGCGAACATGGAATGCAATAAACATCACTGAAAACGGATATCAAATCGAAACGGTCAAATCGCAATTCACTGCAAACATCGAGTGCACTAAATGACCGCAAAGACCCTAAAAAAACTCCGATTACCGCAACGGTACGAAATAGCATCGTCACTTCCCTCTCTAATCCAATATTCCGAATACAGTCTACAAATCACCGGGTCAAGCAATTACAGGCACTGACCACTCCAAACGACCGTGGAGTGCTGATTCCCTCGGCTAATGGTGATCTGTCGAGTGTCCTGGGCTCGCTCTTGATTTAGACAAAACGAGCGCCGGTACATCACGTTCGCGACACTCAACTGATGGAGCGACACACTCGCTCGGTAGTTAAGTTCTCGTGTTTTATAGCCCTCCCTAACAGACAGGTGATTTATGGGGAGGTTGCTTAGGAAGGTCGTGGTTCAGTAGAAGGGTTTGTTGGGTAGTAATGAGGATGTCTTGAAGAGTTAACTAATTGATGGAGTGGTGGGTTATGAACCACTGTTGAGTTGTTTCATTTTTAATGACGTTGATCAACAGTTGGTAACGTGAAAATGTTTTGGAGTTTGTGAGGTTCAAAGGGAGGACCCTCCCCGTTTTGGCAACCCGGCGGGTTGCCGGAATAGGAAAGACTTTTTCGATGTTTGTTTTGTTGTTTTTTTTATTGTTTTTCATGGGAGTTGGAGCGAGAGGTCGCGTGTGCGACGGGTGGTGTAAATTTTTGTCAGCTTACTTATTAAATGTTACTTTTAATTATCAAGGCTTGGTTTACTTGAACAACGAACCCTAACAGTGGCGCAGACGGACAGGATTAAAGAGTTTTAGCTTCAACGACGATTTCCGATGAAAAACGAAAAAGGTTTCGAAAGGAGTTGGTCCGAGCTATTGAAGACGTTGGATTTGTGGGTATAGTTTTGAATTATAGTGTTGAAATTTAATGATTCTTGATTTTGGTATGGTGAGGGTTTTGAGGAGTGTGTCTCGAATTAATATGGAACTGGATGATGAGTAGTGTGATGAGTAGTTTCGTTTTCGGTGAATTGGATATGGTGATTTCGTTTTGGTTTGTTCGAGTTTTTTTTTCGGTGAGTGTTGTCATTCTAAAATTAGATCGAGGTCGGTTTTTTTTGTTATCGAGGGAGTTTAATGTTCTTTTGTTGGTTGATTCTTTTTTGAGTGCGTTTTTTTTCGTCTGAATTATTAGAGGGTCTGCAGAATGGTGTTTGCTTGGCTACAAGGGAATAGGATAGAGGACGTGAGGAATTTAGCTGAAGAATATGGAGGAAATCCTGGGGTAGAGTTGGGGATCCCAGAGTTGGGAAAAATAATGTTGGAGAGTAGTCTTTTCGATGAGGAAGACGCAAAAGAAATTTTAAGGGTTATCATCGAAGAGAGGGAGGAAAGAGAAGAAATCGAAGAAAGAAGGAGAAAGGAAGATGAAGAAGAGGAAATCGAAGAAAGAAGGTGGCAAGATGAAATCAAGGAAAGAAGGAGAAAAAAGGAAATCGAAGAAAGAAGGTGGCAAGATGAAATCAAGGAAAGAAGGAGAAAAGAAGAAATCGAAGAAAGAAGGTGGCAAGATGAAATCAAGGAAAGAAGGAGAAAAGAAGAAATCGAAGAAAGAAGGTGGCAAGAAGAAAATAAGGAGAGATGGTTGGAATTGGAGAGATTGGAGTGTGAAGTGCAGAAAAGAAAGAAGGAGAGACTGTTGGAATTGGAGAAGTGGAGGATTGCACCACAAGAAGAGGAGCCAGATACCCGGAAGGTCTGGACGGGACGGAAAGATCTTGACAGAATTTCTGTAAATGTGGAAAATTCACGTTTTGAAAAGACAGTAGACGGAGAAGATGAGTTCAGGAAGGACAGGAAAGAGGATGAAGTTTTGGAGCAAGAAGATGGAAAAGAGTTCATAGAGATGACAGATGATGAGGTTCTTACGGAAAAATCTGGAGCAATTTTGAATGAAGTGGAAACAGGTGACGAAGAAACCAAGGCTATCGCTGATGAAGTTCACTCTGAAGAGAAAGAGGCTGAAAAAGAAACCGAAGCTAAAGATGACGATGATATATTAGGCGTTGAATTCATCCAGTGGGATCAGATTGAAATGGAGGTAGAAGAAGAAAATAGAGCTACGGAAGAGAAGGTAGTCGAAGATGAGCGCTTGGAAGAAGAAAGAGAAAACGAAGTTCCTGACGAGAATGAAGTTGACGTGGCAGAAGAGTCTCTGGAGGTAGAGACGGGGAACGAAGTTTCCAGAGAGAAGGAAACTTATGCTGGAGAAGCTGTAAGTGGAAATCAAGGTTCGGAAGGAGAGGACGTGGATGAAGAATCTACGGAAGAAACTGAGGACTCTGGATCTGAGGATGATGCTAAAAAGGATGATGTCGGTTCCGAAGTAGGGAAGCCTGCTAAGAAGCGTCGAAGGCGACCTGCGAAGTCTAAAGCTGAAGATACCCCTGCCAAGCGACGAGGCAAAGCTGCTGCTTTCAAGTATGCCGAGGATCCTGGCTCGGAAGAGGAGATGGATGAAGCTCCTAAAAAGAAGGGTCGAGAAGCGGAGAAGAAAGCCCCTGCAACTTCTATGAGACGTGTTGGCCGTCAGAAGAAACCGACCAAGTACACTGAAGACTGTGGCTCCGAAGTCGAAGAAGGCCAGGCCCCTGAGAAAGAAGACTACGAGCCTGAAATGAAGGCTGACACCAAGGAGAACCCTATGTTGGACTTTCAAACTAAACTATGGTGTTTTAAAGGTGGAGGTGGAACTCTATCCGACGACTTTGATGATGACAACAACGACGACTTGGAACACGATGATGGACCTTTTTCAGATGAGTGACATTTTTTTTTATTATTTGAAATTAATTTGTACTAACTTTTATTTTTTTGAAGTGATTACTGAGAAGACTGTAATTATCTGATTCTCTAAGTTAAGTAATTTTATGAAGTGGTATATCACTAATGATAATTATGTAAAATGAAATTGAAGGGTTACTTAATTTTTGAAGACATTTGAGGATAAATGACTGTCTGAATAAGAATAGTTCTTGTTTTCAAAATTGAAAATGTAATGTTTTGTTTTTGGTTAAACCTTTTGATTTTCTCGTGAGTTCAATGTTTTTTTCTTTTGGTTTGTTGTGGAATTTTGTTTTAGTCCCGTGAATATTAGTTTCTTTTTAATGTTTTCTTCACGAGAGTATTTTCTTTTTATTTGGATCTTTGAAGTTTGTATTTGATTAGTGTTCTTTATTTTTGAGGTTTAAGATTTTGATATTGCATTTTTGTATCTTGATTATAGTACCCGGTATTGTTAAAAAGGCTTCTGTACGTCTGGAATTATTTTTTTTTGTCTTGTGATTGTTTTTTTTTGGTTGGTCTCCCCTGCAGGACATGGTCCGGCAGGTAAGAGACCGGAGGGGAGATGTGAGGTTCAAAGGGACCGCCGGGTTGCCCTCCCCGTTTTGGCAACCCGGCGGGTTGCCGGAATAGGAAAGACTTTTTCGATGTTTGTTTTGTTGTTTTTTTTATTGTTTTTCATGGGAGTTGGAGCGAGAGGTCGCGTGTGCGACGGGTGGTGTAAATTTTTGTCAGCTTACTTATTAAATGTTACTTTTAATTATCAAGGCTTGGTTTACTTGAACAACGAACCCTGAGAGATGATACTCACCGATGAGAAACTGATACTGTTTGATTAGTTTCTTATCATAGGCTTCTTATAATCCGACCGACACGAGATAAACTTTTTGACGTTGTACCATATTGTGGGGATTGTTATGGGAACAGGTTAGGGGCCATTCATTAATTACGTAAAGGTCCCGAGGGAGAGGGGGGGTCAAACCCATTCTCACGTAAGTTTTTCCAAGTTACTGTAAGCAAATTACAATAATTCTAATCAAATTACTATCGAACGGATATACGAAAAAACCGTTCAATACCAAAACCGTTCAATAAAATATAAAAAAAATTAATTACATGTGTAAAGCTATGAATTTTTTTGTTTTTTGAACGGTTTTCGTCTGAACGGTTTTTGCACTGAACGGTTTTTTCGCGTCACCCTATCGAACAACCCCAGAAAAACTTAAAAATGCCGACGATCTCGGAATATTATAGAGGCTTTAGTTTTTTTTTTAAAAAATGAAGGTATATCAGATGTATATTTTTTTTGGAGTAGCATCAAGTTAAGATAAAAAATAATACTGTTGAATCCATCTTCCAGTTGTCAAAAGTCGAAACAAAACAAAAGCAAAAAGAGAGAGAGAAATCTTTATTAGTTTTGGTTTAAACCGTTTTTGTTATTATTTTGAAAAACGAAATGGAATCTTACGAAAGAATAGGGCGAGGGGTTTGAAAAATCTTACGTACTCTTTCATGGGGGTAGGGGGGTCAAAAATTGCCAAAATCATCCTTACGTTATTAATGAATGGCCCCTAATAAAACTCAATTTTAGTTGTGATGGTAATTTACAAGCGCTGTAAAAATGTGTGACTATTATTTAGTATCAAACTTCTTTTTAAGTTTTGTTTTCCCAGTCAATTTTTTTCGTGGCCGGTCGGACTATACTAAGAACTAAATCGTCGCTTAAGGCGCAAAATGACATAACTGCATTTTCCCTATTTTGCAGGAGATGAAAAAAACAGTTTAGCTATTAATTAAAGAAAATAATATTATTATAGTTTTAAACCTTCATTTTAGGCCTTTTTGACCGGGGATTGAGATGAAATGCTTCTCTGTGGCGGCGTCCCTAACAATATCAATGAAAGGCGTGCAATTATGTCATTTTGCCTTACGAATGCAGTTATGCTAAAATGACAAAATTGACGATTGCAGCGATTTGAGTCATTTTTTCGCAAAATCGTTGGTGCCAGGTGATCCGGGGCCGGGATTTGCATAAAGATTGATGCATAACTCAAAATGGCCAAAATGTCAGTTATGTCATTTTGCGCCTTAAGCGACGAAATGCTCATTCACACTGTTTCATTTTCACTGTTCATCCTGAGTGATTCACTCCAGTGAATCGCTATTTTCCATTGAAAAGTGAAGGAGTAAAGAGTGAAACGCCAATTCACACTTTTCACTTTGTTGGTTCACTTCCCCTCAAAAATGAACACAAAAAAGTGATAAGTATGAATGAGCCTTAAGAAACATTACACTTTCTTTTGAAAATGTTGAGCTTATTTTCCCAAACTAAAGAAATGGGTAACGTGATATAATAAAAAATAGTTTAAAGTTAAATCTATTTAAAAATGGTTGTGGCTTATGTTTTGGATCTCGGAATTTGTTTTTTTTCATTATTTGCAGCAAACTAGGCAGTCACGCATAATAAATCTTTCCTTCTGTCTGATTTGCCTGGCGCAAAATGTCCTGATAGGGATCTTTTGCCATAAAACTACAATCCACCACCCTTTTTTAAATTTTTTTTATCCCTCAAATTTTTTATCACCTATAAAAGGTTTAAAATTTAACATCAAATCCACGGAAAATATTTTACAATAATTACATCTTTAATTACCATAAATGTATAAAATAGTGTAATTTTTAAAATATAGTAGGGGAGGGTGGGGACGATTGTAACATGGGGCAATTGTAACACTTTGATTTCCTCAAAATGAGAGGCTGTCTGGGCAAAAAAGAGATGACAGTACGTACAAGGCAGGTGAATGAAAGAATATCAGAGATTTTCAAGGATGAAATTTGAGTTGTGGCTGTGTAATTGAGAAAAGAGTGTTTTTCGAGCATCGAAGTAAATTTCTACTTTTGGGTAACTTTCCTTCTCCTGCATTGCAGGTATGAAGCACAACAACACTGATTTTATGTATTGTATGTACATGTATCCTGGTTTTATTCCGCTTAGTTTCAAGATGATAATGTTGTTAGTTTCGTGGAAAACGAGGGTTGAATTTAAAATGGTTAAGTGGGGTCGATTGTAACACTTCATCTAGGGGACGATTGTAACATGCCAAAGGACCATTTCTAGTGCAAAAAATGGTCCCACGTTCGTTGTAATAAATAGGAATTCATATACAAATACCCTAATTGCCTTTCTGAATAATTTTTCACTATTATTTACCCATATTCATTCATTATAATTTATTACTCATTAATTGAGTGGAAAGTTCATTATTGCCATTCTAATCTATGTATTTAATTTTTATTTGAAAAGAAGATATTTTTTGTTAATAAATCTGTATGATCTTCTATCGATTTTTATGAATTTGTGTTGAATTTGTAGTGTGTTACAATTGACCCTTGAGACGGGGTCGATTGCAACAATTTTCGATTTTCGATGTTTTATTTACTATATTGTAATGCATGTCCACCGGACAGCTTTCATTACAAAATTGGTATTGGGATGTATCAACCTATTTTCATACCAATTTTCATAACTCCAACATAAAAAATGGCTTAGTTTGAGATCAAATAAAAATGTTTGTTACAATCGTCCCCACCCTCCCCTATGCCTTTTCCTTATGCACTTTAAATGTTTAATATGAAGAAATATATTTTTGAAGATTATTGTGGAAATTCCTAAATTATTATTAAACACCTGCAATTTATTTTCAACAATTCCATCAATTTATAAAAACCGTTTCAAAGATTTTACTCAATTTATCTTTCAATGATAAAAGTACATCCTTTAAGCTTAGAAGATAACCATAATTTAATAAATTACTTCTTTTTCTTTCATTTCAAAACTATAACGAATCCCTATAAAATCTCGAAAAGAAAAGTCCACACACGCTAACCTTAATTCAAAAATGAACTTAAGAAAAAAAAAGAATCACCATTGCAATTATCTTTCTAACTCCAAAAAATAATTTCACGATTCACCAGACACGGGAAATAATTCATCTGGCATGCTTGCACAAATGAGTAATAAAATTACTTCTCTGTTGACTCAATCAAGTGATCTGTGATTCGTTTTATTGGCCTAAGGAAGAAATCAGTAAAAGGTTATTTACTTATCCATTCAGCAGGAAAGTTCTAAAAGAGGGAATCAACCTAAAACGTCATTTTCTAAATCACTTCACACTGAACGGTAAAGATGGTCATCAGAGTGCAGTGGATAGATAAAAGTTTTTCAACATCTAATATTTACGTCCCAAAGATATCTCTGTTGCTGACACGTCCCAACGGAATTGAGGTTTTTACTCCGAAGTGGCGTGTCATTAATTGTGGTAGTTCTGTGTTACTTCTCGGCAACGAAACGTTGCCTTTTATTACTGAACTTTGGTACTTATGGTGGAATACCTCCATCAGTCATATATCTGAGTGCATTTGTTTTATTGTTAGCGCACTTCTGAAGGATGTTTTTGTAAGCTATGAGATGGGTTTTTATTAATATTTTGGTGACACACTTTTTTTCCGTGTCTTTTTACGGAAGTAGCTCTTAGCAATAAGCTTTATCTGTTTTAGACTTATGAAAGAGCATTCATTTTTGGAAAATATGGGGTTCAGTTTTTGTGGATGCCAAGGTAATAAAAAGGTATCCACTCTATACTATGCGCTGCTACTACACTTGACACTATGAAATCGAAATGGGAAGTGAAAAAATTTCACACCCCTAAGAAAATCCCATTTAATTTCTATTCCATGTATAAATAAATCTCTATTAGTTTTTTTTATTTTTTAAAGTTTCCCGTGTACCACCAAGTATTACACGGGGCTTACAGAGATAAGTAAAAATACATAATAAAACTTTCTATCTATTAGTTGTATGGCAATATTCTCCGATTAGCTTTGATAGAAGATTTTCTTATACTTATACTAGAGAGCCTGCATACGAGAGAGAGGTGACAACCCGGTATAGCGCGCTGACTGGTCAACAGCGTTTTCTGTTCACCGCAGGTTTCCCTCCATAGGATTAGCATTGGAACAAGACAAGCGGCATGATACAGTTTGGACAGAATTGGAGATTTGGACAGTTTTAACTGCGCGCAAGAATGCGCAGAGACGCTTTTAAGCGAGTTGTCACCTCTCTCTCGTATACAGTTTCTCTAACTTATACAGGGTGTTTCAAAATTGCGTTTCACGGCTTTTATTCGGAACCAACGCCTCCTAGGATCATAGAAGTAAGGTCTACCCCTAGGTAAGTGCGCCTGAAGAATGCACTGAAATGACTAAATGAAATGAAAGCTAATTCATTGAGAACTTTAATAAGAAGTGAAATTGATTCAGCTTTGAAACCACTACGTGAAACAATTGAACGATCAAGTGCTTTAACTTCCCAATTCATGGAAAAACTAGAGTCGATAAAGGTCGAAGTAGCAGGGGCCAAGTCTGAAATTGAATCTCTCAAGATTAGCCAGAAATCAGACAAAGATACTATAAAATCGCTTAGTCTTGAAGTTCATCATCTTAAATCAAGCCTAAATGAACTGGAACAGTATTCAAGAAACTGTAACATTGAATTAAGTGGAATTCCTGAAGCTACTGGTGAAAACTTATCTAACATCCTCCAAAGTGTTGCTACAGATATTGGTTATGTCAAACCTCTGATCTTGGCCAAAGTGCACCGTGTTCCCTCCAGATCTGCTAATATAAAACCTATTGTATGCCAATTTAGTCTCAGATCGGAAAGAGATGAGTTTATTTGTTTGGCCAGAGGTAAGCGCGACCTAGATATCAAGTCGTTGAGTGACTCTTTTACAAGTGCTAGATATTATGTTAATGATCATCTAACTCGCCATAATAAATATATGTTGTATAAAGCAAAGCAGTACAGGGATGAAAAAAGGAATTTAAGTTTGTCTGGTGGAGGGATGGAAAGGTCTTTATGAGAAAAAACGAAAAGTCAAAAACGATTAGAATTGTGGAGGAGAGTGATTTTGATAAACTAGATCAGGGGTCGGCAACCTTTTGAAAGGGAAGAGCCAAAAGTAACAGTTTACGAAATTTCCCAGTTTTTAAAGAGCCACTAATTTTTTTTGCTTTAATGTAATAGTATATGCTTAATATATATATTTCATTTTAGAGGGCGATGATTTTAGTTGGGGAGAGCAATTTAACTCAACATTTTTTCTGTTATGCTCCTGAACTAAAATCATTATTTCCTCCTTTCGGGTAGGGTACTTTTTTACATCAAGTTTTAGATGACTTACGTACACATTTTAAATTAATTTTAGTGAATTTAATTTCCAAATTTTGTATAAACGATGGGAATTCCTGGAAAAAGAGGGTCTGGGGGTCTTTCCCCAGAAAAAAATTTTGGAAATTCCTCCTTCAAAATCGCGCTTTAGCTCATTTTTGTCTTTTTCAATCGTACCCTAAGAGCACTTCTCATTATTTAAGTAGCAGAATTTTCAAGGAAAGATAGTAGGGGAGAGTGTTGTACCTACGGACGGTTGTACCTTCAGCCACCTCATTTTAAAATTCGGGAAAAAATGTAAATTTGAATTTGTGGTCGATTTTGAATGTAAACAGATGCTATCTAGTTGCTAACGTGAAATCAGCTCTTTAAAATATTATTTAAATTTTATATAATAAATTTACTGTTTTTAGGTGCTCAAAGTTTTTTTTAGTGCATCACTACATTAACTCTTTTCTTCCACTTTAATTATGACATGATAAAATGGGATACATGGGGGGAATCCCCGAGATTTTAACTTTTATTTTTGATATTAGAAATCGTCAGATCTCAATTCTTTTATCTTTTATAGAACTTTGAATGCAAAAACACCTCATGTTGTACCTTCGGACACCATAAGTGTTGTACCTACGGACACGTTCTTGTGGGTGTTTGTAGCTAATCGGCGTTTTAGAATCAGGTTTCATTTAACTAAATACATTTTAATAAATGTTCAATTAATTCTAAATGGTAATCTATTTGTCAGCGATTATTTTCAAGTGAATTTTAGATGAAAAATCAAATATTTTGTGATCTTAACTACTTTTTTAAATTTATGATTCTACTTTTAATTTAATGTAAAATATGGTGTAAAATCCTAAGAACCCTATCGCATTTAAGTGTGATGATTAAAAAAACTTGAAATTTCCACTGAAGAAGATTTACCACCAAATCATTATTGTTATTACCACCAAATGCTTGCACAACTAAGTGTTGATCGAATTGTTTTTTTGGGGGGGGATCAGTGAAGTTGTCAGATCAATCAGCATGATTGATGAAACTATTATCTTAAATTCTGATCTGAAAATACCATGTGATTTTTGTGTTTTTGGTAAAAAATCAAGACTTTTATCATTCAACTTCGTTTTAATGATCATTTACGATCTAAAACTACATTACTTTAAAAAATCTATTTTAAATTTTAAAAAGGCTTGAAATAGGTTATTAAAAGGTAATGCATCAATACAAATATTAATTCTTAGCTTTTTTCAACTAAAATTTCCCTTTTTAAGGGTGTCCACAGGTACAACTGGGTCTGTCCATAGGTACAACAGGTTGTTGTACCTTTGGACACAAATTTTTCCATGTTATTATAAATGATTAAAAATCCAATTTTCAAGATTTTGGCTAGTAAAAAATATCTCTGTACTCACAAAGGTTAGGACTATAGGTTGGGCACTTTAAATGGTCAAAATGTGATTTTACCTGTCTTAGAAAAATCCAAACGTGATTTTTGTCCAGAGGTACAACACTCTCCCCTATAGTTATAATAAACAGCAAACTTTCAAATGGGAGTGGGGATCCCACTTCAGAAAAATTATGGAAATTTTCCCCTAAAAATTGTGTTTTAATTAGTTTTTATAACTTCTATAATGACCAAATAAGGATCACTCCTTATAAGTCACAGAATTTTCAAGGAAAATAAGCACATATTCCAAAATTTTTAGGAGTGTTTAGGAGTTCTCCCCCCCAGAAATTATATGGAATTCTTATCCTTAAAAGTAGAGTCTTTATTTTGACTCATCTTGAGAACTTAAAAATATATTTTCTGATTTTTTAAAAGTTTTGATTAGTAAATTATTAATTTTTTTGTATGGGACAGGAAAGCCGCAAATTTACATCGAAAGAGCCGCATGCGGCTCGCGAGCCGCAGGTTGCCGACCGCTGAACTAGATGGTTAATTATAAAGCATCTCATGAGGATTCTTTCCTTCCCTGCACCCCTGTATTGCAAACATCAGATATTGAGGATTTTTTGTGTATGTGTGATCGCTACCATTTATCAATCTTGCATTTTAACATCAGAAGCTTACGATCTAACTTTGATGAACTTGTTTGTTATTTAACTTCTTCAAAATATCAATTTGAGGTCATAGTTCTGAGTGAAATTTGGATTGGATCAACTGAGACACAGTTTTTTAAACTGGATGGTTACTGTGAAATTTTTCAGTGTCGCGATTCTAATAGATCAGGTGGCTGTGCTATATATTTTAAAAATAATCTAATTGATTTTGTTCAAATTCCTTTTTCAATGTCTACTGCTGAATGTGTTTCAGTTGCTTCTTCTAAAATTGATTTTCAAATAATTGGTATCTATAGATCCCAGCAATTTAAACCAGAAGTATTTCTAGAAGAATTTGATAAAATGTTAAGTGTTACAAAAGTTAAAAATCTCTTTATTATAGGGGACATTAATATTAATATTCTTGAAAACTTGAAATCCACTGATATATATCTAAATGTAATGTCTACTCATGGCCTTAAACCTGACATATTTGGTACGACTAGAGAATTTAATGATGCAGCTACTTGTATTGATCATGTGTTCTATAGATCGTCCAATCTATTTAATATAAAATCAGCAATTATAAATTATCCCTTAACTGATCACTTTCCTATATTATCAGTATTATGTATGGTAAATCCTGCTTTTCCACATTCTAATGAAATTGTTAATAGAGTTTGTCATCTTAGAACGTTTAATAAGTTATTAACTAATTCTAATTTAAGTTTTCCGTTGTTACCTAATACTTACATTAACCTGGTTTTTGGTGACTTTATGACTCATGTTAAAAAAATTATATCTATGTCGGAAGTTACCCATATTTGTAAAAAGGAAAAAACTCCAAAAAAACCTTGGATAACACCGGAAACATTAAATCTGATTAATGAAAAAGATAAGTTATACAAAAAATACCGTAAAAATAAATTTAATCAATATATAAAAAATCAATTCACCTCACTCCGAAATAGGCTGAAATCTAGATTGAAAACCTTGAAAACCGATTATTTTCATAAAAATTTTTTAAATTCTAATCACAAAGATCAATGGAAGGTAATTAAAGAAGTTCTTGGTGAAAAACAAAGTATAGTTTTACCGACAAATAACAATTTAGAAACTTTAGTTGAAGATTTTAATGCTCATTTTTCTTTGGTTTTCAACACAAATGGTGGTAATCAAAATATCGGTCTTAATAACATTGATTTACAATCTAACGTGAATAGTTTTTTCCTAGAATATGTTACAGATTTTGAAATATCAAATGTCATAAATTCGCTTCCTAATAAAAAATCCACTGGAATAGATAAAATTAACAAAAATATGATAAAGGTACTTTTTAACTGTTATCCTGAATTTATCACATATCTGATTAACCTCTCATTTCAACAAGGTGTATTTTTTTCCGGTCTTAAAACTTCTATAGTTGTTCCAATTTTCAAACAAGGTAATAAAAATGATTTGAATAATTATAGACCGATTTCCTTACTCAGTGTTTTCTCAAAGGTAATAGAAAAATTAATTCATTCTCGTCTAGTAAAATTTTTGGATAAACAGGGTGTAATTGCAGACAATCAATTTGGTTTTAGGAAAGGTAGAAGTACAGAGCTTGCTTTAATGAAATTTACAAAAATAATATTTTCGAATGTCAACAATAACCAAAAAACAGCAGCCGTTTTCCTAGATATAAGCAAAGCTTTTGATACAGTCAATCACGATTTACTTCTACATAAACTTCACATGATTGGAGTTAGAGGAAATACATATGATTGGTTCAATCCGTATTTAAATGACAGGTCTCAAATTGTTAAAATTAATGATATTTGCAGCTCCCAAAAACTTATTAGAGGTGGTGTTCCTCAGGGTTCTATTTTAGGGCCATTATTATTTTTGATTTTCATTAATGACTTCTGTAAACTTGGTTTGAATTGTGATATTATTACATTTGCTGATGATACGGTTTTGGTTTTCTCGGCGGTTAATTACTCTGAGCTGTTTAAAAAAATTGAAGTTTGCCTACAAAAAGTTAATATTTGGTTTTATAATAATATGCTAAAGCTTAATGTTTTGAAAACTAAATTTATGATTTTTAACCTTAAAACTTCAGTGACTATAAGGGATTCCCTAAAAATCCATAAACCAAATTGTAATCGTGAGTGTAATGGTTCTTCCTCCTGTGATGTAATTAAGTGTGTTGATACAATTAAATATTTAGGTCTACATTTTGATTCTAATTTAAAATGGAAATCCCATATAAACATCTTGTTAAACAAATTGCGTTTTATCAATTTGAAGCTGTTTAAATTAAAAGGTATAATTGACCATAAATTTCTAACAACAGTATATTTTGCTTGGGTGCAATCAACAATTAATTATGGAATAACGTGCTTTTTGCATCTGATTATTTCAATAATATTAAACCGCTCATTCAGTTACAAAAAAAGATTTTATCTCACTTAAAATATAATTCCCTGCCTAATAATATCTTAACAATCAGAGAACTGTATATTTTTCGTTTATTACTTTTTATATATAAAAATAAACATTTATATGAAGCCAAAAATATAACTTCTTATCTTAGAAACGCTAAAGGTAACTTGTATATCCCTAAATCTAAAAAAGAAATCTATATATATAAAAATCAATGTTTGTATGTATGTATGTCTGTATGTCCTTTATAGTTTTTAACTTTTCGAACCTACATTAACTATTAAAGTATACCACGTTGATCTACTCGCTCCAGGGAAGGTTTCTGAATAAAAATAATTTAAAATCGAAGCTTTCCAACAACTTTTTTGGTCAATTTTATGCTTAAAAACCCATATTTCATGCCTAACTTCAGGGCAAAACCACATTGTTGTAAATATAACAAGAGAAGATGTAACATTAATTGTTGTAGGCAAATTCTCCATTGTTGCAGTTTAAAATCCATTGTTGTACCATAAACATAAAAGTGGCTCCTTTATTTAACTATTTCCACATTTGGACTGGCAAAGCCCATCTGTAACACACAAGAAGATTTTTTTTAAAATGGACTGGTGAAGCCCATCTGTAACACACCAGATAATATTTATAAAAAAACTGAAACCCGGGCGAAGCCCGGGTCTAGCGCGTCAGCGCTAGTACAAAATACAGGGTTGCCACTGGCAACTAAAAAGCGACTAAAAGCAACTATTTTAAAGGGCTAGGCGACTATGGCGACTATTTCCGTGAAAAAACGGCCAAAAGCGACTAATTAAGACATTTCTGGAACTATTTCTTCAATTTTAGCGACTATTTTACTCCTTTCCAACGAGTTCAATATTCATTTCGCCGGTTTCGCTTGCGCGCCCAGTGACGTCATCGCTTTGATCTTTTCCCTCCGCGTTGAAAAAACGTTCTCGTGCATTTTCGCCGATCCCAACCGCTTCGCCCAACAGAGGCTCATGCGCATGCGTGGGAACTTCTCCGTTTGGGCCTCATTTCTTCGTTTTCGTCCTTTGCTTCCGGGCTGGGCGCGGGCATAAATTAATACTTTTGCAGGGTTCGTAAGCTCCTTGAAAAGGAATTTCATTGGGGAAACCTCCTTGAATTTGGGTTGCAATCCGTAAAAACTCCTTGATTTTCATCATGATCATTTCTTTTTAAATTTATCTCCTTTATAAAATAGGTTTCAATCCGCAGCGTTTAGTCCGTTAAAAAGTCGGAAAAATCGCGATTTTTCGCAAAAGTTTCGGTTTTTTTGCGGGAGTGTTCCGTTCTTCGCGGGACTTCCGAGGACGGCCGCGGGTGCCGATTCAAGTTGGGTTCTTCTTGCGTCATTATTGCGATGTAGAAAAAACAACTTTACCGTAATTAGAAGCCCACAAGTCCGATGTTCCACAAATCGGGAAAATAGCGATTTCTCGCGACAGTTCCGTTTTTCTCGCGACTGCTTTTTCTGCAGATGTCTGTTGAAGTTAGCTTCAACGGCGGTGCAGAAAAAACAACTTTACTTTGGTCAGAGCAGCCTGATAAGTCAAATAAGATTATTTTTTTTCTCTATACTAGTCAGTATTTTCAACTTACAAGAGGCTTTTCTAAGTTGTAAATTTTTACTGAAAGGTCGCTTTGTATCAACTTAATAAGATAATACAGTGTTTTTTAAATTGTTCTTATGATAGCATACAGGGTGTCCCATAAATGTTGGGTCACACTTCTAGGGGGGATAGTAGACACCTAGACCGAGTCAGAATCACATAGGATTTGGGGGTCCCAGACCCCAGGGAGTTAAAAAAGAAAGCGACACCCCAAAAAAATTATTGAAAATTTCAATTTGTAGAAGAACTACTATTGGTAAATATTTAATTATGGTCTCAAAAATTGTGGTTTAATATGATCTTTAAAATTATCTTAAAAGTTTTCAGTTTAAATATTTTTTATAACAAAAAAGTTTAAAAACCGCAAAAAATGTGAAAACTCTGCCAAAACTTTATTTTGTATTTCGAAATCCTTTCTTTTGATTAAATAATCTGAAAGATCATAGTTGAAAACCCCTTAAGTCCGTTTTTTGCGTCCGCTAACTGCCGTTTTGGAAACGGCTATAGGAAACCAGTTTGCGCACTTTAACAGGAACTCAAGGGTTTAATATTGATGGTTTTTACGTGAAACTTTGGACTTAAGGGTTTACATTTATGATCTTTCAGATTATAAAATTAAAAGAAAGGATTTCGAAATACAAAATGAGGTGGCAGAATTTTCACATTTTTTTGTGTTTTTTTAACTTTTTTTACAATAAAAAAATTTTAAAGTAAAGACTTTTGAGATAATTTTAAAGATCATATTAAACTACAATTTTTGAGACCATAATTAAATTTTTACCAATTGTAGTTCTTCTACAAATTGAATTTTTCAATATTTTTTTGGGGGTGTCGCTCCATTTTTAACTCCCTGAGATTTAGTCTGGGACCCCCAAATCCTATGTGATTCTGACTCGTCTAGGTGTCTACTATCCCCCCTAGTGTGACCCATTATTTATGGGACACCCTGTATTTAATTGGAGCTCTTTGAAAAGTCTAAAATTAAGATTTTTTCCATGTGATGTCTTATTTCCTCCATTCCTTTCACATATATTTATTTGTGGAATTTTTAAAAATTTGTAATGTCAAGAGACAAATTTTACTATTTTGTAAATTTTTGGCAACTATTTTTGCCACTATATTGTTGATTTCGAGCAACTATTTTTGCTACTATTTTGTTAAATTTCGGCAACTAAAGCAACTATTTTTGTCTTAAAAATCAGCGGCAACCCTGAAAATAATAATAATAATAATTTATTCATCAGACATATTTACACAGGTACAAAAATATATATACAACGACAGGGAAAGAAAGAAGACAGAAAAAAATTAACATTTCCTCAAACAATACAAATTAAGAGGTATAAATACAAAGGAAATATTATCCAGTCCATATAACTAGTATTTCATAAATCTCATGCCTTTTTGGGACCATACATATTTAATAAACTTGAAGAAACTCTTAAACTAACCAACAATATTCACAAATTTAAATCCGGTATTCATCTTTTTATCTCAGGACACTCAGATATTGAAGCTTTGTTCAAAATTCCTAAATAATAAGCGCAGCTCTTGCCACATGATAAAATCTTTTTTTTAAATTTAGGTTCCCTGGGCGAGCCTTTGGCTCTTTGGGATCCACATAATCAATTTTTTTGTTTTTTCTATGTTTAAACAAAATGTCAATATATGTATATATTTCCCTTTGTGTTTTTTGTACAGTCCTTGTCTGTGTGTTCCATGTCTTATATACGTTTTGTCTTTTGTCCAATAAATTTGATTTGATTTGATTTGATTTGACTTATAGCGCCCCTAGTGGCGAAATAAAAAGTTAAAAAAATAATTTAAAAACTAAAGGAGATAAAGCAAAAACCTCAATCAGAGTATTATTGCCAACGTTATGAGAGATCACTGAAAAAATTCATGAAAATATCTTGAATATTCGCCGAAATATTAGCATGTGAAAATAGCACTTTTTCAGGGGTCAAAAAAGAAAAAATTCGCATATTTGCAAATGTTTTTGATTTTTTGATTAAATTTTGTGTTCTTTAAACTAAAAAAACAATACTGCAAAAAAAAACTCTGAAAAATTTGCAAATATGTGAACTTTTTCTTTTTTGACCCCTGAAAAAGTGCACATGCTAATATCTCCGCGAATATGCAAGATATTTTGATAAATTTTTTTTCAGTGAGTTCTCATGAACAATACTCTCACTGAGGTTTTTGCTCTATCTTCTTTAGTTTTTAAATTAATTTTTTTAACTTATTAATTTCACCGCTAGGGGCGCTGTAAGTCCTCTCAATGGATTCTCCATCTCCAGGCTTACTTACCTAGGGGTATACCTTACTTCCGTGACCCTAGGAGGCGTTGGTTCCAAATAAAAGCCGTGCAACGCAATTTTGAAAGCCAATGAATGTATGTGAGATACAAAAAAACTGGGATCACTGTAAAAGAATTATTGTTAAACATGATAATTGTGTTACATTGATAAACCTCTAAATTTTTACAAAATCAAATTAGGTTATATGAAACGTTAAAAAAGTGGGATTTCACAGACAAAAGGTTTGACTGTATTTTATAAAACTTTTAAAAAAATTGGCGAAATATTCCTTAAGTGTTTCAAGCAGTAACGTTAATTTTGTAAAAAAAATCAGTTTATTTTTAGGATTTTATTTTAGTTTACAAGTAATTAACTTGATTGTTAATTTTTTAAATAAAAACTTAGAAATACAACATACTTTTAAACTTCGTTCTACATTTTTAACGTGGATGCTCCCTTAGGTAATGAATTCCAAACAAATATCGAACAGCACTTAAAGTTATTGAAAGAGTCAGCATGAAAAAAACACGGCACGTTTCCGTTCAATTCTTCACTTGCGAGGAAGAATACAAAACAGAATCGGGAAAACTGGGCGAGGCTTTCATCGTTATGAATGTGAATCTGTAATATGGACCTACATTCAGGGGACCACAGCTCTTTAGTATTCATAAGAAACATTGAATCGCAAGAAGATCCGAAAATGGGGCTTGCGTTTTGGGGGTGATGTGCCGATTCAGCCGTTCCCGATTGAGCCGGTTGTCAAAAATTCTCCCATTTCAGCCGGTGTGATGCTTTATGATGGTTTGTTAGTCCCGATTGAGCCGGTGAGTCATTGTTTGGCGATACAAACTAAGTTTGGCGTTAAAATAAATTTGTTGGATCTTATTTGGGTACAATGACCCAATTTCTCTCAAAAAACTGCTCACTACTACTTAATTTTAAGTTTTTAATCTTTATTTTTTATTTTAAATTTAATAGACTTATTTTACTGTTGAAAATAAAATCCTGGTCTCTGGCGTTACAAATATACAACTTATGATTTCAGTAAGTTAATCGTGCTTGGTATAATGCAATACGTATTCAGGGTTGGCTAGATTGGACCCAATGGGTTTTTTTAAAAAAACATGTGAAAAAACCCACATTTTGGACCCATTTTTGGGTTTTTCAAGAAAAATCAAGATTTTGGCAGTTTTAATATTGAAGAAAAACATTTAATGAAATAACATACCAAGAACTGCAGTTGAGTGGGTTTTTTCAAAATTTTAACCAGGTTTCAATAATTAAGGTTTTTTTCATTATTGAATGGGTTTTTTCAAAACTTAGAACGTTTATAGTTCAAAGTTTAAACTTAATAAAAAAATTAACTAGGATTTTTAAAATTTCAGTGTTTTTTATAAGTTAAATAAATTTCTTTTAATATTGTGGATGGGTTTTTTAAAGCTTAGGATATTTTTGAAATTTAAGATGTTTTTTTAATTTTTTTTTATTATTGAAAGGGTTTTTTCAAAAATTTAAGGCGTTTAAAGTTCAAACTAGTTATAAAAATTAAATAAGATCTTTTAGATTTCATTATTTTTTTAAAGTTAAATATATTTCTTTCTAAATTTAATGGGTTTTTTCAAAGTTTAAACTAGGTTTCAAAAATTAAATGGTGTTTTTTCAGTTTCAGTGAGTTTTTTAAAAAGTTAAATAGGTTCTTTCATTATTCAGTGGGTTTTTTCATTATTGAATGGGGTTTTTTTTCAAAATTTAGGACTTTTAAAGTTCTAACAAGATGTAAGGAGCTAAGGAGGATTTTTTAAATTTCAGTGGGTTTTTTCAAAGTTTTAACTAGATTTCTTTCAATATTGAATGGGTTTTTTCAAAGTTTAGGATATTTTTAAAATTTTAGTGGGATTTTTCAAAATTTAAACCAGGTTTCAATAAATAAAGGGATGTTTTTACAATTTCAATGGGTTTTTTCAAAGTATAAAAAGTTTCAACTTTGAAAAAACCCACTTACTATATAGGAGAAAGCCATTTAAATTTGAAAAAACCCACACCTTTTTCGAAAAAACCCAGTTTTATATAGGGTTTTCAGGGTTTTATCGAAACCCACCAAGGTTTTTTCAAAACTTACGATATTTCTTTTAATTTTAGTGGTGTTTTCCCCCAAAATCTATAAAACAGGTTTCAGTAATCAAGGGAGTGTTTTTCAAATTTCAAATTTTTATTATTGAATGGGTTTTTTTTTCAAAATTTAAGAAGTTTAAATTTCAAACTGGTTATAAAAAATTAAGGATTTTTTTTAAATTTGAGTATTTTTTTTCAAAGATAAATAGAATTCTTTCAAAGTTTAGGATATTTTTAAAATTTTAATGGGTTTTTCAAAATTTAAACTAAGTTTAATTTTTTTTGAGAGCGGTTGACTTTTTTCAAACTATAATAACTACCATAATTATAGCGGGATTTGAACTAAAATTGAATAAAATGCACATCTTTTTAAGTATACTACAAGATTCCGCTGACTATTGATCGATTTATTAATTTTAATATAGTGTCATTTGAATATTACGGAGAAACTTCGGACTACTGTAGAGCGCTTATTGCATGAGGCCCACCTTAATGCAATACACCGTTTTAAACCGCTTAATTCCAGGTAAAACATATTAAAATTTCATACACCAATCTCAAGCAAAAATACTTTTATTCAAGTATTACGGAAACGTCTTTAACTTAATATAAATCACGAAATATGTACCCGATCCCTTAGTGCGACATATAGTTGTAAACAGCTCAATGTCCCGAACAACATACTATAGGATTTCATAAATCGGCAATGACTTTGGGAAAAAAAATACACTATGCTTTCAAACTTTGATCCAAAACACGCCCCGTAATATGGAGAACACCCCTTAGCAATTTTTATTTTCTTAAAGCATTTTTAATTACCTTTACAACGATGTATAACACTTGTAATTCGAACAAAATGTAAACAAACTTTGAACTCGAAATCAGCTGAAAAAATGGAGTGATTGGCATCATAGACAAGTAGACTTCATTCTGCTTCAAAAAATCCTGAAATACGTCCTAATCACCATGACAGCCCGTAATTCTGGAAAAACTTTGCCATAACGGTTCTTTACTCATAAGTAAAATCAAAAAATTTTTTAAAATAATTATTATCGATTTATAAGCGAAATGCGGACTTGTGTTTTTTAACGATACCGAGAACTTTTTTTTCAAACTCTAATAACTTACTAAATATGGAAGCTATATTCATGAAAATAGGATATGATGTGTATATAGACGTATATTTTAAGAAACTATCACTTTTTAAACCATTATTAAAATATATTGTGCTTTATTTAAGAATTATCGTCGTTTTTCGGTAAAGCATCGGACTATCATAGAATCCGTAATAATGACCGCAAACCGTAATGCAATACACCGTTTTAATCAGCTAATAAATATACACAACATATTAAAATTATATAATCATAGGTATAGTACAAAGAAAGTTATGAAACCTATGGAAAAACTGACATTATTTTGATAGAACACATTTAACACAGAAAGAACTTACTAAAATTTGAAAAAAAAACCCACTTATGTAGGAGAAACCACAGATTTTTGAAAAAACCCACTTACTATGTATGAGAAACCACTGATTTTTGAAAAAACCCACTTACTATGTAGGAGAAACCACTGCTTTTTGAAAAAACCCACACTTTTTACAAAAAAACCCAGTTTTATATGGGTTTTTTCCAACCCTGATACGTATACCTACGTAAATGTGGGTACAACTTAGAGTAAGTCCATCATTTTAAATATTTGAGACTATCAATCAAATGATTAAAATGATGATCAATCAAATTGAATCATCATTTTAAGTATTAATACTTAGAATCATAATCCTAATATACCCTCCCTAACCCTAATAGGGTGTTTCAGATAAGTTTTTCATAACTTCTAGGAGGGGTAGTGCTCACCTAGACGACTCAGAATCACACAGGAATGGGGGGTTGAAAATTAACCCCTAATGAGCTAGGAGCTAGGGGGTTTTTATTAGCGGGCATGGGAAGATGTAAAACTACCTGTAGAAAATTGACACTTAACATTTTAAGATCGAATTCAAACCATCGATTCAGGTATTTATTCCATTAAACCAAGGGGGTTGTTGAAATACGAAAAGTCAATGTGGAAAAAAGGTACCCTTTATTATTTTTTCCTAATTGGTCTAAGAGAAAGTGGAGAAAGCTATATTAAATTTAACATTGTCCAGAATTAGTCAAAATCATTTCCAGGATATCATTTTAGAAATTTTACCAAAAAAGGGGGTAAATAGATCTAATTCCTATTTTCACTTAATTTTCGTACAATTTTATTAGAAATGTTTTTGAATGTATTTCTTATCTCCCTCTATTTTAATAAATTACGGATTATCAATTAAGACTGTCAGATATCTGGATTTCGATGTCCGATATTCTTCGATATTTGCGATACTCAGTGGTGGATCCAGGATTTGGTTTCTGGGGCTAAGAATTTTTCATAATCAAATTGAATCCTCTTGTTGATGTTAATACGGAAAAGGTAGTGAATTATCCTGCTCCAACTACTAAAATGGGGGTCTGGGGGTCCCCGAAAATTTTGGAATTTTAAGTCAAAAACCCCATTTTTTCAACTCGTTTTGGTACACCTCATCCGAATTTAGGATATAGATTTTTTGGGTTTTGCAAACTTAATAAAATAGAATTGCAATAATAGAGTTGCAAGTGCTAAGGGGGTCTGGGGGTCCTCCCCCAAAAATTTTTTGAAATTTGACCTTAAAATAACAGAATTTTAAATCATTTTGGTGCATAAAATGCCATATTATATAGTGTGAAACTTTTCATTTGGGGTGGGGGCTTGAGCCCCCTCTAGCCCCCCCTGGATCCGATAGGGGCTGTTACTGACCAGAATTGGGTGCATCGTTGTTCCTTGTGCTACCTGGAGAGTTCATATTATCAGGCCTTAATCTCTAATTGTTCTAATATTGTTTGTAATATTTAATTATAAATATCAAGATAACATCTGTGAATCTCTCTGAGTGGTAACATCTCTTTTTTGTCTAATATTACCATAAATTTACTGACAAGTTATTTTTAATTATAAGGTATATAATTAACAAAAATAAATATTCCTTCTTCCTGAATCCCGCCCGGGAAATTCAACATATTAATGATCTTGTCTGAAATGATTTCAAAATGTTAAGTAGCAGTAGCGCAATGAATACTACTTTTGAAATGAACATAGATCTCATAGTGTGATTAAGTCGCCGCTAAACGTGCTTGGAAGCCAATTGGGGTAACCTAAGATACCCACCGGCTGAAACGGCACTAAATAAGAATTCGTTAACCCTCACCGGCTGAATCGGGAGAATATTTTAATACCGGCTCAATCGGGAACGGCTGAATCGGTACTAAACCGTTTTGGGACCGAATGGCAATTTTTGCTGCTCTAAAGGGGAAGTAATACTCTTTTGTTTTGTTGCAATGACCTAAAATTCTTTGGTTACAACAATTAATGGAAAGCGTGATATTTATTTCAATTTTGGTAATCTTGGCTTGAGTTAAATGAAATATTTTGGGACATGCATATTATTTGTTTAGTTCGTTTCAAGGAAAAAATATTCAAGAATTCTTATTAATTCGAGATTGTCTTGGAAACGTATGAATAAACCATTTATAGAGCTGTTATCGAAAGTTGGTATTGTAATGTAAAATGGAAAAACCAGGGACTCAACGTATAAAATTTCAACTTTTTGGCATAATGTATTTTCACGGCATCTTTTGTTTTCTAGCTTACGACTGTAAAATGCATTGACTTAAAAATGTGTTAGCTTTCTTTTTATTCATTGACGATAACAGTTTTGAAGAGGTTTGCAAAAAAACTAGTTTTTAGTGACAACTCATATACAACGTCCAATTTTTGAAAATAGTTGAGATTTTTAAATCTATTCCATACCACGTGACAAGAGAAGAGACGATAAACTTATATAAAGCTATGGTTTGTTAAATAACACAACAAGCTAAGTAATTACTAAGATTTTATTAATTATAAAACATCAAACCCAATATTAATTTAACGAAAAGAAATTTTAAAAGTTAGAAATTTTGTTCTTAAGAAATGTTAAATCGCAGAACTAAACTAGTTTTTGGCAATGTGAATCTCTCTATTCTAAAAAAAAGTTTTAGGTGAATGGTTTCCAGAGAAGGCTTTTAATTACTGATCCGTATAACATGTTTTTGGTAACAAACTATAGTTCAGATTCTTTTGAGGATGTGCAATAAGCTATCAGAATTTCAAAAAAAATTCTCAATTCTAAAAAATTTTCCATTTTTCTGGATTACGGATAAGGTTGCAGTTAACAGCAAGAAGCTGTCGTACAATTTATTATACCTCCAATCACAATGACCAGCCGACGCCATTCATTTAATGATGAAAATAATTCCTTTCACGCTTTAAAAATGCTTTCAAAATATACTTTCTAAATAAAATATTTTTAAAGAATGATAAGAGTTTTCCAGAAACTTACTGGTATACTATTTAAATATAGAATTTCACACACCAAAATCAATTGTTTGTAAACATTGAGTGTAATGCAGGTTTTGTCTCTTATTATTTTCAATAGCTTAAATCGTATTGTTTAAAAAAGTCTGTTTTAAAACAAAAACTTGAATGATAAAACTATACCATTTTGACGAGTTACTAGGTTACTATATTAAATTTAACAGATTCATTGTTGAACTTTTTGTAAATATTGAATAACAATAGTTACGAGCAGACTTGATGGCTCATTTTCAAGGAAAACGTGTTGATTAAATTATTGATGATTTAAAACCAATAAATATTCTAACTTTTAAGAGAGTGTACTTATGGAAAGTAGGTTGACGTTAATCTACTAATTGTTTTAACGAATGTTTTATAAATAACTAATTTTAGATAACATGTTTTTGTGGGGATTGCGAAGCTATCCGAAAGGCCCTGCGTCAGCAGTTTACGGGGGTTGGTGAGTGATAGCGAGCTGGGGCGGTAGCTCCAAGTATAATTAATAATAATAACAATATTAATAATAATAATATTAATAATAATAATAATAATAATAATAATAATAATAATAATAATAATAATAATAATAATAATAATAATAATAATAATACATAATAATAATAATAATAATAATAATAATAATAATAATAATAATAATAATAATAATAATAATAATAATAATAATAATAATAATAATATAATAATAATAATAATAATAATAATAATAATAATATAAATAATAATAATAATAATAATAATAATAATAATAATAATAATAATATAATAATAATAATAATAATAATAATAATAATAATAATAATAATAATAATATTAATAATAATAATAATAATAATAATAATAATAATAATAATAATAATAATAATAATAATAAGAATAATATAATTAATAATAATAATAATAATAATAATAATAATAATAATTAATAATAATAATAATAATAATAATAATAATAATAATAATATAATAATAATAATAATAATAATAATAATAATAATAATAATAATAATAATAATAATAATAATAATAATAATAATAATAATAATAATAATAATAATAAAATAATAATAATAATAATAATAATAATAATATAATTGTTGTGATCTGAAGTGAACTGGACTGAACTAAGTGAATAACTGTAACTGTACCGAGGCTACTATACTATATAATTCTGTTGTTGTTTGTTGTTCTTCGCTTCGCACTAATCACGATGTAACCCTTTTTATATCTTATTAAATTCTTGTTGTTACCGTTGACTGATGTTATTCGAAACCGGACATCATCTCAATAAATGGCGACGGGGTACGCCCATTCGGGTAAATGATCGATCCTGCTGATGCAAAGTGAAAATTCTGCGATTTCATGTGAGTAGAAAGTTGGTGTGATATGCTGCTTACACGTGTTTTTCCCGTCTGCTGGAATAGTTTCAAAATTCGTGTTAAATGTTACCAGTAGGAAATAATCCTGAAATTGATTTTGTCTAAGCCTCAAGTGTACAAAATGACATCTACGGTGGGAACGATTTCTGAATTTGATATTTCAAAAACCTCAAAATTTTGAATTGTATCTAGAACAGTTAGAATTCTATTTGGAAGTTAATGAGATTACTGATGATAAGAAAAACGTGCTACACTGTTAGCTGTTTGTGGTATTAAAACACTAGGGATCGTTCACACATTGGTTGCTCCGCGGAAGCTTTCTGAAGTCCCTTTTTCTGAAATTCTTGAAAAACTGAAGAGTCACTTTTGTCCTAAATCAAATGAAATTTTTAAAAGATTCAAATTTCATAAGCGTGTTCAAGGGAAGGGTGAGCCTTTTAATTCATTATGTTGCTGAGCTTAGGAAATTAGCTGAAGGATGCAATTTTGGTACTACCTTATCAGATCGATTGCGAGATCAAATCGTATGTGGGATTAACGATGAGGATGTTCAGAGACGCTTGCTCTCGGAATCAGGATTAACTTTAGAATTGGCTATTTCTATGTCTCTAGCAGCAGAATCGGCGGCTTCTCAGTCGAGATTAATGCGATCAGGAAATTCTTCCGGGGATTCTCTTTCTGTAGATGTTATAAAACAAAAGAATTCTGAAAAGAAATTTAAGCCGAAAAGTTCT